>CM040421.1:184312286-184913374 GCA_022702705.1 Papilionanthe hookeriana x Papilionanthe teres
TTCATCCGGAGCTTGCGGGATCCAATGGAAGGTGCAACAACCCTCGCATCGAAGCCACACTTCTCTGAGCAAAGGTATGGCCTCACTCTTCTTCCCGAGCTTCTGAACATTCTCCATTTCTATTGCGTAAATTTCATCCCACATAAACCGTATGGATGTGTTCGTCTTCTCAAGGAGAATCCATAGAGCATAAGAACATGAAAATCCATTGAGTATCGAGTGAGGACGCTCGGGGACGATGAACGGATGCCGTCCATTCAATACACGCGCGGACTGACGGCTCAGATGGCATCGGACCAGAAGACGGTACGAGAACCGCGGGGCCCGGTCGCCGACCAAGCGGCGGCGGCGTCGAATGGGAGCGCGACGCGTGTGCGGCCGGGAGATGCCGAGGATGACGCAGCGCCGCGTGGATAAATAGAAAATTAGGTGTATTTTCTATTTATTTAATTCCCTAAACTTCAAAAATTCAAAACTTTGGGTAGAAAAATCTTAAAAATAAAATAAAAATACACTCTTGCTCAGTGAACAGAGGAGAATAATGTGGAAAAGAAATCATTTAATTTCATCAAGTATTTTATTTTTAATAATTTATTTACTCTCTGTATATTTTTAATTCTCCATGCATGTATACAATTCACCATGGCATGAGACCATAGGAGCTTTTGAAGCCTCCGAATTTGGGAACATTCCTCGAATTTTCCAAAGTCGAGTCCACCCCTATGAAAAGTTATTGATTTTTCAAATTCATGTTACTCGTTTTGAGTATTTTAATTCCAATAAATAGCATGTTGTGAAATAAATTCTAGGAAAATTTGGTGATGTTCCTTAGCGACCGAGAGGACCCTAGGAAAAATAGGTTTTGAGTTAGTTCATTTAAAACAACCCTAATTGGCTTAAACACCCAAAATGGATCTCTAATTAATTAGAGCTAACCATACATCAAATTGACCTGAAATCAATTCTCCACTGACCTTTAGGAACAGAGGAACCCACCATAAAAATGTGAGGTCAATTGGACTTGGTTAGCCCTACTAAATGGGTTGATTAAGCCACTTAGCCATTTTAAACTTTAAAAATGCATAACTTTCAAAATATCTTTCAAAAATTCACCAAATTGATTTTGGAGCCTCTCTTATATTAGGGGAATTTAAGAAAATTAAAATTTTAATTTTCTAAAAAAGTTGATTTTTAATATTATTTTAATATTTTTAATAATTAAAAAAAAATAAAAATCACAAAAATAATAAAATTCACCAAAATGTCACATTTTGAATTCTAATCACTTAGGAACAAACCTCATATTTTTCTTAGGTCTATTTAGTGAGATATTAATTTTTAAAGCTCTAGGGTAATTTTAAAAAAAAAATGTATTTTCTAGCATTTTCACTAAAATAATTATGATAAATCATAGAAAAATCAAAAAATTGGAAAATTTGATTCTCTAATTTCCTTGATATCAGAGAGATTTTTGAAAAATATAAAATTCATTTTTCAACATTTATTTTATTTTTAAATTAATTAACACTTCAAAACTTAAAATAATTATAATAAAAATAATATAATTCAAAAATTCACCAAAATTGGTCTAAGTGGCCTCTGGTCATTAGGAATGTCCCCTAATTTTCTTAAGGATAGAAACTTTCCCTTGGTCATGTTATTAAATTTTTCTTGGAAATCTCTATTTTCTACCAAAAATAATTACATAAATAAATTAAATACAGAAAAATCACATTTTCTTCTCTCATGTCTTTATTGACATATGAGTGAAGTCACATAAAAATTTCAAGTTCATTTGAGTTCAATTTAGTGAGTTATGAAATTATTAAGCTTAAAGGGTAAAGTGGTAATTAAAATTTTAATCCTTAATTAAAACTTTAGGTTTAATAAAAAAAATTAATAAGTAAAATATTTGATCTTAATCTGATTTGGATGATTGAAATCTAAATAATTAAAGGGTAGAAACCCATTAAACAATTTAAAATAATTAAACCTTAATTAAATAATTGATTAAATTTGGGAATAATAATAAAATTAGAATTATTAAAATAGGGATATTATTAGGAAGAGATTTATTCTTTAATTTAAAAATCCCTAAATTAATCATCTCATTAATATTCAATTCTTAATTAAAATGATAACTCAAATTCAAAATATTAAAAGACTTAATCATTAAACTAAAATTAAATTATTAAACTCTTTTAAAATTTCAATTAAAATTAAAAATTAAATTAAATTAAAAATTAAATTAAATTAAGTAAATTAAATTGAATTAAATTAAATTAAATTAAATTAAAATTAAAAGTTGAACTAAATTAAAGATTAAATTAAATTAAATTAAATAAATAAAATCAAATTAAATTAAATAAATAAAATTAAATTAAATTAAATTAAATTAAATTAAATTAAATTAAATTAAATTAAATTAAATTAAATTAAATTAAAGGAAATTAAATCAAATTAAATTAAAATTAAATCGGATCAAATTAATTTAATTTAACATCAAATCAAACTAAATTGAATCAAATTGAATTAAATAAATTAAAAACTTCAATTAAATTAAATTAAATTAAATTAAGTTGAATTAAATATAACATCACCAAAGACATAAAGAATTCAAAATAAATCTAAAATAACTTGAACACTATTCCAAATTAATTGAAATTAAACTAAATCACAAACCATTTGAATACCAATTTACTCTCGAAAGCTTTAGTTATCATAACTCCTAAACAGGATATTAAATGAAATGTTACTTCACTCATAGGATATTCAAATGTCCTAGTTCACTGAGCAAGATAACAAAACATGAATCCCCGGACGATTAATTCATTTATATAATTAAATTCATTTGGACTTAAAACAATCCTAGAAATATTAAAAAGTTGTTTAAGATTCTTCTTAAGCACTTCCTCGATATAATAGGATGTTTATAAGAACAATTGAATTTAATTGTTCTTTGATGAAGAAAATCGTCTTTAAACCAAAACACAAGGAACCTAGACGTCATAGGAAATGACTAGCTATAGGATTAGGAACTTGGTAGAAAACCATAACCCTTACCTTAGCTTTACCTAGGAACTTGCTTAAATATTCTAATTGTGTTTTAAGTGCAGCTTGGAATGACGGGAAGACCCTCCAGGTACACTTTTATTTTATTGCAATTTACTTTCTTACAATTTACATTATTGCAATTTATTTAACTGCATTGCACTTACTTTTCTTGCATGATAAACAATTGTTGCATGAAAACCCACACCTTTAGGATAGTCCCTAAAACTGAAACCAAAACTAAGTTAAAACCCTTTGCAAGATAAAATTCACCGCCACAACATTTCAAAACTTAAAACAACTCAAAATTTAATCACAAACAAAACAGAAAACTACAATTACAATTAAATTAAAACGTCCTATTGGATGATCGGGAATACCTCGGATGATGTAACCTACGTGTTGCTAACGGGATTTCCCACGGTCTAAATGAAAGTGTGGAACTCATTCAGTTGAGTTTAGCAAATTCATCCGGACTAAGTGAATCCGATAAAAATAATGATGCCCGGAAGGATGGAACCGTGGGATCTTAACCGGTGTCGTTATAATCAACTTTAAGATTTGTTTTAATTAAAACGTAAAAAACACTTGGAAATTAAGATTTTTCTCTAAACCAAAACACTTTCCTCATCTCCTGATTTATGACTTCTATAACTAAACCTCTGCAACAACAAGGAGCTCGGAGCACGGTGGGCAGCATGGCCATCTTCGTCAGCAAAACAACTCTACATCAGCTAAACATTCCTAGAATTGAACAATAAAGCCATAGGACTTCGAGGTAGTTTGCCTAGTGCAACATAAATCCTCAACCTTTTGTTAGGCATTTGCATTGCAAATTAAGCCCTAACCGGTCTTAGGATTCCGAGGTAGTCGTTCGGTACGACATAAACCCTCATAACTTCAAGGCCATTTGTATGATTCTGTCATATAAATATAAGTCCTAATTAATTTAAATTGGCAAGATTGAAATACTAAATAAACATTAGGACTTTCCTAAATCCAAGCCAAACAATAGGATAGTCGTGAAATTACTGAAGTTCACTTCGAATCCGTAATTTCTTCTACCTTTCGTCCTTTGAATTCTCAAAACAAAATGTTCTAAACTTGATCCATTCTCTATTGAAATTCCAAAATTCAACCCCTTGAAAACTTAAACTTTGAAATTCTTGAGAGCAGAATTATTGATTATTATTGAGAGTTTTCTTAGGTGATTCCTGCCACTTAAGATGTAATTAACTATAGGGGCTTGCCCTTATAGGGAATTCTAAAGAACCCAGGTAATATAAACCCTGTTTAATGCTTTCATATTAAGCAGGGGAATTTGTCGGCTTATAAAATTGGTTCGCGGACCGAATGGATGTCACGAAATCTTCTAGTTTATTTAATCGAGCCCCACCATCAGCGATGTACTATCCTTAGGGATAGATACACGATTCGTGGTGGGGTGCTCGTTTATATAAACTATTTGGGATGTGAGATCGGTTTAATCTTATATCTTAAAACCTTCAAATTTAAAATTATTTTCAAAATCAAATACTTACTTTTCAAAATTATTTATTTAAACTAAATTAAAAAATTCACCGACAACTTCTGTTAGGCGACCCCCTTTTCAAAATAAAAACACAACAACCTAAAAATAAGCCGTACAGAGGGTACTTTACTTCCGTCGGAATCAGACAGTGACTTAAGTAGTAGAGAGCATTTTCTTTACCCTCGTCATTGACCTGGGCTAACAGGGCTCCAATGGAGTCGTCTAAAGCCGCTGTATAAAGTATCAATAGTCTACCCGAGACTGGGGCTGCTAAGACAGGAGGTGTCATTAGATATTGCATAATGTCCTCGAAGGCCCACTGGCATTTCTCTTCCCAAACGAATTTAGCGTCCTTTTTAACCAATGCCGAGAAAGGCTGACACGTACCTAACAAGTTCGAAATAAAGCGTCGAAGATATGTCAATTTTCCTTGAAAGGATCGTAGTTGTTTTAAGATTTTGGGAGGTGGCATTTCTAAGATAGCTTTAATCTTTTCCGGATAGACTTCAATTCGGCGATGTCGGACAACGAATCCTAAGAATTTCCCTGAGGCGACGCCGAAGGCGCATTTTAAGGGATTCATCTTAAGATTAAATTGTCTTAATCGCTTGAAAACAATTCTCAAATCATACAAGTGATCCTCCTTCAGTCTGCTTTTGATGACCACATCATCCACATAGCACTCGACTTGGTTGTGAATGAGATCATCAAAAATCCTCGTCATTGCTCTTTGGCTGGTTGCTCCTGCATTCTTCAATCCGAAAAGCCTCACTGTGTAGCAGTATATTCCGATTGGCATTCTGAAGGCTGTGAGCTTTTCATCTTCTGGTGCCGTCTTTATCTGATTGTATCCTGATGATCCATCCATGAAAGAGAAGACTTCATGTGTTGAAGCGTTGTCGATCATCAATTCTGGAATTGGTAGTGGTAATTCGTCTTTTGGGCATGCTTTATTTAAATCTATGAAATCCACGCAAATTCTTTTCTATCCATTCTTCTTTCTGACTGGTACCACATTGGCTAACCAAGTTAGATATTGCTCTTCACGAACAAATTTAGCGTCTATTAGCTTCTTAACTTCAGCTATAACTTGTTGTTCAATCTCTAGACACATTCTTCTGGGAGCTTGTCTAACTGGAACGACAGCGGGATCCACTCCTAGTCTATGAACTGCAACCTCTAGAGCTAATCCTGGCATCTCGTCATAATTCCAAGCAAAACAGTCCTTGAATTCCATTAATAGCTTGATCATTTCTTCGGAGTCTTCTTTATTGAGTAAGGAGCTAACAAAGGTCGGCCTAGGCTCTTCGCTAGTACCTAAGTTAACTTCCATTAACTCGTCTATTGTAGATTTAATCTCTCCTTAAAATTCTGGTGGAGCGTCTCTGATTGGTAGATCTTCGAGATCATCTGAGGTTTCCAAGCAGTCTTTTTTAGACTCGCAATTGACAACCAAGAAAAATCCTATATCATCAACTGATTCTACTGTGCCGAATCTGAGACCATGTTTTGAATTGGGAGGCTGCTTGGCATTGTTCCACAAGTTTTTGAAGCGCTGTGATTGATCTTTTGACTATTTCTTGGGTAAGACACCACGTTGAATTAAATTTTTAACACAGGGAGAATACCACTCGAACGGCAATTCCATTAATTCAGAAGAAGTAACATCTTCAAATTGTACATCTTTTTCACTTTTAGAAGAAGAAGCGCCACGGTAGAACTTGATTGGTTTAGTACCTCCACCATGTACTTCCTTGACCACTATACCCTCGATCTTATTATAATAGATTGGGTCAGGGTCATAGTATGTACATAGTGGTTAATCTTTTCGTACATTGATTTGTATTCTTCATTCTTTTCATCTTCGAGAGAGTCTTGAGCCTGGGGTTTCCTTTGGTTTCTTGTTCGTTGCTTCTTTCTTGATTTCCTCTTCTTCTTCGAGAGCTATTCTCACAATCAACATTGATGTCCGGTTTCTTCTGTTCAACTGTTCCACCGTTTCTTCCTCGACCTCGTCCCCAGCCTCGACCTCGGGTGCGAGTTCTGGAGAAACCTTCACCATCTCGCCGTAAGGGAGTGGTGAGTAACTGTTGAATTAGAATTTCAGGTTCTTTCTCGTCTCGTGCTTCTTTTGCTTTGTTTGGTATGGCATTTCTGGAGAAGATAGTTTTCTTTTGGGGTGCATAGTAAGCTGCATCTTCATGGATTCCAATTTCATGCACGGAGAATGGTTGCAAATCTCCTTTGATACACTGTTCTTGTCCTCCTTCATAGTACTTTATGCACTGGTGTAGAGACGACGGTACCATCAGGTTCTCATGGATCCATGGCTGGCCCAGTAGAGCGTTGAATGTCGTCTCAGAATCAATTACGTGGAACTTTGCGGTTGTCTTGGCTAATTCACCGATCTTCATTAACAATGTTATCGATCCAAGAGCTCTTTCTCCTTTCTGGTTGAAGCCTCTCAGCATCATCTTGTCCGCCTCGAGATCATGGGCATCAATCTCTAAATAGGCTAGCGTTCGAAGGTTCATTATATTAATTGATGCTCCAAAATCGATTAGCACCCTGGAGAGTGTGAACTTTCCAATACTGACTGAAATGTACAACGGTCGGTTGTGATCTGCTGTTCCAACTAGTAAATCATCATCCGTGAAGGTAACACCACGCTGTCCATTCAATGAGCAAACCTCGTCGAAGGAATTACTAGCCATTTGAGCTAAGCAAATTTCTGGATCAAGCAAGGCCTTGACCAGAGATTCTCTCATCTCCTTTGACAGGATCAGAGTGTCGTAGATGCTCAGTTGGCCGGTAGCTTCCTAAGATGGGCTAGCACATTATAGTCCACTTTATTACCAGGTTGTTCAATTTCTTCCCAAACGGGCAATTCTTCTGCTGGGGTTGGCTCTTCCTGAGCAACCACCTTCTTTCCTTTGTCCTTTGGACCCAATCTCAGAGGTAGGACCTTTCTGCTTCTTAGATTGACTTCAGTAATTTCCTCTGAATCTTCCGGTGTCTCCTCTTGAATCGGAGCGACTGGTTCTTCTGAAGTTGCCTCGGCGTCTGATAGTTCTAACTCTATCGTGATCGGAGCTCCTCAGAATTCACAAATAGACTCGTCACTTACTGAACTTTTGTAGCCTTCTTGTGGATTTCCTCCTCTTCGTCGTGGTTATCTAGGTTTTTTATGATTTGAGAATCGTTATTCGTATCTAAATCGAGATCCGGATTAGGTTGGTTGTCGTTAGTTACGTAATCGTTAGAAACAGTCAAAACATAGCCAACACCAAAACTCTTATCATTATAAGATCCCGCCAGAGCGAGCAAATAATCATACAGAGTAAAAAGATCGAGGGATTTCTCCCCTAAATTAGAAACAACCATCCTAGGATATGCAGCCCCTAGTCTAGTCTTCGGAGCGTCGGTCCTCTTTTCTTCTATGATCTTCTCCTCCTTCTGAGGCGGTCCTTCAATCGCAAGCGATAGTGCCGACTTAACACGTTTCAAACTCTGAGTTGAAGCACGCACCGAAGCGGTTTGGATGTGATCCAAAATTCTCTTTGATGACTTCGTCCAGATAGTACTCCATCCATCGTTGATCGTGTACGGTTGATCGGAACAATATGCTTTGCCGAGATAACATTGAAGGAACCTCCTTTTTGAGGTTCCTTCATGTATTCCTTCGAGATCGTTATGTTCCCTTGTCGAAGGTTGTTCTCGAGCCAATTCTTGAAAGTGAAGCAGTCTTCCATTTTATGTCCGATCATCCAATGGTAGGGACAGTAGTTCGGATGATCCTTCTTGTCGACTTCTTCAGGCTTCCTAGTCTCTGGTAACTGAAAGTCAAGCATCTTCATCAAACTGTGAAACATCTTAGCCACTTTCTCAATCTTGAAGGGGTATTCTTTGTTCAACAGTTCCTTTAGAGGATGGAGCAGACGAGATGGCTGTTGATCGTACTGCGGCGACTGATAACTCGGTCGAGGCTGAAAACTCTATTGAGGCTGATAATTCTGTCGAGGGTGTTGATAAGTCTGTTACGGTTGCTCTGACCGTATTTGCACTGGTTGCTTTCCTTTGTCCACTGCTGCGACGGTCCCAGAATTCTTCTCGAATGCTTTTGCAGGCTTCTGCTTATCGGTCTTATCGGTGAAACTTAGCTGTTTTGCTTCCTCTTGCAAGCTCCCGGCCTTGCTAAGCAACTTTTTGAAAGTCTTAATGTTAAATCCCTTAAGGAGAAGTGCTATCGAGCCGTGGATACTCTTAAGCATGATACCGAGCGCATGTTGTTTCTGAAGTTGTGGTTCACACTTCATGCTCAGGTTCCTCCAATGAAGTATGTAATCCACCAAAGTTTCATTCGGTTTATGTCGCTCCACCACTAAATCACCGATGGTGATGTGGTGCTGAGCTCCGGCAAACCGCTTAACGAAGAGATTTTCCAATTCTGCAAAAGTCTTGACTGATCCATTCGGCAATTCTGCATACCAGTCGAAGGCAATCCCTGACAAACTGCTGACGACCTATCGGAAAAGTAAAGCCTCGCTCCCACCGGCTTTGCAGCAACTGACACGAAAATGTGCGACATGTTGTCGGGGGTTTCCCGTTCCATCAAAAGTCTTAAACAGAGGTGGTACAAAGCCCTTCGGGTATTGGACTGTATCAAATTCTTCAGGGTAAGGTCTACCTGTTTGAATAGATGTTCCATTCTTAGACTGAGCTAAGGCTTCTCGCACCTGATGTTCTACCATGCTCTTAATATCCTTTTCGGGAATCATGTTCTGTGCAGAATCTTTCTTCAGCAGATCATCTCCATTAACAGATGTAATCTATTTTCCTTCATCTGTAATATGGATGACCTCCGGGGGTATTTCTTTCTAAGGCTGGACCTGACTCTGGAGAGTGGCTAAGGCGGCAGCAATCTCTTCCATCCTTTTCGCCATCTGGGAAATCGTATCATCTTTTTCTCGAAGCTGTGCTCTCATTAATTCTGGCTCATCTCTTTCTAAAGCTGGCGGAACTCCCTGCGAGGCTGACGATGCTCGTGTTTCAACCATGTTAATCTCAACATACTCTTCATCCATAAATTCTGACGAATCCACTTCGTCCCTTAATTCTTCTCCTCTTTCTCTTGCTAGCCGTTGGATGCCCATTCATAGTTGCCCTATGGCATCCTTGAGTGGCCTTTTCTGAGCGATCTCATGGCGTTAGGAGATGACTGTTGAACCTCTTTTTCAAGAGTTTCCTTTACTGCAGCACTTTCTTCAGATCTGGGATCTTCAGTGAGACTTCTCTTTCCATAATGTTGTGTTTGTGTTGGTTCGACAATAATAGGTCGCCACACCATCCTTCTTGTAACAGAAGGCCTAGGACCGGCTGGTCTGTCGGCGGTGCGTAAGTAGGTGGTGTCCTCCCTAATATGGAGACCCGATACAACAACATGTGAGCCTTCCTCGCTAGCTCGTACCTTTTTCTTTGGTCTTTCGGGAACAATAGGAAGCTCTACTCGCAGACCGAGGCAAGACTTAACTGACACTCATCCCATTCTTCTCAGAATCTCCGATACAGGACATCCTTCCTTTATGGCTAATTTCTCGACTACCGCAGGCAATCGGGTGAGCGGTGTAGCCCTACTCTTCGTCTTCTTACTGTCACTGTAATATGTAGGCCGGGGTAACACAATGACGATCTTTCTGGCATCTACTTCATTAGATGCAGCAGAGAGAGGGTGGAATCTATTTCCTTCCAACAGTGGTGAGTATTCTGGCAGTTCTTCCTCTTTCTCTTAGGGGATTTCTTCAAGATAGGCTGCTTCAGCTTCTCTGACCTTCTTGATCTTAGCAAACTTCCTATTTTTATTCCTCCTCTGTGTCCGGGTTAAGGGCCTATACTTCGAACCGGACCCTTTCTCGAAAACAGACGGCATCACAGCGAAATCTGAACCCTCCACGGTGACAGGCTCATAACTAACATGTACCTCCTTTCCCTTCAGTTTAGCAGGGTCTGGGGTAGGTGCAGTAATGACCAGACCGGTGGGGGTAGAGACGACAGTTCTGGGGTGTTGACCTCATTTTTGATGAGGTCTTCTCTTCTCTCTTTAGTACTTAGGATCTAGCCTTATGCTTTTCCTTTGACTATCTTAGAGGATTATAATTGGGACCCACCACCTAGAAATTCAAACCACTTCTTAACTCCCTGCAAACTCCACAAACTTGACTATAGACCCCTAATCACCTAGAGGGTTGAAACCAAATGTGGAAGTTTAAAGGATGAGTTCCTATAGGACTCTTTGGCCTTAGGACTACCCTGGGTGGCCTGGTCTGGTGAAGGGCTGACTTACACATACACTACACTTATACACTACACTTATACACTACACTTTCACACACCTCCTAAAACCACACCCATACCCAACTTGACCTCCTGACTCATGTAGGTGATTCACATGGATGGTCCTTAACCCCTAAGCCCTTGGCTAAGAGGGTTAGGAACAACATAAGTGAATGCCTCGAAATGAGTCCTCGCATGGCTCATATAGGCTTAATATGGCTTCATGGCTCAACCAAAATGATTTTATTCCACTTACATTTACCCAATCTTCAATTTTCCAAATTTTCAATTTTTGACCCCCGGGACCCTACACCCGCCTAACGTACCCAAAGCCCTTAAAACTACCCAAAATTTGCAAAATCACCTAAATTACCCAAAATTCCTCAAAACCAATCCCAAACATTTAAACATAACTCAAATTAACCATCCATAGCCAAAAATACCAAAAATTCCAAAAATACCTCCCAATACCCTCCAAATACCCAAAATACCCCTCTTGACCCAAAAATCCAAAAATTCAGAAAATTCCTAGAAAATTCCCAGAAAATTCCAGAAAATCCCAAATATTCCCAATTTCATTTTGTTCAACTACACCATGGGCCAATTTTGTCAATTTACCCCACTTTTGCAAAAAACCCCCAATTTGACCCATTTTAACCCAAAGTGAACCCAATGTCAAACCAAACCTACCCAATTGACCCAAATTCTGGTCCAATTCAATTCTAAACTTCAATTCAACATTCCCAACACCAATCTAGACCAAATTCAAGTCCAATTTGATTGACATTTGAATCCAATTTCTCTTTTGGCCTTAAAACCCAATTTGGACCCATGACCCAAACCTAATCCTAACTAACCCAATTCAACTCCAATTAACCCCAAACCTTTTCTAAACCTTCCTTAGCATCCCCATAAACAAAACACTAACATGATTTACCCAAAATTTAGACCCAAACCCCACTCAAATTCAACCCAAAGCTAAAAGGCCCAATTTTGACCTAAACCCAAACCTAACCCAAATAAATCCAAACCCCAAAATCAAAACCCAACCAAAGCCAAAACTTCTTTGAAACACTCCCATAAACATTTCCCAACATTCATTTTACATCAATTTCAACCCTAGCCCAACATTGGCCCAAGTTAGCCCAATTTGACCTATATTGGCCCATTCACCAAAGAAGCCCAAATTCAACCCAATTCAAACCCAAAACACTCCCAACTTGCTTCAAATCACTCATAACACATCCATGAGCTAAACCCAACATTTTTTTGGCCCAATCCTTCACAAAATTTCCATCCACCAATTTGTTTTCAAACCTAAAGGCCCACTTTCCTAAACCATTCTAAAAGCTCATTTCCACCAAATACAAAAGCCCAAGATTGGCCCTAAAGCCCACATGGCAATTCCTTTTCATCATACCTTTAATTGATATCACCCCTAAGTTCAAAATCATCATTAAACCATTCCAAATCAAGCTTCATCCAATTTTCCATCAAAAATGCCAAGATTCCTAAAATCTACTTCCATGAAATTGACTAAGCTTTGCCCCAAGCCAAATGGAGCCATGAAGCCATGCACAAGCCATATGCAAGCCATGGAAGCCACTTTACACATCACCATGTCATTTTTGGCAAAGGGAGGGAGTCCTATAATGATTCCCTTAAGGGTGATTAAGCCTTTTCATGACTCTTCTAAACCTTGATTAAACATAAATGTACTTAGATGGTGACTTCTCCCCACTAAGCTAGCTGACTTACCTGATTCCCTTCGCCCAAAAATCAGGCCTTGGAGGGTGAACCAAACCTAAATCCATGACTTGGATCCATTTGGACCCAAAATTAGCTCCTCCCCCATTCCATCTAAATCAAGCCCTTTACACATGGCCAATGACAATTGATTGCACTAAGCCCCAGCCCTGACCTCCCTGACCTTGAGGGTGACCTGACCCTGGCCGGCCAGCCACCACAACCGCCGGAAACCACCAGGCCGAGAGCTCGCATGTGAGCCAAAACTTGGAATTCTCACCTGCCGAGTCGCCCCATCCCGATGGCCATTGTAGTCGTTCTTCTCTTGCCAAGAGCAGTCGATCCCAAGCCCTAACTCCCCCGGGAGGCCCTCCACCCTCTCCTATTTAAACACCACCCTCTCTCGGCCATGAGAGGTGCCGAACCGGATCTTACCGAAACCCTCGCCAAAATTGTTCCAGAACACTCTCCATACTTAGAGCGATTGATCCCCAAGTGACAATTTGCCCTAATCCCCACCAACGAGCCCAATTTCTCAGCCAAAGTTCCACCCAAAACCAGGACACTTCTCCACAGTGGATCAATCCTCAAATCGATTGGTCCTACACCTTCACCGGAAAAGGGAAGGAGTCCACCAAGCAAAGCCCCCTCTCCAGGCCACCCATCTGCTCCAGACTCCAAGCTTTGTGATCGGGCTTGGTCGAAATCATACCTAGGTAATTCACCAGACCAGGAGACTTCATCTGGAGCTTGCTGGGATCCAATCGAAGGTGACACAACCCTCAGATTGAAGCCACACTTCTCTGAGCAAAGGTATGAGCTAATTCTTCATCCCGAGCTTCTGGAGATTCTCCATTTCAAATGCTTTAATTTCAATGCATGATCACTGTATAGATGTATTCGTCTCTTCAAGACGAATCCATAGAGCACAAGAACACGAAAATCCGTTAAGAAATGAGTGAGTTCTTAGGGTTTTAGTGTGGACGGCTCTCGGGTGAGGACACTTGGGGACGATGAACGGATGCCGTTGATTCCATACACGCGCGGACAGACGGCCAGGATCGCGCCGGATGAGAAGATGGAACGATACAGCGGGCCCTCGGAGCGCTGAGTTGGATGGCGACGTCGAATGGCAGCGCGACACGCGGCGTTTCGGAGCTGCCGAGGATGGCGTGGCGCTGCGTGGATAAGTAGGAGATTAGGGTATTTTTTTATTTATTTAATTCCCTAAACTTCAAAAAAGCATAACTTTGTGTAGGAAAAACAGAAAAATAAAATAAAAATACCCTCTTGCTCAGTGAACAGAGTAGAATAATGTGGAAAAGAAATCATTTAATTTCATCAAGTATTTTATTTTTAATGATTTATTTACCCTCTGCATTATTTTAATTCTCCATGCATATAGGAAATTCACCATGGCATGAGACCATAGGGCTTTTGAAGCCTCTGAATTTGGGAACATTTCCTGAATTTTCCAAAGTCAGAGGCCATCTCTATGAGAAGTTATTGATTTTTCAAGTTCATATTGCTGTTTTGAGTATTTTAAATCCAGTAATTAGCATGTTGTGAAATAAATTCTAGAAAAATTTTGTGATGTTTCTTATGACCAGAGGACCCTAGGAAAAATTGGTTTTGAATAAATTCACTTGGAATAACCCTAATTGGCCTAAACACCCAAAATAGGTCCCTAATTAATTAGAGCTAATCATAGATCAAATTGGCTTAAAATCAATTCTCTACTGACCTTTAGGATCAGAGGAACCCACCATAAAAATTTGAAGTCAATTGGACTTGGTTAGTCCTACTAAATGGGTTGATTAAGCCATTTAGCCAATTTAAACTTTAAAAATTCATAACTTTCAAAATACTTTTCAAAAATTCACCAAATTGGTTTTGGAGCCTCTCTGATATCAGGGGAATTTAAAAAAATTAAAATTTCAATTTTCTAAAAAAGTTGATTTTTTATATTATTTTAATATTTTAATAATTTAAAAAAAATAAAAATCACAAAAATAATAAAATTCACTAAAATGTCACATTTTGAATTCTAATCACTTAGGAACAAACCCCATATTTTTCTTAGGTCTATTTGATGAGATATTAAATTTTAAAGCCCTAAGGTAATTTTAAAATTAAAAAAAATGTATTTTTTTAGCATTTCCACTAAAATAATTCTAATAAATCAAAAAAAAAAAAGAAAATTGTAAAAATTGATTCTCTGATTTCCTTGATATTAGAGGGATTTTTAAAAAATATAAAATTCATTTTTCAACCTTTATTTTATTTTTTAAATTAATTAATACTCCAAAACTTAAAATAATTATAATAAAAATAATATAGTTCAAAAAATCACCAAAATTGGTCCAAGTGGTCCTCTGGTCATTAGGAATGTCCCATAATTTTCTTAAGAACAGAAACTTTCCCTTGGTCTTATTATTAAATTTTTCTTGGAAATCTTTATTTTCTACCAAAAATAATTACATAAATAAATTAAATACAGAAAAATCACATTTTCTCCTCTCATGTCTTTATTGATATATGAGTGAAGTCACATAAAAATTTCAAGTACATTTAAGCTCAATTTAGTGAGTTATGAAATTATTAAGCTTGAAGGGCAAAATGGTAATTAAAATTTTAACCTTTAATTAAAACTTTAGGCTTAATAAAATTAAAGAGTAAAATATCTGATCCTAATATGATTTGGATGATTGAAATTTAAATAATTAAAGAGTAGAAACCCATTAAACAATTTGAAAATAATTGAAATAAACCTTAATTAAATAATTAATTAAATTTGGAAGAATAATAAAATTGGAATTATTAAAATAGGGATATTATTAGGAAGAGATTTGTTCTTTAATTTAAGATTCCCTAAAATAATCATCTCCATAATATTTAATTCCTAATTGAAATGATAATCCAAGTTTAAGATTTAAAATGTTAAAAGATTTAATCATTAAATTAAATTAAATTAAAGTTAAATTATTTAAATTAAACCCTTTTAAAATTTCAATTAAATTAAAATTAAAGGTAAAATTAAATTAAAATTTAAATTGAATAAAAATAAATAAAATTAAATTAAAACATATTAAATTAAATCAAATTAAACTAAATTAATTAAATAAAATTAAATTAAAACATATTAAATTAAATTAAATTAAATTAAAATTAAATTAAATTAAATTAAATTAAATTAAATTAAATTAAATTAAATTAAACCAAATTAAATTAAATTAAATTAATTCATATCAAATCAAACTAAATTGAGTTGAATTAAATTAAGTAATAGAATCAAGTTAAAATTAAAATCAAATTAAATTAAATTAAAATTAAAGCTAAACCAAAATTAAAGTTAAATTAAATTGAATAAAAAAAATAATAATAACATCACCTAAGACATAAAGAAATTCAAAATAAAGCAACTTGAACACTATTCCAAATTTAAATCCGATAACTAAAATTAAACTAAATCACAAACCATTTGAACACTAATTTGCCCTCGAAAGCTTTGGTTACCATAACTCCTGAACAGAACGTTAAATGAAATGTTACTTCACTTATAGGATATTCAAATGTCCTAGTTCACTGAGTAAGATAACAACAAAACTTAACTAAACCTTGGACGATTACTTCACTTGATTGATTAAATCCATTTAGACTTAAAACAATCCTATCAGTATTGAAAAGATGTTTAAGATTCTTCTTAAGCACTTCCTCAATATGATAGGATATTTATAAGAACAATTGAACTTAATTGTCCTTTGATGAAGAAAATCATCCTCAAACCAAAACACAAGAACCTAGACGTCATAGGAAATGACTAGCTATAGGATTAAGAACTTGGTAGAAAACCATAACCCTTCCCTTAGCTTTACCTAGGAACTTGCTTAAATATTCTAATTATGTTTTAAGTGCAGCTTGGGGTGATGGGAAGACCCTCCAGGTACGCTTTTATTTTATTGCAATTTACCCTATTACAATTTATTTAATCGCATCGCACTTACTTTTCTTGCATGATAAACAACTGTTGCATGAAAACCCACACTTTTAGGATAGTCCTTAAAACTGAAACCAAAACTAAATTAAAAGTCATTGCAAGATAAAATTCACCGCCACAACATTTCAAAATATAAAACAACTCAAAATTTAATCACAAACAGAACACAAAACTACAATTATAACTAAATTAAAACGTCTTGTTGGATGATCGGGAATACCTCGGATGATGTAACCTACGTGTTGCTAACGGGATTTCCCACGGTCTAAATGAAAGTGTGGAACTCATTTAGTTGAGTTTAGCAAATTCATCTGGACTAAGTGAATCCGATAAAAATAACGATGCCGGAAGGATGGAACCGTGAGATCTTAACCGATGTTGTTATAATCAACTTTAAGATTTGTTTTAAATAAAATATAAAAAACACTTGGAAATTAATATTTTCCCTAAACCAAAACACTTTTCTCATCTCTTGATTTTCACCTTCTATAACTAAACCTCTGCAACAACAAAGAGCTCGGAGCATGGTGAGCAGCACGGCCATCGTCATCAGTAAAAACAACTCTACATCAGCAAAATATTCCCAGAATTAAATAACCAAGCCATAGGACTTCGAGGTAGTTTGCCTAGTGCAACATAAATCCTCAACTTTTTGTTAGGCATTTGCATTGCAAATTAAGCCCTAACCGGTTTTAGGATTCCGAGGTAGTCGTCCGATACGACATAAACCCTCACATCTTTAAGGCTATTTGTGTGATTTTATCATACAAATATAAGTTCTAATTAATTAAAATTGGCAAGATCAAAACATTAAATAAATATTAGGATTTTCCTAAATTCAATCCAAACAATAGGATAGTCGGGAAATTGCCGAAGTTCGCTTTGAATCTGTGATTTCTCCTACCTTTCTTCCTTTGAATTCCCAAAATAAAATGTTCCAAACTTGATCCATTCCCTATTGAAATTCCAAAATTCAATCCTTTGAAAACTTAAACTTTGAAATTCTTGAGAGCAGAATTACTGATTATTATTGAGAGTTTTCTTAGGTGATTCCCGTCACTTAAGATTTAATTAACTATAGGGGCTTGCCCTTATAGGGAATTTTAGGAACCCAGGTTATATAAACCCTGTTTAATGCTTTCATATTAAGCAGGGGAACTTGTCGGCTTATAAAATTAGTTCGCAGACCAAACAGATGTCACAAATCTTCTAGTTTATTTAATCGAGCCCCATCATCAAGCAGTGTGTCTATTCTCCGGGATAGATATACAGTTTGTGGTGCGGTGCTCGTTTATATAAACTATTCGGGATGTGAGATCAGTTTGATTTCATATCTTAAAATTTTCAAATTTAAAATTATTTTCAAAATAAAATACTACTTTTCAAATTATTTATTTAAATTAAATTAAAAAATTCGCTGACAATTTCTATTAGGCGTCCCCTCTTTTTAAAATACAACACACCAACCTAAAAATATGCCGACATGGGGGTAGCAGTCAACTTTCTATGAACAGCAGTGTTCCTCTCAACTAGGGCCCTCTTCAGGGGAGGGAATTCTTGAGTTGACTTCAGGTTAAACTCAATCATAGGTTCTTTAGTCTCAAGCACTTTATTCATCAGTGCGAAAAGAGTAACATCGGCAAACTTAACGTCCGTAATGTTAAACCCTTGTTCGAAGGGGATGATTGCACCGCTAGGCAGCTCGTCCTGGTAGACAGCTAAGTCAAGTCCGTTGGTGAAAGAGAAGATCAGCTTCGAGGCAGGCATCTTCTGCAAGGCAAGTTCTAACTATCAGTTCTGAATTATGCTTCCTTCGTTAGGACGAAAAGAAAGAAATTGAAAAGAGTCAGAACACAGTTTACTTAAGTTTTATTTATTTACGATTAAAAAGAGATTTTGTTTGTTAGTCGGTTAGTTTACTCGTTAAAAATGAGAGGAGATTAAAGAGGATAAAGGACCCAATCCAGAGCTAAGAAAGGAAGGGAAAATCTAGTAAGATTTCTCACCTCAAAGGACTGCTCCTAAACTAACACCTATTGGGGATCTACCTCACCTCTCCTGAGAGGTATCAAAGGAAGATTCCAGAACCTCTCTGTTTAAGGGTGTCTAAACACTGGCTCCAAAGTTCAAGAAGAGTTAATCATACTTGTTCAAGATAGAAATGCACAAGATATGTCAACGGAAAAATGGTAGTCTGATCCACCAGGGCATGGACTTACAACCGATTTATGAAAACAAAACCATCCGATCAAAATGGAGAGAGGAACTAGTCCCCAGCGGAGTCGCTAGAAACATGTCGGCATATTTTTTTTTAGGTTGTGTGTTAGATTTTAAAAAGGGGTCGCCTATAGAAATTGTCGGCGAATTTTCATATTTTAATTTTAATTTAAATATATATATATATATATATATATATATATATATATATATATATATATATAGTTTAAAAGATAGCATTTGATTTTGAAAATAATTTTTAAGTTTGAAAATTTTATGATATGAAATCAAACCGATCTCACATCCCAAATAGATTTTATAAACGAGCACCACACCATAAACCGTATATCTATCCCGCAGAATAGGCACACTGCTTGATCATGAGGCTCGGGTAAATAAACTAGAAGATTTGTGACATCTGTTTGGTCTCCGAACCAATTTTATAAGCCGACAAGTTCCCCTGCTTAATACAAAGAAATTAAGCAGGGTTTATATTACCTGGATTCTTAAAGTTCCCTATAAGGGCAAGCCCCTATAGTTAATTACATCATAAATGACGGGATTCATTTAAGAAAACTCTTGATAATGATCAGTGGTTTTGCTCTCAAGAATTTCAAAGTTTAAGGTTTTCAAACAATTGGATTTTGGAAATTTCAATTGGGAATAGATCAAAGTTGGAACAGTTATTTTCAGGAGTCTGAAGGAAGAGAAGTAGGAGAAGTTGAGGATCCAAGAAGAATCTTGGCAACTTCCCAAGCTATCCTATTGTTTGGCTTCAATTTAAGAGTATGTTTAATGTTGTAATCCTGCCAATTTTAGTTAATTAGGACTTATATTCGTATGACACAATCATACAAATAGCCTCGAAGATGTGAGCGTTTATGACGTACCAAACGACAACCTCGGACTCCTAAGACCGGTTAGGGCTTAATTTACATAACATGATTATGCAAATGCCTAACAAAAAGGTTGAGGATTTATGTTGCACTAGGCAAACTACCTCGATGTCCTATGGCTTGGTTATTTAATTCTAAGGAATGTTTTGCTGAAGTAGACACAAGTTTTGCTGACGAAGATGGCCGTGCTGCCCACTATGGTCCAAGCTCCTTGTTGCTGCAGAGGTTTGGTTTTAGAAAATGAAAATCAAGAGATGAGAGAAGTGTTATGGTTTGGAAATCTTAAAGTCCAAATTTCTTTTAGTGTTTTAATTAAAATAAATCTTAAAGTTGTTTAAATAGAACCGATTAAGATCCCACGGTTCCGTCATCCCGACACCATTATTTTCATCGAATTCACTTAGTCCAAATGAATTTGCTAAACTCAACTGAATGAGTTCCACACGTTCATTTAGACCGTGGGAAATCCCATTAGCAACACGTAGGTTACATCATCCGAGGTATTCCCAATCATTCAAAGAGACGTTTTAATTTAGTTAAAGTTGTGGTATTGTTGTTCTGTTTGTGATTAAATTTTGAGTTATTTTATATTTTGAAATGTTGTGGCGGTGGATTTTATCTTGTAGTGACTTTTAATTTAGTTTTGGTTTCGATTTTGTGGCTATCCTAAAGGTTTTGATTTTCATGCAACAGTCTTGTTTAACATGCAATAAAAGTAAAGCGCAGTGCAATAAAGTAAATTGCAATAACATAAAAACGTACCCGGAGAGTCTTCCCGGCATTCCAAGCTACACTTTAAAACACATGCTAAGGCATTTAAATATTTCAACAAGTACCTAAGTAAAGACTAAAGGAATGGTTTTGGTTGTCTACCAGAATCCTAATCCTATAGCTAGTCATTTCCTACGACGTCTAGGTTCTTGATTTTTAGTTAAGGATGATTTTCTGCATCAAAGAACAATTAAGTTCAATTGCTCTTTAAAACATCGCACCGTATCGAGGAAGTGCTTAGAACTAATTCTAAACATCTTTTCAATACTTCTGAGATTATTTTTAGTCCAAATGAATTTCATTGTACTAGTGAATTGATCATCCAAGGGTTTAATTAAGTTTTGTTCCTTCGCTTAGTGAACTAGGATGTTTGATTATCCTATAAGTGAGGTGAAATTTTACTTAACTCTTCATTTACTAGTTATAATAATTTAAAGCTTTCAAGGGCAAGTTAATTTGTTAAAGATTTTTAATGATTTGAAGTTATAGTTGATGATTTATTTTAATGTGATTTAATTATGAATTTTTAATCAATGATTTTAAGTTTAGAATGGTATTTTATTCATTTAAGTTAAACCTTTCATAAATGATATCAAACTCTTATGTTAATTTAATTAACTTAGGTCAAAAGAGGTGTTCAAATTATTTATTAAATTTTGCTGATTTAATTTAGATTAATTATATTAATTAATTTAATTTTTACATTATGTTTTAAGGTAAGTTATCTTTAAATTATTTAAAATTTGCAAATTTGATTTAAGTTTGTTTTGAAATGATTTTTAATTAGTTTCAAATATTTTAATTTACTTTTTAATTATTTAACATTTTAGGTTTTAAACAATTGTTAGATTATTTAATGATGTAGGTTTTAATCAAATTAAGAATTATTTACTTTTAATCATTTATTTATTAATTCCACTTATCCTCTTAAGTTTAAGAGTTAAATATTATTAAGTGATTTATTTAGGGATTTTTAAATTAAGGAATTAATATCCTCTTAAGTTACATCCCTATTTTAATAATCCAATTTTAATTAATCTTTCAGAATTTGAATTATTTAATTAATTAAGGTTTCATTTTTTTTATTAAAGTGATTAATGGGATCCTACCCTTCAATTTCCCAATGTTTCAATCATCTAAGAGAAGATTAAAATCAGATATTTTACCCCCATGTTGATTAAACCTAATGTTTTAATTAGGGGGTTAAAAAATTTTTTATTACCTTTATGCCCTTTTAAGCTTATTTATTTTATTTATTTTATAACTTATTAAATTAAGCTTAAATGAACTTAAAATTTTTATGCCACTTCACTCACATGTCAATTAAGACATTAGAGGAGAAAATGTGATTTTTTTTAATTTAATTTATTTATATAATTATTTTTAATGGAAAATAGGGATTTTCAAAGAAAATTCATCAACATGACCAAGGTAAAGTTTCTATCCATAAGAAATGTATGGGACATTCCTAATGATTAGAGGACCACTTGGACCGATTTTGGTGATTTTTTTAATTATATTTTATTTATTATAATTATTTTAAGTTTTGAAATGTTAATTAATTATAAAACAAAATAAAAGTTGAAAAATAGATTTTATATTTTTAAAAAATCCCTCTAATCTCAAGAAAGTTAGAGAAACAAATTTTATATTTTTATGATTTTTCTTTGATTTATTAGAATTAATTTAGTGGGCCAGGCTAGAAAATACATTTTTTTAATTTAAAAATTGTCTTATGGCTTTGAAATTAAATATCTTAACCTAGAGACTTAGGAAAAATATTTGATTGGTTCATAAGTGATTAGAGGACCAAATATGACATTTTTATGATTTTTATTATTTTTATGATTTTTATTATTTTTTAATTATTAAAAATATCAAAATATGCTTAAAAATGAAAATTTTTAGAAAAATTCCAATTTTATTTTTTTTAGACTCTACTAATATCAGAGAAGTCCCAAAATCAATTTGGTAAATTTTTGAAATGTATTTTTGGAGTTATGAATTTTTAAATTTTAATTTTGATTATGTGGCTTAATTGATCCATTTAGTGGGGTTAAACATTTCCAATTTAGTTCAAATTTTTATCTTAGGTTCCCCTGATCCTAGAGATCAGTGGAGAATTGATTTCAAGTTATTTTAATGTGTGATTAACTCTAATTAATTAAAGTTCAATATTGAGTGATTAGGCCAATTAGGATTATTTTTAATGAATTGACTCAAACCATAATTATCCTAGGGTCCTCTAGTCCTAAGGGACTTCACCAAAATTTTCTCGAATTTTTTGAACAACATGCTAATTTTTGGAATAAAAATGTCAAAAACAGTGACATAAACTTGAAAAATACATAACTTACCACAAGGATGGCCTCTGACATTGAAAAATTTAGAGAATGTTCCCAAGATCAGAGGCTACAAAAGCCCTATGATCTCATGCCATGGTGAATGTATACATGCATGGAGAATTAAAATGCTCAAAACAGTATTAAATTAATTAAAAATAAAATACTCAACAAAATAGATCAATTCCTTTTCCACATTATTCTCCTCTCTTCATTGAGCAAGAGGGTATTTTTCTTTTATTTTTATGATTTTTCTATGCAAAGATATCAATTTTTGAAGTTTCAGGTATTTAAATAAATAAGAAAAATTGGATTTTCCCACTTAAACCAGTCAGCGCCGCGTCAACCTCGGCGGTTCCAAAGCTCTACGTGTCGCGCTCCCATTTGATGCCGCCACTTGAGCCAGCTGCCACGCGGCCCGCGGTTCACGCTCTATCTCCTTGTTCAACGCCATCTGAGCCATTCGTTCGATACACGCGCAATCCGACAGTGGCCGATCATTGTCTCTGACTGGTGTGCACCTGTGACCATCGACCTTCTAACCCTAATATCTCCGTCGATTCTCAACAGATTTTTGAGTTCTTATGCTCTATGGATTTGTCTTGAGAAGACGAACACAGCCATATGGTACACAGGCATTGAAATTGACTTAATTAAAATGAAGAATTGCTGGAAGCTCGGGAGGAAGAAGAGGGCAATACCGTGGCTCTGAGAAGTGAAGCTTCTATCAGAGAGGCTTGGCACGTTTGTTGGAGTCCAAGGAGGCTGGGGATGAAGCCTGGAGCTATGGTGAAATGTCTAAGCTTGACTTCCACCAGGCCCGATCACAAAGCTTGGAGGCTGGAACAACTGGGTGGTCTGGAGAGGGGGTTTTCACTGGGGAACTCCTTCTCTACCTCTGGTGAAGGTGTGGGAAGAGTTAATTTGGATATGGTGAAGTTTCGGAGAGTGTCCCGTTTCGGCTCCGATTTTCAGCTGAGAAATTGGGCTTGGCTCAGGGGATTCAAGGCAGGAGTACAATGGGGTTCTTCTTCTCTAGGCTAGGAGAAGCTCTGGGAATAGTTTGGGGGACTTCTGTTGAGAAAAATTTCAATACCCTTCAGCACCCCTCTCATGGCCGAGAAGAGGTGTTTAAATGGCTAGGGCCATTGGGTTGAGCTAGGGCTCAATTGGTGGATGAATTCCACTGCTCAGGTGGAGGGCAGAGAGGCTCCAAAGTATGATTTAGTTGAGGTGGCCATTTGGGTGAGTTTGGGTTTGTTTCACTTGTTGGTGGCTCTCGATTTTGACTCCCTCCGGTGGCTAGACCGGCAGGCTAAGACAAGGGAGCTAGCCATGGGTCAGGTCAACCAAGGAGTAGGGTTTAATGGTGATAAACCAGGCAAGGGGGGATTTGGGGTGAGGCAAAAGGTGGATTTGTCCATTTAAGGGAAGAGATCCCTTAAAATGGGGAACCCTTGGTCCATGGCTCACTTAGCTTGGGCTAGGTGTATCTAGGGTGGTTCCTAGGGCTCACTTAGAGGCTGTGGATAGGTTGGTTTAGCCACAATTGGTTCAATTTGGTTTGGTTTGGTCATGGGTTCAAATTGGCTCATTTGGGTTTGGGTTAGGCTAACTTGAGTTAGGTCTTGATTTGGGTCCAAATGTCTTGAGCAATTTTGAAGAGGTGATTGCCATGAAGAAGTTTCATGAAGACGTGGGGAGGTTTTGGGTTCAATTGGAAGGTCAATTTGGTGGATTTTGGTATTTTGGTTAATTTGGGGAGGGTTGAATAAACTTGGGTCCAAGTTGGGTTAAGGTGGGATTTAGACCCAATTGAAAGTTTCAAATGGTCTAGGGGAATGTATTGAAGAGTTCCCAACATCAATTGGGAAGAAATTTTAGGGTTTGGCTAATCAATTTGGTAGGTTTAGGGCAAGGGTTCACTATAGGCTAAAATGGGGGTATTTTTGGTTTTCAAATAGATTTAGGTTAAGCTTAGGATTAAATTGGGGCAATTGAAAGTTTCATAGGTTTCATGGGAATGTTATGGAAAGTTTAGGACTGAAATTTGGGGAAACAAAAAGGTTGGTATTAGGTTAATTGGGAGTTTTGGATTAATTAGGCAAAATTGGGGATTTTGGATTTAAAATGGAATTGAACTCAAATGTAAATCAAATTGGACTTAGATTTTGTTTAGATTGATAGTAATGATGTTTAATTAAAGTTTAGAATTTAAATTTGGGAAAATTAAGGTCAAATGGAATGGTTTGGTGTGACATTGAGTCCATTTAGTTTAAAAACGAGTCAATTTGGGGATTTTCACAAAAGTGTGTTATTTTTGCAAAATTAGGCTATGATGTAGTTGAACAAAATGAAATTAGGAATATTTGGGATTTTTTGAAATTTTTGAAGAATTTTTGGAATTTTTGGAATTTTGTGCCAAAAGGGTATTTTAGGGTATCAAGAGGTTATTTGGAGGGTATTGGGTATTTTGGTGAATTTAAAAGGAGGGAGTTGTTTCAAAAATTATTTTTAGGATTTTTGAAATTTTGGGTAATTTTTTGGGGTATTTTTGGAAAATTTGGGGCAATTAGGTAATTCTAGGTAGGTTTGAAGGACCCAATGTCACAACTAGGCATTTGGCAAAAGTTGAATTTTGATCATGATGAAGCTTAAAGTGAGCCATGGACCAAGAAATGTCCACCCTGAACATCTCATGGGTTGTTTCCAACCCTCTTAGCCAAAGAGCTAGGGGTTTGGACTTAGCCACATGAATGCTCAAATGAACCAGGGGGAAGAATGGGTAAGGATGGTGTGTGTGAGAGTGCAGTGTGTGTAAGCCAGACCTCACCACCTTATCGGAGCTCACTATTGGTTCCCCATATGGTTGTGTTAACCTTCTAAGGTGATTTAGAGATTTGCAACCATCCAAGTGGGGTCCCAAGAGGAGTCAAGAAGTAACTGAATTGCTAAAGGGTGGGTCCCAATTCTAGTCCTCTAGGATAGTCAAGGAGAGACCTTATGGCTAGATCCTAAGAACTAAGGAAAGAAGAAAAGACCTCACCAAAAATGAGGTAACAAGGTGGTTTTGGTTTCATAAATTGGTAGTGAGTACATATCCCTAGTGGATCAAACTATCATTCTTTCTGTTGAAATACCACGTTCATTTCTGTCTTGAACGGGTAAACTCTCTTAGATTTTGGAGCCACTGTTTAGACACCCCTAAACAGAGAGGTTCCAGAATCCTTTTACCTCTTTGAGGTGGGGTGGACCCCAGAAGGTGTTAGCTTAGGAGCGGTTCCTCAGGTTGAGAAGTCTTGTGAGACTCTCTCTCTCTCTTCCTTTCCAGCTTCTGGATTAGGTCCCTTACCTTTCCTTTAGCCTTTCCCCTTTTAATTAGTTTCATTTTTAATGAACAAACCTTCTAATAAAAAAACCCTTTAATAAATGAACTTTCAATTAAACTACAAAAACACAAATAAAAATGAGAATCTAAAATATTTTATAGAGAAAACGAAAAGCTAAATGGAAATGTGTTCGGACTCGTTTGAAGAAATTCCTCTCTTTTTTTCGTCTCGATGAAAGGAAGCATAATTTGGAACTGATGCTTAGAATCTACCCTGCAGAAAATGTCTGCACTGAAGCTGATTTTATCCTTCACCAACAGGATAGACTTAGCTGTCTACAAAGACGAGCTGCCTAACGATACGGTCATTCGCTTTGGACAAAGGTTCGAAAATACAGACATTAAGTTCGCAGATGTTACTCTTTTCGTACTGATGAACAAAATACCAGAAACTGAGGAGCCCATAATTGAGTTCAACCTGAAATCGACTCAAGTGTTCCCTCCACTGTAAAGGCTCCTAATAGAAAGAAACACTGCTGTTCATAGGAGGTTAGCTGCTACCCCCAGAACTGTCATCTCTACCCCCACCGGTCTGGTCATTACTGCACCTACCCCGGCTCCTGCCAAATTGAAAGGAAAATAAGTCCAATTCAGTGATGAGCCTGTTACTGTGGAGGGTTCAGATTTTGCTGCAATACCTTCTATCTTTGAGATAGGGTCCAGCTCGAGAGTTGCACCCTTAACTCAGACTCAAAGGAGAAATAAGATTAGAAAGATCGCCAGGATCAAGAAGACCAAGGGCGCTGAAGTTGCTTTTTCTGGAAGAGATTCCTGAGGAAGAAGAAGAACTGCCTGAGATCTCACCACTGTTAGAAGGGAGTAGGTTTCATCCTCTCTCTGCTGCATCTGATGAAGAAGATGCTCGAAGGATCGCCACTGTGTTACCCCAACCTGCATAATACAGAAATTGTAACAGGAAAGAGATCAAGACTGTTTCGCTAACCCATTTGTGAGCAGTAGTAGAGAAATTAGCTAAGAAGGAAGGTTTCCCCATGTCAGAGATTCTGAGAAGAATGGGATGAGTACCAGCTTGATCCCGCCTCGGACCATGAGTAAACCTTATTACTGCCCTAGAAAGGCCAAGGAAGAAAGTACGAGCTAGTGGAAGAAGTTTTCCTAATGTTGTATCAGGTCACCATAATAAGGAGGACACCACCTACCGATGTACAGCTGACATACCATCTAGTCCTAGGCCTCTTATTGCAAGAAGGATGGTGTGGCAACCTATTATTGCTGAACCGATACCGACAAAATGTTCTGGGAAGAAGAGTCTCATCAGAGAGCCCGAATCTGAAGAAAGTGCTACTGCATTGAAAGAAACTCCTAAAAAAGAAGTTCAACAGTCGTCGCCTGACAACGGTGGGACCGTTTGGAAAAGACTACTTGAGGATCCTATAGGAAAGCTAAGGATAGACATCCGACGGTTGGCAAGGGAAAGAAGAAAAGGATTGGGAAATGAAGTGGATTCATCAGAGTTTATGGATGAAGAATGTGTTGAGATCAACATGGTCGAGACCCGAGCGTCGTCAGCTCTGCAGGGAGCTCCGGCAACTTCAAAAAGAGGTGAACTAGAAGCAATGAGAGCACGTCTTCAAGAAAAGAATGACACGATCTCTCAGATGGCAAAGAAGATGGAGGAGATGGTGGCCGCCTTAGCCACTCTCCAGAGTCAGCTTCAACCTCAGAAGGAAACACCCCTAGAGATCATTCACATTGTAGATGGAGGGAAAGAAGTTACATACGTCAACGGAGATGAACAGTCAATGAAAGATTCAACGCAGAGCATGATTCCTGAAAAAGATATTAAGAATTTGGTGAAACAACACGTGTGAGAAGCCTTAACCCAGTCTAAGAGTAGAGCATCTATTCAGACGGGTAGACCTTACCCTGAGGAATTTTATGCAGTCCAATACTCGAAAGGGCTTCGTACCACCTCTGTTTAAGAATTTCGACGGTACGGGAAACCCCCGACAACATGTCACACATTTTCGTGCTAGTTGCTGCAATGCCGGTGGGAGCAACGATTTGCTCTTTCGTCAATTCGTCAGCAGTTTGTCAGGCATTGCCTTCGATTGGTATGCAAAATTACTGAATGGTTCAGTTAAGACCTTTGCAAAATTGGAGAACTTCTTCGTTAAGCAGTTTGTTGGGGCTCAGCACAACATCACTATCGGTGATCTAGTGGTGGAGCAACAGAAACTGAACGAAACTTTAGTAGATTACATACTTTGATGGAGGAACTTAAGTATGAAGCGTGAACTACAGCTTCAGGAACAGCACGCAGTTGGTATCCTGTTGAAAAGTACCCATGGCCTGATAGCACTTCTCCTCAATAGATTCACAATTAAGACTTTCAATAAGTTTCTTAGCAAGGCCGGGAGCTTGCAGGAGGAGGCAAAGCAGCTGAGTTTCCTTGACAAGACTGATAAGCAAAAGCCTGTAAAGTCATTTGAAAAGAAATCCAGGATCATCGCGACAGTGGATAAAGGTAAGCAGCCAGTGCAGATATAGCCAGAGCGGCCACAACCAAGTTATCAGCCACCACAATGGACTTATCAACAACCTCAATAAAGCTATCAACAGCGTCGACCGAGCTATCAATCATGGCAGCATGACCAACCGCCGCCTCGTCCACCACATGCCCTGAAAGAACTTATGAATAAGGAATACCCCTTCAAGACTTAAGTAGTGACTAAGATGTTTTGAAGTTTAATGAAAACGCTTGACTTTCAACTACTAGAGCCAAGAAAACCAGAGGAAGTCGACAAGAAAGATCATCTGAATTACTGTCCCTACCATAGGATGCTCGGACATAAGATAGAAGATTGCTTCACCTTTAAGAATTGGCTCTAGGATAACCTCCGGAAAGGGAACATAACGATCTCGAAGGAATACATGAAGGAGCCCCAAAACGGAGGTTCCACCAATGTCATTTCAATGGATCTTACTGTTCCGATAGACCCTTATGCGACCAACGATGGATGGAGTACTGTCTGGACGAAGTCCTCGAAGAAGATTTTGGATCACATTCAGACCGCTTCGGTGTGCGCTTCAACTCGGAGTTTGAAACCCGTCAAGCCAGCTTTGCGATTGAAGAACTGCTGCAGAAGGAGGAGAAGATCGTGGAAGAAAAGAAGACCGAGGCTCCAAAGGGTTGACTAGGGGCTGCTTATCCTATGATGGTTGTTTCTGATTCAGGGGAGAAATCTCTCGGACCTTTGACTCTGTATGATTATTTGCTCGCCCCGGCGGGATCTAGTAATGATAAGAGTTTTGGTGTTAGCTAAGTTTTGACTGTTTCTAACCATTTTGTAAGTAACGACAACCAACCTAATCTCGATTTTGATACAAATAAAGATTCTAAAATCATACAAAACTTTGACGACCACGATGAAGGAGAAGACGTTCACAAGGATGGCTACGAAAGCTCAACGAGTGACGAGTCCATTTGTGAATTCCAAGGAGCTCCAATTGCGATAGAATTGGAGTTATCAGATTTTGAAGCAACTACAGAAGAGCCAGCCTTTCTGATTCAAGAGGAGACATCGGCAGATCCAGCACCAGATACATAAGAGATAACAGAAGTTAATTTAAGAAGAGAAAGAGTCCTACCCCCGAGAGTGGGTCCAAAGGATAAAGCAAAGCAGGTGGTTGCTCAAGAAGAACCAACCCCAACAAAGGAATTGCCCATTTGGGAAGAAATTAAAGATCCTGGTAATAAAGTGGATTATAACGTACTATCCCATCTTAGGAAGCTACCGACCAAACTGTGCATCTACGAAGCTCTGATCCTGTCAAGGGAGATGAGGGAAACTCTGATCAAGGCCTTACTTGATCTAGAAATATGTTTAGCTCAAATGGTCGGTAATTCCTTAGACGAGGTTTGCTCATTAAGAGAACAGCGTGCTGTTACCTTCACGGACAATGATCTGCTACTTGGAAAAGCTGATCACAATCGACCGTTCGACATTTCAGTCACTATCGGAAAGTTTACGCTCTATAGAGTGTTGGTTGATCCAGGAGCATCAATCAATATAATGAACCTTCAGACGCTAACATACTTGGAAATTGATGCCCATGATCTCGAAGTAGACAAAATGTTACTAAAAGGATTCAATCAAAAAGAAGAAAGAGCCCTTGGATTGATAACACTATTAATGAAGATCGGTGATTTGGGAAAGACAACCGCAAAATTTCACACAATTGATTCTGAGAAATCATTCAATGCTTTACTGGGTCGGCCATGGATCCATGAAAACTAGATGGTACCATCGTCTCTGCACCAGTGCATAAAGTATTATGAAGGAGGAGAAAGTGTATCAAAGCTGATTTGCAACCATTCTTCGTACACGAGATTGGGATTCATGAAGATGCAGCTTACTAAGCGCCTCTGAAGAAAACTGTCTTCTACAGAAATACCATACCAAATGGAGCAAAAGGAGTTCAAGACGATGAAGAACCTGAAAATCTTGTTCAATAGTTACTCACCACTCCCTTACGGCGAGATGGTGAAGGTTTCTCCAGAACTTACACCCGAGGTTGAGGCCGGGGACGAGGTCGAGGAAGAGATTGTGGAACAGTTGAACAAAAGAAACTGGTCATCGATGTTGATTTGGAGAACAATTCTGAAGAAGAAGAAACCAAGAAAGAAGTAATGAAGATAAATCAAAAGAAACGCCAGTTTAAGATCTCTCTGGAAGATGAAAAGAACGAAGAATGCAAATCGATGTACGAGAAAATAAATTGCTTCATACATACTATGACCCTGACCCCGATCTATCCTAATAAGGTCGAGGGTATGGTGGTCAAAAAAGTACATGGTGGCGGTACTAAGCTGATCAAGTTCTGTCGTGGTGCTTCTTCCAAAACTGAAAAATGATGTACAATTTGAAGATGTTACTTCATCTGAATTAATGGAATTGCCTTTTAAGTGGTATTCTCCTTGTGTTCAGAATTTAATTCACCGTGGTATCTTGCCTAAACAGTGGTCAAAAGGTCAATCTAAGCACTTTGAAAAATAATCGAATAATGTCAGTCGTCCTCCCAATTCAAAGCATGGTCTCGGATTCGGCACAGTAGCACCAGCCGATGACACACAATGTTGCTTGGTTATCACTTGCGAGCCTAATGAAGACTGCCTGGAAGCTTCAGATAATCTCGAGGATCTGCCAATCGGAGACGCTCTGCCAGAATTTGAGGAAGAAATTAAATCTACAATAGACGAGTTAATGGAAGTTAACTTAGGTATTAGCGAAGAGCCTAGGCCTACCTTTGTTAGCTCCTTACTCGATAAGAAGACTACGAAAATATGATTAAGCTATTAATGGAATTCAAGGACTGTTTTGCTTGGAGTTATGATGAAATGTCAGGATTAGCTCCAGAAGTCGCAGTTCATAAGCTAGGAATGCATCACAACGCCGTTCTAGTCAGACAAGCTCCAAGAAGAATGCATCTAGAAATCAAACAACAAATTATATCTGAAGTTAAGAAGCTAATCGACGCTAAATTTGTCCATGAAGAACAATATCCAACTTTGTTAGCCAATGTGGTGCCAGTCAGAAAAAAAATAGTCAGATCAGAATCTGCGTGGATTTTAGAGATTTGAATAAAGCATGCCCGAAATATGAGTTCCCGCTACCAATTCCATAATTAATGATCGACATCGCCTCGACGCACGAGATCTTCTCTTTCATGGATGGATCATCAGGATACAATCAGATAAAGATGGTACCAGAAGATGAGAAGCTCATAGCCTTCAGAACGCCAATCGGAGTATACTTCTACAGTGTGATGCCTTTCGGATTGAAGAACGCATGAGCAACTTATCAAAGAGAAATGATGAGGATTTTTGATGATCTCATTCACAACCAACTCGAGTGCTACGTAGATGATGTGGTCATCAAAACAAACTGAAGGAAGATCACTTGTATAATTTGAGAATTTTTTTCGAGCGATTGAGACAATATAACCTTAAGATGAATCCCTTGAAATGAGCCTTCGGCGTTACCTCTGGGAAATTCTTAGGATTTGTTGTCCGACATTGTGCAATTGAAATCGATCTAGAGAAGATTAAAGCTATCTTAGAAATGCCGCCTCCCAAAACTTTGAAGCAACTATGATCCTTCCAAGGGAAGTTGGTAGATCTTTGACGCTTTATCTTGAATTTGTCAGGTAGGTGTCAGCCCTTCTTGGCATTAATTAAAAAGGACGCCAAATTCATTTGGGAAGAAAAATGCCAGCGGGCCTTCGAGGACATTAAGCAGTATTTAATGACACCTCCTGTCTTAGCAGCCCCAGTCTCGGGTTGACCATTGATATTTTATATCGCGGCTTTAGACGACTCTCTCGGAGCCCTGCTAGCCCAGGTCAATGACTAGGGTAAAGAAAACGTTCTGTACTACTTAAGTCGTCGTCTGATCTCGAAGGAGGTAAAGTATCCTCCTTTTGAGAAGCATTGTTTGCCCTAATCTTTGCCGCTCAAAAGCACAGGCATTACATGCTCTCCCATAAGGTCAACCTTATCTCGAGAGTTAATTCATTGTAGTGTTTGATGACTCGAACGACGCTTTCTGACATACTTGCCAAGTAGTCAATGATACTATTGCAATTCGATTAACTTTTGTTCCTCTTCATGCCGTAAAGGGGCAAGTCCTAGCAGACTTTCTAGCAGCACACCTTTTACCAGCTCGCCTTTAAACTACGACTTGCCCGACGAGCAGATAATGAGCTTAGAAGACCGCGATGATCAACATTGGAAATTGTACTTCGACGGAGCATCATCAGTACAGAGAGATAAAGAATTGCAAACGATAGTGCCCGATAAGGCAGGAATCAAACTAATCTTTATAACACCAGAGCAGGGGATGTTAAGGTTTTCCTATCATTTAACAGAATCGTGTACGAAGAATGAAGAAGAATATGAATCCCTTATAACCAGATTAGAGTTAACCATTCAAATGGGTATAACAGACATTAACATCAACGAAGATTCTCAATTGATCATTCAATAGATCGCATGACAGTACAAAATTCTGAAGCCAAGGCTCGAGCAATACTTTCAGTATGCAATGAAGTTGTTAAAGCAGATTCCCAATGTAACGATCTACAAGATTCCTAGAAGAAAAAATAGTCTCGTAGACGCGCTAGCTCGCCTCGCAAAAGAATTTTTCTGCTTATAGAATGAATCAGTTGAAATGTCAGTTCAAGGACGACAAGTCCTCTCACAGCTCGACATGGATGCAATGCACCAATCAGAAAAAGAAGAAGAATCAGTTGCCGCAGTAGCAGAAACTATAAAAGATTGGCAACAACCATTAATAGACTACCTGCAAACAAGAAACCTACCGGACGATAAGCCAATAGCCCATCAAATCAAGAAAAGAACTCTGTCTTACGCATTAATAAACAATACATTATATAGAAGATCTTTCGATCAGATGTGGCTAAGGTGCCTGAGCGAGTCCGAGGCTAGTGAAATTATTAAAGAAGTGCACTCAGGACTTTCTGGCACTCATCAGTCAGGTCCGAAGATGAAAATGAAGATTAAAAGACTAGGGTACTACTGGCCCTCGATGATGACTAACTGCCTGAAAGTTGCCAAAAGTTGTCACCAGTGCCAAGTGCATGGAGTGGTTCTACATCAACCTCCAAATGTGTTACATCCGACAATTCTATCATGGCCATTTGAGAGTTGGGGCACAGATATTGTGGGTCCGATAGAACCGCCCTCTTCAAGAGGACATTGCTTTATCCTTGCAGCTACAGATTACTTTTCGAAATGGGCAGAAGCAGTACCGCTCAGAGAAGTGAAAGCACATCACCTGCTACAATTCTTCAAGAATCAATTCATCTACCATTTTGGGGTACCTCACAGAATTGTCTTAGATAACACGTCAACATTCAGAAGCATGAAGATCAATAATTTTGTCAGAAGACACGGGATCAACTGGTGTTATTCGACAATCTACTACCCAATAGCAAACGGCTTGGCTGAGGCTTTTAATAAAACTCTAGTCCAAATCATAAAGAAAACTTTGGACAACAACAAAAGAAATTGGCACGAGAAGTTGTTAGAAGCCTTATGGGCCTATAAAATGACTTTCAGAACTCCTACTCAGTCTACACCTTACGCTCTAGTGTACGGGTCCGAGGCAATCTTGCCCTTGGAAGTTCAACTTTCATCCCTCAGAGTTGCAGTTGCAAACAAGATTACTGCATAAGAGAATGCCAAACTACAACTAGAAGAATTTGAAAGCTTGGAAGAGAAATGACTTTCAGTACAGCATAATCTGGAACTGTATCAGGCCAAGATGATCCAGGCCCATGATAAACTGGTCTGCCCTTGGACATTCAAAGTCAGTGACTTAGTTCTAGTTCTCAGAAGACCTATTCTTGCACACTGTAATATAAGAGGCAAATTTGAACCGACTTGGGAGGGGCCGTTTGTGTTCGAGACAGTCTACTCTGGAGGTTCCTACCAGCTTATGAATTGTTCTGGAGAACGACCTATGCTTCCAATCAATGGACGATATTTGAAAAAGTATTACGCAACCTGATGTTTCGAAGAATGAAGTCTCATTCCTAGAAGCACGGGTAGAGTAATCATTTGTAACTAGGTCCGAACCCAAAAAATAAAAACGGATGATAAAAATCATAAACAAAAAATGTGTTAAAAAGAAAATATATGAATTCATAATAATAATATTTTGATCCTTCCTTTCAAGTCAAGCTCACTCATGATCTTTCCTAATCATTTCCTACTCTTATTGAAATTTGAAAGAAATGAATAAGAATTTTCCATTGATAAGTGAATTTTCTTATTGTTCTCGTTCTTAGTACAACCCCTGATCCTTTCCTTAATTTTTTTGCAGGGAAATGTCGAACTCGCGGTTGGTTCTGAACTTTAAAAATGGCGTGGGTCTAGCACTTGATGAAAAGAAGATGAAGGTTGGGGCCGTGATTGAGATCGAATCTGATTTCACACCGGCCGGGCTACAGTACAAGGAAACTGATTGGACCCCAATTGAACGGGAAGAGTTCCGCAGCGAGACGGTAATGAAATTGGGTGGCCTGAGTCAGCCATCTATCGACAAGAAAAGGAAAGTAAACGCCGCTCAAATGACTGGAGCAGACAAGAAAATCAAGTCCATGGTTACTACAGCAGAGGGTAGGCTTGTCAGCGCCATGCCCACAGAAGTTCAAGAGGTAAGGAGAGCTACTCTCACTCTGACCCAACGAAGAAACAAGAACCGCCGCTTTCGCAAGATGCTGAGCAAGCTAGCAGCGGACCAACATGAAGAGACAGTTGATACTGTCAGTGCAAATACTTCAAAGAAGCCAGTTCATCAGGAGCCAAAAAAGAGGAGATCAACTCCAAGAACAGCGAAAAAGATGAAAGAAGTTCCAAGAAGAGCAGAAACAGAATCAGCGCCACGACGCTAGACAGGTGCACCAGTTTTGCAGAGTCTTGTTACAAAAGCAACCCCGGAGGATGTCCTGACAGAGACTATTCCCGAGGAGCCGAGACATGCAGGAGAACGTGCTAGGGTTGAACCATACATCCCATAGTACATTACAAAGCCTTGCTAATTGCAAATAATTCCAGAATACGAGCTGGAGAGAATATAGAAATTTAAAAAGAAAACTTTTGAATATTTTGAAAAATCCGAGGAAAGAGGATCAATATCTTGAAAGGCTTTGAGCTGCATACGGATGTGTTCTCAGACTACGAGCAGCAGCAAATTGTGGACTGCGTCATCTAGCTTCAGAAGATGGGCTGAGCTGGTCGTTTGAGAGAGAAAACCTACTCATAACCTCGAAGATGGATGAAAGGAAAAGGAAGAGTTACAATCCAGTGCGGGTGTTGTTACAACTTTGCCGAGGAAAGAAAAGGAAATTCACCAGGGATACTCCATCGTAGTGAGGTAGATCTGATGCCAAGAATTATCAAGAGGATGGTAAAAAGGATGGTGACATGGAGGGTATTTCCTGCAGATTGCATACCCAACAGCTGCATCATTAACATATACAAGAAGGGCGACTACACACCGCCACACATAGATCATCATGACTTTGTCAAACCTTTCTGCATAGTATCTTTTGTTAAACAGTGTAACATAATGTTTAGATCTGACCTCCGGATAGCATGCCCTGGAGAATTTTGAGGGCCGGTGGAGATAACTCTACCGGTAGGTCCCGTCTTGTTGCTAAAAGGACATGGAGCGGACATAGCAAAACACTGTGTTCCAGGTGTGCCTGTTGAGCGGATATCCGTCATTTTCAGGAGGATGGTGTCGGCATATTTTAGGTCGTGTGTTTTATTTTGAAAAGGGGGTCGCCTAACAGAAGTTGTCGGCGAATTTTTAATTTAATTTAAATAAATAATTTTGAAAAGTAGTATTTGATTTTGAAAATAATTTTAAATTTGAAGGTTTTAAGATATGAGATTAAACCGATCTCACATCCCAAATAGTTTATATAAACGAGCACCGCACCACAAACCGTGTATCTATCCCTAAGGATAGACACACGCTTGACGGTGGGGCTCAATTAAATAAACTAGAAAATTTGTGACATCCGTTTGGTCCGCGAACCAATTTTATAAGCCGACAAATTCCACCGCTTAATATGAAAGCATTAAACGAGGTTTATATTACTCAGGATCTTTAAAATTCCCTATAAGGGCAAGCCCCTATAGTTAATTGCATCTTAAGTGACGGGAATCACCTAAGAAAACTCTCGATAATAATCAATAATTCTGCTCTCAAGAATTTCAAAGTTTAAGTTTTCAAGGGATTGAATTTTGGAATTTCAATAGGGAATGGATAAAATTTGGAACATTTTGTTTTGGGAATCTAAAGGAAGAAAATTAGGAGAAATCACAGATTCGAAGTGAACTTCGATAATTTCCCAACTATCCTATTGTTTGGCTTGAACTTAGGAAAGTCCTAATATTTATCTAATGTTTTGATCTTGCCAATTTTAGTTAATTAGGACTTATATTTATATGATAGAATCAAACAAATAGCCTCGAAGATGTGAGGGTTTATGTCGTACCAAACGACTACCTCGGAGTCCTAAGACCGGTTAGGGCTTAATTTGCAATGCAAATGCCTAACGAAGAGTTGAGGATTTATGTTGCACTAGGCAAACTACCTCGAAGTCCTATGGCTTTGTTATTTAATTCTAGGAAAGTTTCTGTCGATGACGATGGCCGTGCTTGCCCACCATGCTCCGAGCTCCTTGTTGTTGCAGAGGTTTAGTTTTAGAAGTCATAAATCAGGTGATGAGAAGAGTGTTTTGGTTTAGAGAAAATCTTAATTTCCAAGTGTTTTTTTTTATGTTTTAATTAAAACAAATCTTAAAGTTGATTATAACGAGACCGGTTAAGATCCCACGGTTCCATCCTTCCGGCATCATTATTTTTATCGGATTCACTTAGTCCAGATGAATTTGCTAAACTCAACTGAATGAGTTCCACACTTTCATTTAGACCGTGGGAAATCCCGTTAGCAACACGTAGGTTACATCATCCGAGGTATTCCCGATCATCCAACAGGACGTTTTAATTTAGTTGTAATTGTAGTTTTGTGTTATGTTTGTGATTAAATTTTGAGTTGTTTTATATTTTGGAATGTTGTGGCGGTGAATTTTATCTTGCAATGAATTTTAACTTAGTTTTGGTTTCGGTTTTAGGGACTATCCTAAAGGTGTGGGTTTTCATGCAACAATTGTTTATCATGCAAGAAAAGTAAGTGCGATGCGATTAATGAAATTGCAATAATGTAAATTGCAAGAAAGTAAATTGCAATAAAATAAAAGCGTACCTGGAGGGTCTTCCCGTCATCCCAAGCTGCACTTAAAACACAATTATAATATTTAAACAAGTTCCTAGGTAAAGCTAAGGTAAGGGTTATGGTTTTCTACCAAGTTCCTAATCCTATAGCTAGTCATTTCCTATGACGTCTAGGTTCTCGTGTTTTGGTTAGAAGACGATTTTCTTCATCAAAGAATAATTAAATTCGAGTTGTTCTTATGAACATCCTATCATATCGAGGAAGTGCTTAAGACAAATCTTAAACATCTTTTCAATATTTCTAGGATTGTTTTAAGTCCAAATGGGTTTAATTATACAAATGAATTAATCGTCCGAGAATTCAAGTTTTGTTGTCATCTTGCTCAGTGAACTAGGACATTTGAATATCCTATAAGTGAAGTAACATTTCATTTAATGTTCTGTTTAGGAGTTATGATAACCAAAGCTTTCGAGGGTAAATTGATGTTCAAATGGTTTGTGATTTAGTTTAATTTTCAATTAATGGGTTTAAATTTGGAATAGTGTTCAAGTTATTTTAGATTTATTTTGAATTCTTTATGTCTTTGGTGATGTTATATTTAATTCAACTTAATTTAATTTAATTTAATTTAATCTTCAATTTAATTTAATTCAATTTAATTCAATTTAGTTTGATTTGATGTTAAATTAAATTAATTTGATTTGATTTAATTTTAATTTAATTTGATTTAATTTAATTTTAATTCATTTAATGTAATTTTAATTAATTTTTAATTTGGTTTAACTTAATTTAATTTGATTTTATTTATTTAATTTAATTTAATTTAATTTAAGTCATTTAATTTAATTTAATTTGTTTATTTAATTTAATTTAATTTAATTCAACTTTTAATTTTAATTTAATTTAATTTAATTTAATCCAATTTAATTTACTTAATTTAATTTAATTTTTAATTTAATTTTATTTTTTAATTTTAATTGAAATTTTTAAAAGAGTTTAATAATTTAATTTTAGTTTAATGATTAAGTCTTTTAATGTTTTAAATTTGAGTTATCATTTTAATTAAGAATTGAGTATTAATGAGATAATTAATTTAGGGATTTTTAAATTAAAGAACAAATTTCTTCCTAATAATATCCCTATTTTAATAATTCCAATTTTATTATTCTTCCCAAATTTAATCAATTATTTAATTAAGGTTTATTTCAATTATTTTAAATTGCTTAATGGGTTTCTACCCTTTAATTATTTAAATTTCAATCATCCAAATCAGATTAGGATCAAATATTTTATTTATTAAATTTTTTTTATTAAACCTAAAGTTTTAATTAAAGGTTAAAATTTTAATTACCATTTTGCCCTTTGAGCTTAATAATTTCATAACTCACTAAATTGAACTCAAATAAACTTGAAATTTTTATGTGACTTCACTCATATGTCAATAAAGACATGAGAGGAGAAAATGTGATTTTTCTGTATTTAATTTATTTATATAATTATTTTTGGTGAAAAATAGAGATTTCCAAGGAAAATTTAATAACATGACCAAGGTAAAGTTTCTGTCCTTAAGAAAATTAGGGGACATTCCTAATGACAAAAGGACCACTTAGACCAATTTTGGTGATTTTTTGAATTATATTATTTTTATTATAATTATTTTAAGTTTTGGAGTGTTAATTAATTTAAAAATAAAATAAATGTTGAAAAATGAATTTTATATTTTTCAAAAATCTCTCTGATATCAAGGAAATCAGAGAATCAAATTTTGCAATTTTCTGATTTTTCTATGATTTATTATAATTATTTTAGTGAAAATGCTAGAAAATACATTTTTTTTTAATTTTAAAATTACCCTAGGGCTTTAAAATTTAATATCTCACTAAATAGACCTAAGAAAAATATGGGGTTTGTTCCTAAGTGATTAAAATTCAAAATGTGACATTTTGGTGAATTTTATTATTTTTGTGATTTTTATTATTTTTTAATTATTAAAATATTAAAATAATATTAAAAATTAACTTTTTTTAGAAAATTGAAATTTTAATTTTCATAAATCCCTCTGATATCAGAGAGGCTCCAAAACCAATTTGGTGAATTTTTGAAAGATATTTTGAAAGTTATGAATTTTTAAAGTTTAAAATGACTAAATGGCTTAATCAACCCAATTAGTAGGGCTAACCAAGTCCAATTGACCTCAAATTTTTATGGTGGGTTCCTCTGATCCTAAAGGTCAGTGGAGAATTGATTTCAAGTCAATTTGATGTATGGTTAGCTCTAATTAATTAGAGATCCATTTTGGGTGTTTAAGCCGATTAAGGTTGTTTTAAATGAACTAACTCAAAATCTATTTTTCCTAAGGTCCTCTGGTCATAAGGAACATCACCAAATTTTCCTAGAATTTATTTCACAACATGCTAATTATTGGAATTAAAATACTCAAAACAGTAACATGAATTTGAAAAATCAATAATTCTTCATAGGGATGGCCTCTGACTTTGGAAAATTCAGGGAATGTTCCCAAATTCAGAGGCTTCAAAAGCCCTATGGTATCATGCCATGGTGAATTGTATACATGCATGGAGAATTAAAAATATGCAGAGAGTAAATAAATTATTAAAAATAAAATACTTAATGAAATTAAATAATTTCTTTTCCACATTATTCTCCTCTGTTCACTGAGCAAGAGGGTATTTTTATTTTATTTTTCTGATTTTTCTACACAAAGTTATGAATTTTTGAAGTTTAGGGAATTAAATAAATATGAAAATACCCCTAATTTTCTATTTATCCACGCGGCGCCGCGTCATCCTCGGCATCTCCGAACGCACACGCGTCGCGCTCCCACTCGACGCCGCCATCTGAGTCAGCAGCCCGGGCCCCGTGGTTCTCGTACCGTCTCCTGATCCGACGCGATCCTGTCCGTCTGTCCGCTCGTGTATTGAATGGACGGCATCCGTTCATCATCCCCAAGTGTTCTCACCCGAGAGCCGTCCACACTAAATCCCTAATATCTCACTCGATACTCAATGGATTTTCATGTTCTTATGCTCTATGGATTCGTCTTGAGAAGACGAACACATCTATACAGTTTATGTGGGATGAAATTTACACAATAAAAATGGGGAATGTTCAGAAGCTCGGGAAGAAGAGTGAGGCCATACCTTTGCTCGAGAGAAGTGTGGCTTCGATGCGAGAGTTGTTGCACCTTCGATTGGATCCCGACAAGCTCCGGATGAAGTCTCTCGGTGCAGTGAATTGCCTAGGTAGGATTTCGACCACAGCCGATCACAAAGCTTGGAGGCTGGAGCAATTGGGTGGCTTGGAGATGGGGCTTTTGCTGGTGGACACCTTCCCTTGGTCTGGTGAAGGTGTAGAACCAATCAATTTGGGGATTGGCTCACTGTGGAGAAGTGTCCTGGTTTTGGGCCTAGATTTCAACTACGAAATTGAGCTCGCAGAGAAGAAATGGCAGGGGGATCTCGGTGGGGATCAAGTTCTCTGTGTATGGGGAGGAGTCTGGAACAATTTTGGCAGAGTTTCCTTAAGGTTTTATTTCAGCACCTCTCATGGTCGAGAGGGGTGGTGTTTAAATAGGAGAGGGTGGAGGGCCTCCAAGGGAGAGTTAGGGCTTGGGATCAGCTGCTCTTGGCAAGAGAAGAACAGCTCCAATGGCCACTGGGGATGGGGCAGCTCAGCAGGTGAGAATTCCAAGTTGGGCTCACATGTGAGCTCTCGGCCATGGTGTTTTCCGGCGACCTGGTGGCTGGCCGGCCAGGCATTGGTCACTCTCAGGGTCAGGAGATCCAGGGCTTGAAGTTGGTGAAGGCAATTGGGCTTGGACATGTGTAAAGTGTTTGAATCAAAGTAGAATGGGGTTTGGGTATATTTTGGCTCAAATTGGTCAAATGCATGGATTGGGCTAGGTGCACCTTCCCATGGCTAGTTTGGGCTGATGATAAAGTGGTTTAGGTCGGCTTAATTAGTGGGGAAGGGTCACCATCCAAGTACAATTAAGTTTAAGCATGGTTTAGTGGAGTCATGGAAGTGGCTAAATCACCCTTAAGGGAATCATTAAAGGACTCCCTCCTTTTGCCAAAAATGACATGGTGATGTGTAAAGTGGCTGCCATGGCTTGCATATGGCTTGTGCATGGCTTCATAGCTCCATTTGGCTTGGGAAAAGGTTGGGTCAATTTCATAAAAATGGATTTTATGAATTTTTGGTAATTTGATGGAAATTTGTATGAGACTTTATTTGGAATGATTTGATGATGAATTTAGGACTTAGGGATGATTTTAATTGAATGGATGATGTTGAGAAATATCATGTGGGCTTTGGGACCAATTTTAGGCCTTTTAGCTTTGGGTTGAATTTGAGTGGGATTTGGGTCCAAATTTTGGGCAAATCATGTTAGTGTTATGCTTGTGGGGATGCTAAGGAAGATTTAGAAAAGATTTGGGGTTAATTGGAGTTGAATTGGGTGAGTTTGGGTTAGGTTTGGGTCATGGGTCCAAATTGGGCTTTAAGGCCAAAAGTGAGATTGGATCCAAATGTCAATCAAATTGGGCTTGAATTTGGTCCAGATTGACATTTGGGATGTTGAATTGAAGTTTAGAATTGAATTGGACCAAAATTGGGGTCAATTGGGTAGGTTTGGTTTGAAATTGGGTTCACTTTAGGTTAAAATGGGTCAAATTGAGGGTTTTGACAAAAGTAGCGTAAATTGACAAAATTGGCCCATGGTGTAGTTGGACAAAATGAAATTGGAAATATTTGGGATTTTCTGGAATTTCCTGGGAATTTTCTGAATTTTTGGATTTTTGGGTTCGAGGGGGTATTTTGGGTATTTGGAGGGTATTGGGAGGTATTTTTGGAATTCTTGGTATTTTTGGGTATGGATGATCAATTTGAGTGATGTGAAAATGTTTGGGATTGATTTTGAGGAATTTTGGGTAATTTAGGTGATTTTGAAAATTTTGGGTAATTTCGAGGCTTTGGGTAGGTTAGGCGGGTGTAGGGTCCCGGGGTCGAAAATTGAAAATTTGGAAAATTGAAGATTGGGTGAATTTGAGTGGAATGAAATCATTTTGGTTGAGCCATGAAGCCATATCAAGCCCACATGAGCCATGAAGGGACTCATTTGAGGCATTCAACTATGTTGTTCCTAACCCTCTTAGCGAAGGCTTAGGGGTTAAGGACCATCCATGTGAATAACCTACATGAGTCGGGAGGTCGAAGTTAGGTATGGGTGTGGTTTTAGGAGGTGTGTGAAAGTGTAGTGTATAAGTGTAGTGTGTGTGTAAGTCGGCCCCTTCACCGGACTCGAGCCGCCTGGAGCGATCTAAGGCCAAAGAGTCCTATAGGAACTCATCCTTTAAACTTCCACATTTGATTTCAACCCCCTAGGTGATTAGGGGCCTACAATCGAAGTTTGTGGAGTTTGCGGGGAGTTAAGAAGTGGTTGAGTTTCTAAAGGGGTAGGTTCCATCTCTAGTCCTCTAAGATAGTCAAAGGAAAAGCCTAAGGCTAGATCCTAAGTACTAAAGAGAGAGAGAAGACCTCATCAAAAATGAGGTCAACAAATGGACCCCCGATAGGTGTGGTGTGCCGACGAGCACACCGCGCGTATTAGCGTTGACCGAAGAGATCAACACAACCAACACAGAAGTCCATGTGACGAACTTGGGACGGAGCAAAAGAATTTCCGCTGGGGAGTATCGGGTATGTTCCCAAGCTGGAGATACCTGAACTCTCGCTGGGGAAAAGAAAAGGAGGTGAGCTCCAAATCACAAGATTTTAAGAGATTAGATTTTAGATTCATTTCATTTTTTTTATTTCAAGTTTTAATTTTGAGTTTGAATTTCAATTTGAGTTTCAATTTTAGTTTTATGCGGAGAAAAGAGTAGGGCTAAGGCCCACCCGAACGCATTTGTATGCTAAGAAGGAAGCGAGGATTGAACCTATTCCATATGTGTATGCTTGAGAAGGATTAAGACCGAGTCTATCCCAAATGTGTATGCTTGAGAAAGAATAGGACAAAGCCTATCCGAAATGCAAAGTGCTTTAATTTCAATTTCTTGCTTGAGAGGATCAAATTTTGAGATCGTCGAGAAAGGAGTAGGACTGAACCTATTCCATATGTGTATGCTTGAGAAGGATTAGGACTCGAGCCTATCCCAAATGTGTATGCTTGAGAAAGAATAGGACAAAGCCTATCCGAAATGCAAAGTGCTTTAATTTCAATTTCTTGTCGAGAGGATCAAATTTCGAGATTCGTTGAGAATGGAGTAGGATCGTGCCTATCCGAGTGCGAGAATTGCTTGAGAAGGGAGTAGGGCGGAAGCCTATCCCGAGAGCTGAGAATTGCGAGAGAATGTCTTGAGATGGGAGTACGGCGGAAGCCTATCCCGAATGCTGAGAATATGCTGAGAGAAGGGAATGAGGCGGAAGCCTATCCCGAATGCTGAGAATATGCTAAGAATTGGTCGAGATTCGCTGAGGATTGCTAAGATTGCTGAGGATTGCAAAGAATATGCTGAGGATTGCTGAGATTGCTTGAGGATTCGCTGAGAATGCTCGAGGATTCTTGAGATTGCTTGAGGATTCTTTGGGGATTCGCTGCGAATTGCTTGAGAATATGCTTGAGGATTCTTTGAGATTCTTCGAGGATCGTCGAGATTGCTTGAGATTGTCGAGGATTCTCTGAGATTGCTGAGGATTGCTGAGAATGCTGAGGATTGCTGAGAATGCTGAGGTTGCTGAGGATTGCTGAGAAGGGAGTAGGGCGGAAGCCTATCCCAAGTGCTGAGAACTGCTGAGATTCTGTGAATGCAGAGATATTGAAGAATTTTGCTGACTTATCTCTGAGACCGAAGAATTTTATTGAAATTTATTTACGCAGAGATTGAGGAAATTTCTTTGAGGTCCATGGGAATTTTCTTTGAGATTCGGTTTATGCGGTGGTTGTGAAAAATTTTATTGATATTTGATTTATGCTTTATGACTATGAAGAATTTTACTTGAGATTTGGCTTATGTTGAGATTTGAGAAAGATTTTGCTTGATATTTGGGAATGCGAGTTTTATGAATGCGAAGGCTGAACATATTCTTTGAGATTTATGAATGCGAGAGATTGTAAAAACATATTGTAAAGTGCGGAGAATGTTTGTAGAAGTTCATGTAAATGCTTGAATTTTGTCAAAATGCTTATGCGAGAGATTTTTGAAAATTCACGAGGTGCGAGTTCTTTTGTTTTGTTTAAATGTTGACTTTTATTTTGTTTGATGCGAGTTTTATTTAGTTTCATTTGTTTTAAGATCTGGACCCGAGTTTTAGATAAGTGCGGCATCGGTGCTTCGTAGGACAAGAATTTGTCTCTGAAATATCACGATGCACAGTACTTCTGAGGGTATCATCAACTGATTGAAATCAGACGTAGATAATAACTCACTCTTTAAGTTGCTATCGGAATTTATATTCTTTCAAGCACCTATAAAGATGTGTTATCTCTAAGGACGTCGCACTTTAGGAGAAGCTGCAACTCAGTAGCTTTGTTCGTAGCGGTTGTCATTTGATTTTGTCACCGATTTCGTAAAGGGTGTTCACACTGTATTCGAGAAATTACTATAAAGTTCTTTGAGCTGACGTTGAAGTTGTAGTTCTTTGTAGTCGAAATTGTACAAGTTGTCTTTGAGAGGTCGTTCGACGTTCTTTGAATTGTCATTGAAGTTGTATTTGCTTGTGCTGCTGAAGGCTATGACTTCGGGGTTGAATTTCCGTTAATTGCTAATAACGTTGTCATTTCTTTAATTCATTCTTTACGGGCACTAAGCAAATCCCAAAATTTACTGTTCATGTGACTAGAATATTTTTCACTTGTCAAAAGATATTTACGAGCCAATTAATGACCGACTAAAAGGCATAGAATCACTTGACTCTTTTCAAAGCATAATATCGGAGGAAACTTCTTAAGGTAGCCTTCCAAGTTTTATTAATCGGGGAGAATTAAGACACCAATTTTTGATTATATGCTTGCCTCGAGCTTCTTCTCGGTGAGCATTTTTTTTTCTCATTTTTTTTCATTGAGGATTACTATATACGGTGGAGCACATGTTAAAGATTTTGAATGCTCGAATTGGGGCACCAATTTTTGATTTTGTGCTCACCTCAAGCTTCTCCTCCGATTTTCTTTTTTTTTGGCTCCTTTTATTTTACGAAATTACTTGTATACGGCAGTGCATATTTTTGTTAAAGATTTTAAATGTCGAAACTCCTCTAATTAATAATTCCAAAATGTTTCTTAACATGAATCCTGGGATATTACAACTTATTCGAATGTCCGGACCCAGCCACATGGCAGGAAATTAAAAGGCTCGTGATATCCCGAATCAATTATTCGTATTTCAACCACACTACTTCATTTTGAAATCAATTTAGGACCTAGTGCAAATTCCTTAAAGTAAACGACTCGGTTGTTAGAGCATTAATTTCATTCTTCCACGAAACCATAGTCTTAGCAAAATATCCAAATTTAAGTTTTTCCGAATATAGAGCAATTACGGACAAAAACAAACTCCTTTTCTTTCATTCATTGCGATGGGAAGGATGGTACGGACCAATGCGATCGTGCTAATATCTTCTTCCGGCGTCGAAAGTAGTTCAATAGCAACCAAAAAGTGTCACGTCCGTTGTCAGCTGCGTAGGAACCAATTGAAGCAAACAAATCGCCCGAAATCATATTGATAGAACTTATTTCAAGTTCATTTCAAATATTCATCAGGGATTGTCATGCTTCCATTCTTGAAGTTTTTCTCCGAGCCATTCTTTGAAAGCGATACGACCTTCGATGGTGTGCCCGAAGCATTCATGTGATATGGGCGATAGTTGGGATGATTCTTCTTGTTAACTTCCGCTGGTTTCTTTGCCTCGGGCAATCCGAACTCGGGCTTCTTAATCAAATTTTGGAACATACGTACTGCTTGATTCATCTTTGAAAGAATATACTCTGCTTAGTTTCTTGGCCATAGATGGACCCTGTCTTCCATCCATCTGAAGCGACCACTGTTGAGACGACTGCTGATAGTACTGTTGTTGAGGCTGTTCAATCTGGATCTGCATTGGCTGCTTGCCTTTATCCACCACTGCCATTGTCTCAGACTCCTCAAATCTCTTGACCGGCTCTAGCTTTTCGGAATTTTCTGGAAAACCCAATCGTTTGGCTTCCTCTTGCAAACTTCCAGCTTTGCAAAGTAGTTTCTCGAACATTTTGATTGTGAATCCTTTGAGGAGAAATGCAAGCTGGTCCATGGATGCTCTTTAAGAGAATTTCAATTGCATGTTGCTCACGGAGTCGTGGCTCACACTTCAGGCTCAAATTTCTCCATCGCAAAATGTAGTCTACCAATGTTTCGGTTGGCTTCTGTCGCTCCACCACAAGATCACCGATGGTGATATGGTGTCTAGCTCCAGCGAACCGCTTAACAAAGAGGTCTTCCAATTCTACGAACGTTCTCACCGAACCATTTAGCGGCTACGCGTACCGGTCGAATGCGACCCCGAAAGGCTATTCACGAATTGACGACACAACAATGCATCGCTACTCCCCGCATTGCGGCAACTTGCTTGAAAGTGTGCAACATCTCTGTCGGGGGTTTCGGTACCATCAAAAATCTTGAAGCGAGGTGATACGAAACCTCCGGGATATTGAACGACATCAAACTCTCCGGGGTATGGTCTACCCTTCGGAATCGATGTTCGTTCTTTGGGCGAGCCGGGCTTCTCTCACCGATGTTCCACCATTTGCTTAATGTCTTGTTCGTAGTCGGACCACGAGCTGAATCCCTCTTCTGTTGTACATCGACGGTGAATTCCCTTCTTTCATCTGTAACATTAATGGTCTCTAGTTGGTTTGTTTCTGGAGGTGTTATTCGCGGTGATTGTGACTTTCCTTGAATTGTGGCCATAGCGAGTCATCACTTCTTCTAGTTGCTTCTTCAAATGGTTGATATGCTCATCTCGTTGTTGAATGGCCCTTTCCCAATCTCTGCGGCGTTCTCTTCACCAAAGGCGGAGTGTCGCTCGCGAGATAATGTTGATTGGGTCTTGACGACGTCGATTTCTGCGAATTCACCTTCCATGAAATCTGCTAGTTCGTAATCTTCCTCTTCAATGTTGTTTTTCGATCTTTAGACGGTTGTGTAATGTTAGCTCGAAGCTTTTCCACGGCCTCCTCAATTGACTTTCCTTTGATGACTTTAAGGTCAGCTGGAGATTTTCGAGAAACATCACTTATTTCCCGAGAACCTTTGGTGTCGTCGAGTTGAAGTCAATTGAATCATCTGAAATCATATTTACAGAACTTTTTTCAAGTTCTTTTAAATATTCTTCTAGTATTACCACCTTTCCACTTCTGAAATTCTCCTCAAGCCAATCCTTAAAGCTGAAGCAGTTTTCTATAGTATGGCCGACCAACCTGTGGTATGGGCAGTACATCGGGTGATCTTCCTTGCCGGCCTCCTCGGCTTTTTGGCTCAGGTAGGCTAATTTCTGAACTTAGAAGCAAGTCATGGAATATCTTCGACACTGACTCTTCCTTAAACGGGTATAAATTGTTTAATCGTTGACTCATTGTTGCTCTATCCGTAAGATATGGTCTTCTTTTCTGTGCCTTTGTCAGTTGTATGGGCTTTGAATTGGACCCAATATTGAATCTGGAAAATGGTAGGTCATAAACGCCGGTCGACTTTCCCTCGTGTAGAATCTCTTTTCCTTTAGTTAGCGGAGCGACCGGTACGACGGTGGTGAATCCAGGCGGTAAAGCGAGACACAACTCCGGGAGCAATCCTAACATTTTTCGTAGCGAGACCTTACGGCAAAAGAAGAATTCATTCCAAACGACATCCTTTCCGGAGGGGATAATTCCGTAACGGGCTTCAAATTGAACTCCACAACGAGGCTTAACGAACTTGCTTATTTCGGACTTCATCAACTGTGACGACCACATCACCGAACATTGCTTACAACATTGTCGAACCCTTGTCAAACTTAATGACGCGCGGATCAGGCAACTCGTCTCTATTGATAGCGAATTCTTCTCCGGTGGCGAAAGAGAAGATCAACTTCGGTGAAGACATTGTCCCTGTCATTTGAAGAATTCCCAGAAGTCAGTGACATCCCGTGTCTTGCAGTTTCAGTGAAAGTACTGAAGTTAACGCACTCGTCTTGTAAACTGGGCATCCTTGTAAATTTTTATTTCAAATTTTGTGTATTGTTTATTAGTGTATTTGCTGTGTTTTTTTTTTAAAAGTTTTATTTTGCTTTTGAAATTTTGAAGAAATTTTATTTTAGTTGAAATTTAAATGGAATGATGTGAGAGCGAGATTTAGGTTTAAATTGTTTACAAAAAAAAAGTCAAACTCAAAGAGGAATGAAGAGTAGGACCCGGACTGAAATTTGAGGGGGATTGATTTCTCATCGAATTTACTTCGATAGACCAATCATAACCCACCACACCTATCGGGGGTCCACCTCACCTCTTTGGAGAGGTAACAAAAGGAGGATTTCGGAACCTTTCTGTTTAGGGGTGTCTTAACAGTGGCTCAAAAATCCAGAAAGGAGTTGATTATACTCGCTCAAGACAGAAATGAGCAGGGTATGCCAACGGAAAGAATAGTAGTTTGGTCCACTAGGGGCATGGACTCACTACCGATTTATGAAAGCAAAACCCTCTAATCAAAAATGGAGAGAGGAACTTTTCCCCAGCGGAGTCGCCAGAAATTGTTGGCATATTTTAGGTCGTGTGTTTTATTTTGAAAAGGGGGTCGCCTAACAGAAGTTTTCGGCGAATTTTTAATTTAATTTAAATAAATAATTTTGAAAAGTAGTATTTGATTTTGAAAATAATTTTAAATTTGAAGGTTTTAAGATATGAGATTAAACCGATCTCACATCCCAAATAGTTTATATAAACGAGCACCGCACCACAAGCCGTGTATCTATCCCTAAGGATAGACACACTTGCTTGACGGTGGGGCTCGATTAAATAAACTAGAAGATTTGTGACATCCGTTTGGTACGCGAACCAATTTTATAAGCCGACAAATTCCCTGCTTAATATGAAAGCATTAAACGGGGTTTATATTACCGGGTTCTTTAAAATTCCACTATAAGGGCAAGCCCTATAGTCGATTACATCTTAAGTGACGGGAATCACCTAAGAAAACTCTCGATAATAATCAATAATTTCGCTCTCAAGAATTTCAAAGTTTAAGTTTTCAAGGGATTGAATTTTGGAATTTCAATAGGGAATGGATAAAATTTGGAACATTTTGTTTTGGGAATCTAAAGGAAGAAAATTAGGAGAAATCACAGATTCGAAGTGAACTTCGATAATTTCCCGACTATCCTATTGTTTGGCTTGAATTTAGGAAAGTCCTAATATTTATCTGATGTTTTGATCTTGCCAATTTTAGTTAATTAGGACTTATATTTATATGATAGAATCAAACAAATAGCCTCGAAGATGTGAGGGTTTATGTCGTACCAAACGATTACCTCGGAGTCCTAAGACTGGTTAGGGCTTAATTTGCAATGCAAATGTCTAACGAAGAGTTGAGGATTTATGTTGCACTAGGCAAACTACCTCGAAGTCCTATGGCTTTGTTATTTAATTCTAGGAAAGTTTTGCTGATGACCATGGCCGTGCTGCCCACCATGCTCCGAGCTCCTTGTTGTTGCAGAGGTTTAGTTTTAGAAGTCATAAATCAGGGGATGAGAAGAGTGTTTTGGTTTAGAGAAAATCTTAATTTCCAAGTGTTTTTTTTATGTTTTAATTAAAACAAATCTTAAAGTTGATTATAACGACACCGGTTAAGATCCGCGGTTCCATCCTTCGGCATCATTATTTTTATCGGATTCACTTAGTCCAAATGAATTTGCTAAACTCAAGTTGAATGAGTTCCACACTTTCATTTAGACCAGTGGGAAATCCCGTTAGCAACACGTAGGTTACATCATCCGAGAGTATTCCCGATCATCCAACGGGATGTTTTAATTTAGTTGTAATTGTAGTTTTGTGTTACTGTTTGTGATTAAATTTTGAGTTGTTTTATATTTTGGAATGTTGTGGCGGTGAATTTTATCTTGCAATGACTTTTAACTTAGTTTTGGTTTCGGTTTTAGGGACTATCCTAAAGGTGTGGGTTTTCATGCAACGGTTGTTTATCATGTACGAAAAGTAAGTGCGATGCGATTAATGAAATTGCAATAATGTAAATTGCAAGAAAGTGAATTGCAATAAAATAAAAGCGTACCTGGAGGGTCTTCCCGTCATCCCAAGCTGCACTTAAAACACAATTAGAATATTTAAACAAGTTCCTAGGTAAAGCTAAGGTAAGGGTTATGGTCTTCTACCAAGTTCCTAATCACATAGCTAGTCATTTCCTATGACGTCTAGGTTCTCGTGTTTTGGTTTGAAGATGATTTTCTTCATCGAAAGAATAATTAAATTCGGTTGTTCTTATGAACATCCTATCATATCGAGGAAGTGCTTAAGACAAATCTTAAACATCTTTTCAATATTTCTAGGATTATTTTAAGTCAAATGGGTTTAATTATACAAATGAATTAATCGTCCAGAGAATTCGAAGTTTTGTTGTTATCTGCTTTCGGTGAACTAGGACATTTGAATATCCTATAAGTGAAGTAACATTTCATTTAATGTTACGTTTAGGAGTTATGATAACCAAAGCTTTCGAGGGTAAATTGATGTTGAATGGTTTGTGATTTAGTTTAATTTTCGATTAATGGGTTTAAATTTGGAATAGTCTTCAAGTTATTTTAGATTTATTTGTAATTCTTTATGTCTTTGGTGATGTTATATTTAATTCAACTTAATTTAATTTAATTTAATTTAATCTTGATTTAATTTAATTCAATTTAATTCAATTTAGTTTGATTTGATGTTAAATTAAATTAATTTGATTTAATTTAATTTTAATTTAATTTGATTTAATTTAATTTTAATTCATTTTTAATTTGGTTTAACTTAATTTAATTTGATTTTATTTATTTAATTTAATTTAATTTAATTTAATTTAAGTCATTTAATTTAATTTAATTTGTTTATTTAATTTAATTTAATTTAATTTAATTTAATTCAACTTTTAATTTTAATTTAATTTAATTTAATTTAATTTAATCCAATTTAATTTACTTAATTTAATTTAATTTTTAATTTAATTTAATTTTTTAATTTTAATTGAAATTTTTAAAAGAGTTTAATAATTTAATTTTAGTTTAATGATTAAGTCTTTTAATGTTTTGAATTTGAGTTATCATTTTAATTAAGAATTGAGTATTAATGAGATAATTAATTTAGGGATTTTTAAATTAAACAATAAATCTCTTCCTAATAATATCCCTATTTTAATAATTCCAATTTTATTATTCTTCCCAAATTTAATCAATTATTTAATTAAGGTTTATTTCAATTATTTTAAATTGCTTAATGGGTTTCTACCCTTTAATTATTTAAATTTCAATCATCCAAATCAGATTAGGATCAAATATTTTATTTATTAAATTTTTTTTATTAAACCTAAAGTTTTAATTAAAGGTTAAAATTTTAATTACCATTTTGCCCTTTGAGCTTAATAATTTCATAACTCACTAAATTGAACTCAAATGAACTTTAAATTTTTATTTGACTTCACTCATATGTCAATAAAGACATGAGAGGAGAAAATGTGATTTTTCTGTATTTAATTTATTTATATAATTATTTTTGGTGAAAAATAGAGATTTCCAAGGAAAATTTAATAACATGACCAAGGGAAAGTTTCTGTCCTTAAGAAAATTAGGGGACATTCCTAATGACTAAAGGACCACTTGGACCAATTTTGGTAATTTTTTGAATTATATTATTTTTATTATAATTATTTTAAGTTTTTGAGTGTTAATTAATTTAAAAATAAAATAAATGTTGAAAAATGAATTTTATATTTTTCAAAAATCTCTCTGATATTAAGGAAATCAGAGAATCAAATTTTGCAATTTTCTGATTTTTCTATGATTTATTATAATTATTTTAGTGAAAATGCTAGAAAATACATTTTTTTTTAATTTTAAAATTACCCTAGGGCTTTAAAATTTAATATCTCACTAAATAGACCTAAGAAAAATATGGGGTTTGTTCCTAAGTGATTAAAATTCAAAATGTGACATTTTGGTGAATTTTATTATTTTTGTGATTTTTATTATTTTTTAATTATTAAAATATTAAAATAATATTAAAAATCAACTTTTTTAGAAAATTGAAATTTTAATTTTCTTAAATCCCTTTGATATCGGAGAGGCTTGCAAAACCAATTTGGTGAATTTTTGAAAGATATTTTGAAAGTTATGTATTTTTAAAGTTTAAAATGACTAAATGGCTTAATCGACCCGATTAGTAGGACTAACCAAGTCCGATTGACCTCAAATTTTTATGGTGGGTTCCACTGATCCTAAAGGTCAGTGGAGAATTGATTTCAAGTCAATTTGATGTATGGTTAGCTCTAATTAATTAGAGATCCATTTTGGGTGTTTAAGCAAATTAGGGTTGTTTTAAATGAACTAACTCAAAACCTATTTTTCCTAGGGTCCTACGGTCATAAGGAACATCACCAAATTTTCCTAGAATTTATTTCACAACATGCTAATTATTGGAATTAAAATACTCAAAACGAGTAACATGAATTTGAAAAATCAATAATTCTTCATAGGGATGGCCTCCGACATTGGAAAATTCGGGGAATGTTCCCGAATTCGGAGGCTTAAAAGCCACTATGGTCTCGTGCCATGGTGAATTGTATACATGCATGGAGAATTAAAAATATGTAGAGAGTAAATAAATTATTAAAAATAAAATACTTGATGAAATTAAATAATTTCTTTTCCACATTATTCTCCTCTGTTCACTGAGCAAGAGGGTATTTTTATTTTATTTTTCTGATTTTTCTACACAAAGTTATGAATTTTTGAAGTTTAGGGAATTAAATAAATAGAAAATACCCCTAATTTTCTATTTATCCGCGCGGCGCCGCGTCATCCTCGGCATCTCCGAACGCACACGCGTCGCGCTCCCATTCGATGCCGCCATCTGAGTCAGCAGCCCGGGCCCCGCGGTTCTCGTACAGTCTCCTGATCCGACGCGATCCTGTCCGTCCGTCCGCGCGTGTATTGAATGGACGGCATCCGTTCATCGTCCCCAAGTGTTCTCACCCAAGAGCCGTCCACACTAAATCTTTAATATCTCACTCGATACTCAATAGATTTTCATGTTCTTATGCTCTATGGATTCGTCTTGAGAAGACGAACACATCTATACGGTTTATGTGGGATGAAATTTACGCAATAAAAATGGGGAATGTTCAGAAGCTCGGGAAGAAGAGTGAGGCCATACCTTTGCTCAGAGAAGTGTGGCTTCGATGCGAGAGTTGTTGCACCTTCGATTAGATCCCGGCAAGCTCCGGATGAAGTCTCCGAGTGCAGTGAATTGCTGGGTAGGATTTCGACTACGGCCGATCACAAAGCTTGGAGGCTGGAGCAATTGGAGTGGCACTGGAGATGGGGCTTTTGTTGGTGGACACCTTCCCTTGGTGCGGTGAAGGTGTAGAACCAATCAATTTGGGGATTGGCTCACCTGTGGAGAAGTGTCACGGTTTTGGGCCTAGATTTCGACTGCGAAATTAAGCTCGCGGAGAAGAAATGGCGGGGGGATCTCGGTGGGGATCAAGTGCTTCGTGTATGGGGAGGAGTACGAAACAATTTTGGCGAGTTTCCTTAAAATTTTGTTTCGGCACCTCTCATGGCCGAGAGGGGTGGTGTTTAAATAGGAGAGGGTGGAGGGCCTCCCGGGGAGAGTTAGGGCTTGGGATCGGCTGCTCTTGGCAAGAGAAGAACAGCTCCGATGGCCACTGGGGATGGGGCGGCTCGGCGGGTGAGAATTCCAAGTTGGGCTCACATGTGAGCTCTCGGCCATGGTGTTTTCCGGCGACACAGTGGGCTGGCCGGCCGGGCATTGGTCACTCTCGGGGTAAGGAGATCCGGGGCTTGAAGTTGGTGAAGGCAATTGGGCTTGGACATGTGTAAAGTGTTTGAATCGAAGTAGAATGGGGTATGGGTATATTTTGGCTCAAATTGGTCAAATGCATGGATTGGGCTAGGTGCACCTTCCCATGGCTAGTTTGGGCTGATGATAAAGTGGTTTAGGTCGGCTTAATTAGTGGGGAAGGGTCACCATCCAAGTACAATTAAGTTTAAGCATGGTTTAGTGGAGTCATGGAAGTGGCTAAATCACCCTTAAGGGAATCATTAAAGGACTCCCTCCTTTTGCCAAAAATGACATGGTGATGTGTAAAGTGGCTGCCATGGCTTGCATATGGCTTGTGCATGGCTTCATGGCTCCATTTGGCTTGGGAAAAGGTTGGGTCAATTTCATAAAAATGGATTTTAGGAATTTTTGGTAATTTGATGGAAATTTGTACGAGACTTGATTTGGAATGATTTGATGATGAATTTAGAACTTAGGGATGATTTTAATTGAATGGATGATGTAGAGAAATATCATGTGGGCTTTGGGACCAATTTTGGGCCTTTTAGCTTTGGGTTGAATTTGAGTGGGGTTTGGGTCCAAATTTTGGGCAAATCATGTTAGTTTTATGCTTGTGGGGATGCTAAGGAAGATTTAGAAAAGATTTGGGGTTAATTGGAGTTGAATTGGGTGAGTTTGGGTTAGGTTTGGGTCATGGGTCCAAATTGGGCTTTAAGGCCAAAAGTGAAATTGGATCCAAATGTCAATCAAATTGAGCTTGAATTTGGTCCAGATTGACATTTGGGATGTTGAATTGAAGTTTAGAATTGAATTGGACCAAAATTGGGGTCAATTGGGCAGGTTTTGTTTGACATTGGGTTCACTTTGGGTTAAAATGGGTCAAATTGGGGGTTTTGACAAAAGTAGGGTAAATTGACAAAATTGGCCTATGGTGTAGTTGGACAAAATGAAATTAGGAATATTTGGGATTTTCTGTAATTTCCTGGGAATTTTCTGAAGTTTTGGATTTTTGGGTCAAGGGGGGGTATTTTGGGTATTTGGAGGGTATTGGGAGGTATTTTTGGAATTCTTGGTATTTTTGGGTATGGATGATCAATTTGAGTGATGTGAAAATGTTTGGGATTGATTTTGAGGAATTTTGGGTAATTTAGGTGATTTTGAAAAATTTGGGTAATTTCAAGGGCTTTGGGTAGGTTAGGCGGGTGTAGGGTCTGAGGGTCGAAAATTGAAAATTTGGAAAATTGAAGATTGGGTGAATTTGAGTGGAATGAAATAATTTTGGTTGAGCCATGAAGCCATATCAAGCCCACATGAGCCATGAAGGGACTCGTTTGAGGCATTCATCTATGTTGTTCCTAACCTGCTTGCCGAAGGCTTGGGGGTTAAGGACCATCCATGTGAATCACCTACATGAGTCGGGAGGTCAAGTTAGGTATGGGTGTGGTTTTAGGAGGTGTGTGAAAGTGTAGTGTATAAGTGTAGTGTGTGTGTAAGTCGGCCCCTTCACTGGACCGGGCCACCCGAGGCGATCCTGAGGCCGAAGAGTCCTATAGGAACTCATCCTTTAAACTTCCACATTTGATTTCGACCCCTAGGTGATTAGGGGTCTACAATCGAGTTTGTGGAGTTTGCGAGGAGTTAAGAAGTGGTTGAGTTTCTAAAGGGGTAGGTTCCATCTCTAGTCCTCTAAGATAGTCAAAGGAAAAGCCTAAGGCTAGATCCTAAGTACTAAAGAGAGAAGAGAAGACCTCATAAAAAATGAGGTCAACAGATGGATGACAGCAAGATGCCTTTTCACTTTCAGCCAGATCCAGAATTAGAGAGCCATCAGCCCAATGAGTTGTGAGCTACATGGGAGATAGCACACCTCCAATGCACATCCGGATGACATTTCCTACCAAAGATGGCTTGGAAGGTGATGTTATTGTCCATGTATCTCCCTATTCAGACATGGATTTTGACAGATGCCTTTGGAAGAAACTTGCAAGAATCTTAAACAATCCATTTTTGGATTTATGTGGATTGTATGATATACTGAATTTTCAAGGAAAATATCAACATGTTTTGGATCGAGTTATATGATGTATTGTCGACATATTTTTAGGTTGTGTGTTTTATTTTGAAAAGGGAGTCGCCTAACAGAAATTGTCGGCGAATTTTAGATTTTAAATTTGATTTAAATATATATATATAATTTAGAAAGCAGCATTTGATTTTGAAAATAATTTTAAGTTTGAAAATTTTAAGATATGAAATCAAGCCGATCTCACATCCCAAATAGTTTATATAAACGAGCACCGCACTACGAACCGTGTATCTATCCCTAAGGATAGACACCTTTGCTTGATGGTGGGGCTTGATTAAATAAACTAAAAGATTTGTGACATCCGTTTGGTCCGCGAACCTATTTTATAAGCCGACAAGTTCCCCTGCTTAATATAAAGGAATTAAGGAGGGTTTATATTACTCAGGTTCTTAAAGTTCCCTATAAGGGCAAGCCCTCATAGTTAATAACATCCTAAGTGACGGGAATCACTTAAGAAAACTCTCGATAATGATCGGTGGTTTTGCTCTCGAGAATTTCAAAGTTTAAGGTTTTCAAACAATTGGATTTTGAAAATTTCAATAGAGAATAGCTCGAATTTGGAACGGTTTATTTTAGGAGTCCAAAGGAAGAGGAGTAGGGGAAGTTGAGGATCCAAGAGGAATCTTGGCAACTTCCCAAACTATCTATTGTTTGGCTCAGATTTAGGAAAATCCTAATATTTATTTAATGTTTTGATCTTGCCAATTTTAATTAATTAGGGCTTATGTTCGTATGACATGATCATACAAATAGCCTCGAAGATGTGAGGGTTTATGTCGTATCGAACGACTACCTCGGAATCCTAAGACCGGTTAGGGCTTAATTTGCAATGCAAATGCCTAACAAAAGGTTGAAGATTTATGTTGCACTAGGCAAACTACCTCGAAGTCCTATGGCTTAGTTATTTAATTCTAAGAAAGTTTCTTTGGAGTAGACTCGGGTTTTCGTCGATGACGATGGTCGTCTTGCCCACCATGCTCCGAGCTCCTTGTTGTTGCAGAGGTTTAGTTTTAGAAGTCATAAATCAGGAGATGAGAGAAGTGTTTTATTTTAGAGAAAAATCTTAAAGTCCAAGTGTTTTTAATATTTTAATTAAAATAAATCTTAAAGTTAATTAAACGGAACCGATTAAGATCCCACGGTTCCGTCATCCCCTGCTTGTTATTTTCATTGAATTCACTTAGTCCGAGATGAATTTGCTAAACTCAGTTGAATGAGTTCCACACTTTCATTTAGGCCGTAGGAAATCCCGTTAGCAACACGTAGGTTACATCATCCGAGGTATTCCCGATCATCCAACGGGACGTTTTAATTTAGTTGTAATTGTAGTTTTGTGTTACGTTTCGATTAAATTTTGAGTTGTTTTATATTTTGAAATGTTGTGGCGGTGAATTTTATCTTGCAATGACTTTTAATTTAGTTTTGGTTTCAGTTTTAGGGACTATCCTAAAGGTGTGGGTTTTCATGCAACAGTTGTTATCATGCAAGAAAAGTAGGTGCGATGCGATTAAATAAATTGCAATAAAATAAAAGCGTACCTGGAGGGTCTTCCTGTCATCCCAAGCTGCACTTAAACACAATTTAGAATATTTAAGCAATTTCCTAGGTAAAGCTAAGGGAAAGGTTATGGTTTTCTACCAAATTCCTAATCCTATAGCTAGTCATTTCCTATGACGTCTAGGTTCTTGTGTTTTGGTTTAAGGACGATTTTCTTCATCAAAGAATAATTAAGTTCAATTGTTCTTATAAGTATCCTATCATATTGAGGAAGTGCTTAAGAGGAATTTTAAACATCTTTTCAATACTGATAGGATTGTTTTAAGTCCAAATGGATTTAATTAATCAGGTGAAGTAATCGTCCGAGGTTTAGTTTAGTTTTATTGTTATCTTGCTCAGTGAACTAGGACATTTGAATATCCTATAAGTGAAGTAACATTTCATTTAATGTTACGTTTAGGAGTTATGGTAACCAAAGCTTTCGAGGGCGAATTGATGTTCAAATGGTTTGTGATTTAATTTAATTTCGAGTTATCGGATTTAAATTTGGAATAGTGTTAAAGTTACTTCATATTTAATTTCTTTATGTCTTAGGTGATGTTATTTAATTCAATTTAATTTAACTTTAATTTAATTTGGTTTAGTTTTAATTTTGATTTTTAATTTTAATTTTAATTTTAATTTTAATTTTAATTTTAATTTTTATTTGATTTGATTTTATTTTTATTTTATTTTAATTTAATTTAATTTTATTTTAATTTAATTTCATTTAATATGTTTTAATTTAATTTAATTTAATTTAATCTAATTTAATTTAATTTAATTTAATTTAATTTAATTTGTTTGATTTAATTCAATTTAATCTTTAATTTAATTTTATTCTTAATTTTAATTTAATTGAAAATTTTAAAAGAGTTTAATAATTTACTTTTAATTTAATTTGATGATTAAGTCCTTTGACATTTTAAAACTTAAATTTGAATTATCATTTTAATTAGGAATTAAATATTATTGAGATGATTAATTTAGGGATTTTTAAATTAAAGAATAAATCTCTTCCTAATAATATCCCTATTTTAATAATTCCAATTTTATTATTCTCCCAAATTTAATCAATTATTTAATTAAAGTTTATTTCAATTATTTTAAATTGTTTAGTAGGTTTCTACCCTTTAATTATTTAAATCTAAATCATCCAAATCATATTAAGATCAAATATTTTACATGTTAATTTTATTAAACCTAAAGTTTTAATTAAGGGTTAAAATTTTTAATTACCATTTTGCCCTTCAAGCTTAATAATTTCATAACTCACTAAATTGAGCTTAAATGAACTTGAAATTTTTATGTGACTTCACTCATATGCCAATAAAGACATGAGAGGAGAAAATGTGAATTTTCTGTATTTAGTTTATTTATGTAATTATTTTTAGTAGAAAATAGAGATTTCCAAGGAAAATTTAATAATATGACCAAGAAAAAATTTCTGTCCTTAAGAAAATTATGGGACATTCCTAATGAATAGAGGACCACTTGGACCAATTTTGGTGATTTTTTGAATTACATTATTTTTATTATAATTATTTTAAATTTTGGAGTATTAATTAATTTAAAAATAAAATAAAGGTTGAAAAATGAAATTTATTTTTTTCAAAAATCTCTCTGATATCAAGGAAATTAGAGAATCAATTTTTGCAATTTTCTGATTTTTCTTTAATTTATTATAATTATTTTAGTGAAAATGCTAGAAAATACATTTTTTTTTAATTTTAAAATTACCCTATGACTTTAAAATTTAATATCTCATTAAATAGACCTACGAAAAATATGGGAGTTGTTCCTAAATGATTAAAATTCAAAATTTGACATTTTGGTGAATTTTATTATTTTTATGATTTTTATTATTTTTTAATTATTAAAATATTAAAATAATGCAAAAAATTATTTTTTTTAGAAAATTGAAATTTTAATTTCCTTAAATTCCCCTGATATCGGAGAGGCTCCAAAACCGATTTGGTGAATTTTTGAAAGGTATTTTGAAAGTTATGAATTTTTAAAGTTTAAAATGGCTAAATGGCTTAATCAACCCATTTAGTAAGGCTAACCAAGTCTAATTGACTTCGAATTTTTACGGTGGGTTCCTCTGATCGTAAAGGTCAGCGGAGAATTGATTTCAAGTCAATTTGATGTATGGTTAGCTCCAATTAATTAAGGAGCTATTTTGGGTGTTTAAGCCAATTAGGGTTATTTTAAATAAACTAATCCAAGATCTATTTTCTCTAGGGTCCTCATGGTCATAAGAAACATCACCAAATTTTCCTAGAATTTATTTCACAACATGCTAATTATTGGAATTAAAATACTCAAAACAGTAACATGAATTTGAAAAATCAATAACTTCTCATAGGGATGGCCTCTAACTTTGGAAAATTCAGGGAATGCTCCCAAATTGAGAGGCTTCAAAAGCCCTTTGGTCTCATGCCATGGTGAATTTCCTATATGCATGGAGAATTAAAACAATGCATAAGGGAAATAAATCATTAAAAATAAAATACTTAATGAAATTAAATGATTTCTTTTCCACATTATTCTCCTACATTCATCTGAGCGAGAGGGTATTTTTATTTTATTTTTCTGATTTTCCTACACAAAGTTATGGATTTTTGAAGTTTAGGGAATTAAATAAATAGAAAATACCCTAATTTTTTATTTATCCACGCGGCGCAGCGTCGACCTCGGCGACTCCGAAACGCCGCGTGGCGCTCTCCGATTCGACGCCGCCATCGACCTCGGCGCTCGGGGGCCCGCTGTGTCGTTCCGGTCTCACGATCCGGCGCGATCTCGGCCGATCCGTCCGCGCGTGTATTAAATGAACGGCATCCGTTCATCATCCCCGAGCGTCCTTGCAGGAGCCGTCGCGTCTTCAGGCTACAGATCTCACTCAATACTTGACCAAATTTAACGTTCTTATGCTCTATGGATTCGTCTCGAGAAGACGAACACATCCATACAGTTTATGTGGCATGAAATTGACTCAATGAAAAATGAAGAATGTTCAGAAGCTCGGGAAGAAGAGTGAGGCCATACCTTTGCTCAGAGAAGTGTGGCTTCGATCTGAGGGTTGTGTCGCCTTCGATTGGATCCCGGCGAAGCTCCGGATGAAGTCCCTTGGCACAGTGAATTGTCAGGTAGGATTTCGACCGCAGCCGATCACAAAGCTTGGAGGTTGGAGCAAGCTGGGTGGCACTGGAGATGGGGCTTTCGGTGGGGAACTTCTCCTCTTGGTCCGAGTGAAGGTGTAGGACCGATCGATTTGAGGATTGGCTCATTGTGGCAAAGTGTCCTGGTTTTGGGTGAAATTTCGGTTGAGAAATTGGATTCGTTTGTGGGGATTAGGGCAAATTGACACTTGGGGATCAACTGCTCTACAGGATGGAGAAGGATTTGGAACAATTTTGGCGAGTTTCGGCGAGGTTTGTGCAACTCTCCTCTCATGGCCGTGAGGGGTCGGGTTTAAATAGAGGTGGGTGGAGGGCCTCGTGGGGATGGCCGAGGGTTGGGATCAGCTGCTGCTGGGCATGGGAAGAACAACTACTGATGGCCATTGGGGATGGGGCGGCTCGGCGGGTGAGAATTTCGAGTTTGGGCTCACATGTGAGCTCTCGGGTGTGGTGTTTTCGGCGACACGGTGGGTGGCCGGCCGGGCATTGGTCACCATCGAAGCTCGGGGTGGTCGGGGGTGGGGCTTAGTGTATTCGATTGGCGGTTGCCGAGTGTAAAATGGTTGGATCGAAATGGAATGGAGATATGGCTATTTTTGGCTAGGTTTGGTCAACCCATTTGTTTGAGGCTGGGTTCACCTCCCCATGGCTAGCCTTGAGGTGAGAAGATCGGTTGGGTTAGGCGATCAAGAGGTGGTGATGTCCTTATCCGAGAATATTTGGATTAAATCTTGGTTAAGGGGTATCATGGGTGAGGTTAAAGACTTTTAGGAATTAAGGAAAGCTCCCTCTCCTCTTACCCGATGTGGTATGGTCACATGTCAAACAATTCGCATGGCTTGCATGTGGCTTAAGAATGGCTTCATGGCTCGCCTTTGGCTTGGGAAAAGTTGAGTCGATTTCATGGAAATGGATTTAAGAAAAATTTTGGTATTTAGGGGTGATTTGGCATGAGTCTTGATTTGGAATTATTTGATGATGGGATTGGAACTTAGGGAATGGCTTTGATTAAATGGATGGCGAATGGAAATGTCATGTGGGCTTTAGGGTAGATTTTGGGCTCTTTGAAATGGTTTTAGATGGGCTTTTAAAATGGTTTAGGGAAGTGGGCTTTTGGATTTTAAAATGGATTTTAGGATGAAATTTTGGCAAAGGCTTGGTCCAAATAATTGTTGGGTTTGGTTTAAGGATGTTTCATGAGTGATTTGAAACAAGTTTGGAGTGATTTGGGTTTGATTTGGACCCCTTTGGTGAATGGGCCAATGTAGGTCAAATTGGTTTACTTGGGCCAATGTTGGGCTAGGGTTGAAATTGATGTAAAATAAATGTTTGGAAATGTTTATGGGAGTGTTTCAAAGAGGTTTTGGCTTTGGTTGGGTTTTGATTTTGGGGTTTGGGTTCATTTGGGTTAGGTTTGGGTTTAGGTCAAAATTGGGATTTTTGGCTTTGGATTGAATTTAAGTGGGGTTTGGGTCTAAATGTTGGGCAAATCATGTTAGTGTTTTGTTTGTGGGAATGTTAAGGAAGGTTTAGAAAAGATTTGGGGTCAATTGGAGCTGAATTGGGTGAGTTTGGGTTAGGTTTGGGTCATGGGTCCAAATTGGGCTTTAAGGCCAAAAATGGAATTGGATCCAAATGTCAATCAAATTGGACTTGAATTTGGTCTAGATTGGTGTTGGGAATGTTGAATTGAAGTTTAGAATTGAATTGGACCGAGAATTTGGGTCGATTGGGTAGGTTTGGTTTGACATTGAGTTCACTTTGGGTTAAAATGGGTCAAATTGGGGGTTTTGATAAACGTGGGGTAAATGGAGAATATTGACCCATGGTGTAGTTGAAAAAAATGAAATTGGGAATATTTGGGATTTTCTGGAATTTTACAGGAATTTTACGAATTTTTGGATTTTTGGGTCAAGAGGGGTATTTTGGGTATTTGGAGGGTATTGGGAGGTATTTTTGGAATCTTTTGTATTTTTGGCTATGAATGATCAATTTGAGTAATGTGGGAATGTTTGGGAATAATTTTGAGGAATTTTGGGTGATTTGGGTGATTTTGCGAATTTTGGGCAGTTTCAAGGGTTTTGGGTAGGCTAGGCGGGTGTAGGGTCCCGGGGTTCAAAAATTGAAAATTTGGAAAATTGAAAATTTGGAAAATTGAAGATTGGGTAAATGTAAGTGGAATGAAATCATTTTGGTTGAGCCATGAAACCATATCAAGCCCACATGAGTCATGAAGGGACTCATTTGAGGCATTCACTATGTTGTTCCTAACCCTGCTTGCGAGGGCTTAGGGGTTAAGGACCATCCATGTGAATCACCTACATGAGTCGGGAGGTCGAGTTGGGTATGGGTGTGGTTTTAGGAGGTGTATGAAAGTGTAGTGTATAAATGTAGTGTATGTGTAAGTCGGCCCTCACCGGACCGGGCCACCGGGGCGGTCTAAGGCCGAAGAGTCTCATGGGAACTCATCCTTTAAACTTCCACATTTGATTTCAACCCTCCAGGTGATTAGGGGTCTACGAGTCGAGTTTGTGGAGTTTGCAGGGAGTTAAGAAGTGGTTTCAATTTCTAAGTGGTGGGTCACACTTCTAGTCCTCTAAGATAGTCAAAGGAAAAGCCTAAGGCTAGATCCTAAGTACTAAAGAGAGAAAAGAAGACCTCATTAAAAATGAGGTCAACATGTATTTTCAACAAATTCGAATGGAAACGACCATGTCGTGTTTTGCCTTCACCTCTTTTGTGCAAATTGATTGGGAAACACCATTAAGTTAAACGAACTTCCAACAAAGAACGAAAAAAAAAAGAAAATGAATAAGAACTCTTTTTTAAAAAAGAATTTGAATGTCAAAACGATCTCCAAAATAACACAAACTCTAAGTAAACAAAAATGAAATTGAATCACTAAAAATACGAAACGAATCTAAATCTCGAATTGAATTTTGATCTAAATCCATCGATTTGAACCTTTCAACTGAAATCCATTTGAAGCTCCTTTGAGCCCTCTTTTGAGTTGATTATTCCCCACAGAAGACTTCAACTTCAGTTTCAAACATCTAAACTTTTTCGTCGTCTTGAAATGCTTTCGACTCTACGCGATCTCTGTCCCTCTTTTGAGAAGGTCGACTGAGTCTACTGACACAGAACCACAAAATTTTTGATTTGGTTCTGATGGCATGGATTCATATCCTTCACCAAACAATCAAAATTTGATCAACTCTCTCGAGATGTAAAACACTTTCATGTCTCATTCCAATCTTCTACTGCAATAAATTTTCAGCAGAATCTTTAAAACCAAATTAAATACCTACTTTTGGGATTGGTATCTAAATTCCAATTCCCATCTTTTTGAGGCTTGTACCTAACTTACAGTTCTAACTTCGAGATCGATACTCAAATTTCGATTCTCTCTTCTGAATTCCCGCTAATCTCGCACTCTTTCCGAGAAACTTTTTCGCATTCTAATCCTCTGACTTGGGTATAAGACCGACAAGGCATCCTAATCTCGATGTCTCCTAATATCGCATTCTTTCAGAGAAATTTTTTCACATTCTAATCCTTAGACATGGGTATAAGACCGACAAGGCATCCTAATCTAGGTGTCCGCTAAATTCACATTCTTCCGAGAAACCTTTCCGCACTCATGAAATTTCGAGGTTGGTACCTAACTTCCGACTCTCTTCCGAGACTGGTACCTAACTTCCAGTTCTTACCCTTTTCGAGGTCGGTTCCTAACTTCTGACTCTCTTCTGAGACTGGTACCTAACTTCCAGTTCTCACCCTTTTTGAGGTCAATACCTAACTTTCGACTCTCTTCTGAGACTGGTACCTAACTTATAGTTCTCACCGTTTTCGAGGTTGGTACCTAACATCTGCTCTCTTCCGAGACTAATACCTAACTTCTAGTTCTCACCCTTTTCAAGGTCGATACCCAACTTTCGACTCTCTTCCGAGACTGGTACCTAACTTCCAGTTCTCACCCTTTTCGAGGTCGATACCTAACTTTTGACTCTCTTCCGAGACTGGTACCTAACTTCCAGTTCTCACCCTTTTCGAGGTCGATACCTAACATCCGACTCTCTTCTGAGACTGGTACCTAACTTCCAGTTCTCACCCTTTTCGAGTTTGATACCTAACTTCTAACTCTCTTTCAAGGCTGGTACCTAACTTGCAGCTCTCATTTCGAGGTCAATACCTAAATTCTGATTCTCATCCTTCTCGATCGGTACTTAAATTATGATTCTCTCTTCGAGGTCGATACCAAAATTCCAACTCTCTTCTGAGACTGGTACCTAACTTCCAGTTCTCACCCTTTTCGAGATCGATACCTAACTTTCAACTCTCTTCCGAGACTGGTACCTAACTTCCAGTTCACACCCTTTTCGAGGTCGATACCTAACTTCCGACTCTCTTTTGAGGCTGATACCTAACTTCCAGCTCTTATTTTGAGGCCAGTACCTAAATTCTGATTCTCATCCTTCTCGATTGGTACTTAAATTCTGATTCTCTTTTTGAGGCTGGTACCTAAATTCCAGTTCTCTTTGCAATCCCGAGGTTGGAACCTAGATTCCAACTCTCTTCTTAAATCCAAAATTCCTGCGGAATACATCTTGAAATCAATCTCAAATCAATTTTCAACCAAAATGGAAACCTGAATAGAAATTCAAAACTCAAACTTAAAGCTTGAAATAAAAATGAAATGAATCTAAAATTCAATCTCTTGAAATCTTATGGTTTGAAATTCACCTCCTTTTTCCCCACTGAGAGTTATGGAATCCTCAGTCTTGGAGATTTACCTGATACTTCCCAGTGGAAATTTTCTACGCTTTGTTCTAAGTGTGTCACTTAGACGTCTATGTTTATTTTTTATCATCTCTCTGGTCAACGCCAATACGCGCGGTGTGCTTGGTTAGCACACCCCACCTATTGGGGGTCCATTTGTTGACCTCATTTTTCGTGAGGTCTTTTCTCTCCTTAGTGCTTAGGATCTAGCCATAAGTTTTCCTTTTGACTATCCTAGAGGATTAGAAATAGAACCCACAACTTAGAAATTCAAACACCTCTTAACTCTTCTTGAACCACACAGATGACCATAAACCTCCAAGCCTCTATGGAAGGTTAAAAGTCAAATGTGGAGGTTCAAGGATGAGTTCCAATAGGATTCTTTGGCCTTAGGATTACCCTAGGTTGCCTGGTCTTGGTGAGGTTCAGCTTGCACACACTACACTCTCACACACATTCTAAACTCTAAAACCACTTATACCCAACTGGGCTTCCTGACTCATGTAGGAAACTCATATGGATTGACCTCAACCCCTAAGCCCTTGGCTAAGAGGGTTAGGAACAATATATTGAGCACCTAAAATGAGTCCTCTCATGGCTCTTGTGAGCATAATATGGCTTCATGGCTCCACCAAAATGGTTTCATTCTACTCACATCTAATCAATCTTCATTTTTCCCAAATTTTAATTATTGACCCCCGGGGGCCCTAAACCCACCAAACCTACCAAATACCCTTGAAATTGCCCAAAATTCTCAAAAATTACCCAAATTACCAAATTTCCTCAAAATTAATCTTAAACACTCCCCACCACTCAAATTGATCATTCATGGCCAAATATACCAAAATTTCCAAAAATACCCCCAATATCCTCCAAATACCCAAAATACCCTTTTTTGGCCCAAAAATCCAAAAATTCCAAAAAATTCCCAAAAAATTCCAATAAATTTCAAATACTTCCAATTTCATTTTATTCAACTACCACATAACCCAATTTTGTCAATTTATCCCAATTTGATCAAAAGTCCCAAATTAGCCCTTAAGGCCCAAATTGACCAAGTCACCCAATTTATCCCAAATTGAACCTAAATGTCACCAAATTTTCCCCAAATTTGTTTTAAAATCTTCTTAACATCCCCACAAACAAAAATCTAACTTAATTTACCCAATCTTTGGACCCAAACTTCACCCAAGCCTAACTCAAACCAAAATTCCCCAATTTGGCCTAAACCAACCATAAACCCAAACAAGCCCAAACCCCAAAATCATGACCCAACCAAAATTGAAAACTCTTTTTCATACACCCATAAAAATTTTGCAATGTTAATTTTACATCAAACCCAACATTAGCCCAAATTTAGCCTAAGTTAGCCCAATTTGACCCACTTTGGTCCTATTACTAAAAGACCCAAATTAAACCCAATTCAACTCCAAATTAACCCAAACTTGTTCCAAATCATTCATGGCACATTCCCAAACCAAATTCAATATTTATTTATCTCAGCCTTTTACCAAATTTTCATCCAAAAGTTTATTTTGAAACTTAAAAGCGCATTTTCCTAAAACATTTAAAAGCTCATTTTCATTAAACTTAAAAAAAAGCTCAAAATTGGCTCTAAGGCCCACATGACATTTTATTCTCATCATCCATTTAATAAAATCATCCCTAAGTTTCAATGTCATCATTAAACCATGTTAAATCAAGCCTCATGCCAAATTATCCCTAAAATGTCAAAATTCCTAAAACCTTTTCCATGAAATTGACCAAGCTTTGCTTCAAGCCACATGGAGCCATGAAGCCATGGGTAAGCCATATGCAAGCCATAGGATCCACTTTCCACCTCACCAAGACATTAATGGCAAAAGGAGGAGGGTCTTTCTTAATCCTTCACTAATTTTATTAACCCCATTCATGCCACCTCTAATCCAAGTTAGCCACCTCACCATGGATGGGAACCTCACCACCTTCACTTGGCTGAACCCACTGATTTCCATCAGCCCAAAATCAGGCCTTGGTGGGTGCACCAAACCCATTTCCATTGCTTGACCAAATTGAACCCAAAAACTTTGTTTACTTCTTAATTTGGCCTATTAAGTTGTAAAATTTCTTGAGATTATGTAAGATCCAATGCCGTATCTTCTCATAAAAGTTAGTAAGAATCACATGAAATTATATGGATGAGAACTGTAGTCCATATAAGTGAATGTAATATTAGAAGATATTTTTAAAAAAAGGAGTAAAATTAGAGGATTTTAGAGTGACAGGCTAAAACCCCCTACTTGGTTTGAAGTTTTGAGTTTTGTTATGAGAAGTTAGCCCCTAGGTGGTGGGAATCGAGGGAACTCTAGAGTGAGAGACTGGTAATGTTCTCTGCCTAACAATGTTTAAAATAATAAAAATTTCAAATTAACATATGTTCTTTATAGAACTAAGTAAGGGTAAAGAACACATTTGCTTCTATATGTCACAAAAAAAAATTTGAATACTTCCACAACAATACTTTGAGAATTATTACTACTTTATAAAAGTAAAGAAAAAGATATTCTAGTTAATAGTATTTTACATCCAGTGTTATTAGTTATTGTAGTTTTAATTTCTTGATTTGCATTTTTATTAAGGAAATTTCAAAAGATATAGCAACCTTCAAAACTTTTCAAAATCAAGACATACTTTTTCGAAAACAGTTAAAGAAAGTAAAAAAGATAATTTCTATGATTCTTTTAAAAATTTTACATTTTCCCTGTGGGTTCGATATCTCGGGGCTTAATCAGAAAGTCCTATATTACTTGATAAATGATACATATACTTGCGTAGTATCCCATATTATAAAATCATTATTTTCATATCTTAAATCATCAGTGCATTTATCTAGCGAAACCAAGTTTCTAGCATCCGTTGCACTTATATCTGTCGGGGATCAAGTTTCTGGCGCCGTTGCCGGGGAAACTTAATTAAATTTCATTTTAAAGAGAATTAAGAAATTTTAAATTTTTACTTTTCTTTGTTTTTGTTAGTGTGTTATATTTTGTTTTGTTTTATTATTGTATGCGTAGTTCAAGTTCTGAAGGACTTGTGCCTTATGATTCTGAATTAGAAAGAACTATCAGAAAATTCAAAAAAATTAAAAATACAGAAAAAGAAAAAAATATTCAAGAAATGACAAATCATCAAAATAAAAATGTTGGCATCAATCAAGAATTAAAACCTTTACGAAATTATGTTAACCCTACAGTAGATGAACTTAGTGGAAATATTCAAAACCCTGCTGTAGCTGCTAATTCTTTTGAGCTTAAACCTGTTATTAACCAAATGGTGTCAAATAATCAATTTGGGGGAGCAACAACTGAAGATCCTAGTTTGCATCTTGCTAATTTTCTAGAGTTGTGTGCTACTTTTAAATATGATGGTGTTTCAGATGATGCTATTAGATTTAGAATTTTTTCCTTTCTCACTAAGGGATAAAGCCAAAATGTGGTTACATTCATTAGCACCTGGATCAATTAGAACTTGGGGTGAACTGTCACAAAAATTCCTTGCTAAATATTTTCTACCATCTAAGACTGCTAAGTTGAGAAATGATATAACATCTTTTTGTCAGTTTGAAGGGGAATCAATATATGAAGCATGGGAAAGATTTAAAGATCTCCTCAGGAAATGTCCATATCATGTGATGCCAGATTGGTTAATAATTCATACTTTTTAGAATGGATTAGTTGGATCTCTTTGATCAATCATCGATGTTACTGTCGGTGGATCATTAATGTCTAAACCATATTCTGATGCTTATGTTTTAATTGAAGAAATGGCTACTATTAATTTTCAATGGCCTTCTGAAAGTTTAAATCCTAAAAAGGTAGCCAGTGTTTATGAAAATGATGCTTTTACAATGTTAGCAAATCAAGTTGCTGATGTATCAAGGAAGATAGACCAATTTGGGATGAATTTTTCTCAGCCAAATCTCATGATTGAAGAAAATCCATTAGGCCAAATGGTTGATTCTTATTCTTCTCCATAAACTATGAATGTTATAATCAAACCTAACAACCCATATTCCAATTATTATAACCCAGGTTGGAAGAATCATCCAAATTTTAACTGGAATAACAATAATCAGGATGGTGTTAATCAACAATGGAGGAACACCCAAGTATACCCATTGGAGAATTGGAACAACCAAGATGATAATAATAGTTGATTAACTTATCCTTCAGGTTATAACAATGCTTTACAAAATAAGGAGAAGAAGTTGTCTATGGAAGAAGTAGTATCACATATGGGAAATCAATTACAAATTCAAGTAGCAACCATCAGAAATATTGAAAATCAATTGGGACAAATTTTAAATGCCTTAAGTAATAGATCCCAAGGAATGCTTCCAAGTAATACTGAAGTGAATCCAAGAGAAAAGAATAAAGAAAAAGTGAAAGCAATTCAACTGAGAAGTGAAAAAGAATTGGAAGGTATAATTCAAAAAGAAACTGAAGTTGAAAAAGAAGAGATTGAAAGACCTAAAGAGGACACTCCAAAAGGTTTTGAAAGACCTATTTCTCTGCCTAAGGTTGGTTTAGAAAATCCTCCACCTCCATTTCCTCAGATACTTTGTCAAAAAAAAGTTGGATAAGCAATTTTCAAAATTCTTGGAGATATTAAAGAAGCTTACCATTAATATTCCATTTGCTGAAGCCCTAGAACAAATGCCAAGCTATGCAAAATTTATGAAGAAAATTCCTAATAAAAAGAGGAAGTTTGAAGAAAATGAGACTGTTGCACTTAGTGAGGAGTGCAGTGTGATAATTCAGAAAAAGCTTCCTGAAGAACTTAAAGATCCCGGTAGTTTCACGATTCCATGTGCGATCGGAGAAAGATTCTATGGAAAAGCTTTATGTGATTTGGGTGCAAGCATTAACCTTATGCCTCTATCAATATTCAAAAGGCGGGACTAGGAGAAACAACCCCAACTACTCGTAACTCGCAATTAGCGGATCGTTCAATCACATATCCTAATGGAGTTATAAAAGATGTTTTGGTAAAAGTGGATCAATTTATTTTTCCTGTAAATTTTATTATGTTAGATATGGAGGAAGATAAAGAGATACCCATAATTTTGGGGAGACCTTTTCTAGATATAGGCAGAGTCATGATAGATGTGTAAAAAAGGGGAATTAACGATGAGGGTTAATGATCAGACTGTTACATTTAATATTTCAAAATCGATGAAATATCCTGCTAGAGGTAAAGAAGATGAGTGTTTTAGGATGGATGTCATCGAATATTTAAGTGAATGTAATTTGAAATCAACTTATGAAGAGAACGCTGAAAGAGAAGAATTTGAATATAAGCAAGAAGAGGAGTTATTTGATTCTGAAGATTTTCGAGAAGAAGATTTAAAGTATGTTCATGAGAGTTTTGAATTGTTGGATATGACTGAAAAAGATAAATCTTATGGTCCATCAACTGAAAAACCTCTTGAACTTGAGTTAAAAATGCTTCCTAATCATTTGAAGTATGTTTTTCTATGTGAATCCTCAACCTTGCCTGTTATAATTTCCTCTCAATTAACTAAAAAAGAAGAAGAGAGTTTACTTGAAATTTTGAAGAAGCACAAGAAAGCTTTTGGATGGACAATTGTTAATATTAAAGGAAGCAGACATTCAATTTGTATGCACAGAATTCTTATGGAAGATAATAGCAAACCGCGGGCAGATCCCCAAAGGAGATTAAATCCTATCATGAAAGACGTTGTTAAGAAAAAAATTTTAAAATGGTTGGATGCTGGAATTATCTACCCTATTTTAGATAGTGCATGGGTTAGTCCTATTCACTGTGTTCCTAATAAAGGAGGAGTAACTGTGATTGTTAATGAAAAGAATGAAATGATACCAACAAGACAAGTTACAGGGTGGTGAATATGCATTGATTATAGAAAATTAAACCTTGCCACAAGGAAAGGTCATTTTCCACACCCTTTTCTAGATCAAATGTTGGATAGACTTACCACCAAATTCAAATTGCTCTTGAGGATCAAGAGAAAACTACATTTACCAGTCCTTATGGTACATTTGCTTTTAGAAGAATGCCCTTTGGTTTTTGTAATGTCCCTGCTACATTTTAGAGATGTATGATGGCTATTTTTTGTGATTTAATTGAAAAAGGGATTGAAGTGTTTATGGATGACTTTTCAATGTTTGGAATTTCATTTGAATCATATTTAGAACATCTATCTAAAGTTCTAAAATGCTGTGAAGAAACTAATTTGGTCCTTAATTGGGAAAAATGCCAATTTATGGTAGCAGGAGGAATTGTTTTGGGACATCGGATTTCAGAAAAGGTTTGGTGGTAGATCCTGCAAAAATTAAAGTTATATCTAATTTACCTTGCCCAACCAATGTAAGGGGAATTAGAAGTTTTTAGGACATGCTGGATTCTACAGGCGTTACATCAAAGATTTTTCAAAGATTACAAAACCTTTATGCCGTTTACTGGAAAAGGATGCAATTTTTAATTTTGATGATGATTGTCGTAAAGCCTTTGAAACATTAAAAGAAAAATTAATCACTGCACATGTAATAATTTCACCAAATTGGGAAAAACCTTTTGAATTAATGTGTGATTCTAGTGATTATGCTATTAGTGCTGTTTTGGGTCAGAAATATGATAAAATTTTCAAAGTAATTTATTATGCTAGTAAAACTCTTAATGAAGCTCAAATTAATTATACCACTACTGAGAAAGAGTTATTAGCTATAGTATTTGCCTTTGATAAATTCGATCATATTTAATTGGAACTAAATGTGTTGTGCATACTGATCATTCTGCTATCAAATACTTAATGATGAAAAATATTCGATCATATTTAATTTGAACTAAATGTGTTGTGCATACTGATCATTCTGCTATCAAATACTTAATGATGAAAAATGATGCAAAGCGAGACTTATAAGATGGATTCTTCTTTTGCAAGAATTTTATTTTGAGATAGTAGATAGGAAGGACTCGATAATCAAATTGCTGATCATTTGTCCAGGCTTGAAATAGAAAAATCTTTCTGTGATATTAAAGAAATTAATAAACATTTTCCTGATGAAAAACTGTTCACTGTTAAAGAATGGAGTGTTCCGTGGTATTGTCGGCATATTTTTAGGTTGTGTTGTATTTTAAAAGGGGGTCGCCTAACAGAAGTTATCGGCGAATTTAAATTTTAAATTTGATTTAAATATATATATAATTTAGAAAGTAGTATTTGACTTTGAAAATAATTTTTAAATTTGAAAGTTTTAAAATATGAGATTAAACCGATCTCACATCCCAAATAGTTTATATAAACGAGCACCGCACCACAAATCGTGTATCTATCCCTAAGGATAGACACACTGCTTGATGGTGGGGCTCGATCAAATAAACTAGAAGTTTTGTGACATCCGTTTGGTCCGCGAACCAATTTTATAAGCCGACATAATTCCCTGCTTAATATGAAAGTATCAAACGAGGGTTTATATTACACAGGTTCTTTAAAATTCCCTATAAGGGCAAGCCCCTATAGTTAATTACATCTTAAGTGACGGGAATCACCTAAGAAAACTCTCGATAATAATCAATAGTACGCTCTCAAGAATTTGAAAGTTTAAGGTTTTCGAAGATTGAATTTTGGAATTTCGATAGGGAATGGATCAAATTTTGGAACATTTTGTTTTGTGAATCCAAAGGAAGAAAGGTAGGAGAAATCACCGATTCGAAGTGAACTTCGGTAATTTCCGACTATCTATTGTTTGGCTTGAATTTAGGAAAGTCCTAATGTTTATTTAGTATTTCGATCTTGCCGATTTTAATTAATTAGGGCTTATATTTGTATGATAAAATCAAACAAATAGCACAGAAGATGTGAGGGTTTATTGTCGTATCGGACGACTACCTCGGAATCCTAAGACCGGTTAGGGCTTAATTTGCAATGCAAATGCCTAACGAAGAGTTGAGGATTTATGTTGCACTTAGGCGAAGCTACCTCGAAGTCCTATGGCTTGGTTATTTAATTCTAGAAAAGTTTTCTTGAAGTAGGTTCGAGTTTTGCGACGACGATGGCCGTCTTGCCCACCATGCCCCAAGTTCCTTGTTGTTGCAGAGGTTTAGTTTTAGAAATCATAAATCGGGAGATGAGGAAAGTGTTTTGGTTTAGAGAAAATATTAATTTCCAAGTGTTTTTTTTTACGTTTTAATTAAAACAAATCTTAAAGTTGATTATAACGACACCGGTTAAGATCCCGCGGTTCCATCCTTCCGGCATCATTATTTTTATCGGATTCACTTAGTCCGGATGAATTTGCTAAACTCAGCTGAATGAGTTCCACACTTTCATTTAGACCGTGGGAAATCCCGTTAGCAACACGTAGGTTACATCATCCGAGGTATTCCAGATCATCCAACGGGACGTTTTAATTTAGTTGTAATTGTAGTTTTGTGTTACGTTTGTGATTAAATTTTGAGTTGTTTTATATTTTGAAATGTTGTGGCGGTGAATTTTATCTTGCAATGACTTTTAACTTAATTTGGTTTCGAGTTTTAGGGACTATCCTAAAGGTGTGGGTTTTCATGCTAGCTTGTTGTTTTATCATGCGAGAAAAATAAAGTACATTTGCAAGAAAGTAAATTGCAAGAAAGTAAATTGCAAGAAAGTAAATTGCAATAAAATAAAAGCGTACACGGAGGGTCTTCCCGTCATCCCAAGCTGCACTTAAAACACAATTAGAATATTTAAGCAAGTTCCTAGGTAAAACTAAGGGAAGGGTTATGGTTTTCTACCAAATTCCTAATCCTATAGCTAGTCGTTCCACTAGGACGTCTAGGTTCTCTGTGTTTTGGTTTGAGGACGATTTTCTTCATCGAAGAACGATTAAGCCCAATTGTTCTTATAAATGTCCTATCATATTGAGGAAGTGCTTAAGAGGAATCTTAAACATCTTTTCAATATTTCTAGGATTGTTTTAAGTCCAAATGAATTTAATTATACAAATGAATTAATCGTCCAAGAATTTCGAGTTTTATTGTTATCTTGCTCGGTGAACTAGGACATTTGAATATCCTATAAGTGAAGTAACATTTCATTTAATGTTACGTTTAGGAGTTATGATAACTAAAACTTTCGAGGGTAAATTGGTATTCAAATGATTTGATTTAAGTTAAAGGGTTTAAATTTGGAATAGTGTTCAAGTTGTTTTATATTTAATTTAATTTAATTTAATTGAGTTTGATTTAGTTTAACATAGTTCAATTTAATTTGATTTGGTATTTAATTAATTTGATTTGATTTAATTTAATTTAATTATTTAATTTAATTTAATTTAATTTAATTGTTTAATTTAATTTAATTTAATTATTTAATTTAATTTAATTTAATTGTTTAATTTAATTTAATTTAATTATTTAATTTAATTTAATTTAATTACTAAATTTAATTTAATTTAATTTAATTGTTAAATTTAATTTAATTTTAATTTAATTTATCTTTAATTTACTTTATTTTTAATTTTAATTAAAATTTTAAAAGAGTTTAATAATTTAATTAAGTCTTTTAATATTTTAAATTTGAGTTATCATTTTAATTAAAAATTGAGTATTAATGGTATAATTAGTTTAGGGATTTTTTAAATTAAAGAATAAATCTCTTCCTAATAAATATCCCTTATTTTAATAATCCCGATTTATTATTCCTCCAAATTTAATCTATTATTTAATTAAAGTTTAATCATTTTAAAATTATTTAATGGGTTTCTACCCTTTAATTATTTAAATTTCAATCATCCAAATCAGATTAAGATCAAATATTTTACTTGTTGATTTTTTATTAAACCTAAAGTTTTAATTAAGGGTTAAAAGTTTAATTACCATTTTACCCCTTTAGCTTAATAATTTCATAACTCACTAGATTGAACTCAAATGAACTTGAAATTTTTATGTGACTTCACTCATATATCAATAAAGACATGAGAGGAGAAAATATGATTTTTCTGTATTTAATTTATTTATATAATTATTTTTGGTGGAAAATAGAGATTTTCAAGGAAAATTTGATAACATGACCAAAGGAAAGTTTCTGTCCTTAAGAAAATTAGGGGACATTTCTAATGACCAGAGAAGCTCTTGGACCAATTTTGGTGATTTTTTGAATTATATTATTTTTATTATAATTATTTTGAGTTTTGGAGTGTTAATTAATTTAAAAAATAAAATAAATGTTGAAAAATGGATTTTATATTTTTCAAAAATCTCTCTGATATCAAGGAAACCAGAGAAACAAATTTTGCAATTTTCTAATTTTTTTATGATTTATTATAATTATTTTAGTGAAAATGCTAGAAAATACATTTTTTTTAATTTAAAAAATTACCCTAGGGCTTTAAAATTCAATATCTCACTAAATAGACCTAGGAAAAATGTGGGATTTGTTCCTAAGTGATTAAAATTCAAAATGTGACATTTTGGTGAACTTTATTATTTTTGTGATTTTTATTATTTTTTTTATTTTTTAATTATTAAAAGTATTAAAATATTATTAAAAATCAACTTTTTCAGAAAATTGAAAATTTAATTTTCTTAGGTTCCCCTGATATCAGAGAGGCTCCAAAACCAATTTGGTGAATTTTTGAAAAGTATTTTAAAAGTTATGAATTTTTAAAGTTTAAAATGGCTAAGTGGCTTAATTAACTTAATTAGTGGGGCTAACCAAGTCAATTGACCTCAAATTTTTATGATGGATTCCTCTGATCCTAAAGGTCAATGGAGAATTGATTTCAAGTCAATTTGATGCATGGTTAACTCTAATTAATTGAAGACCTATTTTGAGTGTTTAAGCCGATTAGAGTTGTTTTAAATGAACTAAGTCAAAACCTATTTTTCCTAGGGTTCTCTGGTCATAAGCAACATCACCAAATTTTCCTAGAATTTATTTCATAACATGCTATTTACTTGGAATTAAAATACTCGAAAGAGTGACACTGAACTTGAAAAATCAAGAACTCTTCATAGGGATGGCCTCGACTTTGGAAAATTCGGGGAATGTTCCCAAATTCGGAGGCTTCAAAAGCCCTATGGTCTCATGCCATGGTGAATTGTATGCATGCATGGAGAATTAAAATAATGCAGAGAGTAAATAAATTATAAAAAATAAAATATTTGATGAAATTAAATGATTTCTTTTCCACATTATTCTCCTACTGTTCATTGAGCGAGAGGGTATTTTTATTTTATTTTTATGATTTTCCTACACGGAGATATGAATTTTTGAAGTTTAGGGAATTAAATAAATAAGAAAATACCCTAATTTTCTATTTATCCACGCGGCGCCGGCGCATCCTTGGCGGCTCCGAAAGGCCGCGCGGCGCGCTCCCATTCGACGCCGCCGCTCGAGTCGGCGGCCGGGCCCCGCGGTTCTCGCACCGTTTCCTGGTCCGACGCCATCCGAGCCGTTCGTCCGCGCGTGTATTGAATGGACGGCATCCGTTCATCGTCCCCAAGTGTCCTCGCCGATAGCCGTCCACACTAAATCCCTAATATCTCACTCGATACTCAATGGATTTTCATGTTCTTATGCTCTATGGATTCGTCTTGAAGAGACGAACACATCTATACGGCTAACATGCATTGAAACTAAGGCATTTGAAATGGAGAATCTCCGAAGCTCGGGATGGAGAGTTAGCTCATACCTTGGCTCGGAGAAGTGTGGCTTCGATGCGAGAGTTGTTGCACCTTCGATTGGGTCCCGGCAAGCTCCGGATGAAGTCTCCAGTGCAGGGAATTGTACGGATATGATTTCGACCAAGCCCGATCCACAAAGCTTGGAGAGCTGGAGCAAGCTGGGTGGCACTGGAGATGGGGCTTTTGCTTGGTGGACACCTTCCCTTGGTGCGGTGAAGGTGTAGAGCCAATCAATTTGAGAATTGGCTCACCGTAGAGAAGTGTCCTGGTTTTGGGTGGAATTTCGACTACGAAATTGAGCTTACGAGAGGAGAAATGGCGGGGGGATTTCATCTGGGGATCAAGTGTTCTAAGAGTGGAAAAGGGTGCGGAACAATTTTGGCGAGTTTTGGCAAGGTTTGTGCTTAGCTCTCCTCATGGCCGAGAGGGGTGGAGTTTAAATAGGAGAGGGTGGAAGGCCTCTCGGAGGGAGTTAGGGCTTGGGATCGAGCTGCTGCGGTGAGGAGAAGATCGGCCATGGTGACCACTAGGCATGGGGCGGCTCGGCAAGTGAGAATTTCGATGTTGGCTCACATGTGAGCTCTCGGCCATGGTGTTTTCCGGCGGCCTGGTGGCCGGCCGGCCGAGCAATGGTCACCATCTTGGTCGGGTGGGTCGGGGTGGGGTTTAGTGTAGGCGATTGAGGTTTGACATGTGTAAAGGAGTTTGATTTAAATGGAATGGGAGAAGGCTCACTTTGGCTTGGTTTGGGTCAACCCACCATTTTGGGCTTGGTGCACCCTTCCAAGCTCGATTTTGAGCTGAGGGAATCATTTAGGTCGGCTTAGAAGGAGTGGTGAAGTCTCCATCCATGATGAGGTGGCTAAACATGGTTTAGTGTGTGACATGATTAAGGTAAAAAAGGTTAAAGGAGGTTTAAGAAAGAACCCCCTCTTCTTGCCATAAATGGACTAATGACAAGTCAAAGCCCTCATGGCTTCATGTGGCTTGAGAATGGCTTGTTCATGGCTTCATTTGGCTTGGGAAAAGGTTGATTTGTTTCATGAAAAGGGTTTTAGAAATTTTTGACATTTAGGTGGTAATTTGACATGTGGCTTGATTTGGAATGGTTTAATTGATGATTTTGAAACTTAGGGGTGATTTTGATCAAATGGATGATGAGGGGAAGTGTCATGTGGGCTTTAGGATGATTTGGGCTTTTAAAATTTAATGAAGATGGGTTTTTAAGAAGGTTTAAGGGAAGTGGGCTTTTAAGTTTAAGGATGTGTTCATGGATGGGAATTTTTGAAGAATTTTGGGCCAAATAGTTGTTGGTTTTGGTTTAGGGATGTTTCATGAATAATTTGAAATATATTTAAGGTGGTTTGGGTTTGAATTGGGTTGAATTTGGGTTTATTTGGTAAATGGGCCAATGTAGGTCAAATTGGGCTAACTTGGGCCAATGTTGGGCTAGGGTTGAAATTGATGTAAAATAAATGTTGAGAAATGTTTATGGGAGTGTTTCAAAGAGGTTTTGGCTTTGGTTGGGTTTTGATTTTGAGGTTTGGGCCTATTTGGGTTAGGTTTGGGTTTAGGTCGAAATTGGGCTTTTTGATTTTGGGTTGAATTTGAGTGGGGTTTGGGTCAAAATCATGGGCAAATCATGTTAGTGTTTTGTTTATGGGGATGTTAAGGAAGGTTTAGAAAAGATTTGGGGTTAATTGGAGTTGAATTGGGTTAGTTTGGGCTAAGTTTGGGTCATGGGTCCAAATTTGGGCTTTAAGGCCCAAAGTGAAATTGGATCCAAATGTCAATCAAATTGGACTTGGATTTGGTCTAAATTGGTATTGGGAATGTTGAATTGAAGTTTAGAATTGAATTGGACCAGAATTTGGGTCAATTGGATAGGTTTGGTTTAACATTGGGTTCACTTTGGGTTAAAATGGGTCGATTTGGGGGTTTTGACAAAAGTAGGGTAAATTGACAAAATTGACCCATGGTGTAGTTGGACAAAATGAAATTGGGAATATTTAGGATTTTCTGGAATTTTCTGGGAATTTTTTGAATTTTTGGATTTTTAGGCCAAGAAGGGTATTTTGGGTATTTGGAGGGTATTGGGGGGTATTTTTGGAATCTTTGGTATTTTTGGGTATGGATGATCAATTTGAGTGATGTGGAGATGTTTGGGATTGATTTTGGAAAATTTTGGGTAATTTGGAAATTTTGCGAAAATTTGGGTAATTTCGAGGTTTTGGGTAGGTTTAGTAGGTGTAGGGTCTCGGGGGTCAAAAATTGAAAATTTGGAAAATTGAAGATTGGGTGGATGTAAGTGGAAAGAAGTCATTTTGGTTGAGCCATGAAGTCATTTCAAGCCCATATGAGCCATGAAAGGACTCATTTGAGGCATTCACTATGTTGTTCCTAACCTCTTGCGCAAGAGCTTAGGGGTTAAGGACCATCCATGTGAATCACCTACATGAGTCGGGAGGTCAAGTTGGGTATGGGTGTAGTTTTAGGAAGTGTGTGGAAATGTAGTGTGTAAGTGTAGTGTAAGTCGGCCCCTCACCGAGACCGAGCCGCCGGGGCGGTCCTAAGGCCGAAGAATCCTATAGGAACTCATCCTTTAAACTTCCACATTTGATTTCGACCCTCTAGGTGATTAGGGGTCTATAGTCAAGTTTGTGGAGTTTGCGGGGAGTTTAGAAGTGGTTTGAATTTCTAAAAGGCGGGTCCCGATTCTAGTCCTCTAAGATAGTCGAAGGAAAAGCCTGAGGCTAGATCCTAAGCACTAAAAGAAGAAGGGAAGACCTCATCGAAAATGAGGTCGACAAATGGACCCCGATAGGTGTGGTGGTGACGGAGCACACCGCGCGTATTGGTGTTGACCGAAGCGATCAACAAAACCAACACGGATGTCCAAGTGACAAACTTAGGACGAAGTAGAAGAGTTTCTGTTTGGGGAGTGTCGAGTATATCTCCGGAGCCGGAGATTCTTGAACTCTCGGCTGGGGAAAGGAAAAGGAGGTAAATCCCAAATCACATGACCTGGGGAATTTCGATTTAGATTTTATTTTGTTTTAGATTTTTATGTGTGAGTTTAGATTTCAACTTGGAGTTTTTTTTTTTTAGATTGAAGTTTGTCAAAATTAATTTGAAGGATTTGATTTGAAATTAAAATTGGAGTTCTGAGGTTTTAGATGTAACATCTCCAACCTCGAAAGAAAATTGAATTGATTAGATTGAATCGTTGCAATGAGAAGAGATCTCGGAAGCAAAGTGGTGTTGGATATAAAATCCTTAACCTCGAGAGTTTGATTTTGATGTATTTCATCACAATAGGGAAAGAATCCTAAAGCAATGCAGTCTCGGATGTAAATTCCTTAACCCCGGGAATTCGATTTGATGTACTTCAGTGCAATAGGGAAAGAATCCTAAAGCAGTGCAGTCTTGGATGTAAAATCCTCGACCCAAAAATTTGAACTTGATGTATTTCAGTGCAATAGGAAAAGGATCCTAAAGCGGTGCGGTCTTGGATGTAAAATCCTCGACCCAAAAGGTTGAATTTAATGTGTTTCGGTGCTGATAGGAAAAGAATCCTAAAGCGGTGCGGTCTTGGATGTAAAATCCTCGACCCAAAAGGTTGAATTTGATGTATTTCGGTGCGATAGGGAAAGAATCCTAAAGCGGTGCGGTCTTGGATGTAAAATCCTCGACCCAAAAATTTGAACTTGATGTATTTCGGTGCGATAGGAAAAAAAATCCTAAAGCGGTGCGATCTTGGATGTAAAATCCTCGACCCAAAAGTTTGAATTTTGATGTACTTCGATGCGATAGGAAAAGAATCCTAAAGCAGTGCGGTCTTGGATGTAAAATCCTCGACCCAAAAGAGTTTGATTTTGATGTATTTCGGTGCGATAGGGAAAGAATCCTAAAGCGATGCGGTCTTGGACGTAAAATCCTCGACCCAAAAGTTTGAATTTGAATTTGATGTATTTCGGTGCAATAGGAAAAGGATCCTAAAGCGGTGCGGTCTTGGATGTAAAATCCTCGACCCAAAAGTTTGAATTTTGATGTATTTCGGTGCGATAGGGAAAGAATCCTAAAGCGAGTGCGGTCTTGGATGTAAAATCCTCGACCCAAAAGTTTGAATTTTGATGTACTTCGGTGCGATAGGAAAAGGATCCTAAAGCGGTGCGATCTTAGATGTAAAATCCTCGACCCAAAAGTTTGAATTTTGATGTACTTCGGTGCGATAGGAAAAGGATCCTAAAGCGGTGCGGTCTTAGATGTAAAATCCTCGACCCAAAAGTTTTGAATTTTGATGTATTTCAGGTGCGATAAGAAAAGGATCCTAAAGCGATGCGAGTCTTGGATGTAAAATCCTCGACCCAAAAGTTTGAATTTTGATGTACTTCGGTGCGATAGGAAAGAATCCTAAAGCGGTGCGGTCTTGGATGTAAAATCCTCGACCCAAAAGGTTTGAATTTGATGTATTTCAGGTGCAATAGGAAAAGGATCCTAAAGCGGTGCGGTCTTGGATGTAAAATCCTCGACCCAAAAGTTTGAATTTTGATGTACTTCGGTGCTGATAGGAAAATGATCCTAAAGCGATGCGGTCTTGGATGTAAAATCCTCGACCCAAAAGGTTTGATTTGATATTTGATTCGAGATACTGGAAGAAATTGAATTTGAATTTGATTGAGACTTGAAGCTCGGAAAGATTGAATTCGGAATTTTGGAAATTTGGAAGGATGAGTTTGAACTCGATTGAAATTCGATTTAAGATTTGATTTGAAATTTGGAAGATCAAGTTTGAAACTTGATCGAGATTGGATTTGGAATTTGATTGAGGATTTGATTTGAAATTTGTAAGGATGAAATTTGATTTTGAAGTTTGGAAGGATGGAATTTGAGATTTGTGTTGATTTCGTTTATCTTTTAATGGTTCAAATTTTATTTTATTGTTTATTTAATGTTCATGTGAACTTGGTGTTTGTCATTTTTCAGATTTTTTTTTTTTTTTTTTTTAGAAAGTTTTCTTTTATTCTCTTTTTTTATTTCTTTTATGTTATTTGTTCGAAGTTAATTTAACTTTAATTGCGTTTCCTAATCAATTTGCACAAAAGAGGTGAAGGCCAAAAACGTGACATGGTCACTTTCATTCCAATCATGTTGAAAATACATCATACAACTCGATGCTGGAATATATTTCATACAATCCATGTAGACTCAAAACGGATTTGTGTATGATCTTTGTTGATCCATCAAAAGAATCATCTGTCAAAAATCCATGTACGAATAGTGAGGTACATGGTCGATAACATCACCTTCCAAGCCATCCTTGGCAAGGATGCCGAGCTGGATGTACGTTGGAGGTGTGATATTTCCCATGTAACTCACGGCTCGTAAGGCGGAGGTTCTCTAGCTACGGGTACGGTTGGAAATGGTAAGGTATTTTCTTGTCGTCCATCCTCACGAAAGTAAGCGAGATTCGCTCCACTGGCACCCCTGGTATGCAATGCTTTGCGATATCCGCTCCGTTACCTTGCGGTATCATGACGGAACCCACCGGTAAAGGTATCTTTCTCGGCCCTCGGAACTCACCCGGGCTCTCTATCCGGAGGTCGGATCCGAACATGATGTTACACTCATTCAAGAAAGAGACCGGTGCGAAAGGTCGACGAAGTCGTGGTGATCGATATGTGGGGGTATGCGGTCACCCTGTTTGTAGATGTTGATAATGCGGCTATTGGGTATGCAATCTGGCTGGCGGTACCCTCCATGTTATCAATCTTTTTACCATTCTCTTGATAAGCGATGGCATCGGATCTACTTGCCCATGACGGAGTATTCCGGTGGGTTTCCCTTCTGTCTTCGAGCAAAGTTGTAGCGGCATCCGCATTGTATTGTGATTCTTCCTTTCCACGGCATCCATCTCGGGGTTCCGAGTATGTGTTTTCCCTCGGGCGGCCTGCTCGGCCCATTCTTTTCAGATCCGGATACAATCCACGATTTCGCTGTTGTTCATACTGCGAGAATACGTCGGTGTGTAGCTCGAGGCCTTCTAGTATGTTGATTCTTCTTCCTTTAATTCTCTCGAAGTATTCGAAAGTTTTCTTTTCAACATTCCGCATCCTCTCCGGCTCGTATTCCGGAATGATCGCGGATGGCGAGGCCTTGTGACATATTGTGGGATATATGGTTCAATCCCTTCACGTTCCCCTCGCATACCTCGGCTCCTCGGGGATGATGCACGTCGGGACATCCCCGGGGTTGCTTCTGCAACAAGGTCATGCAGCTGCTCGGTGGTTCTATCCGGTGGCGTGGTAGCCTTCTTCCTTCGATCTTACGGAGATTTCCACGGTTCTTTCGTTATTCTAGAGCTGGCCTCCTTTCTTCGAGTTCTCGGTGAACCGGTGTCCTTGAAGTGTACGTGCGGCGGTAGTAAGCTGTCTCGTCGCGGCTGGTCCGCGGCTAGTTTTGTTAACATTTTACGGATACGGCGATTCTTATTTCTTCGTTGCGTGGGCGTGAGAGTAGCTCTCCGAACTTCTTGAATCTCTGCGGGCGCGGCGGCGACAAGCCTGCCCTCCGTCGTAGCGACTACGGACTTCATTTTCTTGTCTTCTTCGGTGTTTGCTTTTCTTTTCTTGTTGTTGGATTGGTGGCTTGGGCCACCCACTTTCATCACTTGTCCGTCCAGGCGGTTCTTCTCGGTTAGCTTGGGACCCGGTCACTTTCCTCGTATCGTAGGCTGCTGGTGCGAAATGCGAGTCGATCTCGATTATCGCTCCATCTTTCACCCTCTTTTCATCGAGTGCGAGGCTTACGCCATTCTTAAAGTTCAAGACCAACCGCCTGTTCGACATTTCCTGGCGAAAAGACAAGGAAAAGGATCGGGGGTTGTACTAAGAACAAGAACATTAAGAAAATGTTTATTAAAGATACATTTTTTATTATTCTTATATTTTAACGGGAATGAAGTAGGATAAGATCGGAAAAGGGACTTTGATTTGGAGAAGAAAACGAGGAAAACTTTATTATCATGATTTTATTTATTTTAGCACATTTTATTATTTTTGGGTTCGGACCCGATCACAAGTAATTACTTCACCCGTGTTTCTTAGGGATGAAGAATTCATTCCTTCGAAACATCGGGTAGCGTAATACTTTTTCAAGTATCGTCCGTTGATCGGAAGCATATGTCGTTCTCCACTGGCAATTCACTAGCTGGTAGGAACCTCCCGAGTATACTTGCTTCAACCACAAACGGTCCTTCCCGAGTGGGTTCAAATTTTCCTCCTATCTTGCGGTGTGCGAGAATAGGTCTCTTGAGAACGAGAACTAAGTCACCAACTTTGAAGGTTCTTGGGCGGACCGGTTGTCATGGGCTTGAACCATTTTAGCTTGGTATAGTTCTAAATTCCGTTGTCTTGCAAGTCTTTTCCCTTCCAAGCTTTCTAATTCTTCGAGTCGTAGTCCGGCGTTTTCTTCGTCGTGATCTTGTTTGCAACTGCAATTACGAGTGAAGGAAGGCCGAACCTCTAAAGGTAACACTTGCCTCGGACCCATACACCGGAGCGTAAGGTGTAGCTTGAGTAGGAGTTACGAAGGTTGTCCGGTAGGCCCATAAGGCTTCTAACAATTTCTCGTGCCAATTTCTCTTATTATCGTCCGAGGTTTTCTTTAAGATTTGAACGAGAGTTTTATTAAAAGCCTCGGCGAGGCCGTTTGCTCTTGGGTAGTAAATTGTTGAGTATCGCCGGTCGATTCCGTGTCTCACGACAAAATTGTTGATTTGTGTGCTTCGAATGCGACCCATTATACGAGATGATCCTGCGCGGCACTCCGAAACGGTAGACAACTTGGTTCTTGAAAAGCTGCAGCACGTGGTGTGCTTTCAATTCTGCTAAGTGGGCTGCACGCCCACTTGGAAAAGTAATCAGTAGCCGCAAGAATGAAGCGATGTCCTTTTGAAGATGGTGGTTCTATCGGACCCACTATATCCGTGCCCCGACATTCGAATGGCCGCGACGCAGTTGTCGGGTGCGGCACATTTGGAGGTTGGTGTAGAATCACTCCGTGCACTTGGCATTGGTGACGGCTCTTGGCGATTTTCATGCGGTCGGTCATCATCGAGGGCCGGTAGTACCCTAGTCTTTTAATTTTCATCTTCATTTTTGGACCCGGCTGGTGAGCGCCACGAGTCTCGAATGTACCTCTTTAACAATTTCACGGGCCTCGGACCCGCTTAGGCATCTTAGCCGCATTTGATCAAAAGACCTTCGTATAATGTGTTGTTTATTAATGCGTAGGACGAGTTCTTTTCTTGATCCGATGGGCCGGCGACCTATCGTCCGGTAGCTTTCTGTTTGCGGGTAGTCCATCAATGGTTGTCGCCGATCTTACGTGTTTTACGTCACTTCTTCTGCTGATTCTTTTTCTTTTCGTTGATTTGTGTATTGTGTCTATGTCGAGCTGTGATAGGACTCGACGTCAGTGAGCTGACACTTCCATCGATTCATCTTGCAAACGGGCAAATTCTTTTGCGAGACGGGCTAAAGCATCTGCTTAAAGCATTCTCTTTTCTAGGAATTTTGTAGATTGTCACATTTGGAATCCGTTCCAACAATTGTATGGCATCTTGGAAGTATTGTTCGAGTCTTGGCTTTAGAATTACATCTTGTCCGGCGATCCGTTGAATGATTAATCGTGAATCCCCGTAGATGTTGATGTCCGTTATCCCCATTTGAATGGTTAATTCCAATCCCGTTATGAGGGCTTCGTATTACGCTTCGTTGTTTGTACACGGTTACGTCGAGTGGTAGGAGTATCTTAACATCCCCCGCTCCGGTGTTATAAAGATTAGCCCGATTCCTGCCTTACAGGGCACTATCACTTGCGATTCTTCGTCTTTGTGTCTTGAAGATGCTCCGTCGAAATATAATTCCCAACGTCGATCGTCGAGGTCTTCTAGGTTCATTATTTGTTCATCCGGCGGATCGTCGTTGAGAGGAGATTCGGCCGCGAAGGGTGTCTTCGCGAGGAAGTCTGCTAAGACTTGTCCCTTTACGGCACGCGGAGGCACGAAAGTTATATCGAATTGCGATAATATCATTGACCATCCGGCAAGTCTGCTGGGAAAGTGTTGGACGAGTCATCGAAGTATTGCAATGGATTAAACTTCGAAATCAAGTTGACCTTATGAGAAAGCATGTAGTGCACGAGCTTTTGAGCGGCGAAGATCGGGGCTAAACAATGCTTTTCAATTGCGGGATACCTTACTTCCGTCGGAAGTAAACGACGGCTTAAGTAGTAAAGAGCATTTTCTTTACCCTCATCATTGACACAGGCTAACGGGGCTCCGAGAGAGTCATCTAAAGCCGCGGTGTAAAGTATCGACGGTCTACACGAGGCCGGGGCTGCTAAGACGGGAGGTGTCATTAAATATTGTTTAATGTCTTCGAAGGCCTTCGGCATTTCTCTTCCCAAATAAATTTGGCGTCCTTTTTAACTAGTGCGAGAAAGGTGACACCTACTGACGGAGTTTGAGATAAAGCGTCGAAGATATGCCAACTTCCCTTGAAAAGATCGTAGTTGTTTTAAGGTTTTGGGAGGCGGCATTTCTAAGATGGCTTTAATCTTCTCCGGGTCGATTTTAATTCCACGATGTCGGACAACGAATCTAAGAATTTCCCGGAGGTGACGCCGAAGGCGCATTTTAAGGGATTCATCTTAAGGTTAAATTGTCTTAATCGTTCGAAAACAATTCTCAAATCATACGAGTGGTTTTCCTTTACTTTGCTTTTGATGACGACATCGTCCACGTAGCACTCGACTTGATTGTGGATGAGATCATCAAAAATTCTTGTCATTGCTCTTTGGTAAGTTGCTCCTGCGTTCTTCGATCCGAATGGCATCACTTTGTGTAGCAAAATACTCCGATCGGCGTTCGAATGCTGTAAGCTTTTCATCTTACGGAGCCATTTTTATCCGGTTGTATCCGAAGATCCATCCATGAATGAGAATATTTCATGTGTCGAAGCAATATCGATCATCGATTCCGGAATCGGTAGAGGAATTCATCTTTTGGACATGCCTTGTTTAAATCTGCGAAGTCCACACAAATTCGATACGACCATTCTTCTTTACGTCGGCACTACATTGGCTAGCCAAGTCGGGTATTGTTCTTCACGGACAAATTTAGCGTCTATTAGCTTTTTAACTTCGGTATGACTTGTTGTTCGATTTCTAGACGCATTCTTACGGGACCTTGTCGTCAGGAGCGAAGTAGGATCCACTCCTAGCTTATGGACTGCAACCTGCGGAGCTAATCCCGGCATTTCATCGTAGCTCCAAGCAAAACGATCTTTAAATTCCATTAATAACTTGATTATTTCTTCGGAGTCTTCTTTATTGAGTAAGGAGCTAATAAAGGTAGGTCTAGGCTCTTCGCTAGTACCTAAGTTAACTTCCGTTAACTCATCTATTGTGGATTTAATTTCTTCTTCGAATTCGGTGGAGCGTCTCGATTTGTAAATCTTCGAGTTCGTCCGTAGTTTCCATGCGGTTTTCATTGGACTTGCAAGTGACAACCAAGCAAAATTCGGTATCGTCAGCCGACCCTGCTGTGCCGAATCCGAGTCCATACTTTGAATTGGGTGGACGACCGGAGTTATTCCATAACTTTTCAAAATGTTGTGATTGGCCTTTTGTCCATTGTCGAGGTAAGAAACCACGTTGAATTAAATTTTGAACACGGGAGAGTACCACTCAAAAGGTAATTCCATTAATTCGATGAAGTGACATCTTCGAATTGTACATTATTTTCGAGTTTTGGAGGAAGAAGCACCACGGTAGAATTTGATTGGCCTTGCACCGTCATTACGTACCTCTTTGACCACCATACCCTCGATCTTGCTAGAGCTGGATCGGGGTTAGGGTCATAGTATGTACATAGTGGTTAATCTTCTCGTACATTGATTTGTATTCTTCGTTCTTTTCATCTTCGAGGGGATCTTGTATTGCGGCTTCTTTCGACTTATTGTCGCTTGCTTCTTGCTTGATTTCTTTTTCTTCTTCGAGCTATCATCCCGATCGACATTGATGGTTGGTTTCCTCTGTCCGATTGTCCTAGCGTCTACTACCACGGCCTCGTCCCGGCCTCGACCTCGGATGCGAGTTGTGGAGAAACCTTCACCATCTCTCCGGAAGGGAGTGGTGAGTGACTGTTGGACTAGAACTTCAGGTTCTTCGTTGTCTCGAACTTTCTTTGCTTCATTTGTTACGGTATCTCTGGAGAAGATTGTTTTCTTCGGCGGTGCATAATAAGTCTGCATCTTCATGGATTCCAATTTCATGTACGGAGAATGGTTGCAAGTCACCTTTGATGCACTGTTCCCCTCCATCGTAGTACTTGATGCACTTGTGTAGAGATGATGGTACCATCCTGTTTTCATGTATCCATGGTCGGCCCAGCAAAGCGTTGAACGACGTTTCTGAATCGATTATGTGAAATTTTGCGGTTGTCTTTGCTAAGTCACCGGTCTTCATCGATAGCGTTATTGACCCGAGGGCTCTTTCTCCTTTACGGTTGAATCCTCTTAATAACATTTTGTCGGCCTCGAGCTCGCGAGCATCAATTTCCAAGTATGCTAGTGTTCGAAGACTCATTATATTGATTGATGCTCCTGGATCCACCAATACTGCGGAGAGCGTAAACTTCCCGATTGTAATCGAAATGTACAACGGTCGGTTGTGATCTGGCATCCCCAGTAGTAGGTCATTGTCCGTGAAGGTAACACCTCGTTCGTTCCTTTAACGAGCAAACCTCATCTAAGGAATCTCCGGCCATTTGAGCTAAGCAAATTTCCGGATCGAAGTAAGGCCTTGATCGAGCTTCTCTCATCTCCTTTGATAAGATGAGAGCGTCGTAAATGCTCAGTTTGGCCGGTAGTTTCCTAAGATGGGCTAGCACGTTGTAGTCCACTTTGTTTCCATGCGTTTCGGCTTCTTCTCGAACGGGTATGTCTTCCGCTGGGGTTGGTTCTTCTTGAACAACCACCGCTTTCCTTTGTCTTTTGGACCCATTCTTGGAGGTAGAACTTTTCCACTTCTTAGGTTGACTTCGTAATTTCTTCGAATCTAGTGTTGAGTTTGTCGGTGTCTCCTCTCGAATCGGAATGAGCGGCTCTTACGGATTATCTTCCAAATGCGAAGGCTCTAACTCTATCGTAAGCTGGAGCTCCTCGAAACTCACAGATAGAGCCATTGCTTGTTGAGCTCTCGTAGCCTCCTTGATGGATGTCTTCTTCGTCATTTTGATCGTCGAGATCTTGTATGATTTGAGAATTGTTGTTGGTATCGAAATCGACGCCCGGATTGTCGCTAGTTACGTAATCGTTAGAAACGATCAAAACGTAGCCAACGCCATCACCCTTATCATTATATGATCCCACCGAAGTGAGCGAGATAATCATACAAAATCGAGAGGTTCGAGGGATTTCTCCCCGAATCGAAACAACTATCCTAGGATAAGCGGCCCCTAGTCCAGCCTTAGGAATCTCGGTCCCCTCTTCTTCGTCAATTTTCTTCTTCTCTTCGATTGTCTCCTGTCGAGGTGGCTCTTCTATCGCAAGTGATAGTACCGGCTTAACGGGTCTCGAACTACGAATTGAAGCTCGCACCGAGCGGTTCGGATGTTGTCTAAAATCTTCTTCGAAGATCTCGTCGAGGCGGTGGTCCATCCATCGTCGGTTGCATAGGGATCTATCGGAATGACGGGATCGGTTGAGATAACATTGACGGAACCTCCTTTACGGGGTTCCTTCATGTACTCCTTCGGGATTGTTATATTTCCTTTCCGAAGGTTGTCATTGAGCCAACTTTTAAAGGTAATGCGGTCTTCTATCTTGTGCCCGAAGCATCCGATGGTAGGGGCAAAAGTTGGGATCACCTTTCTTGTTGACTTCCTCCGGTCTTTTGGGCTCATGGCATTGGAAATCCGGAGTTTTCATTAAGCTACGGAACATCTTTAGTATTGCTTCATTCTTGAACGGATATTCTCTCGCTCGAAGCTCCTCGATGTACGTTGCGGACGAGACGGTTGTTCATACTTGCGGAGACGGCTGATAGCTCGGACCGGGGTTCTTGGTAATTTTGTTGTGGTTCTTTGCGGCCGTTACGGTGGTATTTGCATCGGTTGTTTGCCTTTGTCAGCTGCTGCAACGATCCCGGATTTCTTCTCGAAGGTCTTCACCGGCTTTCGCTTGTCCGTCTTGTCGGCGAAACTTAATTGCTTCGCCTCTTCTTGCAAGCTTCCGGCCTTGCTTAACAACTTCTCAAAAGTCTTAATAGTGAATCCCTTGAGGAGAAGTGCTTTATCGGGCCGTGAATGCTTTTAAGCGAGATGCCGATCGCATGTTGTTCTTGCGGTTGTGGTTCACACTTCATGCTTAAATTTCTCCATCGAAGTATGTAATCCACTAGAGTTTCATTCGGCCTTTGTTTCTCTACCACTAAATCACCTATAGTGATGTGGTGCTGAGCTCCGACAAATCGCTTAATGAATAGGCTCTCTAGCTACGAGAATGTCTTTACGGATCCGTTGGGTAATTCGCATACCGGTCGAAGGCGATCCACGACGGACGCTAACGAGCTGTCGGAAGAGTAGCGCATCGCTCCCGCCGGCATTGCAACAGCGGCACGAAAGTGTGCAACATCTTGTCGGGGGTTCCGGTTCCATCGAAGGTCTTAAACGAGAGGTGGTACGAAGCCCTTCGGGTATTGGACGGCGTCGAATTCTTCGGGTAAGGTCTACCGTCCGAATAGATGTCCCGTTCTTCGATTGTGCTAGGGCTTCTCGCTCTCGTTGCTCTACCAAGTTCTTGATATCTTTTTCGGGGATCATACTTTGTGTTGTATCCTTTTCGGTGGTCATCCCCATTGACGGATGTAATCTCCTTCCCTCCGTCTACGATGTGAATGACTTACGGGGTGTCTCTCCATGTGGTTGTACTTGACTTTGGAGAGTGGCCGGAGCTATGGCCATCTCTTCCATCCTCTTCGCCATTTGAGCGATCGTGTCGTCCTTTTCCTGAGTTGTCTCTTCATCGGTTCCGGCTCCTCTCTTCTGCGAGCTGCGGGAGCACCTTGAGAAGATGATGAAGCTCGTGTCTCGACCATGTTGATTTCTCGCATATTCGTTGTCCATGAATTCCGATGAGTCGATCTCATCTCCGAACTTTTCTTCTCTTTCTTTTGCCAACCGTCGGATGTCGGTTCTCGGCTTTTCCATGGCATCTTCTAGCGGAGCTTTCGTGTATCTTTGTGGTTGTCATGCGATGGTTGCCGGGTCCTTTTTCACGAGTCCCCTTCATCGCGGTAGCGCTTTCTTCGGATTCGAAGCCTCACGGCGAGACTTTCTCTCTCGAGCTGCTCGTTTCGATCTCAGCTTGCCCGTAGTGGGACGCCACACCATCCTTCTAGCGGCGGAAGGTCTAGGACCGGATGGTGCGGTGGCCGAATGCTTGGAAGGTGGTATCCTCCCTGTCTGTAATCCCGATACTACGACGGGCGGGCTAGCCTTCATTCTCTTGCTTGGCTTTTCTATCATGACGACGGGCTCTACTCGGGGCCCGAGACGGGATTTGATCGGCACCCGTCCTATCCTTCGTAGAATTTCCGACACGGGGCGAGTTTTCCTTCTTTGCTTAGCTTTTACTGCCAAAGTTTGCGGTCGAGCGAAACGGCGTAGTTCTAGTTCTTTTCTTGCGGCTATCGTTGTAGTATGCGGGTCGAGGTAATGTGGCGACAATCTTGCGAACATTCCCCTCATCCTCTGCGGCGGAGAGGGGATGGAACCTGCTTCCTCCCAAAAGTGGTATGTAGTCGAGCGGTGGTGTATATTACGGTAGCGGTGTATATTCGGCAACTGCGGAATTTCCTCCGGAAGGCGATCTCGGCGGCTGCGGCTTCCCTGGCGATCCTTCTATTTCTATTTCTTCTTTGGGTCTTTGTCGGCGAAGGAATCTTCGAAGCTGGACCCGATTTCGAAGACGAAGGTCTTACGGGAAGATCCGTACCCTCCGCGGTAACGGGTTTATCATAGTTACGGATTCCTTTCCCCTTTGATTTGGCGAGAAGTCGGGGTAGGTGCGGAAACAACTAGACCGGTGGGGGTAGTGAGAACGGTCCTCCTGCGGACGGCGAGTACTCCTCCTAGTCGGGACCCTTTGCGGGGAGGAAACTCTTGGGTCGACCTGAGGTTGAACTCGAGCGGTGGTTCCTCGGCTTCGGATACCTTGTTCGTCGGTGCGAAGAGGAGACGTCGGTGACCTTGACGTTCGTGTTTTCGAATCCTGTCCGAATCGGATGACCCCATTGTCGGGCGGCTCATCCTTATAGACGGCGAAGTCCAGTCCGTTGGTGAAGGAGAAAATCGGTTCGGGGCTTCCATTTACGAGGTAGACTGCGGTTGTCGGTCCGAGTTATGCTTCTTTTCTTCGGGACGAAAAGAAAGGAATTGAAAAGAGTCCGAACTCATTCTTTGTTCATGTATTTATAAAAAAGAATCATTTGTTAAAAGAATCACTTATTAGAGGGTTTGTTTATTTAGAACGGAATGTTCGAAAGGTGTAGAGAAGGTAAGGAATCCGATTCGAAAGGAAAAGAAAGTCTTAAGCAAGACTTCCCGACTCGAAGGATCACTCCTAAACTAACACTATCGGGGGTCCACCCACCTCGGAAATGAGGTAAAAGGATCTCGGAACCTCTGCGTTTAGGGGTGTCTAAACGGTGGCTCCTAAATCCGAGAGAATGTTGGCTATACTTGTTCGAGATAGAAATGAACATAGTATTCCAACGGAAAGAAGGGTAGTTTGATCCATTAGGGACATGGATACACTACCGATTTTTGAAAACAGAATTATTTGATTATAATGGAGAGAGGAATATTCCCCAGCGGAGTCGCCAGAAATTTGTCGGCACTATTTTTAGGTTGTGTTGTATTTTAAAAGGGGGTCGCTAACAGAAGTTATCGGCGAATTTAAATTTTAAATTTGATTTAAATATATATATAATTTAGAAAGTAGTATTTGACTTTGAAAATAATTTTTAAATTTGAAAGTTTTAAGATATGAGATTAAACCGATCTCACATCCCAAATAGTTTATATAAACGAGCACCGCACCACAGATCGTGTATCTATCCCTAAGGATAGACACACCGCTTGATGGTGGGGCTCGATCAAATAAACTAGAAGTTTTGTGACATCCGTTTGGTCCGCGAACCAATTTTATAAGCCGACAAATTCCCTTGCTTAATATGAAAGTATCAAACGAGGGTTTATATTACACAGGTTCTTTAAAATTCCCTATAAGGGCAAGCCCCTATAGTTAATTACATCTTAAGTGACGGGAATCACCTAAGAAAACTCTCGATAATAATCAATAATTACGCTCTCAAGAATTGTTTAAGGTTTTAATTGAATTTGGAATTTGATAGGAATGAATCAAATTTTGGAACATTTTGTTTTATGAATCGAAGGAAGGGGTAGGAGAAATTGCGATTCGAAGTGAACTTCGGTAATTTCAGTATCTATTGTTTGGCAGATTTAGGAAAGTCTAATGTTTATTTAGTATTTCAATCTTGTCAATTTTAATTAATTAGGGCTTATATTTGTATGATAAAATCAAACAAATAGCACAGAAGATGTGAGGGTTTATTGTCGTATCGGACGTACCTAGGAATCTTTAAGACCGGTTAGGGCTTAATTTGCAATGCAAATGCTAACAAAAGAGTTGAGGATTTATGTTGCACTAGACGAAGCTACCTCGAAGTCCTATGGCTTGGTTATTTAATTCTAAAAAGTTTCTTGAAGTAGGTTCAGTTTTGTGACGATGGCCGTCTTTGCCTTCATGCTCGAGTTCCTTATTGTTACGGAAGGTTTAGTTTTAGAAGTCATAAATCAGGAGATGAGAGGGGAGTGTTTGGTCTAGAGAAGTCTTAATTTCCGAGTGTTTTGTATTTTGATTAAAACGAATCTTAAAGTTGATTATAACGACACGGTTAAGATCAGGTTTAGTCATCGGTATCATTATTTTTATCGGATTCCGCAGTCGAATGAATTTGCTAAACTCGAAATGAATGAGTTCCACACTTTCATTTAGACCGTGGGAAATCCCGTTAGCAACGCGTAGGTTACATCATCGAGGTGATGGAGTCATCGAAGCGGGACGTTTTAATTTAGTTGTAATTGTAGTTTTGTGTTTGTTTGTGATTAAATTTTGAGTTGTTTTATATTTTGAAATGTTGTGGCGGTGAATTTTATCTTGCAATGACTTTTTAACTTAATTTGGTTTCAGTTTTAGAAATTATCCTAAAGGTGTGTGTTTTTCGTACAACGAGTTGTTTTATCGTACGAGAAAAATAAACGCGGTTAACGATAAAGTAAATTGTGATAATGTAAATTGCTGGAAAATAAATTGCGGAAAGTAAATTGCGATAATACAAATGCGTACTGGAGGGTCTTCCCGTCATCCCAGTACACTTAAAACACGATTAGCATACTTAGCAAGTTCTGAAGTGAAATTTAGGGAAAGGTTATGGTTTTACACTTAAAATTCACAATCATGTTGATCATTTCTATGGCGTCTAGGTTAACATTTTAGTTTTAAGGGCGATTTTCTTCATGAGGAATAGCTCGAATTCGATTGTTCTTATAAATGTCTGTCAATATTGAGGAAGTCTTTAGAAGGATCTTAAACATCTTTACTGATATTTAGGATTGTTGCAAGTCCGAATGAATTTAATTATACAAATGAATTAATGGGCTCAAGAATTTCAGTTTTGTTAACTTGCTCGTTATTTAGGGCGTTTGAATATCGCATGAGTGAAGTGACAACACCATTTAATGTTTTATTTAGGAGTTATAATAGCCAAAGCTTCGAGGGTAAGTTAGTATTCAAATGATTTGGTTTAAGTTAAAGAGTTTAAATTTGGAATAGTGTTCAAGTTGCTTTTAAATTTATTTTAACTTTCTGTTTTAGGTGATGTTATATTTAATTGATTTAATTTAATTTTAATTGAGTTTTAATTTAATTTAATTTGATTGAGTTTGATTTAATTTGATTTGATGTTTAATTAATTTGATTTGATTTAATTTTAATTTGATTATTTAATTTAATTTAATTCAATTATTTAATTTAATTTATTTAATTTAATTTAATTTGATTTAATTCAATTTTATTTAATTAATTTAATTTATTTAATAAATTTAATTTAATTTAATTTAATTTAATTGTTTAATTTAATTTAATTTAATTATTTAATCTAATTTAATTTAATTATTAAATTTAATTTAATTTAATTTAATTGTTAAATTTAATTTAATTTAATTTAATTTATCTTTAATTTACTTTATTTTTTAATTTTAATTAAAATTTTAAAAAGAGTTTAATAATTTAATTAAGTCTTTTAATATTTTAAATTTGAGTTAGCATTTTAATTAAAAATTGAGTATTAATGATATAATTAGTTTAGGGATTTTTTTAAATTAAAGAATAAATCTCTTCCTAATAAATATCCTTATTTTAATAATTCCAATTTATTATTCCTCGAATTTAATCTATTATTTATTAAAGTTTAATCGTTTTAAAATTATTTAATGAGTTTCTACCCTTTAATTATTTAAATTTCAATCATCCAAATCGAATTAGATCAAATATTTTACTTGTTGATTTTTTATTAAACCTAAAGTTTTAATTAAGGGTTAAAGTTTAATTACCATTTTTACCACCTTTAGCTTAATAATTTCATAACTCACTAAATTGAACTTGAATGAACTTGAAATTTTTATGTGACTTCACTCATATGTCAATAAAGAAATGAGAGGAGAAAATGTGATTTTCTGTATTTAATTTATTTATATAATTATTTTTTTGGTGGAAAATAGAGATTTTCAAGGAAAATTTAATAACATGACCAAAGGAAAGTTTCTGTCCTTAAAGAAATTGGGGGACATTCCTAATGACCAGAGAAACACTTGGACCAATTTTGGTGATTTTTGAATTATATTATTTTATTATAATTATTTTGAGTTTTGGAGTGTTAATTAATTTAAAAATAAAATAAATGTTGAAAAATGGATTTTATATTTTCAAAAATCTCTCTGATACCAAAGGAAACCAGAGAAGCAAATTTTTGAATTTCTGATTTTTATGATTTATTGTAATTATTTTAGTGAAAATGCTAGAAAATACATTTTACAATTTTAAAGTACACAGGGCTTTAAATTTAATATCTCACTAAGTATTTAGGAAAAATATGAGGTTTGTTAAGTGATTAAAATTGAAATGTGACATTTTGGTGAATTTTATTATTTTTGTGATTTTTATTATTTTTTAATTATTAAAATATTAAAATATTATTAAAAATCAACTTTTGAAAAATTGAAATTTTAATTTTCTTAGGTTCTGATATCGGAGAGGCTCCAAAACCAATTTTAGTGAATTTTTGAAAAGTATTTTAAAAGTTATGAATTTTAAAGTTTAAAATGGCTAAGTGACTTAATCAACCCAATTAGTGGGGCTAACCAAGTCCAATTGACCTCAAATTTTTATGGTGGATTCCTACGATCCTAAAGGTCGGTGGAGAATTGATTTCAAGTCAATTTGATGCCTGGTTAACTCTAATTAATTAAGGCATATTTTGAGTGTTTAAGCCGATTAGGGTTGTTTTAGATAGTAGCCAAAACCTATTTTCCTAGGGTTCTCTGAATATAAGGAACATCACAGAATTTTCCTAGAATTTATTTCACAACATGCTATTTTTAGGAATTAAAAATGCCGAAACGGCAACATGCATTTGAAAAATAAATAACTTTTCACAGAGATGGCCTACGACCTTGGAAAATTCGGGGAATGTTAAAAGTTCGGGAGGCAAAAAGCCACTATGGTCTCATGCCATGGTGGTGTATACATGCATGGAGAATTAAATGTATGCAGAGAGTAAATAGAATTATAAAAAATAAAATGCGTGAAATTAAATGATTTGTTTTCACATTATTCTCATATTCATTTGGCTTGAGAGGGTATTTTTATTTTATTTTGTGATTTTTACACAAAGATATGGATTTTTAAAGTTTCGATATTTAATAAATACATTAAATACCCTGACCTCTATTTATCCACGCGGCGCCGGCGAAGGCATCGCGGCGGCTCAGGAAAGTCGTGTCGCGGCGCGGTGGGGCGCCGCCATCGAGTCATCCGTCCCGGGCCCCGCGGTTCTCCTTGGATTTCTGGTCGACGCCATCGAGCCATTCGTAGCGCGTGTATCGAATGGACGGCATCAGGGTATGCGTCCCCAAGTGTTCTCGCAGAGCCGTCCCGCTGCGTCACAGATCTCGCTCGATTCTCGATGGATTTTTTTACGTTCTTATACTACAGCATGGATTCGTCTTGAAGAGACGAACACATCTATACGTAACATGCATTGAAACTAAGGCATTGAAATGGAGAATCTCCGGAAGCTCGGGATGGAGAGTTAACTCATACCTTAGCTCGGAAGGGGTGGCTTCAATGCGAGGTTGTTGCAGCCCGATTGGGTCCGTGAGCTCAGGATGAGTCTCTACGTGCAGGGAATTGTGCGGATATGATTTCGGCCCGGCTTAGATCACAAAGCTTGGAGGGTTTGGAGCAAGCAGGTGGCAGAGATGGGGCTTTCTTTGGTGGACACCTTCCTTTAGTCTGATGAAGGTGTAGAACGGGTGAATTTGAGAGTGGCTCAGGTTGTGGAGAAGTGTCTTTTGGTTTTGGGTGGAATTTGACTGCGAAATTGAGCTTACGGAGGAGAAATAGGGGGATCTCCTTTGAGATCAAGTGTTCTAAAGTGGAGAAAAGTGCGGAACAATTTTATGATTTTGGCAAGGTTTGTGCTTAGCTCTCCTCCCATGGCCGAGAGGGTGGAGTTTAAATAGGAGAGGGTGGAAGGCTCTCGGAAGGGAGTTAGGGCTTGGGATCGAGTTTGCTGCGGGTGAGGAGAAGATCGGCCATGGTGACCACTAGGCATGGGGCGGCTCGGCCAAGTGAGAATTTCAATGTTGGCTCGCATGTGAGCTCTCGGCCATGGTGTTTCCGGCGGCCTGGTGGCCGGCCGGCCAGGCGATGGTCACCGTCTTGGTCGGGTGGGTCGGGGGCGGGGTTTGGTGTAGGCGGTGAGGTTTGACATGTGTAAAGGAGTTTGATTTAAATGGAATGGGAGAAGGCTCACTTTGGCTTGGTTTGAGTCAACACCATTTTGGGCTTGGTGCACCCTTCCAGCTCTGATTTTGAAGTGAGGAATCATTTAGGTCGGCTTAGAAGGGGTGGTGAAGTCTCCGTCCATGATGAGGTGGCTAAACATGGTTTAGTGTGTGACATGATTAAGGTAAAAAAAGGTTAAAGGAGGTTTAAGAAAGAACCCCTCTTCTTGCCATAAATGGACTAATGACAAGTCAAAGCCCTCATGGCTTCATGTGGCTTGAGAATGGCTTTGTTCATGGCTTCATTTGGCTTGGGAAAAGGGTTGATTTGTTTCATGAAAAGGGTTTAGAAATTTTTGACATTTAGGGGTAATTTGACATGTGGCTTGATTTGGAATGGTTTAATTGATGATTTTGAAACTTAGGGGTGATTTTGATCAAATGGATGATGAGGAAGTGTCATGTGGGCTTTAGGATGATTTGGGCTTTTAGAATTTGAGAGATGGGTTTTTTAAGAAGGTTTAAGGGAAGTGGGCTTTTAAGTTTAAGGATGTGTTCATGGATGGGAATTTTTGTAGAATTTTTGGGCGAATAGTTGTTGGTTTTGGTTAGGGATGTTTCATGAATAATTTGAAATAGATTTAAGGTGGTTTGGGTTTGAATTGGTTGAATTTGGGTTTATTTGGTAAATGGGCCTGATGTAGGTGGTGGGCTAACTTGGGCCAATGTTGGGCTAGGAGTTGAAATTGATGTAAAATAAATGTTGAGAAATGTTTATGGGAGTGTTTCAAAGGGTTTTGGCTTTGGTTGGGTTTTGATTTTGGGGTTTGGGTTCATTTGGGTTAGGTTTGGGTTTAGGTCGAAAATGGGCCTTTTAGCTTTGGGTTGAGTTTGAGTGGGGTTTGGGTTCAAATTTTGGGCAAATCATGTTAGGGTTTTGTTTGTGGGGATGCTGAGGAAGATTTAGAAAAGATTTGGGGTTAATTGGAATTGAATTGGATGAGTTTGAGTTAGGTTTGGGTCATGGAGTCACAGAATTTGGGCTTTAAGGCCCAAAGTGAAATTGGACCAAATGTCAATTAAATTGGACTTGGATTTGGTCTAGATTGGTATTTGGGATGTTGAATTGATGTTTAGAATTGAATTGGACCAAAATTGGGGTCAATTGGGTAGGTTTGGTTTGACATTGGGTTCACTTTGGGTTAAAATGGGTCAAATGGGGTTTTGACAAAAGTAGGGTAAATTGACAAAATTGGCTCATGGTGTAGTTGGACAAAATGCAATTGGGAATATTTGGGATTTTCTGGAATTTTCTGGGAATTTTCTGAATTTTTTTGGATTTTAGGCCCCGAAGGGTATTTTGGGTATTTGGAGGGGTATTGGGAGGTATTTTTGGAATTTTTGGTATATTTGGGTATGGATGATCAATTTGAGTGATGTGGAGATGTTTGGGATTGATTTGGAAAATTTTGGGTAATTTGGAAATTTTACGAAAATTTGGAGTAATTTGAGGGTTTTGGGTAGGTTTAGTAGGTGTAGGGTCTCGGGGGGTCGAAAATTGAAAATTTGGGAAATTGAAGATTAGGTAAACCTAGGTGGAAAGAAATCGTTTTGGTTGAGCGGCAGAGCGATTCGAACGTATGAGCCATGAGAGGACTCGATTGAGCATTCGGTATATTTATTCACAACACTTGGCAAGGGCTTGGGGTTAAGGACCATCCTTGTGAATCACCCACATGAGTCAGGAGGTTAAGTTGGGTATGGGTGTGGTTTCGTGTGTGTGGAAATGTAGTGTGTAAGTGTAGTGTAAGTCGGCCCCTTCGCCGGACCGAGGCCGCGGGCGATCTGGGCAGAGTCCTATGGGAACTCATCCTTTAAGCTTCCACATTTGATTTGACCTACAGGTGATTAGGGGTCTATGGTCGAGTTTGTGGAGTTTTGCGGGGAGGTTTAGAAGTGGTTTGAATTTCTAAAAGGCGGGTCCGATTCTAGTCTCTGAGCAGGTCAGAGGAAAACTGGTAGATCCTAAGTACTAAAGAGAGAAGAAGTCCTCATCGAAATGAGGTCAACACACCTCCCAGACCTGGTTTGGGCTGAGGGGAGGTCAGGTGGGTCGATCTCCCAATGTGTGGTGGAATATAAATCGAGTTGGGTGGCCAAGCATAGTTTAGTGTGACATGCTTAAAATAAAAAGGCTTAAGAAGGATTAGGAAAGGGGTCCTCCACTCATTATTAAGCAAATCACATGTCGAGCTCTCCGTGGCTTCATGTGGCTTGTCCATGGCTTGCATGGCTTGTCTTTGGCTTAGGGAAAGCTTGAGTCGATTTCATAAAAATGGATTTTAGGAATTTTTAGTAGTTAGAGTGGAAATTTGTATGAAACTTGATTTGGAATGATTTGATGATGAATTTAGGACTTAGGTATTGAGTTTTTGAGTGAAAGTATGATGGGAAATGTCGCTATGGGCTTTGAGACCAATTTTGGGCCTTTGGATGTGGTAAGATGGGCTTTTAAAATGGTTTAAGGAATGGGCCTTTAAGTTTAAAAAATGAATTTATGGATGGGAATTTTGTAAATAGGTTGGGCCAAATAATTGTTGGGTTTAGCTCATGGATGTGTCATGAGTGACTTGGAAAGCAAATTGGGGGTTATTTGGGTTTGAATTGGGTTGAATTTGGGCTCTTTTGGTGAATGGGCCAATATAGGTCGAAGTGGGCCCAGTTGGGCCAATGTTGGACTAGGGTTGAAATTGATATGTAAAATTAATGTTGAGAAATGTTTATGGGAGTGTTTCAAATAGGTTTTGACTTTGGTTTGGGCTTTGATTTTGGGGTTTGGGCTCATTTGGGTTAGGTTTGGGTTTAGGTCTTGAGTGGGCCTTCTAGCTTTGGGTTGAATTTGAGTGGGGTTTGGGTCAATTTTAGGCCGAATCATGTTAGGGTTTTGCTTGTGGGGATTCTAAGGAAAGTTTTAGAAAAGATTTGGGGTTAATTGGAGTTGAATTGGGTGAGTTTGGGTTAGGTTTGGGTCATGGGTCAAATTGGGCTTTAAGTCGAAATGTGAGAATTGGATCCAAATGTCAATCAAATTGGACTTGGATTTGATGCAGGTGGTGTTGGGAATGTTGAATTGAAGTTTGGAATTGAATTGGACTAGAATTTGGGTCAATTGGGTAGGTTTGGTTTGACATTGGGTTCACTTAGGGTTAAAATGGGTCAAATTGGGGGTTTTGACAAAAGTTGGGTAAATTGACAAAATTTTCCCATGGTGTAGTTGAACAAAATGAAATTGGGAGTATTTGGGATTTTAGAATTTTACAGGAATTTTGAATTTTTTGAGATTTTGGGTTAAGAAGGGTATTTTGGGTATTTGGAGGGTATTGGGAGGTATTTTTTGGAATTTTTGGTATTTTTGGTATGGATGATCGATTTGAGTGATGTGGAAATGTTTGGGATTGATTTTGGGGAATTTTGGATGATTTGGAAATTTTGAAAAATTTGAAGTGATTTCGAGACTTTGGGTAGGTTAGGCGGGTGTAGGGTCTCGGGAGTCGAAAATTGAAAATTTGGAAAATTGAAAATTTGGTAAATTGAAGATTGGGTAAATTTGAGTGGAATGAAATCATTTGGTTGAGCCATGAAGCCACATCAAACCCACATGAGCCATGAAGGGACTCGTTGAGGCATTCGGTATGTTGTTCCTAACCCTCTTGGCGAGGGCTTGGGGTTAAGGACCATCCATGAATGCCATGAGTCGGGGAGGTCGAGTTAGGTATGGGTGTGGTTTTAGGAGGTGTGTGAAAGTGTAGTGTATAAGTGTAGTGTGTGTGTAAGTAGGCCCGCTTCAGGACGAGGCCGCTGAGGCGATCTGAGCCCGAAAGAGTCACATAAGACATCCTTTAAACTTCCACATTTGATTTGACCCTCTAGGTGATTAGGGGTCTACAGTGAGAGTTTGTGGAGTTTGCGGGGAGTTGGAAATGGTTTGAATTTCTAGGTGGTGGGTCCCGATTCTGGTCCTCTAAGATAGTCGAAGGAAAAGCTGGGTAGATCCTAAGTACTAAAAAGAAGAACGAGAGAAGACCTCATCGAAAATGGTCAGCAGGTGGTTGTCTTCTTCAAATCATAGGTCTTCATTAACGTGTTATAGATCCGAGTGCTCGTTCTCCTTTACGGTTGAATCCTCTTAGTAACATCTTGTGAAGCTCGCGAGCCTTGATTTTGAGTATCTTGGCGTCGAGAAGATTCATTATGTTGATCGATGCTCTGGATCCACGATACTACGAGTGTAAATTTTCCAATTATGTTGAAATGTACAATGGTCGGTTGTGATCGGTACATCCCCAGTAGATCCTTGTCTGTGTGAGAGTAACACCTCGTTGTTCCTTTATAGTGAGCACAAAATCTAAGAGATCTCCCGTCATCTGGTAAACAAATCTGCGGGTGAAGTAAGGCCTTGGTGGAAGCCCCTCATCTTTTGATGAGATGAGAGCGTCGTAGATGCTCGGTTGGCTGGTAGTTTCCTAATATGGGCTAGCACGTTATGGTACTTTGTTATCATGTGTCTCGGTTCTTCCCGAATAGGCGATTCTTACTGCTTTGGGGTTGATTCTTCTTGAATAACCACACACCCTTTCCCTTTGTCTTTTGGACTGGTCTTGGAGGTAGAACCCTTCCGCTCCTTAAATTGACTTCTATGATTTCTTCGAATGCGATGCGAATTTACGGGTGTCTCCTTTTGAATTGGCATGACGGGTTAATTGCAGGTTGCTTGAATCTGAAGGCTCTAACTGTTTATTGTGATTGGAGTTCCTTGGATTTCATAAATAGATTCATTGCTTGTTGAACTTTCGCAGCCTTCTTGGTGAATGTCTTCTTTGTGATCTTGATTGTCAAGGTTGTGTATGATTTGAGAATTGTTATTGGTATCGAAATCGAGATCCGGATTAGATTGGTTGTCGTTAGTTACGTAATCATTAGAAACGATCGAAAATGTTGTAAACGCCATAACTCTTATCATTATAAGATCCGCGGGGCGGCAAAATGTTATCTAGTCGGTTCCGGTTTTCTGATCGGAAACGACAAATGCGATAAGCGACCCCAGTTTAGCCTTAGGAGCCTCGGTCTTCTCTTCTTTTATGATCTCCTTCTTTCATCGTCTTTTCTTCTGGACGGTTCTTGATTGCGAGTGATATTTGTGGCTTAATAGTTAAAACTACGAGTTGAAGAATGTGTAGAAGCGGTTGGATGTGATCCAAATTTTCTTCGATGACTTCGTACGAAGCCGGTACTCCATCCATCATCGGTTGTGTAAGTCTATCGGAACAATGGCATCCGTCGAAATAACATTGACGGAACCTCCTTTATGGGTTCTTTTCATGTATTCCTTTAGGATAGTTATGTTCCTTTTTCGGAGATTGTTGTCAAGCCGACTTTTAAAGGTGATACAGTCCTACATCTTATCAATGAGCATCTGGTGGTAAGGGCGTGGATTGGGATGATTTTTCTTGTTGACTTCCTCGGGCTTCTTGGGTTACGGCGATTGTCAAGTCTTCATCAAAGTATGGAACATCTTTAGCCTTTGCCTTGTTCTTGAATGGATATTCTCATTTGCAGGCTCTTTAACGTGCATTGTGGGCGGCGGTTGCTCGTATTGTTGAGTTGGTTGATAACCGGAGTTGAGGTTGTTGGTAGTTCTGTGAGGTTGTTGATAGAGTGATGCGGTTGCTGGGTGTGTTGTCGGTTGTTTGCCCTTATCGATTGCCACGACGATTCTTCGTGAGCACGCTATCTGTTTATCGACGAAACTTAGTTGTTTTGCTTCCTCTTACGAGCTCCGGCCTTGTAACGACTTACGGAAAGTCTTAATCATAAATCCCTTAAGGAGAAGTCTTTATCGGGCGGTAGATACTTTCAGCAAGATACGAGCACATCTTGCTCTTGTATTGTGACTCACACTTCATGCTTAGATTTCTCGAAGTATGTAATCGTATAGTACGTTCGGTTTATTCTCCTGCTAAGTCACCGTGGTGATATGGTCTTTGAGCTAAATGACCGTTTCACGAAGAAGATTTTCCAATTGTTTGTAAATGTCTTTACCGAACCATTTGGTAACTGCGTACAATCGAGCGACGATCCATGACGAGTGACGACGAATTGTCGGAAGAGTAAAGCGTCACTTCCACGGCGTTACAACAAGCAGCACGAAAATGTGCAACATCTTGTTGAGGATTCAGGTACCATCAAAAGTCTTAAATAGAGGTGGTACGAAGCCTTTTGGGTATTGTCTTGCATCGAATTCTTCGGGGTAAAGTCTGCAGTACGAATAGATGCTAGTTCTTAAGTGTGCTAAGGAGAAATACCAAGATAAGTAGAAATAGAGTCGGTACCTCGATGCCGAGCATATGTACCGGATCCGAAGAGTCTTGTTGCGAAAGCAACCCCAAAGGATGTCCCTACGAAGACTATCCCCGAGGAGCCAAGACATGTAGAAGAATGTGCTGGGGTTGAGCCATACATCTCGCAGTATGTTACTATACACCGAGGACTTCAAATAATCCCGAAATACGAGCTGGAGAAAATGCAACTAGTTGAGAATAAAACCTTTGAATACTTTGAAAGAATTGGAAACAAGAGGGTCAACATCTTGGAAGGCCTCGAACTAAATATAGATGTTTTCTCAGATTATGAGCAACAACAAATTGTAGATTGCATCCTTGATTTATAGAAAATGGGTCGAGCTAGCCGCCTAAGAGAAAAGACATATTAAGAACCCCGAAGATGGATGCTAGGAAAAGGAAGAGTTATAATCCAATGCTTATGTTGCTACAATTTTGCCATAGACAGAAAAGGAAATCCATCAGGGATACTCCGGCGCAGTGAGGTGGATCCAATGCCAAGAGTCATCAAGAGAATGGTGAAAAGGATGATAACATGGAGGGTACTCGCTCGCATTGCATACCCAATGACCGCATTATCAACATCTACAAGGAAGGCGACCGCATACCGCCACATATAGTACCATCATGACTTTGTTGGACCATTCCGCACGTTGTCATTCCTCAGCCAGTGCAACATCATGTTCGGATCTGACCTCCGGATTGTAGGCCCTGGTGAGTTCTGAGGGCGGTGGAGATACCACTACTGGTAGGTTCTGTCCTGGTGTTAAAAGGAAACGGAGCAGACATTGTGAAGCATTTCATTCTAGGAGTGTCTGTGGAACAGATCTCAGTTACTTTTAGAAGAATGGACGACAGAAAGATGCCTTACCACTTTCAACCAGATCCAGAATATGAGAGTCTCCAGCCCTACAAGCTGTGAGTTACACGGGAAATAGCACACCTCCAATGCACATCCATGCGGCATTCCTGCCAAGGGTGGCTTGGAAGGTGATGTTATTACCCATGTTTCTTACTATTCAGACATGGATTTTTGACAGACGCTTTTGGATGGATCAACAAGAATCTTACACAATCCGTTTTGGATTTACATGGATTGTATAAGACACTAAATTTCTGAGGAAAATGTCATTATGACTACATCAAGTTGTATGATGTACTTTCAGCAAATTGGAATGAAAATGACTACGTCATATTTTGCCTTCACCTCTTTTTGTGCAAATTGACTGGGAAACGCCATTATAGTTAAATGAACTTTGAACGAAGAACAGAAAAGAAAAAAAATAAATGAAGATTTTTCTAAAAATCAGAATATTAAAATGAACTTCAAAATTCACATGAACATTAAATAAACAACAAAAAAAATAGGATCGTTAAAGGACAAACAAAACGAATCTAAATCTTAAATTGAATTCCGATCTAGATCCTCTAATTTGAACCTTTCAATTCTTCTCCCAATCGAAATATGTTTGAAACTCTTTTGAAATTTGAATACTTTCCTCGACTTATTACTAAGTCAAGTCTTTACAGCTTGGTACACTTACCAGTTCCTTTCAATTCTCTTTCTTCTATGTCTTAGAGGATCGACTAGTTCTATTGACACGGAGCCAAGAACTTTGTTCGATTTGGTTCTGATGGCATGAGACTGGGTCCCTCTTCATACAGATAAATCCTCGAGGCTAGAGCCTAACTTCTAGTTCTCCTTAAAACTTTCGAGACTGGTACCTAAATTCCAGTTCTCTTCCTTCGTGGTTGGTACCTAAATTTCGACTCTCCTTCGGGATCGATACCTAAATTTCGATTCTCTTTCGAGGTTGATACCTAAATTTCAATCCTCTAAATTCCGAGAATGGTACCTAAATTCCAGTTCTCTTCCTTCGAGGTCGGTACCTAAATTTCGACTCTCATTCGAGATCGAAACCTAAATTTCGATTCTCTTTCGAGTTTGGTACCTAAATTTCAATCCTCTAAATTTCGAGACTACTACCTAAATTCCAGATCTCTTCCTTTGAGGTCGGTACCTAAATTCCGACTCTCATTCGAGATCGATACCTAAATTTTGATTCTCTTTCGAGGTTGATACCTAAATTTTAATCCTCTAAATTCCAAGACTGGTACCTAAATTTCAGTTCTCTTCCTTCGAGGTCGGTACCTAAATTCCGACTCTCATTCGAGATCGATATCTAAATTTTGATTCTTGTTTGAGGTTGATACCTAAATTTCAATCCTCTAAATTTCGAGACTGGTACCTAAATTCCAGTTCTCTTCCTTCGAGGTCGGTACCTAAATTCCGACTCTCATTCGAGATCGATACCTAAATTTTGATTCTCTTTCGAGGTTGATACCTAAATTTCAATCCTCTAAATTTTCGAGATCGATACCTAAATTCCGCTTCTTCCTTCGAGGTCGGTACCTAAATTCCCGACTCTCATTCGAGATCGATACCTAAATTTCGATTCTCTTTCGAGGTTGATACCTAAATTTCAATCCTCTAAATTCCGAGACTGGTTCCTAAATTCTAGTTCTCTTCCTTCGAGTCAATACTTAAATTCCTACTCTCATTCGAGATCGATACCTAAATTTTGATTCTCTTTCGAATTGATACCTAAATTTCAGTTCTAAATTTCGAGACTGGTACCTAAATTCCAGTTCTCTTCCTTTGAGGCCGGTACCTAAATTCCGACTCTCATCCGAGATCGATACTTAAATTTCGATTCTCTTTCAGGTTTGATACTTAAATTTCAAATCTCACACTCTCGAGATCAGTACCTAAATTCTGATTCTTATCCTTTGTGAGGTTGGTACCTAAATTCCGACTCTCATTTCGAGAACAGTACCTAAATTCTGATTCTCATCCTTTCCAATCGATACTTAAACTCCAATTCTCACTCCGAGGCTAGTACCTAAATTCCAGTTCTCTTCGCAAATCCCGAGGTTGAAACCTAGGTTTCAATCGTCATTTCAAATCCAAATTTCAAACTTAAAATTTCCTTAAATCGATTTTTAAATTAAACTTCAAATCGAAATCCAAACTCACACATTGAAACTTGAAATTTAAAATTAAACTGAAATCTAAATTGAATTCCCCAGATCTTGTGATTTGGAGTTCACCTCCTTTTCCATTCCCGCCGAGAGTTCGGGAATCTCCGGTCTTGGAAATATACCTGATACTCCCCAGCTGAAATTCTTCTACTTCGTCCAAAGTTTGTCACTTGGACATCTGTGTTGGTTTTGTTGATCTCTTAGGTCAACGCCAATACGCGCGGTGTGCTTGGTTAGCACACCACACCTATCGGGGTCCATTTGTTGACCTCATTTTTTATGAGGTCTTTTCTCTTCTCTCTCCTTAGTACTTAGGATCTAGCCATAGGCTTTTCCTTTGACTAATCTTAGAGGACTAGAAATGGAACCCACCATTTAGAAGTTCAAACACCTCTTGACTCCCTACAAACCCCACAAGCTTGATTATAGACCCCTAATCACCTAGAGGGTTGAAATCAAATGTGGAGGTTTAAAGGATGAGTTCCCTATAGGACTTCTTGGCCTTAGGAATACCCTGGATGGCCTGGTCTGGCGAGGGTTGACTTGCACATACACTACACTCTCACACACATTCCAAGTCCTAAAACCACACTCTCACCCAACTTGACTTCCTGACTCATGTAGTAAATTCACATGGATGGTCCTTAACCACTAAGCCCCTGGCTAAGAGGGTTAGGAACAACATAGTGAATACCTCAAATGAGTCCTCTCATGGCTCTTATGGGCCTGATATGGCTTCATGGATCAATCAAAGTGATTCCATTTTTCTCAAATTTGATCAATCTTCATTTTTCCAAAATTTCAATTTTTGGCGCCCTACACTTACTAAACCTACCAAATGCCCTTGAAACTACCTAAAATTTACAAAATCACCTAAATTACCCAAAATTACTCAAAATTAATCCTAAACATTTCCCCCCACTCAAATTGATCATACATAGCCAAAAAATACCAAAAATTCCAAAAGTACCTCCCAATACCCTCCAAATACCCAAAATGCCCCTCTTAGCCCAAAAATCCAAAAATTCAGACAATTCTCAAAAAAATTCCAGAAAATCCCAAATATTCCCAATTTCATTTTGTTCAACTACACCATGGGCTAATTTTGCCAATTTACTCAACTTTCACCAAAACCCCTAATTTGACCCATTTTAAACCCAAGTGAAGCCAATGTCAAACCAAACCACCCCAATTGACCTCAATTTTGGTCCAATTCAATTCTAAACTTCAAATCAACATCCCCAATATCAATTTAGACCAAATCCAAGTTCAATTTATTGACATTTGGGCCCAATTTCAATTTGAAGCCTAAGGCCCAATTTTGGCCCATGACCTAAACCTAGCTCAAACCCATCCAATTCAACTCCAATTGGCCCCAAATCTTTTGCAAAGCCTTCCTAACACCCCCATAAACAAAACACTAACTTGATTTGCCCAAAATTTGAACCTAAACTCCACCCAAAACTAAAATCCCTTAAATTGACCAAAGCCCAAGCCTAACCCAAATGGGCCCAAATCCCAAAATTAGAGGCCAACCAAAGTTGGAAACACTTTTTGACACTCCCATGAACATTTCTCAACATTAATTTTACATCAAATCCAACTTTAGCCCAACCTTAACCCAAGTTAGCCCAATTTGGCCCACCTTGGCCCCTTTACCAAAAGTCCCAAATTAAAACCAATTCAACTCCAAATTATTCCAAACCAATTCCAAATCATTCATGAAACATCCCTAAACTAAACCCAACACTTGTTTGGCCCAAGCTTTTACCATACTTTCATCCTAAAATCCATTTTAAAATCCAAAAGCCCACTTCCCTAAACCATTTTAGAAGTCCATCATCACTAAATTTCAAAGGCCCAAACTTCATGACAAAGCCCATATGGCATTCTTTTCATCACCCCATTAATTGATATCATCCCTTAAGTCCTAAATCAATCATCAAATAATCCTAAATTAGGCCTCATGCCAAAATCACTCATAAATCCCAAAAATTCAAAACCTTCTTTCATGTAAATGACCAAGCTTTGTCCCAAGCCACATGGAGCCATGAGCAAGCCATTTACAAGCCATATGAAGCCATGGAAGGTTTTACATGTGATCAAGCCATTAATGGCAAATGGAGGCCCCCTTTCTTTATCCTTCATTAAGCCTTTTTAACCATAACCATGTCACACACTAAACCAAGTTTAGCCACCTCACCATGGATGGAGACTTCACCACTCCAATTCAGCTGACCTAAATGATTCCCTCAGCCCAAATCGAGCTTGGAAGGGTGCACCAAACCCAAATCCATGCATTTGACCAAACCAAGCCCAAAATGAGCCCTTCCCCCTTCCACTTTGATTCAACTCCTTTACACTTGGCATTTGCCAATCGAACTCACAAACCTCAAGCACCGACCTCCCCGATGACAACCGTGACTCGACCCTGGCCGGCCAGCCACCAGGCCGCCGGAAAATACCATGGCCGAGAGCTCCATGTGAGCCAAACTTTTCAATTCTGCCTTGCTGAGTTGTCCCAACCCAATTGAACACCATGGCTGTTCTTCTCTTGCATGGAGCAGTTGATCCCAAGCCCTATCTCCCTCTGTGAGGCCCTCCAGCCATGCCTATTTAAACACCACCTCCTCTCGGCCATGTGGGGGGCTGAATAAAAACTTAACAAAACTCTACAAAATTGCTCCAGGACCTTCCAACCTAGAGCAATTGATCCCCGGTGTTCATTTGCCCTAATCCCCATTAATAGAGCCCAATTTCTCAGTCAAAAATCTACCCAAAAACAAAGACACTTCACCACAGTGAGCCAATCCTGAAATTGATTGACTCTACACCTTCACCAGACCAAGAGGAGAAGTTCCCCAAGCAAAGCCCCCTCACCAAGCCAGCCCATTACTTCCGGTGCTCCAAGCTTTGTGATCGGCCTCGGTCACTTTTGTACCTAGCATTTCCCGCAGCAAGAGACTTCATCTAGAGCTTGCTTGGACTCAATCAATGGTGTCACAACCCTCAGATTGAAGCTTCACTTCTCTGAGCAAAAGTATGAACTCACTCTTCCTCCCGAGCTTCTGGAGATTCTCCATTTTGTTTGAGTCGATTTCAATGCATGTTTACCGCATGGATGTATTTGTCTCTTCAAGACGAATCCATAGAGCCTAAGAACACAAAAATCTGTTGAGAATCTAGTGAAATTTTAGGGTTTTAGTGTGGACGGTCACGGGTGCACACCAGTCGTAGACGATGACCGGGAGCCGTTGGATCGCGTGTGTATCGAGCGGACGGTTCGGAATGCGTCGGAACAGGGAATGTTACATGAACCGCGGGCCCCCAAAGCGCTGAGTGAGATGGCGGTTTCGAATGGGAATGCGCCGCTTGGGCCTTCGAAGCTGCCGAGGATTACGTGGCGCCGCGTGGATAAGTAGAAAAATAGGGTTATTTTTTATTTATTTAAATATCGAAATTTCAAAAATTCATATCATTGCAAAGAAAAATCACAAAAATAAAATAAAAATACCCTCTTGCTCAGTGAACACAGGAGAACAATGTGGAAAAGAAATCAAATTAATTTGATGAATGTTTTATTTTTAATAATTTATTTACTGTTTCTAATGTTTTGATTCTCCATTTGCATAGACAATTCATCATGGTAAGAGACCATAAGGCTTTTGAAGCCTTTGATCTTGGGAACATTCCCTGAATTTTTCAAGGTCAAAGGCCATCTCTGAAAAAAGTTATTGAATTTTCAATTTCATGTCACTATTTTAGGTATTTTAAATTCAATAATTAGCATGTTGTGAAATAAATTCTAGGAAAATTTAGTGATGTTCATTAGGACCAGAGGACTCTATGAAAAATATATTTTGTGTTAATTCATTCATAATTACCTTAATTGACCTAAACCCCTAAAATTGAATTTGAATTAATTAAGGTTAACCACACATCAAATTGATTTGAAAACAATTCTCCACTGATCTTTAGGGTGAGAGAGACCTCACATAAAAATTTGAAATCAATTGGACTTGATTAACCCTATCAAATGGATTAATTAAGCCTCATAAGCAAAATGGAACTTTAAAAATTTTTAACTCAAAAAATACTTTTCAAAAATGCACAAAAATGGTTTTGGGGCTTCTCTGATATTAGGGGAGTTTAGGAAAATTAAAGTTGGAATTTTCTAAAAAAGTTGATTTTTCATATTATTTTAATATTTTAATAATTAAAAAATAATAAAAATTATAAAAATGTCACATTTTGATCCCTAATCACTTAGGAACAAACCAAATATTTTCCCTAAGTCCCTAGGGTGAGATATTGAATTTTAAAGGCTTAAAGTAATTTTTAATATTAAAAAAATGAGTTTTTAACATTTTTCACTAAAATAATTCTAATAAATCAAAGAAATATCAGAAAATTATAAAATTTATTTCTCTGAACTCCTTGAGGTTAGAGAGATTTAATAAAAATATAAAATCTATTTTTCAACTTTTACTTCATTTTAAAATTAATTAATACTCTAAAATTAAAAATAATTATAATAAATAAAATATAATTCAAAAAATCACCAAAATTAGTCCAAGTGGTCCTCTCGTCATCAGGAACACCCCATAATTTTCTTAAGGATAGACACCTTTCCTTGATCATGTTGAATTTTCTTTGAAAACTCCTATTTTCTACAAAAAATAATTATATAAATAAATTAAATTCAGAAAAATCACATTTTCTCCTCTAATGTCTTAATAGACATGTGAGTGAGGTGACATAAAAATTTCAAATTCATTTGAGCTCAATTTAGTGAGTTATGAAATAAATAAGCTTAAAGAGGCATAAAGGTAATTAAAAATTTTAACCCTTAATTAAAACTTTAGGTTTAATCAAAATGGGGGGTAAAATACTTGATTTTAACTTTCTCTTGGATGATTGAAACTTAGGAAAATTAAGGGGTAGAAACACACTAAACATTTTGAAAATATCAAAAATGAAACTTTAATTAATTAAATGATTTAAATTTTGGAAAGAATATATTTAAATTTGGATCATTAAAATAGGGATATTATTAAGAGGATATTTATTCTTTAATTTAAAAATCCCTAAATTAGTCACTTTAATAATACTTAATTCTTAATTAAAAATTAAAATAACAATCCAAATTAATAATTAAAATTAACAATTAAATTAAATTAAATTAAATTAAAACTAAAATTAAATTAAATTAAATTAAATTAAAACTAAATTAAATTAAATTAAATTAAAACTAAAATTAAATTAAATTAAATTAAATTAAATTAAATTAAATTAAATTAAAATTAAATTAAAATTAAATTAAAATTAAATTAAACTAAATTAAAATTAAATTAAATTAAAATTAAATTGAATTAAAAAATTAAATAAATTTAAATTGAATTAAAATTAAATTAAAATTAAATTAAATTAAAATCAAATTGAATTAAAATCATTTAACAACAAACCTAAATGAAATCATTAAGAATTAAATTTAAAATAATTTGAACATTATTCCAAACATAAAATTATTAATCAAAACCTCATTATTAAATTAAAACACGTTAAACCATTAACTCAAACTTTTAATTAAGAATGATTAAAAATCTCGATAAACCAACTTACCCTTAAAGGCTTCGATCGTTATAACTCTTAAATAGAGTATTAAGTGAAATGTCACTTCATTCATCAGGTAATCAAATACCTAAGTTCACTGAGCAAGAGACAAAGTTTAACTAAACTCCCTGATGATTAATTCAACCGTACAACTAAATTTACTTGACTAAAAACAATCCCGTAAATATCGAAAAGATGTTTAGACTCGTCCTATGCACTTCCTCAATATAACGGGATGTTTTAGAAGAACAACTAAATTTAATTGTTCTTTGATGAAGAAAATCATCCTTAAAATCAAACCAAGAACCTAGACGTCATAAGAGATGACTAGTTATAGGATTAGGAATTTGGTAGACAACCAAAACCCTTCCCTTAGCCTTACCTAGGTATCTGTTGAAATATTTAAATGTCTTCACATGTGTTTTAAGTGCAGCTTGGGATGACGGGAAGACCCTCCAGGTACGTTATTTTTTAATTGCAATTTACTTTATTGCAATTTACTTACATGCACTGTACTTTACATTTCTTGCATGTTAAATAAAATTGTTGCATGAAAACCAAAACCTTTAGGATAGTCCCTAAACTGAAACCAAAACTAAATTAAAAGTCATTGCAAGATAAAATTCACCGCCACAACATTTCAAAATATAAAACAACTCAAAATTTAATCACAAACAGAACAACAAAACTACAATTGCAACTAAATTAAAACGCCTTGTTGAATGATCGGGAATACCTCGAATGATGTAACCCACGTGTTGCTAACGAGATTTCCCACGGTCTAAATGAAAGTGTGGAACTCATTCAGTTAAGTTTAGCAAATTCATCTGTACTAAGTGAATTCGATGAAAATAACGGTGCCGGGATGACCGAACTGTGGGATCTTAATCGCCTCGTTTAAACAACTTTAAGATTTCGATTTAATTAAAATATTAAAAACACTTGGATTTTAAGATTTTCTCTAAACCAAAAACACTTCTCTCATCTCCTGATTTATGACTTCTAAAACTAAACCTCTGCAACAACAAGGAGCACGGAGCACGGAGCACGGAGCACGGTGAGCAGCACGACCATCTTCGTCAGCAAAACAACTCTACATCAGATAAACATTCCTAGAATTAAACAACCAAACTGTAGGATTTCGAGGAAGTTTGCCTAGTGCAACATAAATCCTCAACCCTTTCGTTAGGTATTTGCATGATCATGTCATGTAAATTAAGCCCTAACTGGTCTTAGAACTCCGAGGTAGTCGTTCGGTACGACATAAACCCTCATATCTTCGAGGCTGTTTGTGTGATTATATCATACAAATATAAGTCCTAATTAACTAAAATTTGCAGGATTGAAACATTAAATAAATTCCTAAATTTAAGCCAAACAATAGGATAGTTTGGAAAGTTGCCAAGATTCTTCTTGGATCCTCAGCTTCTCCTATTTCTCTTCCTTTGGACTCCTGAAATAAACTGTTCCAAATTTGATCCATTCTCTATTGAAATTCCAAAATTCAATCCTTTGAAAACCTTAAACTTTGAAATTCTTGAGAGCAAAACCACTGATCATTATTGAGAGTTTTCTTAAATGATTCCCGTCATTTAAGATGTAATTAACTATAGAAGCTTGCCCTTATAGGGAACTTTAAGAACCTGTAGTAATATAAACCCTACTTAATTCCTTTATATTAAGCGTGGGAACTAGTCGGCTTATAAAATTGGTTCGCAAACCAAACGGATGTCACAAATCTTCTAGTTTATTTAATCGAGCCCCATCATCAAGTAAGTGTGTCTATTCTTCGGGATCGATATACAAGCTTGTGGTGCGATGCTCGTTTATATAAACTATTCTGGATGTGAGATCGATTCGATTCCATATCTTAAAATTTTCAAACTTAAAATTATTTTCAAAATAAAATGCTACTTTCTAAATTATATATATATATATATATATATATATATATATTTAAATTAAATTTAAAATCTAAAATTCGCCGAAAATTTCTGTAGGCGATCCCTTTTTTTAAAATACAACACACAACCAAAAAATAAGCCGTACAATTTCTGGCGACCCCGCTGGGGAATAGTTCCTCTCTCCATTTTGATTAAATGGTTTTGCTTTCATAAATCGGTAATGTGTCCATAACCCTAGTGGACCAAAACTACCATTCTTCCGTTGGGATACACCGTTCATTTCGTCTCGAACGAGTATACCTAACTCCTCCCGGATTTAGGAGCCACTCGTTTAGACACCCCTAAACAGAGAGGTTCCGAGATCCTTTTACCTCTTTTCTGAGGTGGGGTGGACCCCCAAAAGGTGTTAGTTTAGGAGCGGTCCTTCGAGTCGAGAAGTCTTGCATAAGACTTTCTCTTCCTCTCCAATTCTAAAACGGACCCTTTACCTTTTCTATAACCTTTTCTTTCCTTCAATCGTTTTGTTTCTAACAAACGAACCTCCTAATAAACAATCTCTCTTTAAAATCACAAATACACTAAGATAAATGAAAATGTGTTCGGATTCTTTCTTTTTCGTCCTAAACTTCACAACGAAAAGAAGCATAATTCGGGACTGACATTCGGAATCTGCCCTGTAGAAAATGACTGCCCAAAAGCTAATCTTCTCCTTCACCAATGGAATGGACTTTGTCGTTTACAAGGATGAGCTGCCCGACAATGGGATCATCCGTTTCGGACAAGGGTTCGGCAACACAGATATCAAGTTTGATGATGTCACTCTCTTCACATTAATGGACAAAGTGTCAGAAACTGAAGAGCCCGTGATTGAGTTCAATCTGAAATCAACTCAAGAATTCCCTCCCCTGCAATGGATTCCACTCGAGAAGAGTACTACCGTTCATAGGAGGACCGTTGTCTCTACCCCCACCCGCCTAGTCATCTCTCGCACCTACCCCGACTCCCGCCAAACCGAAGGGGAAGGAAATCCAAGTTCGTGATGAGCCCGTCACCGTGGAGGGTACGCATTTTGCTACAATACCATCTGTTTTTTAGATTGGGTCCAGTTCAAGAATTACACCCCTAACTTGGACTAAATGGAGAAAACGAAGCAGGAAGATTGCCAAGAAAGCCAGAGCTACTGAAGTTACTTTTCTAGAAGAAATTCCCGAGGAAAGAGAAGAACTGCCTGAGTATATACCTCTGTTGGAAGGGAGCAGGTTTCACCCTCTCTCTGCCGCATTAGATGAAGAGAATGTCCGTAGGATCGCCGCTGTATTACCCCGACCCGCGTACTACAACAATTACAAAAGGAAAAGGGATAAGACTACGCCATTGACTCAGCTGCAAGCTGTAATAGAAAGATTGGCAAAGAAAGAAAGATGCCCTGTGTCAGAAATCTTAAGAAGGATAGGACGGGTGCCAGCCAAATCCTGCCTCGAACCGTGAATAGAGCCTGTTGCTACCACTAAGAAACCAAAGAAGAAGATAAAATCCAGTCCACCCATTGTCGTATCGGGTCTACAAATTAGGGAGGATACCACCTTCCAGCATATAGCCGACATATCATTCGGTCCTAGGCTTCCGGCTGCAAGAAGGATGGTATGGTGACCTACTACTGGCGAGTTAAGACCAAAACAATGCCCTGAGAAGAAAATTCTCGTCAAGAGACTTAAATCAGAAGAAAGTGCTACTGCAATAAAGGGGACTCCCGTGAAGGAAATTCAACAACCGTCACGAGATGACTGCGAGACCGTGCGGAAAAGGCCATTAGAGGATGTCATGGACAAGTTAAGAACCGATATCCGACGGTTAGCAAAAGAAAGAGAAGAAGAATTAGGAGATGAAGTTGACTCATCCGAGTTCATGGGTGAGGAGTATGTCGAGATCAACATGGTTGAGACACAAGCATCATCAGCTTCACATGGTGCTCCGGCAGCTGCGGAAAGAGATGAACCAGAGGTGTTGAGAGCACATATTCGGGAGAAAGATGACACAATTTCTCAAATGGCAAAGAGGATAGAAGAGATGGCTGCTGCCTTAGCCACTCTCCAGAGTCAGGTACAACCTCAGAAAGAGACACCCCCAGAAATTATCCATATTGCAGATGGAGGAAAAGAAATCACGTCCGAACAACCAAAGAAAGATCTTGTGCAAAGCATGATTCCAGAAAAGGACATTAAGAGCATGGTAGAACAGCAGGTGCGAGAAGCTCTAGCACAATCCAAGAGTAGAGCATCTATTCAGACGGGTAGACTTTACCCTGAAGACTTCGAAGCGGTCCAATACCCGAAAGGCTTCATACCACCTCTGTTTAAGACTTTTGATGGGACGGGAAACCTTCGGCAACATGTCGCACATTTTCGTGCTAGTTGCTGCAATGCCGGTGGGAGTGACGCTTTACTCTTCTGACACTTCTTCAGCAGCTTATCAGGGATTGCCTTCGACTGGTATGCAGAATTGTCGAACAGTTCAGTGTATCAAAGGTGACTTGCAACCATTCTCCATACACGAGATTGGAATTCATGAAGATGCGGCCTACTACGCGCCTCCGAAGAAAACAATCTTTTCCAGAAATACCATACCAAATGAAGCAAAAGAGGTTCGAGACGATGAAGAACCTGAAGTTCTAGTCCAACAGTTACTCACCACTCCCTTACGGCGAGATGGTGAAGATTTCTCCAGAACTCGCACCCGAGGTCGAGGCCGGGGACGAGGACGTGGAAGAAATGTTGGAACAGTTGGACAGAATAAACCGGTTATCGATGTTGATTGGGAGAACAGTTTTGAAGAAGAAGAAGAAATTAAGAAAGAAGCAGCGATAATAAATCAGAAGAAACCACAGTTCAAGATCTCTCTCGAAGATGAAAGGAATGAAGAATACAAATCAATGTACGAGAAGATTAACCATTATGTACATACTATGACCCTGACCTCGATCAATTCTAATAAGATCGAGGGTATGGTGGTCAAGGAAGTACATGGTCGTGGTGCTAAACCAATCAAGTTTTACTGTGGTGCTACTTCTTCCAATACTTAAAAAGATGTACAATTTGAAGATGTTATTTCGTCTGAATTAAAGGAATTACCATTTGAGTGGTACTCTCCCTGTGTTCAAAATTTAATTCAACGTGGTGTCTTACCTCGACAATGGACAAAAGGCCGATCACAACACTTTCAAAAATTATGGAATAATGTCGGTCGGCCTCCCAATTCAAAATATGGTCTCGGGTTTGGCACAGTAGGATCAGTTGACGATACGGGATTTCGCTTGGTTGTCACTTGTGAACCTAATAAAGACTGCTTGGAAGCCTCAAAAGATCTTAAAGATCTACCAATCGTCAATGCTCCACCAGAATTCAAAGAAGAAATCAAATCTACAATAGACGAGTTAACGGAAGTTAACTTAGGTACTAACGAAGAGCCTACGCCTACCTTTGTTAGCACCTTACTCAATAAAGAAGACTCCGAAAATATAATCAAGCTATTAATGGAATTCAAGGACTATTTTGCTTTGAGTTACGACGAAATGCCAGGATTAGCTCCAGAGCTCGCAGTTCATAAATTAGGAGTGGATCCTACTTCTATTCTAGTCAGACAAGCCCCAAGCAGAATGCGTCTAGAAATTGAGCAACAAGTAATAGCCGAAGTTAAGAAGCTAATAGATGCTAAATTTGTCCCTGAAGAACAATACCCTACTTGGTTAGCCAATGTGGTACTCGTCAAAAGAAGAATGGACAAATCGAATCTGCGTAGATTTCGTAGATTTAAATAAAGCATGTCCAAAGGATGAATTTCCACTACCAATCCCGAACTGATGATCGACATTGCTTCAACACATGAAATCTTCTTTCATGGATGGATCATCAGGATACAACCAGATAAAGATGGCACCAGAAGATGAAAAGCTCACGGCCTTCAGAACACCGATCGGAGTGTATTGCTACACAGTAATGCCATTCGGACTAAAGAATGCAGGAGCAACGTACCAAATAGCGATGACGAATATTTTTGATGATCTCATTCACAACCAAGTCGAGTGCTACGTGGACGATGTGGTCATCAAAAGCAAAATGAAAGAAGATCACATGTATGATTTGAGAATTGTTTTCGAGCGACTAAGACAAAACAACCTTAAGATGAATCCCTTAAAATGCGCCTTCGGCGTTACCTCCGGGAAATTCTTAGGATTCGTTGTCTGACATCGCAGGATTGAAATCGAACCCGAGAAGATTAAAGCCATTTTAGAAATGCCTCCTCCCAAAACTTTGAAACAACTACGATCCTTTCAAGGGAAGTTGGCATATCTTCGACGCTTTATCTCGAACTTGTCAGGAAGGTGTCAACCCTTCTCGGCATTAGTTAAAAAGGACGCCAAATTTGTTTGGGATGAGAAATGCCGACGGGCTTTCAAGGACGTTAAGTAATATTTAATGACACTTCCTATCTTAGCGCCCCTGCCTCGGGTACATCGTTGATACTTTATACCGTAGCCTTTAGACGACTCCCTGGAGCCCTACTAGCCTGTGTCAATGATGAGGGAAAAGAAAATGTTCTCTACTACTTAAGCCGTCGTCTAATCCCGACGAAAGTAAAGTATCCTTCGATCGAGAAACATTGTTTCGTCCCGATCTTCCCCGCTCAAAGCTCGTGCATTACATGCTTTCTCATAAGGTCAACCTTGTTTCGAGAGTTAATCCGTTGTAATACTTGATGACCCGACCGACTCTTTCTGACAGACTTACCAGGTGGTTGATGATACTATTGCAAGTCGACATAACTTTCGTTCCTCTTCGCACCATAAAGGGACAAGTCCTAGCTGACTTCCTGGCAACACACCCTTTATCAGCAGATTCGCCTCTCGACGACGATTTGCCTGATGAGTAGATAATGAGCCTAGAAGACCCTGATGATCGACGTTGGGAACTATACTTCGACGGAGCGTCCTCAACACAGAAGAACAAAGAATTGCAAACGATAGTGCCCGGTAAGGCAGGAATCGGACTAATCTTTATAACACTGGAGCGGGGATGTTAAAATACTCCAACCACTTAACAGAACCATGCACAAACAACGAGGCAGAATATGAAGCCTTTATAACCGGATTGGAATTAACCATTTAGATGGAAATAACGAACATCAACATCTACAGAGATTCTCAGTTGATCATTCAACAGGTCGCAAGACAGTACAGAATTTGAAAGCTAAGACTCGAGCAGTACTTTTAGTACGCCATGAAATTGCTAGAACAAATTCCAAACGTAACAATCTACAAGATTCCCAGGAAAGAAAATGCTCTTGCAGATGCGTTAGCCCGCCTTACAAAGGAATTTTCCCGCTCATGGGATGAGTCGGCCGAAGTGTCGGCTTCAAGGACGACGAGTCCTATCATAGCTCGACATGGATACAATACACAAATCAATAGAAAAAGCAGAAGAAACAATCGCAAAGCAGTGATGTGAAAATACGTAAGATCGCGGCAACCACTAATGTGACTACTTGCAAACAGAAACTTACCAAACGATAAGTCATTAAATCATCAAATCAAGAAAAGAACTCGTCTTACGCATTAATAAACAATACATTATACAGAAGGTCTTTTGATCAGATGTGGCTAAGATGCCTGAGCAGGTCCAAGGCTAATGAAATCGTTAAAGAAGTACATTCAGGACTTTGTGGTGATCATCAGTCGAGTCCGAAAATGAAAATGAAGATTAAGAGACTAGGGTACTACTGTTCAATTGGATTTTGTAAAGTAGCTAATTCTTGAAATTTTTGAATTTGTTTTCCCTTTTTAATTTTTCTAATTATTCTTTCTAATTCAGAATCTAAAAGTATTAATCCTTCAGAACCAAATCTTCGCATAAAACATGGAATAAAATACAATTTTTTATATTTTATATTTTTAATTTTTTTTATATTTTTATATTTTAAGAAATATAATATTTTTTACAGAAATTTATAACTTTTTTATTTCTTTCCCCAAGCAACGGCGCCAAAACTTGACTCGACCGCAAGTAACGCAAGTAATATATGCTTCCAAAAGATGGCCTAAGCTTGACGCAATTTATAATAAGTGGCTAGTGTATAAATCAAAATATTGTAAATTTTAGAAATTACTTTACACACTAGGGGTACTACGCAAGTATACGTATCGTTTCAAGTAATATAGGGGTTTTCTATTATAACCCAAGTATCGATCCCACGGGAAAAAATTATAGAAATAAATTTTCTAAATTTTATATTTTAAAAATATCTTTTTATCCTTTAAATTAACTATAAATTACTATTAATTTACTAGATGCAATTAAAGAAAACAATACTAAGAGAATGATTTATGAAACTATATAAAATAACAACTTTCTTTCCTTCAATTAATCTAAGATTTTTAATTTAATTTAATATTCATTGGAGAATTTGATTTATGGTATTGTGCCAAATAGAAGCATTCCTATTCTTTACCCTTTCGATCCAGTGCGCAAAGAACATTGAGCTAATTTACGTATCAGGTCCGATGTATTGTTAGTAGTAATGGGTTAATCTAGACTCTTACTTTAGATGTCCAAGGGTGGCTATAGTCGGCCCTACTAGTGACCCATTCCCGATCTATAAATCAAATTATAAGAATTTAGCCTCGTCACTCTAAAAACTTATCAATTCTACGCCTTTAAATCTTATCTTCCTATTTATTTGCACTTCACCTTAATAAGACGCACATGGCCTTCGACTACCCAAGGATTCATGTGACATTTACAAGTTAAGAGTTCCTCTCCTTCAAGGTTTCAAAACTCTTTAACAGGTTTTAACAATTTAAATGATCATTTTAAAAAGTAAAGTAAGATCAGGTATTAATGTCATCACAATGTTTTGAAAATATTTTGAATTTTAATTCTCCATCGAATCTTTATATTATCTTATCTATCTCTTCATGATTGAAGGAAGAAAGTAAACTAACTACTCATAACACATTGAAAATAAACTGCAAAACATAATAAATAAACTTTGAATAAAATATAAAAATACTTATCTCAAATGTTCCTTCTACAGATCTTCTGATTCCTACTAACTCCATGATCACAGAAAAATATATTAAAAAGTTCATACCTATTTTTTATGAAATTGCACTTTAAAGAAAGGTATTTTCTTTATTTTATTGTAGGAACGAAAATTTATAAGTGATGGAAGAAAAAAGCATAAAATAGAGCAAATTTGGATCAAAAAGGAAGAAATACATGCAAAATGAACTAAGTCGCCGACGGCAAAATCGAGCCCGCCGACGGCGAGATTATAAAGAGAATTTCTTAAAGGTTTGCAACTACCTCGCCGACAGCGAGCCCGAGCCCGCTGACGGCGAGATTATAAAGAGAATTTCTTAAAGGTTTGCAACTACCTCGCCGACAGCGAGCCCGAGCCCGTCGCGCGGTTTGAAGACCTTCTAGAAGCCCCGCTGACTGCGAGTTTATTTCTCGCCGACAGTGAAATCGTTCAAAATGCCAGATACATTGAACCTGGACTCTTTTTGAAGAGGTGCTTAAGTACCCCTTGGACCTTTGTCTACCTCTATAAATAGAGGACGAATTTTAGTATGTAGTGTGTCTATTTTAGGAGTCTTAGAGTATTTTATTAGTGTGCTTTTGAGTCTAAGTTGAAGTTTAGTGTGAGTAAGTGTAAGTAGTGAGTTAAGAAGTGTGTTATACTATAAGGAAAAGTCAAAGGAACTTCAAGGAGTCTGCTTGGGGAGGAAATTGAGATAAGTATCTTTGTTTATTATTGTTAACTTTAAATGAAATCCATGCTTTGTTTAATTCCCATGCATTCTGAGTAGTTTTCTTAGTTTTTCTCCTTGTTTATGAAATTATGTGAATTGATGAAATTAAATAGAAGTGCTTAATATATTAAAATAAATTATGATAATCTTTTATTTAAAACTTAATTTACTTTCAATCTGGCCAATTGAATTGTTAAAATATGTTGAATTATCAACTATAGTAAAGATTACATCCAATATTCAGGGAAGTCAAAAGCCTTGGAAGGAGGGTGCAAATAAATAGGGAAATATTATTTATCTGGACGTAGAATCGGACATTTTAGTGTGTACGACTAAAATATTCAATTTGGTCCTATTGTTTGAGAGTCGAAGTGTAGATGTTAGCCCTCGGGCGAGGGGAACGTGGGAGCTTTAAGTGGCGATCAGCATCCTCCCACTGGCCACGTGCATTCGCAATCAAGCATAAGACTAGTCAATGTTCTTTGCACCTGAACCAAAAGGTAAAGAATAAGAATGCTCCTATTTTTCACAATACAATAAAAAATCTATTTGAATTCATCATTCACTTAAGTTTCTAAAAACAAGGGGAAGGATACTTTTTCTGAATTCTTTAAAGCAACTTTATTTAAAGCATTAGTTTACTTTAGATCGCTTTAGTTAAGTATTCTAAATTTTGTATATTATATTAGTAAGTAAATCCTTTTAAATTTAGCTGTTACAAATCTTTTAAAACTTCCCTGTGGGATCGATAACCAAGACTCCACTAGAGCCCTGTATTACTTGATACGATACGTATACTTGCATAGAATCCACATTATACATTCCATCATAAAATTAAATATATATTAAGTGGGATCAAGTTTTTGGTGTCATTGCTATTTTTGTAAATATTAAAAAGTGGGTCAAGTTTTTGGAGCCATTGCCGGGGAAGTAAAGAAATTATTTACTAGAGTAACGGACTATTTTAAAATTTACATTACAAAATTGTATGCGTAAATTTGGAAACAAAAACTTAATACCTTACGATTCAGAATTAGACCGTACAATTAAAAGAATTAGAAAACAAAAAAGAGAAATTATAAATTTAACACAAATGGTGAATATTCCTGAAAATGAAAATATCAATCAACAGAGACCATTAAGAGATTATACCAACCCTACATTAGATGAAATTCATTTAATTATTCAAAACCCTGATGTAGCTGCTAACTCATTTGAACTTAAACCTGCAATTATCCTAATTGTACAAAATAATCAATTTAGTGGTTCACCTACTAAAGATCTTAATTTACATCTTGCTAGTTTTTTAGAACTATGTGCTACTTTCAAATATGAAGGAGTATCTAATGATGCTATTAGACTTAGACTTTTTCCTTTTTCTTTAAGGGATAAGGCTAAAATTTGGTTAAATTCGTTAGCACCTGGATCTATTAAAACTTAGGGAGAGTTATCACAAAAATTTCTATCCAAATATTTTCCACCATCTAAAACTGCTAAGCTTAGAAATCATATAATTTCTTATAGTCGACTTGATTGAGAATCAATATATGAAGCTTGGGAGAGATTTAAAGAACTTCTAGGAAATGCACACATCATGCGTTACCGATTAGTTAAATATTCAAACTTTCTATAATGAATTAGTAGGATCTCTTAGATCAATCATCGATGTCTGTCTGCTGGAGGATCATTAATGTCAAAACCATTCGATGAAGCCTATGCACTAATCGAAGAAATGGCTACCAATAATTTTTAATGGTCTCGTCGATAGAATGAATCCGAAAAAGATAGCCAATATTCATGAAAATGATGCAATATCTATGTTAGCTTCGCAAATCACTGCTATATCTAAAAATTAGATTATTTTGGAATGAATTACTCTCCAACTATATTAGAAGAAAACTCATCCCGACAACTTATAAAATCTCAACCTTCATATAAAACTATGAATGCTATTAATAACGAACCCAATAATCCTTATGCGAATTATTATAATCCTGGATGGAAAAATCATCCTAATTTTAATTGGAATAATAATACAACTAATCAACCATGGATGAACAACAAAACACAACCATTAGGAAATCCCTCTAACAAAGAAAATTCTAATTATAAACCTAGTTATCCACCTGGATTTAATAATAATAACCCTCAATTTAAATATAAGAAATTATCTATAGAAGAATTAATATTAAATATGGGTCAACATTTAAAAAATCAAGGAAATCAATTACAAAATCAAGGAAATCAATTACAAAATCAAGGAAATCAATTACAAATACAAGGAAACCAATTACAAAATCAAGGAACAGCTATTAAAAATATTGAAACCAATTACAAAATCAAGGAACAGCTATTAAAAATATTGAAACTCAACTTGGACATATCGCTACCGCGCTTAATAATAGAATACCTGGAACATTTCCTAGTAATGTGGAAATAAATCGCAAAGACAAAGGAAAGGAACAAATTAAAGCGATACAATTACAAAGTGGAAAAGAATTAGAACCTCGAATTCAGAAAGAACTTGAAAGTCAAAAAGAGGAAGTGGAAATCAAAAAGGAAAAGAATCAACAAGATCCGAACTTAGAAAATCCTTTAATACCAACAAAAATTTCTGTTGAAAAACCTCCACCACCATTTCCTCAATGACTAAATCAACATAAAAAAGATAAACAGTTTGCTAAATTCCTTGAAATTCTGAAGAAATTAATAATAAATATTCCTTTCGTATAAGCTTTAGAACAGATGCTAAACTATGTAAAATTCATGAAAGATATTCTAAATAAAAAAAGAAAATTTACTGATAATGAAACGGTCGCAGTTAGTGAGGAGTTTAGTGCTATTATTCAGAAAAAGCTTCCTGAAAAATTAAAAGATAGTGGTAGTTTCACTATACCCTGCTCTATTGGAGAAAAATTCTATGGAAAAGCTTTGTGTGACTTAGGAGCAAGCATCAATCTAATGCCTCTATCAATTTTTAAGAGATAAGGATTGAGAGAAATTTCACCTACTTCAGTAACCCTTCAGTTAGTTGATCGTTCTGTTACATATCCTAAGGGAGTTATTGAAGATGTTTTAGTACAAGTGGATAAATTTATCTTCCCTGTAGATTTTATTGTTTTAGATATGGAAGAAGATAAAGAAATTACTATCATCTTAGGAAGACCATTTTTAGCCACTGGGAAAGCTATGATTGATGCTCAGAAAGGAGAATTAACTATGAGAGTAAATGACCAAAAAGTTATTTTTAATATTGCTAAATCAATGAAATATCCTGCGCTAGAAAAAGATGATGAGTGTTTTCGAATGGAAGTACTCGATCATTTATAAAAAAAATATTTTAAGGAATATTATGAAGAAAAATTAGAAAAAGAAAATACTGAATTAATTGAAAAAGCCGATATAAATGAAGAATTAGATTATATTCAAGAAAATTTTGAATTTTTGGATAATACATAAAATATTGAAAAAAATATAGTTCCATCGATTATTAAACCTCCTGAACTTGAGTTAAAAATGTTACCTAATCATTTGAAATATGCTTACTTAGGTAATTCTTCAACTCTATCAGTTATTATTTCATCTGAATTAAATGAATCTCAAGAAAAAAAACTTTTAGATACTTTAAAAAATATAAGAAAATTTTTTTGTTGGACTTTAGCAGATATTAAAGGAATTAACTATTCAATCTGTATGCACAAAATTATTTTAGATAATGAACATAAGCCTAAAGTAGATCTCCAAAGGAGATTAAACCTGATAATGAAAGAAGTAGTCAAGAAAGAAATTTTAAAATGGTTAGATAATAGTATTATATATCCTATTTCGACGGTTGCTGGTAAGCCCAATTCACTGTGTGCCTAAGAAAGGAGGAGTGACCGTGAAAGCTAATGAAAATAATGATCTTATCCCTATAAGACAAGTTACTGGATGGCGAATATGTATTGATTATAGAAAATTAAACGCAGCCACCAGGAAAGATCACTTCCCATTTACCATTTCTAGACCAGATGTTAGATAGATTAACTAGGACATAAGTATTTTTGTTTCTTAGATGGATATACTGGTTATCATCAAATACAAATTGCTCCTGAGGATCAAGAGAAAACTACATTTACTAGTTCTTATGGAACTTTCGCTTTTCGAAGGATGTCGTTTGGATTATGTAATGCACCTGCAACATTCCAGAGATGTATGATGTCTATATTTAGTAAATTAATTGATAATGGAATAGAAGTATTTATGGATGATTTCTCCGCATTTGGAACATCATTCGACACATGCTTAAATCATCTTGAAAAAGTATTTGAAGTATGTGAGAAAACTAATTTAGTTCTTAATTGGAGAAATGTCGATTTATGGTTAGTAGCGACATTGTATTAAAGGCATAAAATTTCGAAAAGGGCATGGAAGTAGACCCTACAAAAATTCAAGTTATGCTAAATTACCACCTCCAACTACGGTGAAAGGGGTAAGAAGTTTTCTTGGACATGTCGGATTCTACAAACGTTATATAAAAGATTTTTCAAAAATTACTAAACCTCTATGCCAACTTCTGAAAAGGACAAGAAATTTGAATTTATAACTAAATGCCCGAATGCTTTCGAATTATTAAAAGATAAATTAATTACAAGACCTATAATAGTTTCACCTAATTGGGAGAAACCATTCGAGCTTATGTGTGATGCTAGTGATTATGCTATAGAAGCAGTTCTTGGGCAAAGATATGATAAGATTTTCAAAGTTATATATTATGCTAGTAAAAATCTAAATGATGCTGAAATAAATTATATAGTTACTAAAAGAGAATTATTATTAGTTGTATATGCTTTTAATAAATTTCGGCCTTATCTAATAAGAACTAAATGTATCAGGCATACCGATCACTCGCTACAAAATATTTAATGCAAAAGAAGGATTCTAAACAAAGATTAATTAGATGGATATTTTTAATGCAAGAATTTAATTTTGAGATCGTTAACAAAAAGGAACCGATAATCAAATTGTCGATCATTTATCAAGATTAGAATATCATGAATTATCCGATACCGATAATGAAATTATGTACAGCTTTTCCCGATGAACAACTTTATAATATAAATGAGTGGAAAATACCTTGGTATGCTGATATAGTAAATTATATTGTAAGTGACATTTTACCACCTATGTTAACTTTGCAACAACAGAAAAAATTCATTCATGATACTAAAACATACTTTTGGGATGAACCATACTTATATAAGTGATCCACTTTTTATATGTATGCAATTTAAGTTAATAGTAACGGCACCAAAAACTTGATCCCGCTTTAAATATAGTTATATGATTTAATGTATAATGTGGATTCTACGCAAGTATACGTATCATATGAAGTAATACAGGCTCTAGTGGAGTCCTCGTTATCGATCCCACGGGAAGTTTTTAACGATTTGTTATCGCCTAAAATTAAAGGAATTACTTACTAATCTAGTAGACCGAAATTAAAAGTAACTTAAAGAAAACTTAAAGTAAACTAATGCTTCGAAATAAAGTTGATTTAATTAATTCGGAAAAAGTATCCTTCTCCTTGTTTTTAGAAAATTAAGTGAACTCGATGAATTTAAATAGAATTTTTAAATCGTATCGTGACAACAGAGCATTCCTATTCTTTACTCTTTGGTCTAGTGCAAAGAACATCGACTAATCCTATGTTTAATTACCGAATCCGCTGCTAGCTCGGAGGATACCGCCGCCACTTCGTAGCTCCCACGTTCCCCTCACCTCGAGGGCTAACATCTACACTTCGCCTCTCAAACAAGAGGATCGAATCGAGTATTTTAGTCCGTCACACTAAAATATCCAATTCTACGCCCGTTAATTAATATTTCCATATTTATTCGCACCCGCTTCCAAGGCTTTTCGACTTCCCCGAATATTGGATGTAATTTTTACTATAGTTGATAATTCAACATATTTTAACTACTCAATCGTCGTATTGAAAGTAAATTAAGTTTTAAGTAAAAATTATCACAATTTATTTATACTATATTAGTGTGCTTTTATTTAATTTCATCGATCCGCATAATTTTCATAAACAAGGAGAAAGACTAAGAAAACTACTCGTAATGCATTGGAATAAAACAAAGCATGGATTTCATTTAAAGTTAACAACAATAAACAAAGATACTTATCTTAATTTCCTCCCCAAGCGTACTTCTCAAGTTCCTTTCGACTTTTCCTTCTAAGTACAACGAACTAAACAAGACTCAATTAAACTAATGAACTCACTAAACTCGCTTAAACTTACACTCAAGACACTAGAAATGAACACACAGAAGACTAAAAAGACACACACACACTCTACAATTCGGCCTCTATTTATAGAGGTAGGCAAAGGTCCAAGGGGTGCTTAAACACCTCTTCAAAAAGTGTCCAGGTTCAATGTATATGCATTTTGAACGAGCTCGCCGTCGGCGGGAAACGACCTCGCCGTCAGTGGAGCTTCTATAAGGTCTTCAAACCGCGCGATCTCGCTGTCGGCGGGCTCGGACTCACTGTCGGCGAAGTAGTTATAATTCCTTCAGAAATTTCTCCTCACGATCTCACCCTCGGCGGCCTCGATCTCGCCATCGGCGAAGTAGTTATATTTGCATGAATTTCCTCCTTTTTGATCCAAATTTGCTCCATTTCATGCTTTTTGCTTCTATCACTAATAAATCTTCATTCCTGCAATAAAATAAAGAAAATATCTTTCTTCAAAGTGTAATTTCATCAAAAATAGATATGAATTTCTCAATGAATTTTCTTGTGATCAAAATCCCCCAAACTTAATTATTACTTGTCCTCAAGTAATTTTAATACTAAATAAAGATAATGATTTCTATAATAGAATTTTTCAATTCAAATAATATATGAATTAATTTTAAATAACATTATAATAAACTTAAATAGAAATATTTCTAAGTAATTTATATTAATTTTATAGAGATAAGATTACTTAGTTATCGTGTCTAAGATTTCTAGCTTTCTATTTATTTCGTGAATGACTATATTTAATATAGTAAATTACTTAAGATATTTAGATGATGAAATTCAAGAAAACACTATTTAGTAAAATATTAATCCATAAATATAAGTTTAGAAATATAATTAAGTTTTACCCTTTAGGTTTAATCCATCAAGCCAATTTTTGATAAGCGCATCTTCTCAAGCTTCTCCTCACTTATATTTTTCCTTTCTTTTCTTTTCTTTTCTTTTCTTTTCTTTTTCTTTTCTTTTTCTTTCCTTTTCAAGTGAGGATTACTGTATCTGAATAGCCTGTTAATAATTTTGAACTTCAACTTCTCTTCCTAAATTTGAAACATAAAATATTTCTTTGCTTATATATATTTCATAACTTTTACTTCATTGAGTTTTTATTCTTTGTTTTTCATCTATATACTTAAGAATTTCCAATTTTAGAATATAGTTTCCCTTATTTTAAATATTTTACTATATTCTTATTCCTTTTAACCAAATATCTCATTCTATTAATTAATTGAATTACTAGAATTATTTTATTTAACTTTATATAACAATTAAATAAAGCAACTCATATTTATTGAATTTGAAAATTATTATAGAAAATCATTTAATAATAATTTTTGAAAATAGATATTGAGAACAATTTTAATAATTAAATTTGTATTTTTACCTTCCCCCAAACTTAAATTTTTATATCTATTCTACATAGTGAAAAAGGGAAAGTACATAAATAAAATTCATCTTACCTTTGAGCTTTAGGTATTTCTTTTCTTTGAAATTTTTGCAGGCTTTTCATTAATTACAGAACCTGTACTGTTAGTATTCTTCCATGTATAATATTTAAAAAGAAAGTGCAGGGATGAAAATTTTTAAATTAAGTATCAAACATAACAAACAAAACTTAATCTATTACTACTTAAACAATACATTTAAAGAAAGACTAACATCCTATATTTATAAAAATTTACAACTAATTTAACACAAAAAAAAATATAATATCACAGCTCAAGCAAACAAACAAACATACTAAGTCCAAAGTCCACAAAAAGTACTAAAATATTACACACAGAAATAATAAAGTTTGCAAAACAACAAATCAAAACAAATCAAACAAACTAAACAAAGATTTTAATCTTCTACATCGAAATCCCAAGCTATGCCGTCACCCTGATCTCCAGGCTGAGAAGGCTGAGCAGGCTGGTACTGTGAATATCGGGGGCACTCGTGAAAGACAACATCTAAATCACCACTCCTATAACGACGCCGCCTTCATAGTATGCAATCTAGTACTCTGAATGTCGCTGGAGATATTCGCTTTCATAATCGTGTCTTCTCTCCAAGCCTCTGATCCTTTGATCTATATGCTCAAATCTTCTTTCCATATTTTCTCCAAATAAGTCAAAACTCTTTCTACTCAGGGTTGACTCATTCATCAGATCTTGAAGGGTAGGAGTGTTGTACCGAGGGGGTGGTTCATAACTAGTAGAGGGTATATCTCTACTCGAAGAAGGTACATAATCCCTCGTCCCGCATCTCCATCCTTCGTGAGATTCATATTTCTTTATATTAGCTCGAGTAAGGGGTTTCATAGCTCGTATCCATTCCTCATCATCTCTCGCCTCTACCCCGTATAATTGGCAAAGTGCATAGATAAGACCAGGATGTCCTAGTCCTCCTCCACTTTCATTTTTAGCAGTGGCTAATATGCTCTTGTATATAACATTTCCCACATTAATACTCTTCTAGTTCTGAATACAGAAATTTAGAACAGCTCTATCTCTTGTTACCTCACTATGATGGTAGGTAGGTAACAAAGTAGAACAAATAAAATAATGCCAAGCTTTAGATGTTTTATTTAGCATAGAAAGAGGGAAGTTTACCCGTTCCTCGCCGTTTATCTTCCGTACTCCTTTCCCATCAGCCGAGAAAGTCGATCACCTCTTCCAATGGTCCTTCCATAGTTCCAAAAGTTTCATATTCGCTCATGTAGGTGTCTCGTACTTCATAATATGCGTTTATTCTAACAGCGTTGAAATCTACAAAAAATCTTCTAACCTTAACTGGGGCATCTTCAGCCTATGTTAAATTTGTATAGAATTCCTTCACAACTTCTACAGCTGCTCTGTTGGTAACGTAGCAAAAGTTTTCCCATCCTCGCTCCTTTATAACTCGCTCTACTTCTCCTCCTGGATTCTTAAAAACTCGATCTTGTCTGCACTTTCTTGCTTAAATGTTTTGAAAATATCTAGTTTGTGCTCGCATTAATGAATCGAGTTTCGTCATAATCTATTCATCGCTTTTGTCGTGGAGCCATTTCTAAATCTATGAAATTCACAAAAATTTTAACTCAACTCCAAAATATTACCAAGAAGGCTTCCTACAACAACTAAAATCCATTTAAATCAATTTCTATGAAATTCCTTCAAGTATTTTCTTCACATTTCAAAATTTTTCAAAATATCCCAATGTAGAAGAAATTCATGGTGAAAATCAAAAATTTTTGCATAGGAGTGAAGCTCTTACCAAGGGAAGATGAAATCCGGTGTCAAAAAGTCTTGAAATCGCTTTAAATCTGAGATCTCTCAAGCCCTAGGTCGGTTTTTTTCAAAAATTTGAGGAAAGGGATGATGAATAGTGTCGGTTGACTGGTCAAATATAGGTTTTTTCACGTTCTCGCTGTCAGTGAGATTTTTCTCGCCGTCAGCGAGCTAATTAATTTCATAAGGCAAAAGTTTCGGAAAATCCAGCCGTCGGCGAGCTCTGGTCTCGTCGCCGCCGAGTTTTCGCCGTCGACGAGATAATTCTCGCCGTCGGCTAGGTTCCAAACATTTTCAATTTTTGAAATTCGTCAATCATTTTCAACCTCGAATTGCCCTTAATCAATCTTCTGATCACTTAATTTAATAATAATACGAATATTAGATACTTAAACTCATAAAAAGTCACACAAAACAAACAACATAACTTCATAAATGAAATCCATGAAACTTACAAATTTTACACTAACAACTTTACACACACTTAACTTAATTGTTCAAATCCATAATACTCAGCATCGCAATCCAAACCATAACACTCTAAATGCTGAGACAACAATTTATAAATAATCTCATCAAATCTGAGATGATCAAATCAAAGTTCGACTCATAATAAAACTGAACTCCAAATCAAACACACACATATATGTACAAATATAACATAAACATAGAAATTTTTCCTACTCTTCAGTGTCTGAACTAATATCTTCTCTGATATTTCCGATGCGACGCAGGTGCACAAATAAATCGTAGAAAGGCTCCGAAAGGAAATTCTCAAGCAGATTCTTCATTAATCCATCCTTTCGTCTTAGTAGATGAATAAAACCGGCCTCCGTATGTCCAAGATGATCAAAGTGCTCCTTCATTCTCCAATCAATACGATCAAACATATCGTAGATATCGTCAATGTAACTCATCACATTTTGCAATTCTTTCTCCAATCCTTTAATCTTCTTCGTAATGAAATTAGTCTTATCAAGAATGGCCTTGCTAAAGGATTGTTCCGTGATGCTCGTCGTAAATAACCGTGATCTCATCATTGTTATCCAAAGTGGAAACATATCGTAGGATCCGGGGTTTCCATGGTAAAAGTACTTTTTCCCAAGCCTCATAAGAAACTTGGTATCGATCGCATAAAGCAAATATAGTAGATGGGTGTTCAAGTCCAAGCACCGACCCATGCATGATTAATCCCAATGCAGTACTTTACTATTATTGATCCAACATCGATAGTAATCCAATTCGAATACAATAATTTAAAATAACGCATTCCTTTCGAAACTTTATTTACTCTCATGGTAAGTAATAATTTCGATGATATAAAGAAATGCCAAGTGCTTCGAGACAGGTTTAGAAGTGATGCAAAAACTTACATACCCGTCTTCTCGTAACTTCCAATCATCCGGCTCATCAGCCGATATCTATAGATCTCGTTCATATTGTATCTCAAGGCACAAAGTCGGAATAATGATGTATGTAGGTATTTTCTATAGAAAATAATTCATTTACTCTTGCAGGAGTAAATGTTACCCATCTTCCTCTGACGTAGACATTTCTATTGTTGATCGTATGTAAATTAGAGTAAAACTCTTTAACTACTGGTATAACTACAGCGGATGTTGTATAATAAAATACCTCCCAATGCCGCTGTGCGATCATTTCTTCGATTTTTGTAGTAGCATTCTCTACTCCTCTATCGACGAATCTTCTTTCTTCGATAAGTCTTTTCTTCATCAAGCCTTTGTTGAAGATTCGTCGCGCCTCCGAACTAACGAATTTTCTCCGATTGAAAACTTCAGTTTTTGTGGTTTCTAGGAATTTGGAGGCCATTTTGGATGGAATGGATTGGTCTCTAATTGTTCCTAAGGAAGAAAATAGTGTAAAATCAGATTCGAAACAATTTCTTACGAAGGAATGGCTTAGATCCGTCCAAAACCGCACGAAAAATCTTTAAGAAACCAAATTTTTAACTGCCTCGCCGTCGGCTGGAAGTTCCTCGCCGTTGGCGACTTAGTTATAAACCGACCGAAGTAATGTCCACGATCTCGCCGTCAGCGGCTCGGCTCGCCGTCGGCGAGATTCGTAAAAATCGCCCGTTTTCGCTCTCGGTCCGAATATTTTCTCGATTTCATCCAATAGGTTCAATTTTTGTGATGATTCTAATAAAAATCGAGTAAGAAGATTTGTTTTAATAATATAGACTCACTAATATGTAAATATTAAAAATAAAAGACTACAATGGGTTGCCTCCCATAAAGCGATTGGTTTAACGTCGTCAGCCCGACCTAATTCGCTTAGTGTTCGAGTCGACTAAGCATTAAAACCTCTTTAAAATTTGGTCGTCTATTTTCGAAATATGGTTTTAATCTATGTCCATTTACTTTAAATCTATGTTCTGTTTTTTTATCTTCAATTTCTATAGTTCCATATGGAAATATTTGAGTTATGGTGAAGGGTCCTAACCATCGAGATTTCAATTTCCCAGGAAATAATTTCAATCTAGTATTATAAAGCAAAACTTCTTGTCCTAGTTCAAAATTTCTCTGATTAATCTTCCTATCATGCCATAATTTCATCCTTTCCTTATAAATCCTATCATTATCATATGATTCATTCCTTAATTCTTCCATTTCATTTAATTGCAACAATCTCTTCTCACCAGTTTCTTTCATATTATAATTAAATTCTTTAATCGCCCAATATGTTTTATGTTCTAATTCAACTGGTAAGTGACAAGTTTTTCCATATATAAGCCTATAAGGATTCATTCCAATCGGAGTTTTATAAGCAGTCATGTATGCCCATAATACAGTGTCTAGTCTTATAGACCAATCTAATCTATTAGGATTTACAGACTTTTCTAATATACGCTTAATCTCTCGATTAAAAACTTCAGCTAATCCACTAGTTTGTGGATGATAAGCAGTTGATATCTTGTACATAATATTATATTTTTCTACTAGTTTCGTGAATATATTTATTTCTAAAATGAGTTCCTCCGTCGCTGATAATCACTCTCGCATTCCAAATCTAGTAAAAATATTTTTCATTAAGAATTTTAAAACACTTTTAGCATCACACCTAGGTAAAGCTTGTGCTTCCATCCATTTGGAAACATAATTAACAACTACTAATATATATGAGTTTCCAAATGACGGAATAAAAGGTCCCATGAAATCTAATCCCCAAACATCAAAAATTTCAACTTCTAATATAAAATTCGTAGGCATTTCATTTTTTCGATATGTTTCATACTCTTTAAGCATTTATCGCAAGTTTTAATATATCTATATACATCTCTAAATAGAGTAGCCAGATAGAATCCATATCAGTAGAATTTTATATGCAGCTTTATCCGTCCCAAAATGTCCTCCAAAATCGAATCATGACATTTTTGAATAATTGGTTCAATTTCCTCATAAGGCACACATCTTCTAATAATTAGATCCTCGTATCGCTTATATAAGTACGGTTCATCCCGTAAATATGATTTAAGTATCGTGAATAAATTTTTTCTCGTTGTTGCAAAGTTAACATAGGTGGTAAAATGTCACTTACAATATAATTTACTATATCAAGATACCAAGGTATTTTCAACTCATTAATATTATAAAGTTGTTCATCGAGAAAACTCGTCTAAAATTTTATTATCAATATTAGATAATTCATGATTTTCTAATCTCGATAAATGATCAGCAATTCGATTATCGACTCCCTTTTGTTAACTATATCAAAATCAAATTCTTGCATTAATAATATCCATTTGATTAATCTTGGTTTAGAATCTTTCTTTTGCATTAAATATTTTATAGCAGAATGATCAGTATGCACAATGCATTTGTCCCTATTATATAATGCCGAAATTTATTAAAATCATATACAACTGCTAATAATTCTCTTTTAGTAACTGTATAATTTATCTCAGCATCATTTAGAGTTTTACTAGCATAATATATAACTTTGAAAATCTTATCATATCTTTCGCCAAGAACCGCTCCTATAAGATAATCACTAGCATCACACATAAGCTCAAATGGTTTCTCCCAGCTAGGTGAAACTATTATAGGTGTTGTAATTAATTTATCTTTTAATAATTCGAAAGCATTTAGGCATTCAATTGTAAATTCAAATTTCTTGTCCTTTTCAAGAAGTTGGCATACTGTGTTTAGTAATTTTTGAAAAATCTTTAATGTAACGTCCGTAGAATCCAAGCATGTCCAAGAAAACTTCTTACCCCTTTTACCGTAGTCGGAGGTGGTAATTTAGCTATTACTTCGAATTTTTGCAGTGTCTACTTCCATGCCTTTTTCCGAAATTTTATGCCTTAACACAATGCCGCTCGTAACCATAAATCGACATTTCTCCCAATTAAGAACTAAATTAGTTTTCTCACATACTTCAAATACTTTTTCAAGATCATTTAAGCATGTGTCAAATGTTGTTCCAAATACAGAGAAATCATCCATAAATACTTCTATTCCATTATCAATTAATTTACTAAATATAGACATCATATATCTTTGGAATGTTGCAGGTGCATTACATAATCCAAAAGGCATTCTTCGAAAAGCGAAATTTCCATAAGGACTAGTAAATGTAGTTTTATTTTGATCCTCAGGAGCAATTTGTATTTAATGATAACTGGTATATCCATCTAAGAAACAAAAATACTTATGTCTAGCTAATCTATCTAACATCTGGTCTAGAAATGGTAAAGGGAAGTGATCTTTTCTAGTGGCTGTATTTAATTTTCTATAATCAATACATATTCGCCATCCAAGAACTTGTCTTATAGTGGATAAGATCATTATTTTCATTAGTTTTCGACAAATCACCCCTCCTTTTTAGGTACATAATGAATCGGGCTTACCCAAGCACTATCAGAAATAGGATATATAATACCATTATCTAACCATTTTAAAATTTACTTTTTAAATACTTCTTTCATTATCGGGTTTAATCTCCTTTGTGGATCGGCTTTAGGTTTATGTTCATTATCTAAAATAATTTCGTGCATATAGATCGAAGGACTAATTCCTTTAATATCTCGCTAAAGTCCAACAAAAAATTTTTCTTATATTTTTTTAATGTATCTAAAAGTTTTTGTTCTCGAGATTCATTTAATTCGTATGAAATAATAACTCGGTAAAGTTGAAGAATTACCTAAGTAAGCATATTTTAAATGATTAGGTAACATTTTTAACTCAAGTTCAGGAGGTTTAATAATCAATGGAACTATATTTTTTTCAGTATTTTCTGTGTTATCTAAAATTCAAATTTCTCTTGAATATAATCTAATTCTTAATTTATATCGGCTTTTTCAATTAATTCAATATTTTCTCTTTCTAATTTTTCTTCATAATATTCTTTAAAATGTTCTTTTTGTAGATGATCAAGTACTTCCATTCGAAAACACTCATCATCTTTTTCTAGCACAGGATATTTCAATGATTTAGCAATATTAAAAGTAAATTTTTAGTCATTTACTCTTATAGTTAATTCTCCTTTCTGAACATCAATCATAGCTTTTCCAGTGGCTAAAAATGGTCTTCCTAAAATGATAGGAATTTCTTTATCTTCTTCCATATCTAGAACAATAAAATCTACAAGGAAGATAAATTTATCCACTTTAACAAATACATCTTCAATAACTCCCTTAGATATGTAACGTAACGGTCACCTAACCGAAGGGTTATCGAAGTAGGTGAAATTTCTCCCAATCCTATTCTCTTGAAAATTGATAGAGGCATTAGATCGATGTTCGCTCCTAAGTCACACAAAGCTTTACCATAGAATTTTTCTCCAATAGCTAGCAGGTATAGTGAAACTACCAGATCTTTTAATTTTTCGAAAGTTTTTTCCGAATAATAGCACTACACTCTTCACTAAGTGCAACCATTTCATTATCAATAAATTTTCTTTTTTTATTAAGAATATCTTTGATGAATTTTACATAGTTTGGCATCTATTCTAAAGCTTCAACGAAAGGAATATTTATCGTTAATTTCTTCAAAATTTCAAGGAATTTAGCAAATTGTTTATCTTTTTTTATGTTGAATTAGTCGCTGAGGAAATGGTGGTGGAGGTTTTTCAACAGAAATTTTCATAGGTATTAAAGGATTTTCTAAGTTTGGATCTTGTTGATTCTTTTCTTTTTCAATTTCCACTTCCTCTTTTTGACTTTCAAGTTCTTTCTGAATTCGAGGTTCTAATTCTTTTCCACTTCGTAATTGTATCGCTTTAATTTGTTCATTTCTCTTGTCTTTAGGATTTATTTCTACATTACTAGGAAATGTTCCAGGTATTTTATTATGAAGTGCAGTAGCAATATGTCCAAGTTGAGTTTCAATATTTTTTATAGCTGTTCCTTGATTTTGTAATTGATTTCCTTGTATTTGTAGTTGATTTCCTTGATTTTGTAAATGTTGACCCATTTTTAATATTAATTCTTCTATAGATAATTTCTTTTGTTTAAATTGTGGGTTATTATTATTAAATCCGTGTGGATAATTAGGTTTATAATTAGGATTTCCTTGATTAGATGGATTTCCTAATTGTTGTGTCATATTATTCATCCATGGTTGATTAGTTGTATTATTATTCCAATTAAAATTAGGATGATTTTTCCATCCAGGATTATAATAATTTGCATAAGAATTATTAGGTCTGTTGTTAATTGCATTAATTGTTTCATATTGAGATTGGGATTCTATAAGTTGTCCAGATGAATTTTATTCTATTATAGTTGGAGAGTAATTCATTCCAAAATGATCTAATTTTTTAGATATAGCAGCAATTTGTGAAGCTAACATAGATATTGCATCATTTTCATGAATACTAGCTATTTTTTTCGGATTCATTCTATCAGCAGCTATCGAAAATTATTTGTTGTCATTTCTTCGATTAGTGCATAGGCTTCATCAAATGGTTTTGACATTAATGATCCTCCAAGAAGAAGCATCGATGATTGATCTTAAAGATCCTACTAATCCATTATAAAAAGTTTGGATAATTAACCAATCCGGTAACGCATGATGGGGGCATTTCCTAAGAAGTTCTTTAAATCTCTCCCAAGATTCATATATTGACTCTCCATCAAACTCGACTAAAAGAAGTTATATCATTTCTAAGCTTAGCAGCTTTTAGATGGTGGAAAATATTTGGATAGAAATTTTTGTGATAATTCTCCCCAAGTTTTAATAGATCCAGGTGCTAACTAATTTAACCACATTTTAGCCTTATCCCTTAAAGAAAAAGGAAAAAGTCTAAGTCTAATAGCATCGTTAGATACTCCTTCATATTTGAAAGTAGCACATAGTTCTAAAAAACTAGCAAGATGTAAATTAGGGTCTTCAGCAGATGAACCACTAAATTGATTGTTTTGTACCATTTGGATAATCGTGGTGTTTAAGTTCGAATGAATTAACTGCTACATCGTGTTTTGAATAGTTAAATGAATTTCATCTAATGTAGGGTTGGCATAATCTCGTAATGGTCTTTGTTGATTGATAATTTCATTATCAGGTATATTTGTCATTTATGTTAAATTTATAATTCCTCTTTTTTGTTTTCTAATTCTTTTAATTGTACGCTCTAATTCAGAATCGTAAGGTATTAAATTTTTGTTTCCAAATTTTCACATACAATTTTAAAATAGATTTTAGATTAGTCTGTTACTTTAGTAAATAATTTCTTTACTTCCCCGGCAACGGCGCCAAAAACTTGACCCACTTTTTATATGTATGCAATTTAAGTTAATAAGTAACGGCACCAAAAACTCGATCCCGCTTTAAATATAGTTATATGATTTAATGTATAATGTGGATTCTACGCAAGTATATGTATCGTATCAAGTAATACAGGGCTCTAGTGGAGTCCTCGGTTATCGATCCCACGAGGAAGTTTTTAACGGATTTGTTATCGCCTAAAATTAAAGGAATTACTTACTAATCTAGTAGACTGAAATTAAAAGTAACTTAAAGCAAACCTAAAGTAAACGAATGCTTGAAATAAAGTTGATTTAATTAATTCAGAAAAAGTATCCTTCTCCTTATTTTTAGAAAATTAAGTGAACTGATGAATTTAAATAGAATTTTTAAATTGTATTGTGACAAATAGGAGCATTCCTATTCTTTACCCTTTGGTCCGAGGCAAAGAACATCGACTAATCCTATGTTTGATTATCGAATCCGCGGCTAGCCGGGAGGATATCGGCCGCCCCTTCGTAGCTCCCACGTTCCCCTCACCCGAGGGCTAACATCTACACTTCGCCTCTCAAACAGTAGGATCGAATTGAGTATTTTAGTCTGTCACACTAAAATATCTAATTCTACACCCGTTAATTAATATTTCCCTATTTATTTGCACCCGCCTTCCAAGGCTTTTGACTTCCCTGAATATTAGATGTAATGTTTACTATAGTTGATAATTCAACATATTTTAACTACTTAATCGGTCGGATTGAAAGTAAATTAAGTTTTAAGTAAAAATTATCACAATTTATTTATACTATATTAGGTGCTTTTATTTAATTTCATCTATCCGCATAATTTTCATAAACAAGGAGAAAGACTAAGAAAACTACTCGAATGCATGGAATAAAACAAAGCATGGATTTCATTTAAAGTTAACAACAATAAACAAAGATACTTATCTTAATTTCCTCCCTAAGCGTACTCCTCAAGTTCCTTTGACTTTTCCTTCTAGTACAAAGAACTAAACAAAGACTCAATTAAACTAATGAACTCACTAAACTCACTTAAACTTACACTCAAGACACTAGAAATGAACACACAGAAGACTAAAAAGACACACACACTCTAGAATTCGGCCTCTATTTATAGAGGTAGGCAAAGGTCCAAGGGGTGCTTAAACACCTCTTCAAAAAGTGTCCAGGTTCAATGTATATGCATTTTGAACTAGCTCACCGTCGGCGGGAAATGACCTCGCCGTCAGCGGGGCTTCTGAAGGTCTTCAAACCGCGCGATCTCGTTGTCGGCGGGCTCGGGCTCGCTGTCGGCGAGGTAGTTATAATTCCTTCAGAAATTTCTCCTCACGATCTCGCCGTCGGCGAAGTAGTTATATTTGCATGAATTTCCTCCTTTTTGATCCAAATTTGCTCTATTTCATGCTTTTTGCTTCTATCACTAATAAATCTTCATTCCTGCAATAAAATAAAGAAAATACCTTTCTTTAAAGTGCAATTTCATCAAAAATAGATATGAATTTCTCAATGAATTTTTCTGTGATCAATAAGCAATGTAAGGATCTAATTATTAGAAGATGCGTCTCTTATGAAGAAACTGAACCAATTATTCAAAAATGTCATGATTCTGATTTTGGAGGACATTTTGGGACAGATAAACTGCGTATAAAATTCTACAATATGGATTCTACTGGCCTACTCTAATTAAAGATGTATACAGATATATAAAAACTTGTGATAAATGCCAAAGAGTAGGAAATATATCAAGAAAAAATGAAATGCCTCTGAATTTTATATTAGAAGTTGAAATTTTTTATGCTTGTGGATTAGATTTCATGGGACCTTTTATTCCTTCATTTGGAAACTCATATATATTAGTAGCTGTCGATTATGTTTCCAAATGGATTAAAGCGCAAGCTTTACCTAGGTGTGATGCTAAAAGTGTTTCAAAATTTTTAATGAAAAATATTTTTACTAGATTTGGAATGCCGAGAGTGATTATCACCGACGGGGAACTCATTTTAGAAATAAATATATTCACAAACTAGTAGAAAAATATAATATTATTCATAAGATATCAACTCGCTTATCATTCACAAACTAAGTAGATTAGTTGAAGTTTCTAATCGAGAGATTAAGCGTATTTTAGAAAAGTCTCGTAAACCCTAATAGATCGGATCGGTCTATAAGACTAGACACTGCATTATGGGCATACAGGACTACTTATAAAACTTCGATTGGAATGACTCCTTAAAGGCTTATATATGGAAAAACTTGTCACTTACCAGTTAAATTAGAACATAAAGTATATTGGGTCATTACATAATTTAATTATAATATGAAAGAAGCTGGTGAGAAGAGATTGTTGCAATTAAATGAATTAGAAGAATTAAGGAATGAATCATAAGATAATGATAGGATTTATAAAGAAAGGATGAAATTATGGCATGGTCGGAAGATTAATCAGAGAAATTTTAAACCAGGACAAGAAGTTTTGCTATATAATACTATATTGAAATTATTTCCTGGGAAATTGAAATCTCGATGGTTAGGACCTTTCACTATAACTCAAATATTTTCATATGGAACTATAGAAATTGAAGATCCAAAAACAGGACATAGATTTAAGGTAAACGGACATAGATTAAAACCATATTTCAAAGGTAGAATACCAAATTTTAAAGAAGTTTTAATGCTTAGTCGACCTGATAACTAACTGAAATAAGGTCGGGCTGACGACGTTAAACCAAGCGCTTTATGGGAGGCAACCCATAGTAGTCTTTTATTTTAATTATATACAAATTAGTGAGTCTGTAATATTAAAATAAAGTTTACTATTCAATTTTTAATTAGAATCATCACAAATTCAAACCTATATGATGAGATCAAAAAATATTCGGACCAGAGCAAAATTGGGCAATTTTACCGAATCTCGCCGACAGCGAGCCCGAGCCCGCCGACAGCGAGATCGCTTGTCATATCTTCAAATCAGTTTTATAACTAGCTCGCCGACGGCGAGAAACTTCCCGCCGACGGTGAGGCAATTAAAAAATTGGTCTCTTAAGTTTTATGTGCGGTTTTGGACAATTCTAAAGCCATTTCTTTGTAGAAAACCATCCCAAATTCATTTTTACACTGTTTTCTTCCCAAGAAACGACTAGAGACCATTCCTTTCAATCCGAAATGGCCACCAAGCTCTTAGAAACCACAAAAACTGGAGTTTTCAACCAAAGAAAATTCATCAGTTCGGAGGCGCAGCGTATTTTCAACAAAGTTTTGATGTAGAAGCGAATTATTAAAGAAAGGAGATTTGTCAACAGAGGAGTAGAGAATTCCACCACAAAAATTGAAGAAATGATCGTGCAGCGGCATTGGGATATTTTGCTATACGAGATCCACTGTAGTTATTCCTGTAGTTAAAGAGTTTTACTCTAATCTACATGCGATCAACAATGGAAGTGTCTACGTCGTAGGAAGATGGGTAATATTTACTCCTTCAAGGGTAAATGAATTATTTTCTATAGTAGAATACCCTGTTCGTCATTATTCAAACTTTGTTCCTTCAAGATACAATATGAACGAGATTTATAGATACCCGACCGACGAACCTAATGATCGTGAGTTGCGCGAAGACGGGTATGTCGCTTTCTCGCATCACTTTTTAACCCCCGTCTCGAAGCATCGGCATTTCTTTATCTCATCAAAATTATTACCCACTATGAGGGTAAATAAGGTTTCAAAGGAATGCGCTATATTAAATAACCGTATTCAAATTGGACTATCTATCGATGTCGGATCGATTATAAGTAAAGTCTTCTTCGGGATCGATTGTGCATAGGTCGGCTCATGGACTCGGACACCCATCGACTATATTTGCTTTATGCAATCGCACCAAGTTTCATACGAGGCGTGGAAAAGGTACTTTAGCCATGGAAACCACTCGATCCTACGGATATATTTCCAACTTTGGATAACAATGATGAGATTACCATTATTTCGATAGAGCATCACGTAACAATCCTTTAGTGAGGCCCCTCATCGATAAAACAAATTTCATTCCGAAAAGATTAAAGGATTGGAGAAAGAGTCGCAAAACGTGTTGAATTCCATCGATAATATCTCCGATATGTTCGATCACATCGATCGGAGGATGAAGGAGCACTTTGATCATGCTCGGACATCCGGAGGCCGCTTTATTCATTTACCGAGATAAAAAGGGTGGATCGATGAAGAATCTACTGCGTATTCCTTTCGTGCCTTGCTACAATCTATTTGTGCACTCGCGTCACATCGGGAATATCGTAGAGGATGTTAGTTCGTACACTCGAGGAGTAGCAAAGATTTCTATCTTATGTTATATTTGTGTGTATATATGTGTTGATTTGGATTTAGGTTTTACTATGATTTAAACTTTAAATTTGATCATCTCATATTCGATGAAATTATATGTATTTGTTATGTCTCGGCATTTAGAGTGTTGTGGTGTGGATTGCAATGCCGAGTATTTATGAGAGTTCGAAGTATCAAGTCTTAAGTGTTAGTGTTTAAAAGTGTGAAGTTTGTAAGTATTATGGATTTCATATATAAAGTTATATTGTTTAAGTGAACTTTTTGTGAGTATAAGTATCTAGTCTTCATACTAAATTATCAAATTAAGTGATCGTAAGATTAATTAGTGACCAAATAGAGGTTGAAAATGATTGAAGAATTTTAAATATTTAAAATTTTTGGGAGCTCACCGACAGCGAGAATTATCCCGCCGACAGCGAGGGAAAGCCCGCTGACAGCGAGAACAATCTCGCCGACGGTGAGATTTTCCAAAAACTTTGGCCTTGGTAAATTAATTAGCTCGCCGATGGCGAGAAAAATCTCGCCAACAGCGAGGTCGCGAAATGTCCTATATTTGACCAGTCAACCGACACTATTCATCTCCCCTTCGTCAAAACTTTGAAAAAAAAAACTGACCTAGGGCTCGTGAGATCTTGGATTTAAGGAGATTTCAACACTTTTTGACATTGGATTTCATCTCCCCTTGGTAAGTGCTTCACTCTTATGCAAAAATTTTTTATTTTCACCATGAATTTCTTCTACATTGGGAAATTTTGAAAAAATTCGAAATATGGAGAAAATACTTGGAAGAAATTCATGGAGATCAATTTAAATGGATTTTAGTTGCTATAGAAAGCCATTTTAGTAATAATTGGAAGTTTAGTTAGAATTTTTGTGATTTTCATAGATCGAACGAAATGGCTCCTCGACAAAGACAAAGGTTGGATTACGACGAAACCCGATTCATAAATGCAAGAGCACAAACTCGATACTTTCAAAACATTCAAGAAAGAAAATGCATACAGGATCGAGTTTCAAGAATTCGGGCGGAGAAGTGGAACGAATAATTAAGGAAAGAGGATGGAAAAATTTTTGCTACACCACAAACAGGGCTGCTGTAGAAGTTGTCAAGGAATTTTATGCCAATCCGACCGCAATCGAAGATGCACCGATCAAAGTAAGAGGATTTTTGGTCGAATTCGGTCTGCTAGGATTAATTCATTTTATGAGGTACGTGACCTACATACCAGTGACTATGATACTTTTGGAACAATGGAAGGACCACTGGAAGAGGTGATAAACTTTCTCACTTACGGGAAAGGCGTTTGGAAGATAAAGCAGCGCAAAAGGGTAAATTTTCCTCTTTCAATGTTAAATGCATTATCTAAGGCCTGGCACTACTTCATTTGTTCTACCTTGTTACCCACATATCACCACAGTGAGGTAATAAGAGAGAGCAATTCTGAATTATTGTATTTAGAATCAAAAAAGTATAAATGTGGGAAATATTATTTATAAGAATATATTAGCCACTGCACGAAGTGAAAGTGGAGTAGGACTAGGACACCCTGGTCTGATTTTTGAACTCTACCAACTCTCCGGAGTTGAGGCTAGAGATGATGAAGAATGGGTGGAACCAATGAAGCCCATCACTCTGGCTAATATTAAGACGTATGAATCCCACGAAGGATGGAGATCAGGGACGAGGAGTTATATGCCTTCATCGAGTAGAGATATACCTTATACTAGTTATGACCCCCCTCAGTACACCACCCCTATCCTTCATGATCCGATGAATGAGCCGACCCTACATAGAAAGAGTTTTGAAAAATTGGAGAGAACATGGAAAGGAAGTTCGAGCATATGGACCAAAGGATCGGAGGCTCGGAGAGAAGACATGATTATGACAAGTGAATATCTCCAGTGACATTCAGAATACGAAATAGCATATTATGAGGCTGAACGTCATTACAGGAGAGGTGAATTAGATGTTGTCTTTCCTGAATACCCCCACTACACACAGTATCAGCCTGCTCAGCTTTCTCAGCCTGGAGATCAGGGAGATGATATAGTTTGGGATTTTGATGCTGAAGATTAGAGATTTTATTTGTTTTTTTTAGATTAATTGTTATTTTAAGAACTTTATTACTTTGTGTGTAATTGTTATGTACTTTCACGTGATCGTGGAGTTGGTGTGTTTGTTTTAAATCGCTTAAGCTGTTATGTTAGACTTTTTATATATGTTAAATTAGTATGTAAATTCTCTTTAAGGTAGTATGTTAGTTTTTCTTTAAATGTGTTGTTTAAGTTTTATAAATTGTGAACTTTAATTTTAGATTATTTTAGTAACCCAGTTGATTGGATGTGTAATAATAGATTAAGTTTTAATTTGTTTGTGTTTTTATACTTATTTAAAAATTTCTTTACCTTAAAGACTCTCTTTTAAATACTATATATATGTGGAAGAATACTAACAATACAGGTTCTTTAAATAATGAAAAGACCTGCAAAAATTTCAAGGAAAAGAAATACCTAAAGCTCAAAAGTATGATGTAAATTCATTGTATATTTTCCTTTTCACCATTTAGAAATAGATAGAAAAATTTAAGTTTGGGGGAGAAAAATACAAATTTAATTATTAAATTGTTCTCAATTTCTATGTTTAAAAAAAATTATTATTATTTGATTTTCCGTAATAAATTTAAATTCACTAACTCGAATTAATTTATATAATTATTATAGAAAGTTGAATAGAATATTTCTAAAAATCCAAATTAATTTAATAGTAATAAGATATTTGGTTAAAAGGAATAAGAATATAAGAAACTATTTAAAGTAAGGGAAACTATATTCTAAAATCGAAATTCTTAAGTATTTAGGTGAAAAAGAAGAGATTGAAACTCAATGAAGTAAAGTGCTATGAAATACATATAAGCAAAGAAATATTTTAATTTTCAAATTTAGAAAGAGAAAGTCAAGTTCAAAATTATTAACGTACTATCCAGATACAAGTAATCCTCACTGAAAAAGAAAAGAGAAGGATCGAAAATCAATCCAAAAAGAAAAAAAGAAAAGAAAAGAAAAATATAAGTGAGAGAAGCTTCGAAAGTAGATGTTTTATCAAAAATTGGCTTCAATGGAATCAACCTAAAGGGTAAAACTCAAATATATTTCTAAACTTATATATATATATATATATTAGTATTTTACTAAATAGTGTTTTCTTGGACTTCCTATCATCTAAATATCTTAAGTAAATTACTCTTTTTAATATAGTTTTTCCTAAAATAAATAGAGAGCTAGAAATCTTAGATCTAATAACTAAATAATCTTATATCTATAAAGTTAATTTAATTACTTAAAAATATTTCTATTTAACTTTACTATAGTATTATTTAAATTTAATTCATAGTTTATTTGAATTAAAAAATTCTATTACAAAAATCATTGTTTTTATTTAGTATAAAAATTAGTTGAGGACAAAGTAATAATTAAGTTTCGGGGATTTTGATCACGTAAAAATATGTTAAGAAATTCATACCTATTTTTTATGAAATTGCACTTTAAAGAAAGGTATTTTCTTTATTTTGTTACAGGAATGAAGATTTATAAGTGATGGAAGAAAAGAAGTATAAAATAGAGCAAATTTGGATAAAAAAGGAAGAAATACATGCAAAATGAACTAAGTCGCCGACGGCGAAATCGAGCCCGTCGATGGCGTGATTATAAAGAGAATTTCTTAAAGGTTTGCAACTACCGCGCTGACAGTGAGCCTGAGCCCGCCGACAGCGAGATCGCGCGGTTTGAAGACCTTCTAGAAGCCCCGCTGACGGCGAGATCATTTCTCGCCGACGGTGAGACCGTTCAAAATTCCGGATACATTAAACCCTGACGCTTTTCAAGAGGTGATTAAGTACCCCTCGGATCTTCGTCTACCTCTATAACATGAGGACGAATTTTAGTATGTGGTGTGTCTATTTTAGGAGTCTTAGAGTATTCTATTAGTGTGCTTTTAAGTCTAAGTTGAAGTTTAGTGTGAGTAAGTGTAAGTAGTGAGTTAAGAAGTGTGTTATACTATATGGAAAAGTCAAAGGAACTTCAAGGAGTCTGTTTGGGGAGGAAATTGAGATAAGTATCTTTGTTTATTGTTGTTAACTTTAAATGAAATTCATGCTTTGCTTAATTCTCATGCATTCCGAGTAGTTTTCTACTTTTCTCCTTGTTTATGAAATTATGTGAATCGATGAAATTAAATAAGTGTTTAATATATTAAAATAAATCGTGATAATCTTTTACTTAAAACTTAATCTACTTTAAATCCGGCTAATCGAATTGTTAAAATATGTCGAATTATCAACTATAGTAAAGATTACATCCAATATTCAGTGAAGTCAAAAGCCTTAGAAGAAGGGTGCAAATAAATAGGAAATATTATTTATCGGACGTAGAATCGGACATTTTAGTGCGACGTACTAAAATATTCAATTTGGTCCTATTGTTTGAGAGCTGAAGTGTAGATGTTGGAACGCTGGAGCTCGAAGTGGCAGCACGATCCTCCCAACTCTACCAGCAGATTCGATAATCAAGCATAGTGACTAACTAATGTTCTTTGCACTCTGACTAAAGGATAAAGAATAGAATGCTCCTATTGATCACAATACAATAAAAAAATCTATTTGAATTCATCATTCACTTAAGTTTCTAAAAACAAGGGGAAGGATACGTTTTCTGAAATCTTTAAATCAACTTTTTTTAAAGCATTAGTTTACTTTAAATCGCTTTAGTTAAGTATTCTAAATTCCGTATACTATATTAGTAAGTAAATCCTTTTAAATTTAGCTGTTACAAATCTTTTAAAACTTCCCCGTGGATCGATAACCGTGACTCCACTAGAGTCCCGTATTACTTCGATACGATACATATACTTGCGTAGAATCCACATTATACATTCCATCATAAAATTAAATATATATTAAGCAGGATCAAGTTTTTGGTGTCGTTACTATTTTTGTAAACATTAAAAAGTGGGTCACTCCACAGTGTAATGAACTCCAGATGCTACAACTTGAAAGTAAACTCACTAAGCTAAACAAAAGTGCCCCTAAATTTCTCTCTCTAATTCTCTAGAATCTCTCTCTCTCTCTCTCTAATGAGATTTCTCTCTCTAAGGAGGCTAGAGGGGTTGGGGCGAATGGGGGCAATTTTCTCTGAAGGAGTGGACTCCTATTTATAGGCTCTAAGGGTTGCCTTGAGGCACCTCTTCAAAACATGTCCAAATTCAAAGAATCTTCTAGAAGGTCGGTCTGGCGCCTAGGCGCCGGAATCTGGCTCCTAGGCGCCGGACACCGCGTCCAGTTCTGCGCACCTCTTCGCTTTGGCTCGCACCTCTTCGCTTTTAAAACTGTTTTGGAGCGTCAAAATGCAATGTATCACATATCCTATTATCAAGAAACAATTGTCAGTCTTCTAGAATGTCCAATAACTGCTCTCTCCATCAAAATAATCGTCCAAAAGTCGTCAAAAACTTGACAGTTTCTGTATCGAGTCTGGCGCCTAGGCGCCAAGCCATATTTTTTTCTTTCTTTTGTATTTTGCTCCATTTTTGCTCCCTTTTGCTCCTTTTCCTTTTCTAGACATTTTTACATCACCTACATCCAAAAACACAAAAATACCCTTCATTAAAGCATAATATCCTTAAAAATTGATAAAAATCAAGGCATAAAAATATGTATTTTTCTTCATGGATTAGTAACAACTCTTCTAGGCACGGAGACAACTGACTTGACGGGGGCGGGAGCAACCTTCACCTTTTTAGCAGAAGGGAAGTCCTGGTGGGAGTTTAGGTCTATCTCGAAACATGATTTATTAATTTCAGGGGCAGCAACTTTCATAACGACAAACGGAGCTTTTCAAGTACGACTTCGAACTCACTGAAGCCGGTCCCGAACTGGATCATTGGAGTGGCAAGATGGGCCTCCCAGGAGATGGGAAAGTCGCAGGAGAAGGTAAGCATAGGGGTTGACATTTTCACTATCGAAAGAAAATTTCTAAAAGTTTGTGAAGGTTAAAACCTTGTAATCATAGTGCAAACACTGCAAAAAGGTCGTTATGTGAACTGGGCACAATTTCATTTTATTTTTTTAGTTGATTCTTAGTATTTTATTTTGTCTTTGATTTTCAAGTTTTAATTAAAAGAAATTTAAGATTTGAAAATTTATTGGTTCGATTTGCCGATAGCAAAATCGAACTCGAAAGACATAAAGAGAAAGTGAAGTGCGGGACCCTGTCCGAGGACCCTCTTGACAACGCACATTGCTCTGGCGAAACTTATTCACCAACATATTGGGGGTCCGACCCCACAAAGTCAAGAAGAATCCTAAAGACTCTTGAACCCCCCCCTCCCCCCGTTTAAGGATGGTTAAACAGATGGTCTTGGAATCGAGGGGAGTTGATCAAAATTTCCCAAGCAAGAAATGGGTAAAGTATGTCAACAGAAGAATAGTAATCTGATTCATGAGGGACATGAACTCATTACTGATGTATAAATATAACATTTCCTGATCTTAATGAAGAGAGAAACCACTCCCTAGCGGAGTCGCCCAAAAATTGTCAAACGCCAAGGGGTATAGGGGTTTTGATTTAATTTATATATATATATATATATATATATATATATATATATAACTCGGAAAATATTCTTTTTAATTTTTTAAAAAAATGGAATCGAACTGATCCCGTACAGCAATAGCTTACATCAACTAAACATTCCTAGAATTTAAACAACAAAGCCATATGATTTCGAGGTAGTTTCCGTCAGTGCAACATAAATCCTCAACTCTTTGTTAGGCATTTGCATGATCATGTTATGTAAATTAAGCCCTAACCGGTCTTAGGGACTCGAGGTAGTCGTTTGGTACGACATAAACCCTCACATCTTCTAGGCCGATTGTATGATTATGTCATACGAATATAAGTCCTAATTAACTAAATTCTGGTAAGATTGAAATATTAGATAATATTAGGATTTTCTTAAATTCGAGCCAAAAAAAACAGGATATTTTGGGAAGTTGCCAAGATTCCTTCGATCCTCGCCCTTCTCCTACTTCTCTTCATTTGGATTCTAAAAAATTTACCGTTCGGTAAATTTTTTTGAACCTTAGACTTTAAGACTGCTACTTAACAAGGAGCTTGGAGCATATACTGTGGGTAGCCCGACGAGGACTTATAGAGGACATCTTCGAGGGAGCAAACGAGTCTACAACAGCAAAATTCTTCCCTTAGTTTAAATAATAAGCCATGGGACTTCAAGGTTGTCTGTCTAATGCAACATAAATCCTCAACTTATCTTTCAGGCCTTTGTATAACCATGTTGTGCAACATAAGCCCTAACTCATCTTAGGCTTCCGAGGTCGTCGTTTAGTACGACGTAAATCCTCCTACCTTCTATGTCATTTGTATGATCGATATCATGCAAAGTAAGTCATAAATAATAAAATTGGCAAGATGGAACATCTAATAATTTCTTCAAAATTTAAGCACAACCATAGGATAGTGATATATAAAAAAATACCTATTTCTTTATGTCTTAATTTTTATTAATTTCTAAGGATATTATGCTTTAATGAAGGTATTTTTTGTGTTTTTGGATGTAGGTGATCTAAAAAGGTCTAAAAAGAAAAAAGGAGCAAAAATGAGCAAAAATGGAGCAAAATACAAAAAGTATAAAAAAATATGGTCTGGCGCCTTAGCGCCAGACTTGATACAAAAACTGTCAGGTTTTTTACAACTTTTGATCAGTTATTTTGACGGAGTGAGCGGTTATTAGATATTCTAGAAGACTGGCAGTTGTTCCTTGATAATAGGACATGTGATACATTGCATTTGGACGCTCCAAAATGGTTTTAATCGCGAAGAGGTGCGAGCCAAAGTGAATAGGTGCGAAGAACTGGACGCGGTGTCCGCGCCTAGGCGCCGACCGACCTTCTGAAGATTCATCGAATGTGGACATGTTCGAAGAGGTGCCTCGAGGCAACCCTCGAAGCCTATAAATAGGGGTCCATTTCTTCGAAAACGTGCCCCTCCCATCGTAACCCTTCTCTTATCCACTTTAGGATCTCTCATCCTTAGAGAGAAAAATAGAGTGAGAAATTTAGGGCCACTTTTGTTTAGTTTAGTGAGTTTATTTTCAAGTTGTTGCATCCTGAGTTCATTACACTCGTGGAGTCGGTAGGAATCGAAGATTTGTAGAAGAAATATTCGAGATAAGTATTTTTATATTTGATTCAAAGTTTATTTATCATGTTTTGCTATTTATTTTCAATGTGTTCTGAGTAGTTAGTTTACTTTCTTGCTTCAATTATGAAGAGATAGATAAGATAATATAAAGATTCGACGGAGAATTGAAATTCAAAATATTTTCAAAACATTGTGATGATATTAATACCTGGTCTTACTTTACTTTTTAAATTAGCCATTTAAATTGTTAAAACCTGTTGAAGAGGTTTGAGACCTTGAAGGAGAAGAACTCTTAACTTGTAAATGTCACATGAATCCTCGGATAGTCGAAGGCCATGTGCGGGCTATTCAAGGTGAAGTGCAAATAAATAGGAAGATAAGATTTAAAGGGCGTAGAATTGATAAGTTTTTAGAGTGACAGACTAAATTCTTATAATTTGATTTGTAGATTAGGAAAGGGTCACAAGTAGGGCCTAGATTAACCCATTCTACTAACAATACATCCGGACCTGTTCTTTAAATTAGCCAATGTTCTTTGCGTCTGGATCAAAGGGTAAAGAATAGGAATGCTTTTATTTGGCACAATACCATAAATCAAATTCTCCAACGAATATTAAATTATCTTAAAAATCTTAGATTAATTGAAGCAAAGAAAGTTGTTTATTTTATATAGTTTTCATAAATCATTTTCTTATTATTGTTTTCTTTATTTGCATCTAGTGAATTAATAGTAATTTATAATTAAATTAAAAGATAAAAATATATTTTTATTTTTTTATATAGAAAATTTATCACTATAATTCTTCCCAGTGGGATCGATACTGGGGTCTTTGTTTCAAAGCCGTATATTACTTGAAACAATACATATACTTGCATAGTACCCCTAGTGTGTAAAAATATTTTCTAAATTTACATCATATTAATTTTATACACTAGCCGCTATTTATAAATTGAGTCAAATTATTTGCTATCTTTTGGAAGCGAATATTATTGCATTATTGCGGGTCGGGTCAAAGTTTTTTGCGTCGTTGCTGGGGAAGAAAGAAAGAGAATAGTATAAATTTTCTTATAAAAAATAAAAAATTAAAAAAATATATATATAAATTATAATAAAAAAAAGATATATATTTTATTCCTTGTTTTATGCAAAGATTTGGTTCTGAAGAATTAATACCTTTAGATTCTGAATTAGAAAGAACAATTAGAAAAATTAAAAAGGGAAAACTAATTCAAAATTTTCAAGAAATGACTACTTTACAAAATCCAATTGAACTTAATGATCAAAATGTTTATAAACCATTAAAGGATTATGCTAACCCTATAGTTGATGAACTTCATAGTAGTATTCAAATACCTACTGTAGATGCTAATTCTTTTGAACTTAAACCGTCTATTATTCAAATGGTGCAAAACAATCAATTTGGTGGATCACCAAACAAGGATCCAAATTTACATCTTGTTAGTTTTTTAGAACTTTGTGCTACCTTTAAATACAACAATGTTTCTGATGATGCTATTAGACTTAGACTCTTTTCTTTTTCTTTAAGAGATAAAGCAAAGATGTGGTTAAACTCATTAGCGACTGGTTCTATTAAAACATGCGCTGAAATGGCACAAAAATTCCTTACTAAATATTTTCCTCCTTCTAAAACTGCTAAATTAAGAAATGATATTACTTCGTTTAGTCAATTTGACAGGGAGACAATTTATGAAACTTGAGAAATATTTAAAGAACTATTAAGAAAATGTCCTCATCATGCTTTACCCGATTGGTTAATTATTCAAACATTTTATAATGGATTAATTGGATCTTTAAAATCAATTATTGATGCTGCTGCTGGATGTTCTTTAATTTCTAAATCATTTGAAGAAGCTTACACTTTAATTGAAAAAATGGATAATAATAATTTTCAATGGCCTTCCGAAAGGATTAATCCTAAAAAGATGGCAAGTATTCACGATAATGAAGCCTTTTCTATCTTAGCTTCACAAGTTGCGGCAATGTATAAGAAATTAGATAATTTTGTAATTAATATTTCGCATAATAACTCGCTAATATCAAGATTCTTAAACTATCGAAACTTTACAAGCTATCGCAAGTAAAAATAATCCTTATTCAAATTATTATAATCCCGGTGGAAAAATCATCCTAATTTTAACTGGAATAATTCACAACAACAATGGGGTAATAATCAATCTCATCCCACTAGAAATTGGAATAATCAAGTTAATTCAAATTATAAACCTCCTGGATTTAATAATCAACAGAAAAAGTTATCAATAGAAGAATTAATTTTGCAAATGAATAATCAATTACAAAATCAAAATACTACTATTCGTAATATTGAAAATCAAATGAGGCAAATTGCTACTTTAATTAATAATAGACCTGTAGGAATACTTCCTAATAATGTTGAAATTAATCCAAAGGAAACTGAAAAAGAACATGAACAAGTTAAAGTTGTGCAACTTAGAAGTGGAAAGGAATTAAAAGAAAGAATGCAGAATGAAATTGAAAAAAAGATTGAGGTCGAAGAGATCGAAAAACCTAAAGAAACTCTCTCTCCTAAGTAAAGATCGATCGTTATACCTGTTAATGTAGAAGTTGAAAAACCACCACCACCTTTTCCTCAAAGACTTAAAAAGCAGAAATTAGATCATCAATTTTCTAAGTTCTTTGAAATTTTTAAGAAACTTACTATTAACATACCTTTTGCTGAAGCTTTGGAACAAATGCCAACTTACGCAAAATTTATGAAGGATATTTTAAGCAAAAAATGAAAATTTGAAGCTTTTGAAATTGTTGCATTAAGTGAAGAATGCAGTGCAATAATTCAAAAGAAATTACTTTAAAAGCTTAAGGATCCCGGAAGTTTCACTATACCTCGTGCTATTGGAGAAAAATTTTGTGGAAAAGCTTTATGTGATTTAGGAGCAAGTATTAATCTCATGTCATTTTCTATCTTTCAAAGATTGGATTTAGGAGATATTACTCCCACCACTGTAACCCTTCAGTTAACTGATAGATCTATCACTTATTCTAAAGGAGTTATAGAGGATGTCCTTGCTAAAGTGGATAAATTATCTTCCCTGTAGATTTCATAGTACTTGATATGGAAGAAGATAAAGAGATACCTATTATTTTAGGGAGACCTTTTCTAGCTACCGGACGAGCTATGATTGATGTGCAAAAAGGAGAACTAACCATGAGAGTTAATAATCAAGAAATTAAATTCAATGTTCTTATATCAATGAAGTACCCTGATAAAGAGAAATGCTATCGAATGGATATAATTGATTATTTAATTGAAAAACATTATCAAGAAAAATGTAAAGTCATTTCTAAAGAAAAATTTAAATTTTTAACTGATAAAGATGAAGTAGTAGAACAAGAAGAGACTCATTTTTTTAAAGATAATTAGGAAACTTTAGACATAACTCAAAATGATATACTTTTACCCTCAATTAAAAAAGCTCCTGAACTGAAATTAAAAATGTTACCTTCCCATTTAAAATATGCATTTCTTGGAAATTCATTAACTTTACCTGTTATTATTTCTTCTGAACTGAGTAAAGATCAAGAAGAAATACTAATAGGTGTGTTAAAGAATTATAAGAAAGCTTTTGGTTGGACTATTGCTGATATAAGAGGAATAAGCCCTTCCATTTGCATGCATAGAATCTTAATGGAAGAAAATTTTAAACCTATTATAGAATCGCAAAGAAGATTAAATCCTATCATGAAAGAGGTTGTTAAAAAAGAAATTATTAAATGGTTGGATGCTAGTATTATTTATCCTATTTCGGATAGTCAATGGGTAAGTCCTATTCATTGTGTTCCGAAGAAAGGAGGTGTAACTGTCATTGTTAATGATAAAAATGAACTTATTCCTACAAGACAAGTTACTGGATAGAGAATTTGTATTGACTATAGGAAATTAAATAAAACCATTAGAAAGGATCATTTTTCTTTACCTTTCTTGGATCAAATGCTCGATAAATTAGCTGGACACTCATATTTCTATTTTCTGAATGAATATTCTGGTTATCATCAATTACTTATTGCTCCTGAGGACCAAGAAAAGACAACATTTACAAGTCCTTATGAAACATTTGCTTTTAGAAGAATGCCTTTTGGTTTATGTAATGCACCTGCAACTTTTCAAAGATGTATGATGTTAATATTTTGTGAATTGATTGACAAAGGAATTGAAATATTCATGGATGATTTTTCAGTCTTTGGAACTTCTTTTGAATCTCGTTTGGAAAACATAGCCAAAGTTCTGAAAAGATGTGAAGAAAAAAATTTAGTTCTTAACTGGGATAAATGTCAATTTATGGTCACAGAAGGCATTGTACTTGGTCACAAAGTATCACAAAAAGGGATGGAAGTAGATCAAGCAAAAGTAAAAATTATTGTTGAATTGCAACCACCTACTACTGTTACTGATGTGAGAAGTTTTCTAGGTCATGTTGGATTTTATAGAAGATACATAAATGATTTTTTTAAAATTGCTAAACCTCTTTGTTATTACCCACAAACTAGTGGAATGACTGAAGTATCAAACAGAGAAATTAAAAGAATTTTAGAGAAAACTGTTAATCCTAAAAGAACTAATTGGGTTGATAGACTTGATTCTGCATTATGGGCTTATAGAATAGCTTATAAGACACCAATCGGAATGTCACCTTACCGGTTAATTTATGGTAAACATTGTCACTTACCTGTAGAACTTGAACATAAAGCTTATTGGCGATAAAGAAGTTTAATTTTAATTTGAATAAAGCAGGAGCAAAACGATTATTGCAACTAAATGAGATGGAAGAAATAAGAAACAAATCGTATGAAAATGCGAGAATTTATAAAGAGAAAATGAAGTTGTTGCATGATAAGAAAATGTCAGGAAAAATTTTGAGCTTGGACAAAAAGTATTACTATTTAATTCTCGTTTAACACTTTTTCTTGGAAAATTAAGATCTAAATGGATTGGACCCTATTTAGTTGAGAAAGTATACCATTATGGAGCTATGGATATTAAAGATCCCAAAACAGGAAAAATTTTTAAAGTAAATGGAATAAGATTGAAGCCTTATTTGGGAGATATTAAAAAGATTTATAAAGAGGCTTATGAATTGAGTCAACCTGATTAAAGATTTACTTAAGTCGGGCTGACGACGTTAAACCAAGCGCTTTGTGGGATGCAACCCATAATTATCTTGTGTTTTGAGTGTTTTTGTGTTTTGATGTAAGGTTATGCCTCGATCTTGATTAATTTTATATTACTTTAGAAAAATTTGATGCTTATAAGTCTTTGATGACTTAAGCTAAAAATTATTTTGAAGTATGTAAGATTTAAAAATAGGATCACTCTATTTTGAAAATGAGTAAAAAGGAGATCAAGTTAACCTTCATTATGATTGTTTACAATGAGAGTTATTGAGTCTAAATTACTCTTACTAGTATAATTTACCTATCTTGGAGAATGAATTTTGAAATTTGACGATTAGGCGAAACACAGTTGAACATAGTTCCGGCGCCTAAGCTCCAGAAGTAGGCGCCTAAGCGCCAGAATCAACTATGTATCAATAGGTCCGACGCCTAGGCGCCTAGGTGCCAGATTCGGCGCCTAAGCGCCACAGCTACTGGGTCGTGCAAAAATCGAAAATTTTTAGTTTTTCACACGATTTTCCCCCTTTAAATCAACCTATCTTCTTCCCTAACAATCAAGCAATCAAAATTATGTCCCTTGCACTTCATTCTTGAGAGATTTGAGAAATTTTTGAAGAAATGGAAGGAAGAAATCATGGAGAAGAAGCTAGGGACAAGGTTTCAAAAGAACCTCAACCCTACTTCAATGGTTTCATCGCCGTAAGTTTAGAGAAAATTTCTAGTCGTTTGGGTAAGTTTCAAGCGGAGTTTAAAAGCATTGGAGATCGCCTTCATGAGATGTTTCATCAAGTTGAACATCTAGAATGGCAAATGAACTTCAATTTGATCATTTTGCGGCTTATCAAGATGCTCAAGTTGAAATGTATGCGAAGAACAAGTGGATTGACGAAAAGACGGCTACAGATTTTCCGAGAGCTTTAGTGTTCTTTCAAAGTGAAATACACAATTTTCCTTGTGAAGATTAGAATATTCTGGTAATGAGATAGTTATTATGGTTTGTTGAGTCGTTGTATCGATTTAGAGAATCGATTATGTTTGTTTGTGTATTTGCTTTCATATTCAATGTGTGCTGTTTTTGCTTAGAAATTGTTATGTTTGAGTGTGTATTAGGAACTTGAATCAAATATAGTACTTATCTGGAATGTATTGAATCAATATTGAAGGTTATAAATGGAATTTAGTGAGTTTGATTGAAACCTTATGTTTGATTGGTGGATTTAATATTTAATTTTTATAAATTTTTGAAAAATATTGTGGAAGTTAGAAACTGAAGCTCTACTCTGATATGAGTAATTGGAAGTTGAATTTATGAATTTGGTGGAAAATTAAATTTAAAAATAACTTTTTTGTGAAAGGCGAGTCTGGCGCCTAGGCGCCAGAATCGGCGCCTAAGCGCCAGTTCGGCCTGTACCCGAAAACTTACTTAAATAACCCCCAAAAGCCATTTTTGACGCCTAAGCTTCATCTTATTCCCCATTTTCGCGAAAATACATCCTCTAGATCCATTTTGAGGTCAAAACATCAAGGATTTGAGCGTGAAACCACTCGATTTCTTCGTCTCAAGGTCAGATCTACACTTTAAACCATTTATTTTAGATTTTCACCATAGATTTCCCTAAGATTTGCTAAGAACCGAAAATTTTGAAATTTTTTTTTATTTTTAGTGATTTCTTTGGATTTCTAAACTTATTTTAAGTTTTATAAACTTAAAAAGAGTTTAAATCTTTGATTCCTAAATTTATTCTTGTTTTCTTTCAAGTTTAGATGGCTCCAAAATCTAAACGCGGGAAGGTACGAGATAACTTTTATAACAACAAAATTTCTACTGTGGCTGCGCATTTTCGCTTCCATGAATTTGCGACGTCCAGAAAGTTCATTTCTGAACGAAGTTTCTATCATCCTGGAGAAATGATCGAAAACACTATTGTTGCACACAATTGGCAACGATTTTGTTATTTTACTCGTCGTTGTCGTTATCCCGATTGTTCGAGAATTTTATGCAAATTTTCCGGATGCCAAAGATTATGAAGTCTTTGTCGGAGGATTCGGAGTAGGATTTAGTCCGTAAAGAATCAACATATTTTATGGCCTACCACCGACTATTGAGTGCTATTATTCTGGATTATCACCATCTGAGGGAGATTTGGATATGATCATTGCTTATCTGACTGACGGTACTGGATCTTGGAAGATCAGGAATGGAAAAAGGGTAAATTTCAAATCCTCCGAATTAAATGGTATTTCTAAAGCATGGAACTATTTTATTTCTGCAAGATTGTTACCTTCCAACCACTTGAGTGAAGTGACTAGAGATCGAGCGATCTTAAACTACTGCATTCAGGAGAGGAAGCCTATTGATGTCGAGAGCATTATTTATGATTCTGTGGATTCTACTGCGAGGTCCAGCACTTCTGTTGGATTGGGATTTCCATCTCTGATCTATTTACTAGTATTAGTAATGGAGTCACTGTTGATATTTCTGAGGAGAAGTTAAAGTCTACCAAGCCAATTGGGCAGGAGAGTGTTAGTATCTATGATCATCTTCGAGGGAAGAGATCGACCGCTCCTTCTACTTATGCACATACTTCAGTAGACCTTCTACTTCTCGACCCTCTACTTCGCCGAGCCACCATCGATTTCGGGAATCAATGCATGATCGCTTTTAGAGCGAGCAGCAGGAGTTATTTCAAACTCACTCGCAGGATTGATACTATCGATAGGAAACTAGATCATTTATCCGATTATACCCGGAGGAAGAGTAGTTATGATGCCGAGTATGATGAAGCCCTAGTCAGGTTTCTGAAGGGTGAACATGATGTTAGTTTTCCTACTTTTCCTAGATTCACACCATTTGTTGATCCTAAAGACGTAGAATTTTCCTTTGGTGATGATGATGATGATGAGGCTACATCTAGTGACTAGTAGTTATAGATCTTTTTGTTGAGCTACTATGTTAGTTTGTTTCGTTTGTTTTGTTTGTTTAGTTTTGTGTTTGATGTATGATGATTGATTAGTGTTAAGATTCTGTTGTTAAAATATTCTTAGTATATTGTGTTGAAACTGAAGTTAGAATTAATTTATATGTTTGTCTTAGTCTACTGTTTAGTAATTAGTAATTTTGCTTTGTTTTAATTATGTTTCAAATTTTGTATCATCATAAAATTAGCCTGCTTACTTTTTATACATGCTTAAATTTTATCTTAATTATTCATAAAAGCATAATAGAAGTTAATTTTTCTTTTTAAGATTGTTTTTACATACTTATTAAAAATTCTTATGATTTTCTTTCTCATACTTTCAAATTATCATAGTATACCAAAACTTAAGTTTGGGGGAAGGGAAAATCCATTCAAAATTAAATTTTATTTGTCCTTAAAGAGCTAATATTTTCATAAAAATAAAAACTTTTTAACATAACTTAAGGAATGAAGAATTTATTAGAGATCACTTTTATTTTTGAAATTATAAACAATTTAGTGAAAAATTTAACCAAAATTTTTTTAACTTTGATTGATTTTAAGAATAGAATTATTTAACTTAAAGAAGAATAAGATAAAGAATTTTTTCTATTCATGATAGAAATAATAGAATTTTAGAAATATTAAGTAATAAAAAATTATCACTTGAAAAAGAAAAGATTGGAAATCTTTTTGAATTCTTATTTATGTTATAATAATTAAGTGGAAATATATAAGTTTTGAAAATATAAGTTAAGGATAGTGAAGTTTAAAACCATTAACACGCTATCTAGATATAGTAATCCTCTATATATATTAAAAAAAATTAAAAAAAAGAGAAAAAAAAGAAAAAAAAAAGAGAAGAGAGGAGAAGCTTGAGGAAATGCCTAATAAAAAATTGGCTTCACTTGAATTATCTTGTCGGAAGAAAACTAGTTACATACTTTACTTAATTTTTATACATAAATATTTATTTAGAAAAGATTTTTCAAGAATATCTTTTTCTTGTAAATAATCCATGAAAGCTTAATATAATAGACTTCTATTATTTTCAAAATGGATGAAAAGTTTGAAATCTTATGATTTGGTAGTTAAATATTCTTTAAAGTCTTAAAATTAAACCTAGTTAGTGAAATTGGGTTAATAATTTACTAAAGACTTTATAAAATCAAAAATTATAAGGAATCTTAAATATTTATCTTTTATTCCAAAGATTATATATTTTATATAGTAGAAAGAGTTACTTGAGGACAAGTAACATTTAAGTTTGGGGAATTTTGATCTATAAAAAATATCTATTTCTTTATGTCTTAATTCTTATTAATTTCTAAGGATATTATGCTTTAATGAAAGGTATTTTTTGTGTTTTTGGATGTAGGTGATGTAAAAAGGTCTAAAAATGAAAAAGGAGCAAAAATGAGCAAAAATGGAGCAAAATACAAAAAGTATAAAAAAATATGGCCTGCCGCTTAGGCGCCAGAAGCTGACGCCTTAGCGCCAGACTCGATACAAAAACTATCAAGTTTTTGACAACGTTTGATCAGTTATTTTGATGGAGTGAGCAGTTATTGGACATTCTAGAAGACTGGCAGTTGTTCCTTGATAATAGGACATGTGATACATTGCATTTGGACGCTCCAAAACTGTTTTAATCGCGAAGAGGTGCGAGCCAAAGTGAAGAGGTACGAAGAACTGGATATGGTGTCCGGCACCTAGGTGCCAGATTCCGGCGCCTAGGCGCCAGACCGACCTTCTAGAAGATTCATTGAATGTGGACATGTTTTGAAAACTTGCCCCTCCCATTGTAACCCATCTCTTATCCACATTAGGATCTGTCATCCTTAGAGAGAGAAGTAGAGAGAGAAATTTAGGGCCACTTTTGTTTAGTTTAGTGAGTTTATTTTCAAGTTGTTGCATCCGGAGTTCATTACACTCGTGGAGTCGGTAGGAATCGGAAGATCCGTAGAAGAAATATTTCGAGGTAAGAATTTTGATATTCGATTCAAAGTTTATTTATCATGTTTCATTGTTTATTTTCAATGTGTTCGAGTAGTTAGTTTACTTTCTTCCTTCAATTATGAAGAGATAGATAAGGTAATATAAAGATTCGATGGAGAATCGAAATTCAAAATATTTTCAAAACATCGTGATGACCTTAATACCTGATCTTACTTTACTTTTTAAATTGGCCATTTAAATTGTTAAAACCTGTTGAAGAGTTTTGAGACCTTGAAGGAGAAGAACTCTTAACTTGTTAATGTCACATGAATCCTTGGGTAGTCGAACGCCATGTGCGTGCTATTAAAGGTGAAGTGCAAATAAATAGGAAGATAAGATTTAAAGGGCGTAAAATTGATAAGTTTTTAGAGTGACAAACTAAATTCTTATAATTTGATTTATAGATTAGGAAAGGGTCACTAAGTAGGGCCGACCATAGCCACCCTCGGACATCTAGAAGTGCGAGCCTAGATTAACCCATTCTACTAACAATACATCCGGACTCGTTCAGTAATTAGCTAATGTTCTTTGCGTACTGGATCAAAAGGTAAAGAATAGGAATGCTTCTATTCGCACAATACCATAAATCAAATTCTCCAACGAATATTAAATTATCTTAAAAATTTTAGATTAATTGAAGGAAAGAAAGTTGTTTATTTTATATAGTTTTCATAAATCATTTTCTTATTATTGTTTTCTTTATTTGCATCTAGTGAATTAATAGTAATTTATAATTAAATTAAAAGATAAAAATATATTTTTATTTTTTTATATAGAAAATTTATCACTATAATTCTTCCCTGTGTGATCGATACTGGGGTCTTTGTTTCAAAGCCCTATATTACTTGAAACGATACGTATGCTTGCGTAGTACCCCTAGTGTGTAAAAATATTTTCTGAATTTACATCATATTAATTTTATACACTAGCCGCTATTTATAAATTGAGTCAAGTTTTTGGCTATCTTTTGGAAGCGAATATTACTGCATTATTGCGGGTCGGGTCAGATAGTTTGGGAAGTCACCGAGGTTATCCTCAAGATCTATGACATCCCCTAGTATTCTCCCTTTGGATTTTAAAAATAAATGTTCCTATTTGATCTTTCACACCTGATATTCCTTTATCCAACCTCAAAAACTATAAAATTTGAATTTTTTGAAGGCAAAACTACTAATATGAATCAAGAGTATTCTTAAGCATCTTGGGTCACTTAAGATGTAATTAAATATATTGGCTTGCCTCTATAGGGAACTTTGGAACCCAGCTTAATATAAACCTTGTTTAATCTTCTATATTAAATAAGGGAACTTGTCGGTCAACATAAAAAGGTTTCATAGACCAAAATGGATGTCATAAATTCTATAGTTTATTTAATCGAGTCTAACTATCAAGTAATGTGTCTATTCCTCAGGATAGGTACATCACTTGTGGTGTTGTGCTTGCTTATTTAATATATTACATATATGAGATCGTTTTGATCTCGTACTTTCAAATTTTTTTAAAAGACATTATTTATCAAAATAAAAAATACTACTTTACTAAAATTAAATTAATATATATACATATATTAAATTAAATTAAAATTATTTTCAAACGAATTGCGGCGGCCTACAACCCTCTTCTCCAAAACCTTTTTTTTACCAACCAATTATTTATTCAAATAATGCTTTTCAAATCACTAAGAGTCACTTCAGGCACCTCTTCAAAATTTGTTCAATCAATGTCAAAAGGCTTAAACCGCCTCTGCTGCCTATGTGTCAACCTTCTAGAAATCCCAATTAACTACCTGACACCTAGGCGCCACGTCAATTTTTGTTCCTTTTCTCCATTTTTGCTTATTTTGTTCTTAAACTCTATTTCTTGTACCTGAAATAGAAACAAAACAAAAATATTTTTCATTAAAGTGTAATATGCTGAAAAATGAGCATAAAATGTACATATAAAAGTAGGTAATTTCAAGGTATCAATTTCTCCAAACTTAACTATTACTTGTCCTCAAGTAACTCATCTATTTTGTAACATAAAATATTTTAACTTATGGTAGTGGGTTCCATTAAAGATTACTATATTCCTTCCCCATACATTTAATATTGAAACTTTAGAAAATTTTTTAATAACTCAGGATAAAACTAAGATGTAAGACTATCTATTACTTAAGTTAGGAATTCTGATTTTCTATTCATTTCAGAAATAATTGTAATTTGCCAGAATTAGGAATATTAGAAGAATTAAAAGATAGAACTATATGATAACTCTACCAGTAAAGATTTAACTAATACATTTAAAATAAAGAATAAGCTCAGAAGTTTTAGTTTTTTCTTTCGAGATAATTCTAATGAAGCTAATTTTTAATTTAACATTTCCTCAAGATTCTCCTCACATTTTTTTTTCTTTTTTTTTCTTTTAGGAACATTTTCAATCCTTTCTTTTTTTTTCTTTTTCATGTGAGGATTACTATATCTGGATAGCCTTTAATGATTTTGAACTTTACTATCATATTCCTAAAGTAAAAACTTCGCACATTTCTTAACTTGATAATGTGTATTACTATAAAATGATTTTTCATAGAGTATCAAAATTATTTTTAAATTATAAATCTAAGATCCTTAGTGTTTCAAAATTACAACATTTCCTACTTTGAATAGTAAAACCATATTCCTAAATTTTCATACTAAATATTTTAACTATAGAATTACCAATTATTACTAAGAATTTTTACTTAAGTTTACTATATCATTCACTGAATAAAAAAATATAGTTTTCTAAAAATAACACCACATACCACTTGTATAAAGCAAGTATAAAGAGAGAAAACTTTACAGATTAATTATCTATCATATGGATCTAAGCATGAAATAATATAGGTAAAAAAAGTAAAAACTGATGTAGCAGTAAGTAAATCTAAATTAAATAGGATTAGCATGAAAAGTACAAAGTAAAGAACTACTCACACACAAGCGATGTGTGTATATATATATATATATATATATATATATATATATATATATATATATATATATATATATATATATATATATATGAAATGGAGTGAAAGGAACACAGTAGTGCAGTGAAAAACTAAAAAGGTTCAAAATTGACATCAATAGTAAACATAAACAACACATAGTCCTGTACAACAAAAAAACACTAAAAGTTAACAACTATAAGGGAAAGCAAACATATGCAGACTCGGAATACTACTCCTCATCATCATCGTCATCCTCATCATCATCAACATCCTAATCCATGGCCTTTCGGCGCTCAAATATCTAATAATGTTGACAAGTAGAAAACTCTACTCTCTGATCACCCCTTAAAAAGCTCATTAAGGACGTGTTGAAGCTAACTTCATAATCACTCTTCCTTCTGATATTGTTATGGTGATCCCAATGTCCCTCATGCTCTTGCATTTGACACTGTATAGAAAGTATATCGCATTGTTGTATCTGTAATTGCTCCATCACGGTATCCAAACTGAAAGGTGACTGAGTAGAAGTACAGGGTAGAAGGTCTCAATGTTGAAGTAGAGGGAATATCGGAAGCTCTACTTTGAGGTCTTCCATATAAGTCCACATTAACCCTTCCTATAGGCTTTAGTGGCTAAGTAACTCTTCCCACATCTCATATTTAACCCCGAAATCTTTGCAGATCGTAAAGATAAGGGAATGGTAGCCCAAATCTGCAGAAGTACTAGCTCTGGTGGATGTGTAAATAACCTTGTATATGAAAGAACCTACGTCAATGGGTTTCATCTTCTGAATGTAATAGTTCAAAAAGGCTTTCTTTAGAGTAACTTCACTCAAATGATTTGTAGGAAGTGGTCGAGCATAAATAAAATAATGACAAGATTTTAATGGGGCATTAATCATAGAAGAGGAAAATTTTACCTTATGCCAATTCTTAATTTTACATGTTCCACTCCCATCCGTGAGGAATCCAATGTTCTCATCAATCTCCATCTTTGTAGGCTCGAATTCAAAATAGTAACAGTCCTGAATAGAAGGCAACTGATATAATGTTGACCTCACTTTTATGAGGATCATTTATAAATCATATTGAGAAATAAAGTCTACCAATATTGACCTTCTAAATCTTACTAATGGTCACTAAATCCTAATGTCTAGGGTAAAGTCCCAATGAAGCCTTTTTAACCCAAATCTTAATGGCATCCTAAACTGATCCAATTAGTAATGACAAACCCTGATTTGATCAACTATTGATTAAACTGGTGAACCTTTGACCCAAATGGTCAACTTAGGTCAAAATGATCAACCCATTGACCCAATGACCACAACATTGACCAAAAGTGGTGACCCAAATGGTCAAAACCAAAATGGTCAACCCATTGACCCAATGACCATCCTATTGACCAAACTGGTCAATCTTTGACCCAAATGGTCAAACTAGGTCAAAATGGCCAACCTATTGGCCCAATGACCACCCTACTGTCCAAACTGGTCAACCTTTGACCCAAATAGTCAACTTAGGTTAAAATAGTCAACCCATTGACTCAACGACCACCCCATTAACTCAATGCCAACCCCATTGACCACTAAGTCAACCTAGACATCAAATTTGTCAAATTTGACTCATTGGATCAATTTGAGACATTAAAATGATTAAATTTGATCATTTGGCCAACCCTAGTTAAACCTAGGTCCCATTACCAAAATTAATGACCATATGTTTAAATTAACCATGAATATGTAAGCAAATCACCTGGGTCAATCTTAGACTTGGACTGGTCAACCATGGTCAACCCTGATCAACTAAGGTCAATCCTGATCAACTATGATCAACTTTAGTCAAATTTGGTCAAAATACTCAATTTTGAACCAAATTAATAAAATTAATCAAATAATTAACCTTCAAAATTATCTTGATTTTTTATGGATTAATGTTATAATTTTCTATATTTTTGATTGATTACATAATCAATTAAAAATGGAATTATGATTAAATAATCCTAAATTGAATTTAAAATTATGACATCACCCATGACATCAAAAATACATAATTAATGTTTAAAATCAAATTCAATTTATGGAGGGTTACCCATGGGTCACCTATGACCTATTAAACTCATTATGACAAAGTTAACCTTATAGCAAACCTATGGGTTACCATGGTTAACCCAAGTTAGGGTTCATCATGACACCATTATAAGTGAATAAAAATGGTGTCATTCATGCAAGATATTTTTAAAGGATGATTTTGGTGAATCACCACTCACCTCTCTTCTTGTCCAATGGGAGAAAAAGCTTAGCTAAGCCACCCTACACACAATGGTTAGCCTCATCATAACATTACATGGAAAATGAGGAAGAGAGAGGGTTATGTGGCATTCTCCTCAAGCTTCATTAAGAGGATGATAAAATTCACTTAGGGAAGGTAAGATCAGCAAGCCTTAACTAATTTTTTCCACCTCATCAAGCAACCAATGGGGGCAAGCCAAATTTTTGACCCAATCTTCTACATGGTTGGGTCTAATGATGGTTAACCTAGGGAGAATCAATTGAACTTATCCTCCAGCAAAAATTTGATCCATAAATCATCATTGGATAAGTTGCCACCTCCCTCAAGTGAATCCAAGCCAACTTAAGCTTAGTCATTGCCTCCACATCAATAAAAATAGAGGCTAACCTGAGAACCTAAAGGGGAGAATATACACACATACAATCCCTAAGACCTTAAACATTCAAGACCGTAATTGCTCCCCATAACCCGAGCAATTGCTTCCCCATAGCATCAAGCTCTGGAATCCATCACCTCCTCTAATTTCTCTACCAAAAAACAAGACAATTTTTGGGTTTGAAATGACGTTGCTCAAAACTTTAAATAAACTCCTTGAAAAGCTTCCTAGAGCCCTACGAAGACAAGCCCAATCAAGCCCTTCCCATAGGCTCTAACCCACTGTTCCATCTTCATTTTTCAAATCGTAAGCCACTCTAATTGAACTCATATCCAAGCCTGCTTTCAACTCAAATTGAGTTGGGGACAAGCTTTTTTAGGTCAAGGCTAAGCTATAGAACCAATCGAATTGAAATTTCATCCACTGAGGTCAATGTATGACTCATTCGACCTAGTTAGGCTCGTGTTTGGTACTTTGTGAAGGAAGCCAATTCACAACTATAACATCATCATATGGATGGGTTTGCCCTCCCCAGATGAAGCTATAAAACAAAAATCACTCAAATCCATAAAAAATAGAGCAAGATTTTGTTCCTAAATGATGGATAGTTCGCAAAAAGAACCAGACGGAGGGAGTTGAACAGATGCCATCCATTTCTGTGTTTTGGAAATGGACGACTCTCATTTAATCCTAGTTGATTTGATGTTCTAAATCCCACAGCGGATTAGCCACGTTTCAATGGGTCCAAGGACACGCGGCTCCGTCTGATAATTTAAGGATAATATGGATTTAAGAAAATCTAGATTAACCTTAAATTAATTAAAAATCCATATCTTTGCATAGAAAAATCATAAAAATATAATAAAAATATCCCTAAGCTCAGGACAATGAGGAGAATAATGTGGGCAAAAAACTTTGAATTAATGAATTATAATTAATTTTTTATTAATTAAATACTCTCTGGAGTACTTTAATTATTAAAATTAATTATAAATCAAAAAATTATGAAATTCTCACAGAATGATCCTTTCATGCTGAGGAACACTCTGTGATTTTTCCAAGCCATGATAAGATCTCTAAGTTCAATTTACCTAATTTCTATTAAACTTTGTAATTATTTTTCAAAAAAAATTATGAAAATTAGAAAATAGGAATTTGAAAATAAAATTGGTTAATGAACCTTAAGGTGACAGACTTAAACCTTAAAATGACAAATCTTAGCCTTTTGAAAACTTAAAATGACATTTTTATTTTTAGGGTCAAAATTATTAATTATAAATTAATATTTTAAACCCTAAAATTGTTTAAAACTCAAACCTTCACTACACTTGGCCCATTCCACATTGGACTAAGTCAATTATAAGTCTAACTTCAAATTGACTCAAGCCAAACCCTAACTAGGTCTAAGACACCAATTAGATTTAATTAAACCTAATCAAACCTTAATCACATTAGGTTTAATATAAATAAACCCAAATTAGGTCTAAGAGACCAATTAGACCCAATTAAATCAAGTTAAGCCTTAATCATATTAGGTTTAACTTTATAAACCCTAATTAGGTCTGAGACACAAATTAGACCTAATTAAACTCATTAAACGTTAATTAAATTAGGTTTAATACAATAAACCCTAATTATGGTTAAAACATTAATTAAACCTAATTAAACTCAATCAAACCTTAATCACATTAGGTTTAACACATTACACCCTAATTAGGTCTAAGACACCAATTAGACCTAATTAAAACTATTAAACCTTAATCAAATTTGGTTTAATACAAACTAAATCTAATCAGGTCTAACCCAAAATTAGACCTATTTAACATCAATTAAACCTTACCCAAATTAGATTTAATTAACCTTAACCTCATTATATTTAACCATAATAAAGTCTAATTAATCAATTAACCTTACCCAAATTAGGTTTAATTAACCTTAACCCAATTAAACTTAACCATAATTAAATCTAATTAATCAATTAAACTTACCCAAATTAGGTTTAATTAACCTTAACCCAATTAGACTTAACCATAATTAAGTCTAATAATTAATTAAATCTTATGTAAATTAGGTTTAATTAACCATAACCCAATTAGACTTAAACATAATTAAGTCTAATTAATAATTTAAACCTTACCCAAATTAGGTTTAATTAACCATAACTCAATTAGACTTAACCATAATTAAGTCTAATTAATTAATTAAACCTTACCCAAAATAGGTTTGATTAACCTTAACCCAATTAGCCTTAACCATAATTAAGTCTAATTAATCAATTAAACCTTACCCAAATTAGGTTTAATTAACCATAACCCAATTAGACTTAAACATAATTAAGTCTAATTAATAAATTAAACATTACCCAAATTACATTTAATTAACCATAACCCAATTAAGCTTAACCATAATTAAGTCTAATTAATCAATTAAACCTTACTTAAATTAGGTTTAATTAACCTTAACACAATCAGACTTAACCATAATTAAGTCTAATTAATGAATTAAACCTTACACAAATTAGGTTTAATTAACCATAACCCAATTGACTTAACCATAATTATGTCTAATTAATTAATTAAACCTTACCCAAATTAGGTTTAATTAACCTTAAACCAATTAGACTTAACCATAGTTAAGTCTAATTAATCAATAAAACGTTACCCAAATTAGGTTTCATTGACCATAACCCAATTAGACTTAACCATAATTAAGTCTAAGTAATTAATTAAACCTTACCCAAATTAGATTTAATTAACCTTAACCCAATTAGACTTAACCATAATTAAGTCTGATTAATCAATAAAACCTTATCCAAGCAAGGTTTAATTTTAAACCCTAATCAGATAAACCTTTTAGGTTTAACATATACTTAGGTTCAATCCTACTTGTACCTACATCAAACTTAAAACTTTTTAGGTTCAACATACATTGAACCTAAATTTAACCTATACTTGGTTCAATCCAACTTGAACCTAAATCAAACTTAAAACCTTTTAGGTTCAACATACATTGAACCTAACTTTAACCTATACTTAGGTTCAACCCAACTTGAACCTAAGTCAAACTTAATACCTTTTAGGTTCAACATACATTCAACCTAACTTTAACCTTTACTTAGGTTCAACCCAACTTGAACCTAAGTCAAATTTAAAATTTTTATGATAAACATACATTAAACCTAACCTTAACCTATACTTAGGTTCAACCCAACTTGAACCTAAATCAAACTTAAAACCTTTTAGGTTCAACATACATTGAACCTAACTTTAACCTAAGATTCAACATACATTGAACCTAACTTTAACCTATACTTAGGTTCAACCAACTTGAACCTAAGTCAAATTTAAAGCCTTTTAGGTTCAACATACATTGAAACTAACTGTAATCTATACTTAGGTTCAACCCAACTTGAATCTAAGTCAAATTTAAACCTTTTAGGTTCAACATACATTGAACCTAACATTAACCTTAGGCTCAACTCAACTTGAACCTAAGTCAATCATAAAACCTTTTAGGTTCAACATACACTGAGCCTAACCTTAACCTACACTGAGCCTAAGTCAATCATAAAACCTCTTAGATTCACATTATTTCTTTTAAATCATTCTGACACTATTTTCTTGCAGGTTGAAGATAAATTCCGCTTTAGATTTACTTTGCATGTTATTAGGGTGTGCTAACTCTGTTTTGCAGAGCGCATCCTAAAGACGGGACAAACAAATAAAATGATGTAAATGACATTAAAAACAAAACTAAAATGACATAGTCAAGACCGACGACAAAACAAAACATAAACTTTTAGGATAATCACAAAACCTAAACTTTTAGGATAGCCACCCAACAAATAACAAACTACAAGATACAATGACAATAAAAAGACAAGCAACAAAACAAAAAAATAAAACCAACATGACATACGACATTGATAAAACCAAACCATTGAGGTAGTACGTGACATTTAGAAACATATTACCCCTAGGATTGAACATTGATGTTTCTTTCCTTGTTCTTAAAATCTCTTAGAAAACAAGTGTTAACTTCATCAGAAGTTTTTTTAGACAAATTCAATTGTCTAAGATGTAATTAACTATAGGAGTTTGCTCTTATAGAAGATTTAAGAACTCAGAATAGGTATCACACCAAAAAATATCTGGTTATCAAAATTTCATATGTGATCCTTCTTATATAAAATTTCTAGAGTAAGGCATTCTAGAATCTCCTTTTATGAAGGTTATCACCAATATTTCTTATTCTACAGTTTTCTATTTTATCAGCCCTTATTTTCTTCAAATTTCTTATCATCTCAGGATCTTTTATATGATCTGAAGAAATAAGATCTCTTGAAGATTAGAGCGATATGATAGATAAATAGAGTGGCGACTACAAACAATGACATCGACACGAGAGAATCTCAGCGACAGCGTGCCAGTGACGAGCCAACATCCCACAACACTCTGAATGCCACCATACAAAACATTGAGCCTTTCGGTAGTGAACTCAACTCCTCTTTCTAGCACAAATACTTCGTCTTTGGGTGCTTCCAATAGATTTGCATAAAACTCTCGTACTAAAAAAATGAATGCTATTGTAGCAAAGTGTTGACCTCATTTTTGATGAGGTCTTCTCTTCTCTCTTTAGTACTTAGGATCTAGCCTTAGGCTTTTCCTTTCACTATCTTAGAGGACTAGAAGTGGAACCCACCCTTTAGAAGTCCAAACACCTCTTGACTCCCTGCAAACCCCACAAGCTTGATTGTAGACCCCTAATCACCTAGAGGGTTGAAGTCAAATGTGAAGGTTTAAAGGATGAGTTCCCTATAGGACTCTTTGTCCTTATGACTACCCTGGGTGGCCTGGTCTGGTGAGGGTTAACTTACACACTCACTACACTCACACTCTACACTCTCACATACACAATTCAAATCCTAAAACCACACCTTACCCCAACTTGACTCCCTTACTCATGTAGGTAATTCATATGGATGGACCTTAACCCCTAAGCCCCTGGTTAAGAGGGTTAGGAACAACATAGTGAATGCCTCCAATGAGTCCTCTCATGGCTCATATGGGCTTAATATGACTTCATGGCTCAACCAAAGTGATTCCATTTCACTCATATTTGATCAACCTTCATTCTTCCAAAATTTCAATTTTTGACCTCGGGGACCCTATACCCATCGAACCTACCAAAGCCGCTCGAATCGCCCAAATCCTCCAAAATCTCCAAATCACCCAGAAGTCGTCAGAATCAATCCTAAACATTTTCACCCACTCAAATTGACTATCTCCAGCCAAAAATACCAAAATTTCTAAAAATACCCCCAATACCCTCCAATTTACGAAAATGCCCCTCTTGACCCAAAAATCCAAAAATTCAGAAAATTCCTAAAAAATTCCAGAAAATCCCAAATATTCCCAATTTCATTTTGTCCAACTATACCATGGGCCAATTTTGTCAATTTACCCAACTTTTACCAAAACCCCCAATTTAGCCAATTTTAAACCCAAATGAACCCAATGTCAAACCTAATCACCCCAATTGGTCTCAATTTTGGTCCAATTAAATTCTAAACTTCAATTCAATATCCCCAATATCAATCTAGACCAAATTCAAGCCCAATTTGATTGGCATTTGAACCCAATTTCATTTTAAAAGCTTAAGGCCCAATTTTGGCCCATGACCTAAACCTAGCTCAAACCAACCCAATTCAATCCCAATTTGACCCAAATCTTTTCTAAAACCTTCCTAGAATCCCCAAAAACAAAATTCTAACATGATTTGCCCAAAATTTGGATCCAAACCTTACTCAATTTCAACCCAAACCCAAAATCCCTTAAATGGGCTACACCCAAACCTAATCCAAATGGGCCCAAATCCCAAAATCAAAACCCAACCAAAGTTGAAACCTATTTGTAACACCCCCATAAACATTTCCCAACATTAATTTCACATCAATTTCAACATTAGCCCAACTTTAGCCCAAGGTAGCTCATTTTGACCCATTTGGACTCTATTACCAAAGAGACCCAAATTAGACCCAATCCAATTCCAAATCACCTCAAGCTTGTTTCAAATCACTCATGACACATCCCTAAACCAAACCCAACAATTACTTGGCCCAAAATTTTACAACAAAAATCCCATCAATAAATTTATTTTAAAACCTAAGGCCCACTTCCTTAAGCCTTCCTAAAAAAAGCCTATTCCTAAAATAATTTCAAAGGCCCAAATTTGACTCTACTGCCCACATGACACTACACTTCATCATCCATTTCAATTAAAACCTTCCCTAACTTTCAAATTCATCATCAAACCATTCCAAATTAAACCTCATGACAACTCTCACCAAAATACTAGAAATCATAAAATCCTTCCTCATGAAAGTTGACTTAACTTTTCCCAAGCCAAAGGCGAGCCATGAAGCCATGCATGAGCCACATGTGAGCCATGAAAGCCTTGGATACTTCACCATACCAAAAATGGAAAGAATAAGGGACCCTTTAATGATCCTCTTAAGAGTGATTAACCACTCCCATGTCTCCCCTAAACCTTGCTTAAACTTAATTGTACTTGGATGGTGACCCTTCCCCACTAATTAAGCTGACCTAAACTACTTTCTCTTCAGCCCAAACTAGCCATGGGGAGGTGCACCTAGCCAAATCCATGCATTTGACCAAACTTAGCCAAAATACACCCTTACCACATTCCACTTTGATTCAAACCCTTTACACATGGCAGCAACCAATTGACTTCACAAACATCAAGCCCTGGGCCTCCTGACCCTGAGGGTGACCCATGCCTGCCGGCCAGCCACCTGGGCCGCCGAAAAACACCACACCCGAGAGCATCATGTGAGCCCAAGCTTGGAATTCTCACTCGCCGAGTCGCCCCATGGCCAATGGCCACCATGGTCGTTCTTCTCCTCACCGTAGCAGAGCGATTCCAACCTCTAACTCCCCCTGGGAGAGCCTCCAGCCAGCTCTATTTAAACACCACCTCTCTCGGCCATGGGAGGTGCTGAAACAAAACCACACAGAAACTCTGCCAAAATCATTCAAGCTCTTTCCCACACCTGGAGAACTTGATCCCCACTAAAATCCCCCTGCCATTTCCTCTCTGTGAGCTAAATTTCAGAGTTGAAATTCAAGCCCAAAACTAGGACACTTCACCACAGTGAGCCAATCTCCAAATTGATTGGTCCTACATCTTCACCAGACCAAGAGGAGAAGTTCCCCAGTGAAAGCCCCCTCTCTAGGCCACCCAATTGCTCCAGCCTCTAAGCTTTGTGATTGGCTATGGTCACTTTTGTACCTAGGCAATTCACCAGGCCAAGGGACTTCATCTGGAGCTTGCTTGGACCCAATCGAACGTGACACAACTCTCAGATCGAAGCTTCACTTCTCTGAGCAAAGGTATGAACTCTTTCTTCTTTCCGAGCTTCTGGAGATTCTCCATTTCAAATTCCTTAATTTCAATGCATGTTTACCGTATGGATGTGTTGGTCTCTTCAAGACGAATCCATAGAGCATAAGAACACAAAAATCCGTTGAGAATTGAGTGAGATCTTAGGGATTTAGTGTGGACGGTCTCAGGTTCACACCAGTCGTAGACGATGACCAGGAGCCATCAGATCGAGCATGTATCGAGCGGACGGTCGAGATCGAGCCGGACAGCGCAATGGTACATGAACCTCGGGCCCCTCGAGCGCTGAGTCGGATGGCGGCGTCGAATAGGAATGCTCCGCGTGGGCGTTCGGAGCTGCCGAGGATTGCGTGGCGCCGCGTGGTTAAGTAGGAAATTAGGGTATTTTCTTATTTATTAAATATCCAGAACTTTAAAAATTCATAACTTTGTGTAGAAAAATCCTAAAAATAAAATAAAAAACCCTCTTGCTCAGTGAACAGAGGAGAATAATGTGGAAAATAAATCAATTAATTTCATTTAGTATTTTATTTTTAATGATTTAATTACTCTCTGCACCATTTCAATTCTCCATGCACATAAACAATTCACCATGGCATGAGACCATAGGGCTTTTAAAGCCTCTGAAGTTGGGAACATTTCCTAAATTTTCCAAGGTCAAAGGCCATCCCTATGAGAAGTTATTGATTTTTCAATTGCATGTTACTGTTTTGAGTATTTTAATTCCAATAATTAGCATGTTGAGAAATAAATTCTAGGAAAATTTGGTGATGTTTCTTATGGCCGGAGGAGCTCAGGAAAAATAAGTTTTGAGTTAATTCACTTGGAACAACCCTAATTGGTCTAAATACCCAAAATTGATCTTTAATTAATTAGGGTTAACTATACATCAAATTGACTTGAAAATAATTCTCCACTGTCCTTTAGGTTCAGGAGAGTCTCACATAAAAATTTGTAACTAATTGGACTTGATTTGATCCACCAAGTGGGTTGATTAAGCCCCACAAGTAAAATTAAACTTTAAAAATTCATAACTCACAAAATACCTTTCAAAAATTCACAAAAATGATTTTGGAGCTTCTATGATATCAGAGGAACTGAGGGAAATTAAAATTGTACTTTTCTTAAAAAGTTGATTTTTATCATTATTTTAATATTTTAATAATTAAAAAATAATAAAAATCATAAAAATATTAAAAATCACCAAAATGTCACATTTTGAATCCTAATTACATAGGAACAAACCAAATATTTTTCTTAAGTCCCTAGGATAAGATATTGAATTTTAAAGGCTTAATGTAATTTTTAATAATTAAAAATGTATTTTCCAACCTTTACATTAAAATAATTCTAATAAATCAAAGAAAAATCAGAAAAATATAAAATTTGTTTCTCTGGACTCCTTGAGGTCAGAGAGATTTAAGAAAAATATAAAATCCATTTTTCAACTTTAATTTTATTTTAAAATTAATTAATACTCTAAAAATCAAAATACTTCTAATAAATAAAATATAATTCAAAAAATCACCAAAATTGGTCCAAATGGTCCTCTAGTCATTAGGAATATCCCATAATTTTCTCAAGGACAGAAGCATTTCCTCGGTCATGTTATTGAATTTTCCTTGAAAACCACTATTTTCCATTAAAAATAATTACATAAATAAATTAAGCACAAAAAATTCACATTTTCTCCTCTAATGTCTTAATTGACATGTGAGCGAGGTTACATAAAAATTTCAAGTTCATTTGAGCTTAATTTAGTGAGTTATAGAATAATTAAGCTTGAAGGGCAAAATGGTAATTAAAAATTTCAATCCTTAAATTAAAATTTTAGGATTAATCAAAGGGGAGGGTAAAATATTTGATCCTAAACTAATTTTTGGATGATTGAAATTTAAATGATTGAGGGTAGAAACCTACTTACCATTTCAATTATAATTAAAGTAAAATTTTAATTAATTAATTAATTGAAATTTTGGAAGAATAATAGAAATTGGAATTATTAAAGTAGGGATGTTATTTAAGAGGATATTTATTCTTTAATTTAAAAATCCCTAAATGAATCACTTCAATAATACTTAATTCTTAATAAAAAAAATAATTAAAATAATAATCCAAATTAAAATTAAACTAAAATTAAATTAAATTAAATTAAATTAAATTAAAATTAAATTGAAATTAAAATTAAATTAAATTAAATTAAATTAAATCGAATTAAAATTAAATTAAATTAAAATTGAATTAAAATTAAATTAAATTAAAATAAATTAAATTAAAATTAAATTAAATCAAAGTAAATTAAATTAAATTAAATTAAAATCAAATCAAATTAAATTAAATTAAATTAAATTAAATTAAAAAATTAAATTAAATCAAAATCATTTATCAACAAACCTAAATTAAATCATTAAGAATTAAATCTAAAACAATTTGAACACTATTCCAAACTTAAACTAATTTTTTTATAATTAAGTCAAAATTAAAATTAAATAATTAAGTTTAAATCATTAAAATACTTGATAATTTAATTTGCCCTTTTAAAGCTCTTATTGCTATAACTCTTAAACGAGGTATCAAGTGAAGCGTTGCTTCACTTATAAGATATTCAAATGTCTTAGTTCACTGAGAAAGAGAACAAAATTTGAACATTCTGGATGATTAATTCACTTGTATAATTAAATTTTCTTGGACTTAAAACAATCCTAGAGGTATTGAAAAGATGTTTAAGACTCGTCTTAAGCACTTCCTCAATATGATATGATGTTTATACTGAATTTAATTGTTCTTGAGTGAAGAAAATCATCCTTAAACCAAAACACAAGAACCTAGACGTCATATGAGATGATTAGCTATATGATTAGGACTTTGGTAGACAACCACAACCTTTACCTTAGCTTTACCTAGGTACTTGTTGAAATATTTAAATGCCTTAACATGTGTTTTAAGTGCAGCTTGGGATGACGGGAAGACCCTCCAGGTACGCTTTTATTTTATTGCGATTTACTTTATTGTAATGCACTTTACTTTTCTTTCATGTTAAATACAACTGTTGCATGAAAACCAAAACCTTTAGTGGTAGTCCCGAACCGAAATCAAAACTAAATTAAAAGTCATTGCAAGATAAAATTCACCGCCACAACATTTCAAAATATAAAACAACTCAAAAATTTAATCACAAACGAACAACAAAACTACGATTGCAACTAAATTAAAACGTCTCGTTGAATGATCGGGAATACCTCGGATGATGTAACCCACGTGTTGCTAACGGGATTTCCCACGGTCTAAATGAAAGTGTGGAACTCATTCAGTTGAGTTTAGCAAATTCATCTGGGCTAAGTGAATTCGATGAAAATAACGGTGTCGGAATGAGGAACCATGAGATCTTAATCGGTTCTGTTTAAACAACTTTAAGATTTGTTTTAATTAAAACATTAAAAACACTTGGATTTTAAGATTTTTTCTAAACCAAAACACTTCTCTCATCTCCTGATTTATGACTTCTAAAACTAAACCTCTGCAACAACAAGGAGCTTGGAGTACGGTGGGCAGCATGGCCATCTTCGTCAGCAAAACAACTCTACATCAGCTAAACATTCCTAGAATTAAATAACCAAGCCATAGGACTTCGAGGTAGTTTGCCTAGTGCAACATAAATCCTCAACTCTTCGTTAGGCATTTACATGATCATGTCATGTAAATTAAGCTTTAACCAGTCTTAGGACTCCGAGGTAGTCGTTTGGTACTACATAAACCCTCAGATCTTTGAGGCTATTTGTATGATTATGTCATACTAATATAAGTCCTAATTAATTAAAATTGGCAAGATTGAAATATTAGATAATATTAGGATTTTCTTAAATTCGAGCCAAACAATAGGATAGTTTGGGAAGTTGCCAAGATTCTTCTTGGATCCTCAGCTTCTCCTACTTTTCTTCCATTGGACTCCTGAAAATAACTGTTCCAAATTTGAGCTAATCCCTTTTGAAATTTCAAAAATCTAATCCTTTAAAAACCTTAAACTTTGAAATTCTTGAGAGCAAAACCACTGATCATTATCGAGAGTTTTCTTAAATGATTCACTTCGTTTAAGATGTAATTAACTATAGGGGCTTGCCCTTATAGGGAACTTTAAGAACCCGAGTAATATAAACCCCGCTTAATTCCTTTATATTAAGCGAGGGAACTTGTCGGCTTATAAAATTGGTTCGTAGACTAAACGAATGTCACAAATCTTCTAGTTTATTTAACTGAGCCCCATCATCAAGCAGTGTGTCTACTCTCGGGGATAGATATATAGTTTGTGGTGCGGTGCTCGTTTATATAAACTATTCGGGATGTGAGATCAGTTTGATTTCATATCTTAAAATTTTCAAACTCAAAAATTATTTTCAAAATCAAATACTACTTTTCAAATTATTTATTTAAATTAAATTAAAAATTCGCCGACAATTTCTGTAGGCGACCTCTTTTAAAAATACAACACTCAACCTAAAAATATGCCGACAACTTCTGGCGACTCTGCTGGGGAATAGTTCCTCTCTCCATTTTGATCAGATGGTTTTGCTTTCATAAATCGGTAGTGAGTCCAAGCCCCTAGTGGACTAGAATGCCATTCTTTCCGTTGGCATACCATGTTCATTTCTGTCTTGAACGGGTATAGTCAACTCCTCTCGAATTTAGGAGCCACTGTTTAGACACCCCTAAACGGAGAGGTTCCGAGATCCTTTTACCTCTTTTTCTGAGGTGGGGGTGGACCCCCAATAGGTGTTAGTTTAGGAGCGGTCCTTCGAGTCGAGAAGTCTTGCATAAGACTTTCTCTTCCTTTCCAATTCTGAATCAGATTCCTTACCTTCTCTACACCTTTGAATATTCTGTTCCTAATAAATAAATCCTCTAATGAATGACTCTTTTAACAAATAACTCCTTTTTATAAATACATGAACAAAAATGTGTTCGGACTCTTTTCGTTTCCTTTCTTTTCGTCCCGATGAGAAGAAGCATAACTTGGGACTGACAATCAGAATCTACCTTGCAGAAAATGTCTGCCCCAAAGCTGATTTTCTCCTTTACCAATGGACTTGACCTAGCTGTCTACAAGGAGGAGCTTCCTGACAATGGAATCATCCGTTTCGGGCAAGGATTCAAGAATACAGATGTCAATATCACTGGCGTCACCCTTTTCACGCTTACAGACAAAGTGCCTGAAACTGAAAAGCCTTTGATCGAGTTCAATCTCAAGTCAACTCAAGAGTTCCCTCCTCTGTAAAGGGTTCCAGTTGAGAAGAGTACTGTTGTTCGCAGGAGGACTGTTGTTTCTACCCCTGCTGGTCTAGTCATCTCTGCACCTACCCCGGCTTCCGCCAAACTGAAGGAGAAGGAAATTTAAATTTGTGATGAGCATGTTACCGTGGAGGGTACAGATCTCCCTGCGAGACCTTCTGTTTTCGAAATTGGGTCCAGCTCAAGGGTTCCACCCCTAACATGAACTCAAAGGAGAAACAGGAGTAGGAAGATTGCCAGAAAGGCCAGAGCTGCTGAAGTCGCTTTCTTAGAAGAGATCCCTAAGTACACACCATTGTCTGAGTATATACCATTGCCTGAGTATACACCGATTTTGGAAGGAAGTAGATTCCATCCCCTCTCTGCCGCAGCTGACGAGGAAAATGTCCACAAGATTGCTTATACACTACCTCAACCCGCATACTATAGCAACAACCGAAAGAAAAGGGCTAGGATTACACCATTTACCCGACTGCAGACTGTGATAGAAAAGTTAGCAAAGAAAGAGAAATGTCCTGTATCAGAGATTTTAAGAAGGATAGGGCGGGTGCCAGCCAAATCCCATCTTGGGCCGCGAGTAGAACCCGTGAGCGCCACAGAAAAGCCGAATAAGAAGATGAAAGCTAGTCCACCTGTTGTTGTTTCAGGTTTACAGATCAGGGAGGATACCACTTTCCAGCATTCAGCCGACAGACCATCCGGTCCTAGGCCTTCTACTGCTAGAAGGATGGTATGGCGTCCTACTACTGGCCAGTTAAGACCGAAACAACGACCTGAAAAGGAAAGTCTCGTCAGGAGACTCGAGTCCGAAGAGAGCGCCACTGCGATGAAGGGGACTCCCAAGAAGGAAATCCAACAGCCATCACATGATAACTGCGAAACCGTACGAAAAAGACCATTGGAGGATGCTATGGAAAAGCTAAGAACCGACATTCAACGATTAACAAGAGAAAGAGAAGAAAAGTTTCGGAGATGAAGTAGACTCGTCGGAATTCATGGGTGACGAATATGTGGAGATCAACATGGTTGAGACACGAGCTTCGTTAGCTTCGCAAGGTGCTCCGGCAGCTGCGGAAAGAGATGAACTAGAAATGTTAAGAGCACAACTTCGAGAAAAAGATGATACAATCTCTCAAATAGCGAAAAGTATGGAAGAGATGGCTGTAGCCCTAGCCACTCTTCAGAGTCAGGTTCAACCCCCAAAGAAACGCCTCCAGAAGTTATTCATATTACAGATGGAGGAAAAGAGATTACATCCGTTAACGGAGACGACCAGCTAAAAAAAGATTCTACCCAGAATGTGATTCCAGAGAAAGACATCAAGAACATGATAGAACAGCAGGTGCGAGAAGCCTTAGCACAGTCTAAGAGCGGAGCATCTATTCAGATGGGTAGACCTTACCCCGAAGAATTTGATGTAGTACAATACCCAAAAGGCTTCGTACCACCTCTGTTCAAGACTTTTGATGGTACCGGAAACCCTCGATAGCATGTTGCACATTTTCGTGCTAGTTGTTGCAATGCCGGTGGAAGTGACGCCTTTCTCTTCGACGAGTTCGTCGGCCACCTATCGGGGATCGCCTTTGATTGGTACGCAGAGTTACCGAATGGTTCGGTAAAGACATTTTCAGAATTAGAGAACCTCTTCGTGAAACGGTTTGCCGGAGCTCAACACCATATCAGCATTGGTGATTTAGTGGTGGAGAAACAGAAACCGAATGAAAATTTAGTGGACTACATACTTCGATGGAGGAATCTAAGCATGAAGTGTGAGCCACAGCTACAAGAGCAGCATGCAGTCGGTATCTTGCTTAAAAGCATTCACAGCCCGATAGCACTTCTCCTTAAGGGATTTAATATTATGACTTTCGAGAAGTTGTTAAGCAAGGCCAGAAGCTTGCAAGAGGAAGCGAATCAATTAAGCTTCGTCGACAAGACAGACAAACAGAAGCCTGTGAAGACATTTGAAAAGAAATGCAGGATCGTCGCGGCGGTCGATAAGGGCAAGCGACGAATGCGAATATACGACGAGAACGGCAGCGGCCATTATCAAGCAACCTTAGCATAACTACCAACAACCTCAACCCGGTTATCAGCCAACTCAACAACATGAGCAACCGCTTCGCCCGCAGCACACGTTAAAAGTGCTTATAAATAGAGAATATCCGTTCAAGAATAAGGCAGTGCCAAAGATGTTCCACAGTTTGATGAAGACTCCAGATTTTCAACTGCCAGAGCCCAAGAAGCCAGAGGAAGTTAATAAGAAAGATCATCCCAACTACTGCCCTTACCACCAGATGCTTGGACGTAAGATAAAGGATTGCATCACCTTCAAGAGTTGGCTTGACAACAATCTCCGGAAGGGGAACATGTATGGCTTATTTTTAGGTCGGTGTATTTTATCTTGAAAAGGGGGTCGCCTAACAGAAGTTGTCGGCAAATTTTTAATTTAATTTAAATAAATAATTTGAAAAGTAGTATTTGATTTTGAAAATAATTTTAAATTTGAAAATTTTAAGATATGAAATCAAACTGATCTCACATCCCGAATAGTTCACATAAACGAGCACCACACCACAAACCGTGTATCTATCCCTAAGGATAGACACACCGTCATGATGGTGGGGCTCGATTAAATAAACTAGAAGATTTGTGACATCCGTTTGGTCCGCGAACCAATTTTATAAGCCGACAAATTCCCCGTTTAATATGAAAGCATTAAACAGGGTTTATATTACCTTGGTTCTTTAAAATTCCCTATAAGGGCAAGCCCCTATAGTTAATTACATCTTAAGTGACAGGAATCACCTAAGAAAACTCTCGATAATAATCAGTAATTCTGCTGTCAAGAATTTCAAAGTTTAAGTTTTCAAGGGATTGAATTTTGGAATTTCAATAGGGAATGGATCAAGTTTGGAACATTTTGTTTTGGGAATTCAAAGGAAGAAAAGTAGGAGAAATTACAGATTCGAAGCGAACTTCGATAATTTCCCGACTATCCTATTGTTTGGCTTGAATTTAGGAAGGCCCTAATGTTCATTTAATGTTTTGATTTTGCCAATTTTAATTAATTAGGACTTATATTTGTATGATAAAATCATACAAATAACCTCGAAGATGTGAGGGTTTATGTCGTATCGGACGACTACCTCAGAAATCCTAAGACCGGTTAGGGATTAATTTGCAATGCAAATGCCTAACAAAAGGTTGAGGATTTATGTTGCACTAGGCAAATTACCTCGAAGTCCTATGGCTTTGTTGTTTAATTCTATGAAAGTTCTACTGAAGTAGACTCGGGTTTTGCTGATGACGATGGCCGTGCTGCCCACCATGCTCCAAGCTCCTTGTTGTTGCAGAGGTTTAGTTATAGAAGTCATAAATCAGGAGATGAGAGAAGTGTTTTGGTTTAGAGAGATTTTTAAAGTCCAAGTATTTTTTATGTTTTATTTAAAACAAATCTTAAAGTTTGATTATAACAACATCGGTTAAGATCCCACGGTTCCATCCTTCCGGCATCGTTATTTTTATCGGATTCACTTAGTCCAGATGAATTTGCTAAACTCAATTGAATGAGTTCCACACTTTCATTTAGACAGTGGGAAATCCCGTTAGCAACACGTAGGTTACATCATCCGAGGTATTCCCGATCATCCAACATGACGTTTTAATTTAGTTGTAATTGTAGTCTTGTGTTCTGTTTGTGATTAAATTTTGAGTCGTTTTATATTTTGAAATGTTGTGGTGGTGAATTTTATATTGCAATGACATTTAATTTAGTTTTGGTTTAAGTTTTAGGGACTATCCTAAAGGTGTGGGTTTTCATGCAACAGATTGTTTATCATGCAAGAAAAGTAAGTGCGATGCGATTAAATAAATTGCAATAAGGTAAATTACAATAAAATAAAAGCGTACCTAGAGGGTCTTCCCGTCATCCCAAGCTGCACTTAAACATAATTTAGAATATTTAAGCAAGTTCCTAGGTAAAGCTAAGGGAAGGGTTATGGTTTTCTACCAAATTCCTAATCCTATAGCTAGTCATTTCCTATGACGTCTAGATTCTTGTGTTTTGGTTTGAGGATAATTTTCTTCATCAAAGAACAATTAAGTTCAATTGTTCTTATAAGTATCCTATCATATTGAGAAAGTGCTTAAGAAGAATCTTAAACATCTTTTCAATACTGCTATGATTATTTTAAGTCCAAATGAATTTAATTGATCAGGTGAAGTAATCGTCCGAGGATTCAAGTTTCATTATTATCTTGCTCAGTGAACTAGGACATTTGAATATCCTATAGGTGAAGTAACATTTCATTTAACGTTCTATTTAGGAGTTATGATAACTAAAGCTTTCGAAGGCGAGTTGGTGTTCGAATGATTTAATTTAAGTTAATGAGTTTAAATTTGGAATAGTGTTCAAGTTACTTTATGTTTAATTTCTTCATATCTTAGGTGATGTTATTGTTAATTCAATTTAATTCAACTTTAATTTAATTTAACTTGGTTTAGTTTTAATTTTTAATTTTAATTTTAATTTTAATTTAATTTTATTTTTAATTTGATTATTTATTTATTTTTATTTTTATTTTAATTTAATTTAATTTAACTTGATTTGATATACTTTAATTTAATTTAAGATGATTTAATTTAATTTAATTTAATTTAATTTAGTTATTATTTTTTTTAATTTAATTTTATTTAATTAATTTAATTTAATTTTTAATTAAATTTAATTCAATTTAATTTAATTTGTTCAATTTAATTTAGTTTAATTTAATTTAATTTAAATTAATTTAATTTGTTTGATTCAATTTAATTTAATCTTTAATTTAATTTTATTTTTAATTTTAACTTAATTGAAAATTTAAAGAAAAGTTTAATAATTTAACTTTTAACTTAATTTTGATGATTAAGTCCATTAATGTTTTAAGATTTAAATTTGAATTATCATTTTAATTGGAAATTAAATATTATTGAGATGATTAATTTAGGGATTCTTAAATTAAAGAACAAATCTCTTCCTAATAATAATATCCCTATTTTAATAATTCCAACTTTATTATTCTTCCAAATTTAATCAATTATTTAATTAAAGTTTATTTTAATTATCTTTAATTGTTTAGTAGGTTTCTACCCTTTAATTATTTAAATTTCAATCATCCAAATCAGATTAAGATCAAATATTTTACTCTTTAATTTTATTAAACCTAAAGTTTTAATTAAGGGTTAAAATTTTAATTACCATTTTGCCCTTCAAGCTTAATAATTTCATAACTCACTAAATTGATCTTAAATGAACTTGAAATTTTTATGTGACTTCACTCATATGCCAATAAAGACATGAGAGGAGAAAATGTGATTTTTCTGTATTTAATTTATTTATGTAATTATTTTTGGTAGAAAATAGAGATTTCCAAGGAAAATTTAATAACATGACCAAGGGAAAGTTTCTGTCCTTAAGAAAATTATGGGACATTTCTAATGACTAGAGGACCACTTGGACCAATTTTGGTGATTTTTTGAATTATATAATTTTTATTATAATTATTTTAAGTTTTGGAGTATTAATTGATTTAAAAATAAAATATAGGTTGAAAAATGAATTTTATATTTTTTAAAAATCTCTCTGATATCAAGGAAATCAGAGAATCAATTTTTACAATTTTCTGATTTTTCTTTGATTTATTAGAATTATTTTAGTGAAAATGCTAAAAAATACATTTTTTAATTTTAAAATTACCTTAGGGCTTTAAAATTTAATATCTCATTAAATAGACCTGAGAAAAATATGGGGTTTGTTCCTAAGTGCTTAAAATTCAAAATGTGACATTTTGGTGAATTTTATTATTTTTGTGATTTTTATTATTTTTTAATTACTAAAATATTAAAATAATACCAAAAAATCAACTTTTTTAGAAAATTGAAATTTTAATTTTCTTAAATTTCCCTGATATCAGAGAGGCTCTAAAACTAATTTGGTGAATTTTTGAAAAGCATTTTGAAAGTTATGAATTTTTAAAGTTTAAATTGGCTAAATGACTTATTCAACCCATTTAGTAGGGCTAACCAAGTCCAATTGACCTCAAATTTTTATTGTGAACTCCTCTGATCCTAAAGGTCAGTGGAGAATTGATTTCAAGTCAATTTGATGTATTGTTAACTCTAATTAATTAGGGATCTATTTTGGGTGTTTAAGCCGATTAGGGTTATCTTAAATGAATTAACTCAAAACTTATTTTTCCTAGAGTCCTCCGGTCATAAGAGACATCACCAAATTTTCCTAGAATTTATTTCACAACATGCTAATTATTGGAATTAAAATACTCAAAACAACAACATGAAGTTGAAAAATCAATAACTTCTCATAGGGAGGGCCTCTAACTTTGGAAAATTCAGGGAATGTTCCCAAATTCGGAGGCTTAAAGCTCTATGGTCTCATGCCATGGTGAATTTCCTATATGCATGGAGAATTAAAATAATGCAGAAGGGAAATAAATCATTAAAAATAAAATACTTGATGAAATTAAATGATTTTTTTTCACATTATTCTCCTCTGTTCACTGAGCAAGAGGGTATTTTTATTTTAATTTTTTGATTTTTCTACACAAAGTTATGAATTTTTGAAGTTTACAGAATTAAATAAATCAGAAAATACCCTAATTTTCTATTTATCCACGCGGCGCCACGTCAACCTCGGCAGCTCCGAACGCACACGCGTCGCCTTCTGATTCGGCGCCGCCATCCGACTCAGCGCTCCAGGGGCCCGCTGTATCTTTCCGTCTCCTGATCCAGCGCGATCCTGGCCGTCCGTCCGCACGTGTATTAAATGAACGACATTCGTTCATCGTCCCCAAGCCTCCTAGCCCGAGAAATGTCCGTCTTCTAGGCCTAAGATCTCACTCGATACTCAATGAATTTTTGTGTTCTTATGCTCTATGGATTCTTCTCGAGAAGACGAACACATCCATAAGGTTTATGTGGCATGAAATTGACTCAATAAAAATGGAGAATGTTCAGAAGCTCGGGAAGAAGAGTGAGGCCATACCTTTGCTCATAGAAGTGTGGCTTCGATGCGAGGGTTGTGTCACCTTCGATTGGATCCCGGCGAAGCTCCGGATGAAGTCTCCTGGTTTGGTGAATTGCCTAGCTATGAAAGTGACCACGGCCGATCACAAAGCTTGGAGGCTGGAACAAGCTGGGTGGCTTGAAGATGGGGCTTTCGGTGGGAAACTTCTCCTCTTGGTCCGGTGAAGGTGTAGGACCGATCGATTTGAGGATTGGCTCACTGTGGCAAAGTGTCCTGGTTTTGGGTGAAATTTCAGTTGAGAAATTGGATTCTGTTGGTGGGGATTAGGGCAAATTGACACTGGGGATCAACTGCTCTAAGTATGGAGTAGGGTTTGGAACAATTTTGGCAGAGTTTCGGCAAGGTTTGTGCCACTCTCCTCCATGGCCGTGAGGGGGTCGGGTTTGAATAGAGGTGGCTGGAGAGCCTCGCGGGGATGGCCGAGGGTTGGGATCGAGCTGCTCCGAGCATGGGAAGAACGGCCATAGTGGCCATTGGGCATGGGGCGGCTCAGCAAGGTGGAATTCAAAGTTTGGCTCCTCCCGAGGTCTCGGCCATGGTGTTTTCCGGCGACCAGGGTGGCTGGCCGGCGAGCATGGGTCACCCTCGAGTCCGAGTGGGTCGGGGCTGGAGGTTTGTGCGATCAATTGGAAAATGCCATGTGTAAAAGGCTTGGATTAGAATGGAATGGGAAAGGGCTCATTTTGGCTCAAATTGGTCAACCCATCCATTTGGGCTAGGTGCACCACCCAAGGCTTGGTTTAGGCTGAAGGAAAAGTGATTTAGCTCAGCTTAATCAGTGGGGAATGGTCACCATCCAAGTACAATTAAGCTTAAGCAAGGTTTAGTGGAATCATGGGAGTGGTTAATCACCTTTAGGAATTAAGGAAAGAGTCTCCTCCTTTTGCCCAAAATGGCATGGTGACATGTAAAGAGGCTCTCATGGCTTCCATGTGGCTCATGCATGGCTTCATGGCTCATCTTTGGCTTGGGAAAAGTTGAGTCAATTTCATGGAAATGGATTTAAGAAAAATTTTGGTATTTTGATGGGAATTTGTATGGGGCTTAATTTGGAATGGCTTCATGATGAATTTTCAAACTTAGGGATTAATTTTAATTAAGGGTGTGATGTAGAGTAATTGTCATATGGGCTTTAGCATGAAATTTGGGCTTTTAGGAAGGTTTCATGTAACTGGGCTTTTGGTTTAAAAATAAATTTATGGATGGGAATTTTGTAGAATTTTGGGCCAAATAATTGTTGGGTTTAGCTCATGGATGTGTCATGAGTGATTTGAAGCAAATTGGGAGTGATTTGGGTTTGAATTGGGTTGAATTTGGGCTTCTTTGGTGAATGGGCCAACATAGGTCATATTGGGCTAACTTGGGCCAATGTTGGGCTAGGGTTGAAATTGATGTAAAATAAATGTTGGGAAATGTTTATGGGAGTGTTTCAAAGGGGTTTTGGCTTTGGTTGGGTTTTGATTTTGGGGTTTGGGCTTATTTGGGTTAGGTTTGGGTTTAGGTCAAAATTGGGCTTTTTTGGTTTTGGGTTAAATTTAAGTGGGGTTTGGGCTTAAATGTTGGGCAAATCATGTTAGTGTTTTGTTTGTAGGGATGTTAAGGAAGGTTTAGAAAAGATTTGGGGTTAATTGGAGTTGAATTGGGTGAGTTTGGGTTAGGTTTGGGTCATGGTTCCAAATTGGGCTTTAAGGCCAAAAGTGAAATTGGATCCAAATGTCAATCAAATTGGACTTGGGTTTGGTCTAGATTGGTGTTGGGACTGTTGAATTGAAGTTTAGAATTGAATTGGACCAGAATTTGGGTCAATTGGATAGGTTTGGTTTGACATTGGGTTCACTTTGGGTTAAAATGGGTCAAATTGGGGGTTTTGGCAAAAGTGGGGTAAATTGACAAAATTGGCCCATGGTGTAGTTGAACAAAATGAAATTGGGAATATTTGGGATTTTCTGGAATTTTCTGGGAATTTTCTGAATTTTTGGACTTTTGGGTCAAGAGGGGTATTTTGGGTATTTGGAGGGTATTGGGAGGTATTTTTGGAATTTTTGGTATTTTTGGCTATGAGTGATCAATTTGAGTGATGTGTAATGTTTGGGATTGATTTTGGGGAATTTTGGGTGATTTGGAAATTTTGGAGGATTTCAAGGGTTTTGGGTAGGCTAGGCGGGTGTAGGGTCCCGGGGGTCAAAAATTGAAAATTTGGAAAATTGAAGATTGGGTAAATGTAAGTGGAATGAAATCATTTTGGTTGAGCTATGAAGCCATATCAAGCCCACATGAGCCATGAAGGGACTCATTTGAGGCATTCACTATGTTGTTCCCAACCCTGTTAGCCAAGGGCTTAGGGGTTAAGGACCATCCATGTGAATCACCTTTATGAGTGAGGAGATCAAGTTAGGTATGGGTGTGCTTCTAGGATGTGTGTGAAAGTGTAGTGTATAAGTGTAGTGTGTGTGTAAGTCAGCCCTTCACCAGACCAGGCCACCTGTGGGCGATCCTAAGGCCAAAGAGTCTTATAGGAACTCATTCTTTAAACTTCCACATTTGATTTCAACCCTCTAGGTGATTAGGGGTCTACAATCAAGTTTGTGGAGTTTGCAGGGAGTTAAGAAGTGGTTTAAATTTCTAAGTGGTGGGTCCCAATTCTACTCCTCTAAGATAGTCAAAGGAAAAGCCTAAGGCTAGATCCTAAGTACTAAAAAGAAGAAGAGAAGACCTCATAAAAAATGAGGTCAACAGAACATAACGATCCCAAAGGAATACATGAAAGAACCCCAAAAAGGAGGTTCTGTCAATGTTATTTCAACGGATCCCATTGTTTCGATAGACCCTTACACGACTGATGATGGATGGAGTACCGCTTGGACGAAGTCATCGAAGAAAATTTTGGACCACATCCAGGCCGCTTCGGAGCATACTTCAACTCAAAGTTCAAAACCTGTCAAGCCGGCGCTATCGCTTGCGATTGAAGAACCACCCCAGGAAGAAAAGATCATAGAAAAGAAGGAGATCGTAGAAGAAGAAAAGACCAAGGATCTTAAGGCTAGACTAGGGGCTGCTTATCCTAGGATGGTTGTTTCCGATTCGAGGGAGAAATTCCTCGAACATCTGACTCTGTATGATTATTTGCTCGCTCTGGCGGGATCTTATAATGATAAGAGTTTTGGCGTTGGCTACGTTTTGACTGTTTCTAACGATTACACAACTAACGACAACCAACCTAATCCGGATCTTGATTCCGATACAAATAACAATTCTCAAATCATACACAACCTCGACAATCACGATGACAAAGAAGACATTCACCAAGAAGGCTACGAAAGTTCAACAAGCAATGAATCTGTTTGTGAATTTCGAGGAGCTCCAATCATAATAGAGTTAGAGCTTTCATATTCTGAAGCGACTCCAGAAGAACCTGTCATGCCGATTCAAAAGGAGACACCAGTAAACTCGGACTGCAGTTCGAAGAAATCACGAAGTTAACTTAAGGAGCGGAAGGGTTCTACCTCCGAGAATGGGTCCAAAAGACAAAGGAAAGCAGGTGGTTGTTCAGGAAGAATCAACCCCAGCAGAAGAATTGCCCATTCGGGAAGAAACTGGAACACATGGTAACAAAGTAGACTATAACGTGCAAGCCCATCTTAGGAAACTTCCAGCAAAACTATGCATCTACGACACTCTCATCTTATCAAAAGAGATGAGGGAAGCTCTGATCAAGGCCTCACTTGATCCAGAGATTTGTTTAGCTCAGATGGCCGGAGATTCCTTAGACGAGGTTTTCTCGTTAAAGGAACAACGAGGTGTTACCTTCACAGACAGTGATCTACTACTTGGGATAACCGATCACAACCGACCGTTGAACATTTCAGTCACAATCAGAAAGTATACGCTCTCCAGAGTATTGGTGGATCCAGGAGCGTCAATCAACATAATGAATCTTCGGACGTTAGCATACTTGGAAATTGATGCTCGCGAGCTTGAAGCGGACAAGATGTTACTAAGAGGATTCAACCAGAAAGGAGAAAGAGCCCTCGGATCGATAACGCTGTTGATGAAGATTGGTGATTTAGCAAAGACAACTGCAAAATTCCATATAATTGATTCTGAAACATCGTTCAACGCGCTACTGGGCCGACCATGGATACATGAGAACCGGATGGTACCGTCGTCTCTGCATCAGTGCATAAAATACTACGATGGAGGAGAACAATGCATCAAAGGTGACTTGCAACCGTTCTCCGTACATGAAATTGGAATTCATGAAGATGCATCCTACTACGCGCCTCCAAAGAAAACAATCTTCTTCAGAAATACCATGCCCAACGAAGCAAAAGAAACTCAAAACGACGAAGATCCTGAAGTTCTAGTCCAACAAGCACTTACCACTCCCTTACGGCGAGATGGTGAAGGTTTCTCCAGAACTCGCATCTGAGGTCGAGGCCGGGGACGAGGTCGTGGAAGAGACATTGAGACGATTGGACAGAGGAAACCCTTCATCGACGTTGATTGGGAGAACAGCTCTAAGGGAGAAGAAGAAGTCAAGAAAGAAGCAGCTACAATAAACCAGAAGAAACCACAATTCAAGATTTCCCTCGAAGATGAAAAGAATGAAGAATATAAATCAATGTACGAGAAGATTAACTACCATGTACACACTATGGCCCTGACCCCGATCCAGTCTAATAAGATCGAGGGTATGGTGGTCAAGGAAGTGCATGGCGGTGGTGCTAAACCAATCAAATTTTACCGTGGTACTTCTTCTTCCAATAATGAAAAGGGTGTACAATTTGAAGATGTTACTTCTTCCGAATTAATGGAATTACCTTTTGAGTGGTACTCTCCCCGTGTTTAAAATTTAATTCAGCGTGGTGTCTTACCTCGACAATGGACAAAAGGTCAATCACAACACTTCGAAAAATTATGGAATAATGCCGGTTGGCTTCCCAATTCAAAGCATGGTCTCGGATTCGGTACGGTAGGATCAGTTGACAATACGGAATTTTGTTTGGTTGTCACTTGTGAATCTAATGAAGATTGCTTGGAAACTACAGAAGATCTTGAAGATCTACAAATTGGAGACGCTCTACCAGAGTTAGAAGAAGAAATCAAATCTACAATAGACGAGTTAATAGAAGTTAACTTAGGTACTGGCGAAGAGCCTAGGCCTACCTTTGTTAGCTCCTTACTCAATAAAGAAGATTCCAAGGAAATGATCAAGCTATTAATGGAATTCAAGGACTGATTTTCTTGGAGTTACGACGAAATGCCAGTATTAGCTCCAGAAGTCACAGTTCACAAGTTAGGAGTAGATCCTACTTCTGTTCCAGTCAGACAAGCTCCCAGATGAATGCGTTTAGAAATTGAACAACAAGTAATAGCCGAAGTTAAGAAGCTAATCGAAGCTAAATTTATCTGTGAAGAACAATACCCTACTTGGTTAGCCAACGTGGTACCAGTTAGAAAGAAAAATGGTCAAATTAGGATCTGCGTAGACTTCAGGGATTTAAATAAAGCATGTCCAAAGGACGAATTCCCGCTACCAATTCCAGAACTGATGATCGACATCGCTTCAACACATGAAATATTCTCATTTATGGATGGATCATCAGGATACAACCAGATAAAGATGGCACCAGAAGACGAAAAGCTCACAGCTTTCAGAACGCCGATCGGAGTGTATTGCTACACAGTAATGCCATTCGGACTAAAGAACGCGGGAGCAATATATCGAAAGAGCAATGACAAAGATTTTTGATGATCTCATTCACAACCAAGTTGAGTGCTACGTGGATGATGTGGTCATCAAAAGCAAACTGAAGGAAGATCACCTGTATGATTTGAGAATTGTTTTCGAGCAACTAAGGCAATACAACCTTAAGATGAATCCCTTAAAATGCACCTCCAGGAAATTCTTAGGATTTGTTGTCCGACATCGCGGAATCAAAATTGATCCGGAAAAGATTAAAGCTATCTTAGAGATGCCGCCTCCCAAAAACTTAAAACAGCTACGATCCTTTCAAGGGAAGCTGGCATATCTTCGACGCTTTATTTCGAACTTGTCAGGTAGGTGTCAGCCCTTCTCGGCATTAGTTAAAAAGGACGCCAAATTCGTTTGGGAAGAGAAATTCCAACGGGCCTTCGAGGACATTAAGCAATATTTAATGACACCTCCTGTCTTAGCAGCCCCAATCTCAGGTAGACCGTTGATACTTTATACCGCGGCTATAGACGACTCCCTTGGAGCCCTGCTAGCCTAGGTCAATGATGAGGGAAAAGAAAATGCTCTTTACTACTTAAGCCGACGTCTGATTCCGACGGAAGTAAAGTATCCTCCAATTGAGAAGCATTGTTTGGCCCTGATCTTCGCCGCACAGAAACTCAGGCATTACATGCTTTCTCATAAGATCAACCTCATTTCGAAAGTGAATCCATTACAATATTTGATGACCCGACCGACACTTTCTGGCAGACTTGCCATGTGGTCGATGATATTATTGCAATTCGACATAACTTTTGTTCCTCTTCGTACTGTAAAGGGACAAGTACTAGCTGACTTCCTTGCAGCACACCCTTTACCGGCAGATTCGCCTCTTGACGATGATTTGCCTGATGAACAGATATGAGCCTAGAAGACACCGATGATCGACGTTGGGAACTGTACTTCAACGGAGCTTCCTCAGCACAGAAAGACAAAGAATCGCAAACGATAGTGCCCGGTAAGGCAGGAATCGGATTAATCTTTATAACACCGGATCGGGGGATGTTAAGATACTCCTACCACTTAACAGAACTGTGTACAAACAATGAGGTAGAATACGAAGCCCTCATAACAGGACTAGAACTAACTGTTCAAATGGGAATAACAGACATCAACATCTACGGAGATTCTCAGTTGATCATTCAACAGGTCGCCGGACAATACAGAATTTTAAAGCCAAGACTCGAGCAATACTTTCAGTATGCCATGAAACTGTTGGAACAAATTTCGAATGTAACAATCTACAAGATCCCCAGAAGAGAAATTGCTCTTGCGGATGCACTAGCTCGCCTTGCAAAAGAATTTGCCTGCCTACAAGATGAGTCAGTTGAAGTGTCAGTTCAAGGACGACAGGTCCTATCACAGCTCGACATGGATATGATACAGGAATCAGAAAAAGCAGAGGAATCAGTTGCAGCAGTGATGGAAAACATAGAAGATTGGCGTCAAATGCTAATAGACTACCTGCAAACAGGTAAATTACCAGACAATAAGTTATTAGCCCATCAAATCAAGAAAATAACTCTGTCTTACTCATTAATAAACAATACATTATACAGAAGGTCTTTTGATCATATGTGGTTAAGATGCCTGAGCGGATCCGAGGCTCGTGAAATCGTCAAAGAAGTGCATTCAGGACTTTGTGGTGCTCATCAGTCGGGTCCGAAAATGAAAATGAAAATTAAAAGACTAGGGTACTACCGGCCTTCGATGATGACCGACGCGTATGAAAGTCTCCAAGAGCCGTCACCGGTGCCGAGTGCACGGAGTGGTTCTACACCAACCTCCAAATGTGCTACATCCGACAATTGCGTCGTGGCCATTTGAGTGTTGGGGCACAGATATAGTGGGTCCGATAGAACCGCCTTCTTCAAGAGGACATCGCTTCATCCTTGCAGCTACAGACTACTTTTCTAAATCAAGTTGTTTACCGTTTCGGAGTACCGCGCAAAATCATTTCAGATAATGGGTCCGCATTCAGAAGCACAAAAATCAACAATTTTGTCAGAAGACATGGAATCGATTGGCGATACTCAACAATCTACTACCCAAGAGCAAACGACTTGGCCGAGGCTTTTAATAAAACTCTCATTCAGATTTTAAAGAAAACTTTGGACGACAACAAGAGAAATTAGCACGAGAAGTTGTTAGAAGCCTTATGGGCCTACAGGACAACTTTCAGGACTCCTACTCAGTCTACGCCTTACACTTTAGTGTACGGGTCCGAGGCAGTTTTACCTTTGGAGGTTCAGCTTCCATCACTCAGGATTGTAGTTGCAAATAAAATTACTACAGAAGAAAATGCCAGATTACGACTGGAAGAACTGGAAAACTTGGAAGGGAAAAGACTTGCAGCGCAACAAAATTTGGAACTGTACCAAGCTAAGATGATCCGAGCCCATGATAAGTCGGTCCGCCTAAGAACTTTCAAAGTTGGTGACTTAGTTCTTTTCTCAGAAGACCTATTCTTGCACATCGCAAGATAGGAGGCAAATTTGAACCGACTTGGGAAGGGTCGTTTGTGGTCGAGGCAGTCTACTCAGAAGGATCCTACTAACTTGTGAATTGCCAAGGAGAACGACAAATGCTTCCAATCAACGGACGATATTTAAAGAAGTATTACACAACCTGATGTTTCGAAGGGTAGCCTCTAAAATAGAGTCTTATCCCTAGAAACACGGGTGAAGCAATCATTTTGTGACTGGGTCCGAACCCAAAAACATAAAAATGGATAAAAAAAATCATCACAAAAAAGAGAAAAAAAAGTGCTAAAAATGAAATATGTGAAATCATAATAAGTTTTACCCTTCCTTTCAAATCAAATCCTATTCCTGATCTTTCTTCATCTTTGCCTACTTTCCTTAAAAATTAAAGTTAAAATAAGTGAATAAGAATCTTCAGTGATAAATATTTTCTTAATGTTCTTGTTCTTAATACAGTCCTTGATCTTTTCCTTGTCTTCTTCGCAGGAAAATGTCGAACGGGCGGTTGGTCCTAAACTTTAAAAATGGCGTGAGTCTCGCACTCGATGAAAAGAGGGTGAAGGATGGAGCAGTGATAGAAATTGATTCTGACTTCACACCAGCCATCCTATAGTACGAAGAAAATGATTGGGCCCCAGTGGACCGAGAAGAGCTTCATAGCCAGATAGTGATGAAGATGAGTGGCCCAAGCCGCCAATCCAACAACAAGAAAAGAAAGACAAACACCGAGGAAAGCAAGAAAATCCAGTCAGTAGTTGCCACGGCAGAGGGCAGGCTCTTCAGCGCTACGCCCGCAGAAATTTAAGAAGTGAGGAGAGCTACGCTCACTGCTACTCAAAGAAGGAATAAGAATCGCCGTATCCGCAAGATGTTGACTAAACTAGAAGCAGATCAACATGAGGAAACAGCCACCTTCACCGACACACACATTTCAAAGATACCGGTTCATCAGGAACCTAAAAAGAGAGAACAAGCTCCGAGAACTACAGAAAGGATAAGGGGAACTCTGAGAAGATCAGAGGTAGAGAGGTTACCTCGACGCCGGACAGAGATACCATATCTAAAGAACCTTGTTGCGGAAGCAACCCCGGAGGATGTCCCGACAAAGACAATCCCCGAGGAGCCAAGGTATGCAGGAGAACGTGACGGGATTAAGCCATACTTCCCGCAATACGTTACTAGGCCTCGTCACTTGCAGATCATCCCAGAATATGAACTAGAAAGAATGCAGAATGTTGAGAAGATGACTTTCGAATACTTTGAAAGGATTAGATGCAAAAGAATCAATATTTTGGAAGGCCTCGAGTCACACACAGGTGTATTCTCAGAGTACGTGCAACAGCAGATTGTGGATTGCATCTTAGAACTTCAAAAAATGGGTCGAGCAGGCCGTCTAAGGGAAAAGACTTATTGAAAACCCCGGAGATGGATGCCAGGGAAAGGAATAGTTACAATACAATGAGGATGTTGCTATAATTTTGCAGAGGACAGAAAAGGAAATCCACCAGGGATACTCCGTCACGGTGAGGTGGATCCTATGCCGAGGATAATTAAAAGAATGGTGAAAAGAATGATAACATGGAAGGTACTGCCAGCAGACTGCATACGCAACAGTTGCATCATCAATATTTATCAGAAGGGCGACTGCATACCTCCACACATAGACCACCATGACTTTGCCAGACCTTTACGCACGGTTTCGTTCGTCAACCAATGCAATATCATGTTCCGATCCGACCTCCGGATAGCGAGGCCGGGTAAGTTTCGAGGGCCGGTGGAGATACCACTTCTGGTAGGTTCCGTCATGATATTACAAGGAAATGGAGCAGACATCGCAAAACATTGCATACCAGGAGTACCAGTGGAGCGGATCTCCATCACTTTTAGAAGGATGGATGACAGAAAGGCACCTTACCACTTCCAGCCAGATCCAGAATTGGAGAGTCTTCGGCCATACGAGCTGTGAGTTACACGGGAAATAACACACCTCCAATGCACATCCACGCGGCACTCCTACCAAGGACGGCTTGGAAGGTGATGTTATTGATCGTATCTCTCATTATTCAGACATGGATTTTTAACAGATACTTTTTGGATGGATCAACAAGAATCATACATAGTCCGTTTTGAGTCATGGATTGTATGAGAAATGTTTCAGATCAAGTTGTATGATGTATCTTTAACAAGATTGGAATGAAAGTGACCATGTCACACTTTGCCTTCACCTCTTTTTTGTGCAAATTGACTGGGAAACGCCATTAGAGTTAAATGAACTTTGAACAAAGAACAAAAAAGAAAAGAGAAATAAATAAGAATCTTTCTTAGAAATCGAAATATTCAAAAGAACTTCAAATCCACATGAACACCAAATAAAATTCACGTGAACATCAAATAAACAACAAAAATAAAATTGGATCATTAAAGGACAAACAAAATGAAAATGAATCTCAAATGGAATTACAATCTCAATCTATCTCTTTCAAATCCTTCAATTCTTCCTCAGATCAAAATCTACTTCAAACTACTTTGAAACCCTCTTTCGGGATGGTTCTTCCTCACAAAAAAAAACTCACACTTCAAATTTCAAAAATCCCACACCCTTTTCGTCACATCGAGATCCGTTGATTTTCTGTGATCTCCTTTCCCTCTTGTACGGAGATTGACTAGGTGTATTGACACGGAGCCACGAACTTGGTTCGGTCTGGTTCTGATGGCATGAGACTGGGTCCTTCTTCATACATTCTCAACTTCCGAGACTGATAACTAAATTCCAGTTCTCACTTCGAGGTCGGTACCTAAATTTCGACTCTCCTTTCGAGATCGATACCTAAATTTCGATTCTCATCCGAATTGATACCTAAATTTCAATTCAAAACTTCCGAGACTGGTACCTAAATTCCAGTTCTCATTTCGAGGTCGGTACCTAAATTCCGACTCTCCTTCCGAGATCGATACCTAAATTTTGATTCTCATCCGAATTGATACCTAAATTTCAATTCAAAATTTCTGAGACTGGTACCTAAATTCTAGTTCTCATTCCGAGATCGATACCTAAATTTCGATTCTCATCCGAATTGATACCTAAATTTCAATTCAAAATTTCCGAGACTGGTACCTAAATTCCAGTTCTCATTCCGAGATTGATACCTAAATTTCGATTCTCATCCGAATTGATACCTAAATTTCAATTCAAAATTTCTAAGACTGGTTCCTAAATTCCAGTTCTCATTCCGAGAACGATACCTAAATTTCGATTCTCATCCGAATTGATACCTAAATTTCAATTCAAAATTTTCGAGGTCAGTACCTAAATTCCGACTCTCATTCGAGATCGATACCTAAATTTCGATTCTCTTTCGAATTGATACCTAAATTTCAATTCTAAACTTCCGAGACTGGTACCTAAATTCCAGTTCTCCTTTCGAGGTCATACCTAAATTCCGACTCTCATTCGAGATCGATACCTAAATTTCGATTCTCTTTCGAATTGATACCTAAATTTCAATTCTAAACTTCCGAGACTGGTACCTAAATTCCAGTTCTCCTTTCGAGGTCGGTACCTAAATTCCGACTCTCATTCAAGATCGATACAAAAAATTTCAATTCTCTTTCGAATTGATACCTAAATTTCAATTCTAAACTTCCGAGAATAGTAACTAAATTCCAGCTCTCATTTCGAGACTAGTACCTAAATTCTAGTTCTCATTCCGAGATCAGTACCTAAATTCTGATTCTCATCCTTTTTGAGGTCGATACCTAAATTTCAACTCTCTTTCGAGAATGATACTAAAATTTCAATTCTCATCCCTTTCGAGATCAGTGCCTAAATTCTGATTCTCATCCTTTTCAATCGACACTTAAACTCTGATTCTCACTCCGAGGCTGGTACCTAAATTCCAGTTTTCCTTACAATCCTGAGGTTGAAACCTAGGTTTCAATACTCATTTCAAATCCAAATTTCAAATTCAAAATTTTCTTAAATCGATTTTAAATTAAACTTCAAATCGAAATCCAAACTCACACATTGAAACTTGAAATTTAAAAGTAAACTGAAATCTAAATCGAATTCCCCAGATCTTGTGATTTGGCGTTCACCTCCTTTTCCATTCCCCAGCGAGAGTTCAGGAATCTCCAGTCTTGGAAACATACCTGATACTCTCTAGCGGAAATTATTCTACTTCGTCTTAAGTTTGTCACTTGGACATCTGTGTTGGTTTTGTTGATCTTTTCGGTCAACGCCAATACGCGCGGTGTGCTTGGTTAGCACACCACACCTATTGGGGGTCCATTTGTTGACCTCATTTTTTATGAGGTCTTCTCTTCTCTCTTTAGTACTTCAGGATCTAGCCTTAGGCTTTTCCTTTGACTATCTTAGAGGACTAGAAGTGGAACCCACCCTTTAGAAGTCCAAACACCTCTTGACTCCTCGCAAACCCCACAAGCTTGATTGTAGACCCCTAATCACCTAGAGGGTTGAAGTCAACTGTGAAGGTTTAAAGGATGAGTTCCCTATAGGACTCTTTGGCCTTAGGACTACCCTGGGTGGCCTGGTTTGGTGAGGGTTAACTTACACACTCACTACATTCACACTCTACACTCTCACATACACAATTCAAATCCTAAAACCACACCTTACCCCAACTTGACTCCCTGACTCATGTAGGTAATTCATATGGATGGACCTTAACCCCTAAGCCCTTGGTTAAGAGGGTTAGGAACAACATAGTGAATGCCTCCAATGAGTCCTCTCATGGCTCATATGGGCTTAATATGACTTCATGGCTCAACCAAAGTGATTCCATTTCACTCATATTTGATCAACCTTCATTCTTCCAAAATTTCAATTTTTGACCCCGGGGACCCTATACCCATCGAACCTACCAAAAGCCCTCGGAATCGCCCAAATCCTCCAAAATCTCCAAATCACCCGAAGTCCTCGAATCAATCCTAAACATTTTCCCCCACTCAAATTGACTATCTCCAGCCAAAAATACCAAAATTTCTAAAAATACCCCCAATACCCTCCAAATTACCAAAATGCACCTCTTGACTTAAAAATCCAAAAATTCAGAAAATTCCCAAAAAATTCCAGAAAATCCCAAATATTCCCAATTTCATTTTGTCCAACTATACCTTGGGCAAATTTTGTCAATTTACCCAACTTTTACCAAAACCCCCAATTTAGCCCATTTTAAACCCAAATGAACCCAATGTCAAACCTAATCACCCCAATTGGTCTCAATTTTGGTCCAATTCAATTCTAAACTTCAATTCAATATCCCCAATATCAATCTAGACCAAATTCAAGCCCAATTGGATTGGCATTTGAACCCAATTTCATTTTAAAAGCTTAAGGCCCAATTTTGGCCCATGACCTAAACCTAGCTCAAACCAACCCAATTCAATCCCAATTTGACCCAAATCTTTTCTAAAACCTTCCTAGCATCCCCACAAAAAAACACTAACATGATTTGCGCAAAATTTGTGACCAAACCTTACTCAATTTCAACCCAAACCCAAAATCCCTTAAATGGGCCTACACCCAAACCTAATCCTAATGGGCCCAAATCCCAAAATCAAAACCCAACCAAAGTTGAAACCTATTTGTAACACCCCCATAAACATTTCCCAACATTAATTTCAAATCAATTTCAACATTAGCCCAACTTTAGCCCAAGGTAGCTCATTTTGACCCATTTGGACTCTATTACCAAAGAGACCCAAATTAGACCCAATCCAATTCCAAATCACCTCAAGCTTGCTTCAAATCACTCATGACACATCCCTAAACCAAACCCAATAATTACTTGGCCCAAACTTTTACAACAAAAATCCCATCAATAAATTTATTTTTAAACCTAAGGCCCACTTCCTTAAGCCTTCCTAAAAAAGCCCACTCCTAAAATAATTTCAAAGGCCCAAATTTGACTCTAATGCCCACATGACACTACACTTCATCATCCATTCCAATTAAAACCTTCCCTAACTTTCAAATTCATCATCAAACCATTCCAAATTAAACCTCATGACAACTCTCACCAAAATGCCAAAAATCATAAAATCCTTCCTCATGAAAGTTGACTTAACTTTTCCCAAGCCAAAGGTGAGCCATGAAGCCATGCATGAGCCACATGTGAGCCATGAAAGCCTTGGATACTTCACCATAACCAAAATGGAAAGAAGAAGGGACCCTTTAATGATCCTCTTAAGAGTGATTAACCACTCCCATGTCTCCCCTAAACCTTGCTTAAACTTAATTGTACTTGGATGGTGACCCTTCCCCACTAATTAAGCTGACATAAACCACTTTCTCTTCAGCCCAAACTAGCCATGGGGAGGTGCACCTAGCCCAATCCATGCATTTGACCAAACTTAGCCAAAATACACCCTTACCCCATTCCACTTTGATTCAAACCCTTTACACATGGCAGCAACCAATTGACTTCACAAACATCAAGTCCTGAGCCTCCTGACCCTGAGGGTGACCCATGCCTGCCGGCCAGCCACTTGGGCCGCCGGAAAACACCACACCCGAGAGCATCATGTGAGCCCAAGCTTGGAATTCTCACCTGCGGAGTTGCCCCATGCCCAATGGCCACCATTGCTGTTCTTCTCCTCACCAGAGCAGCCGATTTCAACCCCTAACTCCCCCTGGGAGAGCCTCCAGCCAGCTCTATTTAAACACCACCTCTCTCGGCCATGGGAGGTGCTGAAACAAAACCACACAGAAACTCTGCCAAAATCATTCCAGACTCTTCCCCACACCTGAAGAACTTGATCCCCACTAAAATCCCCTGCCATTTCCTCTCTGTGAGCTCAATTTCAGAGTTGAAATTCAAGCCCAAAACCAGGACACTTCACCACAGTGAGCCAATCTCCAAATTGATTGGTCCTACACCTTCACCGGACCAAGAGGAGAAGTTCCCCGGTGAAAGCCCCCTCTCCGAAGCCACCCGGTTGCTCCAGCCTCCAAGCTTTGTGATCGGTCGTGGTCACTTTTGTACCTGAGCAATTCACCGGGCCAAGGGACATCATCTGGAGCTTGCTTGGACCCAATCAAACGTGACATAACTCTCAGATCGAAGCTTCACTTCTCTGAGCAAAGGTATGAACTCTTTCTTCTTCCCGAGCTTCTGGAGATTCTCCATTTCAAATGCCTTAATTTCAATGCATGTTTACCGTATGGATGTGTTCGTCTCTTCAAGACGAATCCATAGAGCATAAGAACACAAAAATCCATTGAGAATTGAGTGAGATCTTAGGGTTTTAGTGTGGACGGTCTCGGGTTCACACCAGTCATAGACGATGACCAGGAGCCGTCGGATAGAGCATGTATCGAGCGGATGGTCGAGATCGAGCCGGACAGCGCAATGGTACATGAACCGCTGGCCCTTGGAGCACTGAGTTGGATGGCGACGTCGAATAGGAATGCGCCGCGTGGGCATTTGGAGCTGCGGAGGATTGCGTGGCGCTGCGTGGTTAAGTAGGAAATTAGGGTATTTTCTTATTTATTAAATATCCAGAACTTCAAAAATTCATAACTTTGTGTAGAAAACTCCTAAAAATAAAATAAAAAAACCCTCTTGCTCAGTGAACAGAGGAGAATAATGTGGAAAAGAAATATATTAATTTCATTTAGTATTTTATTTTTAATGATTTAATTACTCTCTGCACCATTTCAATTCTCCATGCACATAGACAATTCACCATGACATGAGACCATAGGGCTTTTAAAGCCTCTGAACTTGGGAACATTTCCTGAATTTTCCAAGGTCAGAGGCCATCCCTATGAGAAGTTATTGATTTTTCAATTGCATGCTACTGTTTTGAGTATTTTAATTCCAATAATTAGCATGTTGAAAAATAAATTCTAGGAAAATTTGGTGATGTTTCTTATGGCTAGAGGAACCTAGGAAAAATAAGTTTTTAGTTAATTCACTTGGAACAACCCTAATTGGTCTAAATAGCCAAAATTGATCTTTAATTAATTAGAGTTAAATATACATCAAATTGACTAGAAAATAATTCTCCACTGTCCTTTAGGGTCAGGAGAGTCTCACATAAAAATTTGAAACTAATTGGACTTGCTTTGATCCACCAAGTGGGTTGATTAAGCCCCAAAAGTAAAATTAAACTTTAAAATTTCATAACTCACAAAATACTTTTAAAAAATTCACAAAAATGCTTTTGGAGCTTCTCTGATATCAGAGGAACTTAGGAAAATTAAAATTGTAATTTTCTAAAAAAGTTGATTTTTATCATTATTTTAATATTTTAATAATTAAAAATTAATAAAAATCATAAAAATATTAAAAATTACCAAAATGTCACATTTTGGACCCTAATTACATAGGAACAAACCAAATATTTTTCTTAAGTCCCTAGGACAAGATATTGAATTTTAAAGGCTTAATGTAATTTTTAATAATAAAAAATGTATTTTCCAACCTTTTCATTAAAATAATTCTAATAAATCAAAGAAAAATTATAAAAATATAAAATATGTTTTTCTGGACTCCTTGAGGTCAGAGAGATTTAAGAAAAATATAAAATCCTTTTTTAATATTAATTTTATTTTAAAATTAACTAATACTCCAAAACTAAAAATAATTCTATTAAATAAAATATAATTCAAAAAATCACTAAAATTGGTCCAAATGGTCCTCTAGTCATTAGGAACATCTCATAATTTTCTCAAGGACAGAAGCATTTCTTTGGTCATGTTATTAAATTTTCCTTGAAAACCCCTACTTTCCATTAAAAATAATTACATAAATAAATTAAATACAGAAAAATCACATTTTCTCCTCTAATGTCTTAATTGACATGTGAGAGAGGTTATATAAAAATTTCAAGTTCATTTGAGCTTAATTTAGTGAGTTATAGAATTATTAAGCTTGAAGGGCAAAATGGTAATTAAAAATTTCAACCCTTAAATTAAAATTTTAGGATTAATCAAAGGGGAGGGTAAAATATTTGATCCTAAACTAATTTTTGGATGATTGAAATTTAAATGATTGAGGGTAGAACCTACTAACCATTTCAAATATAATTAAAGTAAAATTTTAATTAATTAATTAATTGAAATTTTGGAAGAATAATAGAAATTGGAATTATTAAAGTAGGGATATTATTTAAGAGGATATTTATTCTTTAATTTAAAAATCCCTAAATGAATCACTTCAATAATACTTAATTCTTAATAAAAAAATTAATTAAAATTATAATCCAAATTAAAATTAAACTAAAATTAAATTAAATTAAATTAAATTAAAATTAAATTAAAATTAAAATTAAATTAAATTAAATTAACAATTAAATTAAATTAAATTAAAATTATATTAAAATTAAATTAAATTAAAATTATATTAAAATTAAATTAAATTAAAATTGAATTAAAATTAAATTAAATTAAATTAAATTAAATCAAAGTAAATTAAATTAAATTAAATTAAATTAAAATCAAATCAAATTAAATTAAATTAAATTAAATTAAAAATTAAATTAAATTGAATTAAATTAAATGAAAATCATTTATCGATAAACCTAAATTAAATCATTAAGAATTAAATCTAAAATAATTTGAACACTATTCCAAACTTAAACTAATTTTTTTTTATAATTAAGTCAAATTTAAAATTAAATCATTAAGTTTAAATCATTAAAATACTTGATAATTTGATTTGCCCTTTTAAAGCTCTTATTGCTATAACTCTTAAACGAGGTATCAAGTGAAGCGTTGCTTCACTTATAGGATATTCAAATATCCTACTTCACTGAGCAAGAGAACAAAACTTGAACATCCTCGATGATTAATTCACTTGTATAATTAAATTCTCTTGGACTTAAAACAATCCTAGAGGTATTGAAAAGATGTTTAAGACTCGTCTTAAGCACTTCCTCAATATGATAGGATGTTTATAAGAACAACTGAATTTAATTGTTCTTGAGTGAAGAAAGTCATCCTTAAACCAAAGCACAAGAACATAGACGTCATAGGAGATGATTAGCTATAGGATTAGGACTTTGGTAGACAACCACAACCTTTACCTTAGCTTTACCTAGGTACTTGTTGAAATATTTAAATGCCTTAACATGTGTTTTAAGTGCATCTTGGGATGACGGGAAGACCCTCCAGGTACGCTTTTATTTTATTGCGATATACTTTATTGCAATGCACTTTACTTTTCTTGCATGTTAAATACAACTGTTGCATGAAAACCAAAACCTTTAGGGTAGTCCCTGAACTGAAACCAAAACTAAATTAAAAGTCATTGCAAGATAAAATTCACCGCCACAACATTTCAAAATATAAAACAACTCAAAAATTTAATCACAAACAAAACAACAAAACTACAATTGCAACTAAATTAAAACGTCTCGTTGAATGATTGAGAATAACTCGGATGATGTAACCCACGTGTTGCTAACGGGATTTCCAACGGTCTAAATGAAAGTGTGGAACTCATTCAGTTGAGTTTAGCAAATTCATCTGGACTAAGTGAATTCGATGAAAATAACGGTGCCAGGATGACGGAACCGTGAGATCTTAATCGGTTCTGTTTAAACAACTTTTAGATTTGTTTTAATTAAAACATTAAAAACACTTGGATTTTAAGATTTTCTCTAAACCAAAACACTTCTCTCATCTCCTGATTTATGACTTCTAAAACTAAACCTCTGCAACAACAAGGAGCTTGGAGTACGGTGGGCAGCATGGCCATCTTCGTCAGCAAAACAACTCTACATCAGCTAAACATTCCTAGAATTAAATAACCAAGCCATAGGACTTCGAGGTAGTTTGCCTAGTGCAACATAAATCCTCAACTCTTCGTTAGGCATTTACATGATCATGTCATGTAAATTAAGCCCTAACCGGTCTTAGGACTCCGAGGTAGTCATTTGGTACGACATAAACTCTCACATCTTCGAGGCTATTTGTATGATTATGTCATACTAATATAAGTCCTAATTAATTAAAATTGGCAAGATTGAAATATCAGATAATATTAGGATTTTCTTAAATTCGAGCCAAACAATAGGATAGTTTGGGAAGTTACCAAGATTCTTCTTGGATCCTCAGCTTCTCCTACTTTTCTTCCATTGGACTCTTGAAAATAAATGTTCCAATATTGAGCTAATCCCTTTTGAAATTTCAAAAATCCAATCCTTTAAAAACCTTAAACTTTGAAATTCTTGAGAGCAAAACCACTGATCATTATCGAGAGTTTTCTTAAATGATTCACTTCATTTAAGATGTAATTAACTATAGGGGCTTGCCCTTATAGGGAACTTTAAGAACCTGGGTAATATAAACCCTGCTTAATTCCTTTATATTAAGCAGGGGAACTTGTCGGCTTATAAAATTGGTTCGTAGACTAAACGGATGTCACAAATCTTTTAGTTTATTTAACCGAGCCCCATCATCAAGCAGTGTGTCTACTCTCCGGGATAGATATACAGTTTGTGGTGCGGTCCTCGTTTATATAAACCATTCGGGATGTGAGATCAGTTTGATTTCATATCTTAAAATTTTTAAATTCAAAAATTATTTTCAAAATCAAATACTACTTTTCAAATTATTTATTTAAATTAAATTAAAAATTCGCTGACAATTTCTGTAGGCGACCTCTTTTTAAAAATACAACACTCAACCTAAAAATATGCCGACACAAAGTAGCAGAAGCTTTCCCATTGATGATCAACAACCAAATTTTTAATAGCACCACCAGGACTTGAAAAACTCCACTCAACAATAATAAACTTCGTTGATAGCAGAAAATTATTGTAACGATCTTGTGCTTTAATATTAACAAAGTTATTTTTATCAAAGATCTCTTTCCCCTTTCCTCTCTTAATTTTAGTAGCCATCACAATATCTAGTAAAAATCAAATTAAATTTTAATATAAGTTCCGAAGGCTCCTACAAGTAGTTTCCAAGCAAACAAACTCTTTTACCATGGATTTTTTCAATTCTTCTCGGACTTTTTCAAATTTTCAGTATCTTCCAAATGTAGAAGAAATACATAGTGAAACAACAAAATTTCTAAGCCAAAGTGTAGGAGAAGAAGAAATCTAAAGGTTATAGGCTCCAAAACTCCAAATTTCGCATGCAAGGAGAAGCTCTAGGAGGTATATCGAGTGAATGGGATGCAGAAGATGAAGGTTCAGGCATAAAAATGGCATTGGTCCATCAAACTGCAATTTATGAGGGTTGTTCGGTCGGTTCAACAATTCAGCGCCTATGCATGCTGTTAAGGAGTTAACTAGCACTTAGGTGCCAGACTCGAATTTTTGCAATTTTTGATTTTTTTTTAAGTGTAAGCAAAGCAAAACTAAGGTCTCCGAACCCTAATTTATTTAATTTAACATCATTTTAATAATTAATCATTTTCCAATCATCTCCTGACTTCCATTTGCAAATGATCTAAGCACAAATACATTAACAATATGATCCAAGCACACTAACACCAAAAATTAACTTAACAAACTTGGTCCAAAATAAAAACCATTCAAATGATCCAAGCACACTAACACCCAAAATTAACTTCACAAACCTAAAACAAATACATTCACAATATGAAAGTTTAATACAAAGGACACAACAATCCATAAAGTAAATTCTATACAATAGACATAACATCAACTTCAATCAAGCAGGATGAAATACACTTATAGATAAAAATTGGCACAACACCTAAACATCATACTCTTCTCACTCAAACTCCCGACTACTAATAATTATGAAATTGTTGTCATCTACCTTTTTATTTCTCAGATTGTGCACGAACAGGTTGTAAAATAGACCGTGAGGAAATTCTTCCACAACCTTCTCTTCAATCTAATTATTTTCCTGATAAATCCTTACCTGCGCCTCCTGAAAATCATGCAAAATGATTGAATTGAAGTTTTAACTGCCAATCCAAATGTTCAAATTGGTAATAGGTGTTGTTCAATTTGGTATATAGCTTCTTAATCTCCTCTTCAATCCTCATAAGTTTATTTGTAATTCCTTCCAGGCTAAGTGCAAGGAACCTATTGAATCCTTGTGCATGAACTTCTTTCCATCAGCCCAACCATTACTTTTAATCTCCATTAGAACAAGAAAAATGAAGGTAGCACTCACTTCCTTCTCTAAACTGCTTTCTCACACATAGATGTTGACCTCATTTTTTATGAGGTCTTCTCTTCTTCTTTTTAGTACTTAGGATCTAGTCTTAGGCTTTTCCTTTGACTATCTTAGAGGACTAGAATTGGGATCCACCATCTAGAATTTCAAACCACTTCTTAACTCCCTGCAAACTCCACAAACTTGACTGTAGACCCCTAATCACCTAGAGGGTTGAAATCAAATGTGGAAGTTTAAAGGATGAGTTCCTATAGGACTCTTTGGCCTTAGGACTGCCCTGGGTGGCCTGGTCTGATGAAGGGGCTGACTTACACACACACTACATTTATACACTACACTTTCGCACACCTCCTAAAACCACACTCATACCTAACTTGACCTCCTGACTCATGTAGGTGATTCACATGGATGGTCCTTAACCCCTAAGCCCTTGGCTAAGAGGGTTAGGAACAACATAGTGAATGCCTCAAATGAGTCCCTTCATGGCTCATGTGGACTTGATATGGCTTCAAGGCTCAACCAAAATGATTTTATTCCACTTACATTCACCCAATCTTCAATTTTCCAAATTTTCGATTTTTGACCCCGGGACCCTACACCCGCTTAGCCTACCCAAAACCCTTGAAATCACCCAAATTTTTCAAAAATCCCAAATCACCCAAAATTCCTCAAAACCAATCCCAAACATTTCCACATCACTCAAATTGACCATCCATACCCAAAAATACCAAGAATTCCGAAAATACCTCCCAATACCCTCCAAATACCCAAAATACCCCTCTTGACCCAAAAATCCAAAAATTCAGAAAATTCCCAGAAAATTCCAAAAAATCCCAAATATTACCAATTTCATTTTGTTCAACTATACCATGGGCCAATTTTGTCAATTTACCCAACTTTTATCAAAACCCCCAATTTGACCCATTTTAACCCTAAGTGAACCCAATGTCAAACCAAACCTACCCAATTGACCCAAATCCTGGTCCAATTCAATTCTAAACTTCCATTCAACATTCCCAACACCAATCTAGACCAAATCCAAGTCAAATTTGATTGACATTTGGATCCAATTTCACTTTTGGCCTTAAAGCCCAATTTGGACCCATGGCCCAAACATAACCCAAACTCACCCAATTCAACTCCAATTAACCCCAAATCTTTTCTAAACCTTCCTTAACATCCCCACAAACAAAACACTAACATGATTTACCCAATATTTAGACTCAAACCCCACTCAAATTCAACCCAAAGCTAAAAGCCCAATTTTGACCTAAACCCAAACCTAACCCAAATGAGCCCAAACCCCAAAATCAAAGCCCAACCAAAGTCAAAACCTCTTTGAAACACTCCCATAAACATTTCCCAACATTAATTTTACATCAATTTCAACCCTAGCCCAACATTGGCCCACGTTAGCCCACTTTGACCTATATTGGCCCATTCACCAAAGAAGCCCAAATTCAACCCAATTCAAACCCAAATCACTCCCAATTTGCTCCAAGTCACTCATGACACATCTATGAGCTAAACCCAACAATTATTTGGCCCAAGCCTTTACCAAAATTCCATCCTAAAATCCATTTTAAAATCCAAAAACCCACCTACATGAAACCATTTTAAAAGCCCATCTAAAACCATTTCAAAGAGCCCAAAATCTACCCTAAAGCCCACATGACATTTCCATTTGCCATCCACTTAATCAAAGCCATTCCCTAAGTTCTAATCCCATCATCAAATAATTCCAAATCAAGCCTCATGCCAAATCACCCCTAAATACCAAAATTTTTCTTAAATCCATTTCCATGAAATTGACTCAACTTTCCCGAAGCCAAAGACAAGCCATGCAAGCCATGGATAAGCCACATGAAGCCATGGAAGGTTTGACATGTGATCAAGCCATTAATGGCAAAAGGAGGGCCCCTTTCCTAATCCTTCTTAAACCCTTTTTACCTTAAGCATGTCACACACTAAACCATGCTTAGCCACCTCATCATGGATGGAGACCACACCATTTTCTCTTGGCTGACCCAAGTGATCCTTTTCAACCCAAAACCAGGCCTTGGGTGGTGAACCTAGCCCAAAATCATGGGTTGACTCATTTGAACCCAAAATGGCCTTCCCCATTCCATTTCAATCCAAGCTCTTTACACATGCCATTGACGATCGATCGCACTAAGCTCCGACCCCGACCTCCCCGATGACAACAATGACTCGACCACTGGCCGGCCAGCCACCACAGCCGCCGGAAACCACCAGGCTGAGAGCTCACATGTGAGCCCAAACTTGGAATTCTCACCTGCTGAGCTGCCCCATCCCCAGTGGCCATTGTAGCTGTTCTTCTCTTGCCAAGAGCAGCTGATCCCAAGCCCTAACTCTCCCTGGGAGGCCCTCCACCCTCTCCTATTTAAACACCACCCCCTCTCGGCCATGAGAGGTGCTGAACTAGACCTTACTGAAACTCTGCCAAAATTGCTCCAGATCACTCTCCATACTTAGAGCAGTCGATCCCTGGTGTCAATTTGCCCCAATCTCCACCAACAGAACCCAATTTCTCAGCCAAAATTCCACCCAAAACCAGGACACTTCTCCACAGTGGATCAATCCTCAAATTGATTGGTCCTACACCTTGACCAGACCAAGGGAAGAGGTCCACCAGCAAAAGCCCCCTCTCCAGGCCACCCAGTTGCTCCAGCCTCCAAGCTTTGTGATCGAGCGTGGTCGAAATCCTACCTAGGCAATTCACCGGACTGGGAGACTTCATTTGGAGCTTCGCGGGATCCAATCAAAGCCGACACAACCCTCAGATTGAAGCCACACTTCTCTGAGCTAAGGTATGAGCTAATTCTTCATCCCGAGCTTCTGGAGATTCTACATTTCAAATGCTTTAATTTCAATGCATGATCACCGTATAGATGTGTTCGTCTCTTCAAGACGAATCCATAGAGCACAAGAACACGAAAATCCGTTAAGTATTGAGTGAGATATTAGGATTTAGTGTGGACGACTCTCGGGTGAGGACGCTTGGGGACGATGAACGGATGCCGTTCATTTAATACACGCGCGGACGGACGGCTCAGATTAGGTCGGATCAACGGGTGATACGCGGAAGGCGGGACCCGGGCTGCTGACTCAAGTGGCGGCGTCGAATGGGAATGCGCCACGCGGCACTTCGGAGATGTTAAGGTTGACGCGACGCCGACTCGGATAAATAGAAAATTAGGGATTTTCTGATTTATTTAATTCCCTAAACTTCAAAAAGGCATAACTTTGTGTAGAAAAATCAGAAAAATAAAATAAAAATACCCTCTTGCTCAGTGAACAGAGGAGAATAATGTGGAAAAGAAATCATTTAATTTCATCAAGTATTTTATTTTTAATGATTTATTTCCCTTCTGCATTGTTTTAATTCTCCATGCATATAGGAAATTCACCATGGCATGAGACCATAGGGCTTTTGAAGCCCCTGAATTTGGGAACATTCCCTGAATTTTCCAAAGTCGAGGCCATCCTATGAGAAGTTATTGATTTTTCAAATTCATGTTACTGTTTTGAGTATTTTAATTCCAATAATTAGCATGTTGTGAAATAAATTCTAGGAAAATTTGGTGATGTTTCTTATGACCAGAGGACCCTAGGAAAAATAGGTTTTGAGTTAACTCATTTAAAATAACCCTAATTAGCTTAAACACTCAAAATAGCTCCTTATTTAATTAGAGCTAACCATATATCAAATTGGCTTGAAATCAATTCTCTATTGACCTTTAAGATCAGAGGAACCCACCATAAAAATTTGAAGTCAATTGGACTTGGTTAGCCCTACTAAATGGGTTGATTAAGCCATTTAGTCAATTTGAACTTTAAAAATTCATAACATTCAAAATACTTTTCAAAAATTCACCAAATTAGTTTTGGAGCCTCTCTGATATCAGGGGAATTTAAGAAAATTAAAATTTTAATTTTCTAAAAAAGTTGATTTTTTGTATTATTTTAATATTTTAATAATTAAAAAATAATAAAAATCATAAAAAAAATAAAATTCACCAAAATGTCACATTTTAAAATTTAATCACTTAGGAACAAACTCCATATTTTTCTTTGGTCTATTTAATGAGATATTAAATTTTAAAGCCCTAAGGTAATTTAAAAATTAAAAAATACATTTTTTGGCATTTTCACTAAAATAATTATAATAAATCATAGAAAAATCAGAAAATTGCAAAAATTGATTCTCTGATTTCCTTGATATCAGAGAGATTTTTAAAAAATATAAAATTAATTTTTCAACCTTTACTTTATTTTTAAATTAATTAATACTCCAAAACTTAAAATAATTATAATAAAAATTATATAATTCAAAAAATCACCAAAATTGGTCCAAGTGGTCCTCTAGTCATTAGAAATGTCCCATAATTTTCTTAAGGACAGAAACTTTCCCTTGGTCATGTTATTAAATTTTCCTTGGAAATCTCTATTTTCTACTAAAAATAATTATATAAATAAATTAAATACAGAAAAATCACATTTTCTCCTCTCATGTCTTTATTGGCATATGAGTGAAGTCACATAAAAATTTCAAGTTCATTTAAGCTCAATTTAGTGAGTTATGAAATTATTAAGCTTGAAGGGCAAAGTGGTAATTAAAATTTTAACCCTTAATTAAAACTTTAGGTTTAATAAAAATTAACAAATAAAATATTTGATCTTAATCTGATTTGGATGATTGAAATTCAAATAATTAAAGGGTAGAAACCTACTAAACAATTTGAAGATAATTAAAATAAACCTTAATTAAATAATTGATTAAATTTGGAAGAATAATAAAATTGGAATTATTAAATAGGGATATTATTAGGAAGAGATTTATTCTTTAATTTAAAAATCCCTAAATTAATCATCTCAATAATATTTAATTCCTAATTAAAATGATAATTTAAATTTAAGTTTTAAAATGTTAAAGGACTTAATCATTAAAATTAAGTTAAAAGTTAAATTATTAAACTCTTTTTAAATTTTCAATTAAATTAAAATTAAAAATAAAATTAAATTAAAGATTAAATTAAATTAAATCAAACAAATTAAATAAACTAAATTAAATTAAATCAAATAAATTAAATTAAATTAAATTAAATTAAATTAAAAAAATAATAAATAAATAAATAATTAAATTAAATTAAATTAAATTAAATTAAATTAAATTAAAATTAAATCAAATTAAATTAAATTGAAGGAAATTAAATTAAATTAAATTAAATCAAGTTAAATTAAATTAAATTAATTTATATCAAATTAAACTAAACTGAATTAAATTAAATTAAATTAAATTAAATTAAATTAAATTAAAATTAAATTGAATTAAATAACATCACCTAAGACATGAAAGAAATTAAATATAAAGCAACTTGAACACTATTCCAAATTTAAATCCGATAACTGAGATTAAACTAAATCACAAATCATTTGAACACCAATTTACCCTCAAGAACTTTTATTATCATAACTCCTAAATAGAACATTAAATGAAATGTTACTCCACTTATAGGATATTCAAATGTCCTAGTTCACTGAGCAAGATAACAACAAAAATTGAATTCCCGGAGGATTAATTCATTTGGACTTAAAACGATCCTAGAAATATTGAAAAGATGTTTAAGATTTATCTTAAGCACTTCCTCGATATGATAGGATGTTCATAAGAACAATTGAACTTAATTATTCTTTGATGAAGAATATCGTCCTCAAACCAAAACACAAGAACCTAGACGTCATAGGAAATGACTAGCTATAGGATTAGGAACTTGGTAGAAAACCATAACCCTTCCCTTAGCTTTACCTAGGAACTTGCTTAAATATTCTAATTGTGTTTTAAGTGCGGCTTGGGATGACGGGAAGACCCTCCGAGTACGCTTTTATTTTATTGCAATTTACCTTATTGCAATTTCTTTAATCGCATCGTGATTTACTTTTCTTGCATGATAAACAAGCTGTTGCATGAAAACCCACACCTTTAGGATAGTCCCTAAAACTGAAACCAAAAATAAGTTAAAAGTCATTGCAAGATAAAATTCACCGCCACAACATTTCAAAATATAAAACAACTCAAAATTTAATCACAAACAGAACACAAAACTACAATTACAACTAAATTAAAACGTCCTGTTGGATGATCGGGAATACCTCGGATGATGTAACCTACGTGTTACTAACGGGATTTCCCACGGTCTAAATAAAAGTGTGGAACTCATTCAGTTGAGTTTAGTAAATTCATCTGGACTAAGTGAATCCAATAAAAATAACGATGCCGGAAGGATGGAACCGTGGGATCTTAACCGGTGTCGTTATAATCAACTTTAAGATTTGTTTTAATTAAAACATAAAAACACTTGGAAGTTAGGATTTTCTCTCAACCAAAACACTTTCCTCATCTCCTGATTTATGACTTCTAAAACTAAACCTCTGCAACAACAAGGAGCTTGGAGCATGGTGGGCAGCACGGCCATCGTCGTCAGCAAAACTTGAATCTACATCAGCAAAACTTTCCTAAAATTAAACAACAAAGCCATAGGATTTCGAGGTAGTTTGCCTAGTGCAACATAAATCCTCAACCTCTTCGTTAGGCATTTGCATTGCAAATTAAGCCCTAACCGGACTTAGGATTCTGAGGTAGTCGTCCCATACGACATAAACCCTCACATCTTCAAGGCTATTTGTATGATTCTATCATATAAATATAAGTCCTAGTTAACTAAAATTGGCAAGATCAAAACATTAAATGAATATTAGGATTTTCCTAAATTCAAGCCAAACAATAGGATAGACGGGGAATTACCGAAGTTCGCTTCGAATCTGTAATTTCTTTTACCTTTCTTCCTTTGAATTCCCAAAACAAAATGTTCCAAACTTGATCCATTCCCTACTGAAATTCCAAAATTCAATCCTTTGAAAACTTAAACTTTGAAATTCTTGAGAGCAGAATTATTGATTATTATCGAGAGTTTTCTTAGGTGATTCCCGTCACTTAAGATGTAATTAACTATAGGGGCTTGCCCTTATAGGGAATTTTAAAGAACCGGAGTAATATAAACCTCGTTTAATGCTTTCATATTAAGCGAGGGAATTTGTCGGCTTATAAAATTGGTTCGCAGACCAAACGGATGTCATAAGCCTTTCTAGTTTATCTAATCGAGCCCCATTATCAAGCGAGTGTGTACTATTCTTCGGGATAGATACACGGTTTGTGGTGTGGCGCTCGTTTATGTGAACTATTTGGGATGTGAAATCGGTTTGATTTCATATCTTAAAAATTTTCAAATTTAAAATTATTTTCAAAATCAAATGCTACTTTTCAAATTATATATATTTAAACTAAATTTAAAATTTTAAAAATTCGCCGACAATTTCTGTAGGCGACCCCTTTTCAAAATACAACACAACCTAAAAAATAATGCCGACAATTTCTGGCGACTCCGCTGGGGATGATTCCTCTCTCCATTTTTAATCAGACAATTCTGCTTTCAAAAATCGGTATTGTATACATGTCCCTTGTGGATCAAGCTACCCTTATTTCCGTTGGGGTACTATGTTCATTTCTACCTTGAACAAGTATAGCCAACACTCTCTCGGATTTAGGAGCCACTGTTTAGACACCCCTAAACAGAGAGGTTCCGAGATCCTTTTACCTCATTTCTAAGGTGGAGTGGACCCCCAATAGGTTTTAGTTTAGGAGTAATCCTTCAAGTCGAGAAGTCTTGCATAAGACTTTCTTTTCTTTTCCAACTCTGAATCAGATTCATTACCTTCTCTACCCCTTTGAACATTCCGTTCTAAATAAACAAACCCTCTAACGAATGACTCTTTTAACAAATAACTCCTACTTATAAATACATGAACAAGAATGTGTTCGGACTCTTTTCGATTCCTTTCTTTTTGTCTCGATGAGAAGAAGCATAACTTGGGATCGACAATCGGAATATACCACCGGAAATGGAAGCCCCAAAGTCGATTTTCTCCTTCACCAATGGACTCGACTTCGCTGTTTACAAGGATGAGCTGCCCGACAATGGGATCATCCGATTTGGACAAGGATTCGAGAACACAAATGTCAAGATCACCGACATTTCCCTTTTCGCACTGACAAACAAAGTATCTGAAGCTGAGAAGCCGTTGATCGAGTTCAACTTTAGGTCGACTCAAGAGTTTCCTCCCCTGCAAAAGATTCCAGTCGAGAGAAGTCTCGCTTGTCCGCAAGAGGACTGTTCTTGCTACCCCCACTGGTCTAGTTGTCTACGCACCTACCCCGGCTTCTGCCAGATTAAAGGGGAAGGAAATCCAGAACTATGGTGAACCTGTTACCGTGGAGGGTACAGACTTTCCTGTGAGACCCTCTGTTTTTGAAATCGGGTCCAGCTCAAGAATTCCATCACTAACACGGACCCAAAGAAGGAACAGAAGTAGGAAGATTGCCAGGAAGGCCAGAGCTGCCGAAGTTGCTTTCACGGAGGAAATCCCGAAATCCCTGAGTACACACCACTACTGAATACATACCATTGCTCGAAGATACACCTTTTTTTGGAAGGAAGTAGATTCCATCCCCTTTCCGCCGCGGTAGATGAGGAAAATGTCCGCAGGATTGTTTCTGCATTACCTCGACCCGCATACTACGACGACAGCAGAAAGAAAAGGGCTAGGATCACACCATTTGCCCGACTACAGACTGTGATCGAGAATTTAGCAAAGAAAGAGAAATGCCCCGTATTAGAGATTCTAAGAAGGATAGGGCGGGTGCCAGTCAAATCCCGTCTTGGGCCACGAGTAGAACCTGCCATCGTTACAGAAAAGCCAAATAAAAGGATGAAGGCTAGTCCGCCTATCGTTGTTTCAGGGTTGCAGATTAGGGAGGATACCACTTTCCAGCATTTGGCTGACAGACCATCTGGTCCTAGAACTTCTGCTGCTTGAAAGATGGTATGGCGTCCCACTACTTGGACGATTAAGATTGAAACAACGGCTCGAGAAGGAAAGTCTTGTCGGGAGACTTGAATACGAAGAAAGTGCTTCTTGCGATAAAGGAGACTCGTGAGAAGGGAACCCGACAACTATCACACGACAACTGTGAGGATGCACAGAAAAGAACGCTAGAGGACGCTATGAAAAAGTTAAGGACTGATATTCGACGACTAGCAAAAGAAAGAGAAGAGAAATTCGGAGACGAGATTGATTCATCGGAATTCATGGACGATGAGTATGCGAGAAATTAACATGGTCGAAACACGAGCTTCGTCGGCTTCACGAGGTGCTCCTGCAGCCGCAGAAAGAGAGGAGCCGAAAGTGATGAGAAGACAGCTTCAAGAGAAAGACGATACGATCGCCCAAATGACGAAAAGAATGGAAGAGATGGCTGTAGCCCTAGCCACTCTCCAGAGTCAAGTGCAACCCCAAAGAGAGACGCCCCCAGAGGTCATTCACATTGTAGATGGAGGAAAGGAGATTACATCCGTCAACGAGGATGATCAGCTAAAGAAAGATACAACACAAAGTATGATTCCAGAAAAGGATATCAAGAGCTTGGTGGAACGAGCGAGTGCGAGAAGCCTTAGCACAATCGAAGAGCGGGACATCCATTCGGACGTGTAGACCTTACCGGAAGAGTTCGACGCTGTTCGATACCCGAAAGGCTTCGTACCACCTCGTGTTCAAAACCTTTGATGGAAGCGGGAACCCCGACGAGCATGTTGCACACTTTCGTGCCGAGTTGTTGCAATGCGGCGGGAGCGATGCATTACTCTTCCGACGATTCGTCGGCGGCTCGTCGGGGATCGCCTTTGATTGGTATGCGGGAGTACCGAATGGTTCGGTGAAGACGTTCTCGGAACTAGAAAACCTTTTCATCGAGCGATTCGCCGGAGCTCGGCACCACATCACTATAGGTGATTTAGTGGTAGAGAAGCGAGAGCCGAACGAAACTTTGGTGGATTACATACTTCGATGGAGGAATCTAAGTATGAAGTGTGAACCACAATTACAAGAACAGCATGCAGTCGGCATCTTACTTAAAAGCATTCACGGCTCGATAGCACTTCTCCTCAAAGGATTCACTATTAAGACTTTCGAGAAGTTGTTAAGCAAGGCCGGGAGCTTGCAAGAAGAGGCGAAGCAATTAAGTTTCGCCGACAAGACAGACAAGCAAAAGCCTGTGAAGACTTTTGAAAAGAAATCCGGGATCGTTGCAGCAGTCGACAAAGGCAAGCAACTGATGCAAATATCATCCGAACGCCGCAGCAACCTCAACAGAATTACCAGCAACCCCGACCTAGCTATCAGTCATCTCCACAGTATGAACAACCGCCTTGTCCGCAACGTACATTAAGGGAGCTTCTGAGCAGGGAATATCCATTTAAGAATGAAGCAGTGTCGAAAATGTTCCGTAGTCTGATGAAGACTCCAGATTTCCAGCTGCCAGAGTCTAAGAGACCGGAAGAAGTCAACAAGAAAGGTGATCCCAACTTTTGCCCTTATCACCGGATGCTTGGACACAAGATAGAAGATTGCATTACTTTCAAAAGTTGGCTCAACGACAACCTTTTGAAAGGGAATATAACAATCCCGAAGGAGTACATGAAGGAACCCCAGAAAGGAGGTTCCGTCAATGTTGTCTCGACTGATCTCATTATTCCGATAGATCCCCATGCGACTGATGATGGATGGACTACCGCTTGGACAAGGTCTTCAAAAAAGATTTTAGACAGCATCCAAACCGCTTTGGTGCGAGCTTCAATTCAAAGTTCAAAACCTGTCAAGTCGGCACTATCACTTGTGATAGAAGAACCACCTCAACAGGAGACGATTGAAGAGAAGAAGAAAATTGATGAAGAAGAGAGGACCGAGGTTCCTAAGGCTAGACTTGGGGCTGCTTATCCTAGGATAGTTGTTTCGGATTCGGGGGAGAAATCCCTCGAACCTCTGACTCTGTATGATTATCTGCTCACTTCGGTGGGATCTTATAATGATAAGGGTGATGGCGTTGGCTACGTTTTGATTGTTTCTAACGATTACGTAACTAGCGACAATCCGGACATCGATTTCGATACCAATGACAATTCTCAAATCATACACAATCTCGACGATCACAATGATGAAGAAGACATCCATCAAGGAGGCTACGAGAGTTCAACAAGCAACGAATCTATCTGCGAGTTTCGAGGAGCTCCGAGTCACGATAGAGTTAGAGCCTTCGGACTGCGAAGCTAATCCGGAAGAACTCTGTCATTCCGATTCAGGAAGAAACACCGAGCAAGCTCAACGCTAGAGTCGAAGAAATTACGAAGTTAACTTAAGAAGTGGAAGAGTTCTACCTCCGAGAATGGGTCCGAAGGACAATGGGAAGCGAGTGGTTGTTCAAGAAGAACCAACCCGGCAGAAGAAATACCCATTCAAGAAGAAGCCGAGACACATGAAAACAAAGTGGACTACAATGTGCTAGCCCATCTTAGGAAACTACCGCCAAACCGAGCATCTACGACGCTCTCATCTTATCGAAAGGAGATGAGAGAAGCTCCGATCAAGGCCTTACTTGATCCAAAAATTTGCTTAGCTCGAATGGCCGGAGATTCCTTAGATGAGGTTTGTTCGTTAAAGGAACGGCGAGGTGTTACCTTCACGGACAATGATCTACTACTTGGGACAACGGACCACAACCGACCGTTGTACATTTCGAGTCATAATTGGGAAGTTTACACTCTCCGGAGTATTGGTGGATCCGGGAGCATCAATTAATATAATGAGTCTTCCAACGCTAGCATACTTGGAAATTGATGCTCGCGAGCTCGAAGCCGACAAAATGTTATTAAGAGGATTCAACCGTAAAGGAGAAAGAGCCCTCGGATCAATAACACTACTAATGAAGACCGGTGACTTAGCAAAGACAACCACAAAATTTCACATAATTGATTCAGAAACTTCGTTCAACGCTCTACTGGGCCGACCATGGATACATGAAAACAGGATGGTACCATCATCTCTACATCAGTGCATCAAATACTACGATGGGGGGGGGGAACAATGCATCAAAGGTGACTTACAACCATTCTCCGTACATGAAATTGGAATCCATGAAGATGCAGCTTATTATGCACCTCCGAAGAAAACAATCTTCTCCGGAGATACCATAAAAAATGAAGCAAAGAAAGTTTGGGACAACGAAGAACCCGAAGTTCTAGTCCAACGAGTCACTCACCACTCCCTTACGGCGAGATGGTGAAGGTTTCTCCACAACTCGCATCTGAGGTCGAGGCCGGGGACGAGGTCGTGGCAGAGACGTTAGGACAGTTGGACAGAGGAAATCAATCATCAATGTTGATTGGGAGGACAGTTCTAAAGAAGAAAAAGAGATCAAACAAGAAGCAGCGATAATAAGTTGGAAGAAGCCGCAATTCAAGATCTCTCTTGAAGATGAAAAGAATGAAGAATACAAATCAATGTACGAGAAGATTAATCACTGTATACATACTATGACCCTGACCCCGATCCATTCCAATAAGATCGTGGGTATGGTGGTCAAAGAGGTACATAGCGGCGGTGCAAAGCCCATCAAATTCTACCGTGGTGCTTCTTCCTTCAAAACTGAAAATAATGTACAATTTGAAGATGTCACTTCATCAGAATTAATGGAATTACCTTTTGAGTGGTACTCTCCCTGTGTTCAAAATTTAATTCGGCGTGGTTTCTTACATCGACAATGGACAAAAGGCCAATCACAACATTTTGAAAAATTATGGAATAACTGCGGTCGTCCACCCAATTCAAAGCATGGTCTCGGATTCGGCACGATAGGATCGGTTGACGATGCCGAATTTTGCTTGGTTGTCACTTGTGAGTCTAATGAAAACTGCATGGAAACTACGAAGAATTTGAAGATTTACAAATTGGAGATGCTCCACGGAATTCGAAGAAGAGATTAAATCTACAATAGATGAGTTAACGGAAGTTAACCTAGGTACTAGCGAAGAGCCTAGACCTACCTTTGTTAGCTCCTTACTCAATAAAGAAGACTCCGAAGAAATAATCAAGTTATTAATGGAATTTAAAGACTATTTTGTTTGGAACTACGATGAGATGCCAGGATTAGCTCCAGAGGTCGCAGTCCAAAAGCTAGGAGTGGATCCTACTACGTCCCGGTCGGACGAGGTCCCGGAAGAATGCGTCTAGAAATTGAACAACAAGTCATAGTCTGAAGTTAAAAAGCTAATAGACGCTAAATTTGTCCGAGAAGAACAATACCCGACTTGGTTAGCCAATGTGGTGCCGGTCGAAAGAAGAATGGTCGGATCCGAATTTGTGTGGACTTCGAGAGATTTAAACAAGGCATGTCCGAAAGGATGAATTCCCTCTACCGATTCCGAACTAATGATCGACATTGCTTCGACACATGAGATATTCTCATTCATGGATGGATCTTCGAGGATACAACCGGATAAAAATGGCTCAGAAGATGAAAAGCTTACGACATTCAGAACCCCGATCGGAGTATATTGCTACACAGTGATGCCATTCGGACTGAAGAACGAAGGAGCAACATACCAGAGAGCGATGACAAGAATTTTTGATGATCTCATCCACAATCAAGTTGAATGCTACGTGGACGATGTGGTCATCAAAAGCAAAGTAAAGGACAACCACTTGTATGATTTGAGAATTGTTTTCGAATGATTAAGGCAATTTAACCTTAAGATGAATCCCTTAAAATGCGCCTTCGGCGTCACCTCCGGAAATTCTTAGGATTCGTTGTCCGACATCGTGGAATTGAAATCGACCCGGAAAAGATTAAAGCTATCTTAGAAATGCCGCCTCCCAAAACCTTAAAACAACTACGATCCTTTCAAGGGAAGCTGGCATATCTTCGACGCTTAATCTCAAACTTATCAGGTAGGTGTTAGCCTTTCTCGGCACTAGTTAAAAAGGACGCCAAATTTATTTAGGAAGAGAAATGCCAGAAGGCCTTCGAGGACATTAAACAATATTTAATGACACCTCCGTCTTAGCGACCCCGGTCTTAGGTAGACCGTGATACTTTATACCGCGACTTTAGACGACTCTCTCGCAGCCCTGTTAGCCTGGGTCAATGATGAGGGTAAAGAAAATGCTTTTACTACCTAAGCCGTCGTTTACTTCCGACGGAAATAAGGTATCCCGCAATTGAAAAGCATTGTTTAGCCCCGATCTTCGCCGCTCAAAAGCTCGGGCACTACATGCTTTCTCAAAAGGTCAACTCGATCTCGAAATTTAATCCATTGCAATACTTGATGACTCGTCCAACACTTTCCGACGGACTTGCCGGATGGTCGATGATATTATTGCAATTCGATATAACTTTCGTGCCTCTTCGTGCCGTAAAGGGACAAGTCCTAGCGAGACTTCCTCGCGAGCACACCCTTCGTCGGCGAATCTCCTCTCGATGACGATCTATCGGATGAACAAATAATGAGCCTAGAAGACCACGATGATCGACGTTGGGAATTATATTTCGACGAAGCATCTTCAACACACAAAGACGAAGAATCACAAGTGATAGTGCCCGTAAGGCGGGAATCGGATTAATCTTTATAACACCGGAGCGGGGGATGTTAAGATACTCCTACCACTTGACGAGCCGTGTACGAAACAACGAAGCGAGAATACGAAGCCCTCATAACAAGACTCGGAATTAGCTATTCAAATGGGGATAACGGACATCAACATCTACGAGGATTCACAATTAATCATTCAACGGATCGTTGGACGATACGAATTTTAAAACCAAGACTCGAGCAATACTTCCAGTATGCCACAGAGTTATTGGAACAGATTCCGAATGTGACAATCTATAAAATTCCCAGAAAAGAAAATGCTTTAGTAGATGCGTTAGCCCGCCTCACAAAAGAATTTGCCTGCCTGCAAGATGAATCAGTGGAAGTGTCAGTTCACGGACGTCAGGTCCTATCACCGCTCGACATAGACACAATACACAAATCGGAAAAGAAGAAGAATCGGTTGCGACGGTGATAGAAAACACGGAAGATTGGCGACGGCCATTAATAGACTACCCGCAAACAGGAAAACTACCGGAAGATAGGTCGGTAGCCCATCGGATCAAGAAAAGAACTTCGTCTTACGCATTAATAAACAACACGTTATACGGAAGGTCTTTCGATCAAATGTGGCTAAGGTGCCTAAGCGGGTCCGAGGCCCGTGAAATTGTTAAAGAGTGCATTCGGGACTCGTGGCGCTCACTCGGTCGAGTCCGAAGATGAAAATGAAAATTAAAAGACTAGGGTACTACCGGCCCTCGATGATGACCGATCGCATGAAAATCGCCGAGAGCCGTCACCAATGCCAAGTGCACGGAGTGGTTCTACACCGACCTCCAAATGTGCTGCACCCGACAATTGCATCGTGGCCATTTGAATGTTGGGGCACGGATATAGTGGGTCCAATAGAACCACCATCCGCAAAAGGACATCGCTTCATTCTTGCGGCTACAGATTACTTTTCCAAGTGGGCGAGGCGGTTCCACTCGGAGAAGTGAAAGCACACCACATGCTTCGGTTTTCAAGAACCAAGTTGTCTACCGTTTCGGAGTGCCGCGCGAGATCATCTCGGATAATGGGTCTACATTCAGAAGCACACAAATCAATAATTTTGTCAGGAGACACGGAATCGACTGGCGGTATTCAATAATTTACTATCCAAGAGCAAACGGCCTGGCTGAGGCTTTTAATAAAACTCTCGTTCAAATTTTAAAGAAAACTTTGGACGATAATAAGAGAAATTGGCACGAGAAGTTATTAGAAGCCTTATGGGCCTACCGGACAACCTTCGTAACTCCTACTCGAGCTACACCTTACGCTGCGGTGTATGGGTCCAAGGCGGTGTTACCTTTAGAGGTTCGGCTTCCTTCACTCGGAATTGCGATTGCAAATAAGATCACGATAGAAGAGAATGCCAAATTACGACTAGAAGAATTAGAAATCCCGGAAGGGAAAAGACTTGCAGCAGCGACGAGAATTTAGAACTATACCAAGCTAAGATGGTTCGAGCCCATGACAAGCCGAGTCCGCATAAGAACCTTCAAAGTTGGTGACTTAGTTCTCGTTCTCAAGAGACCTATTCTTGCGCACCGCAAGATAGGAGGAAAATTTGAACCCACTTGGGAAGGGCCGTTTGTGGTTGAAGCATTATACTCGGGGAGGTTCCTACCAGCCTAGTGAATTGCCAAGGAGAACGACATATGCTTCCGATCAACGGACGATACTTGAAAAAGTATTACGCTACCTGATGTTTCGAAGGAATGAATTCTTCATCCCTAAGAAACACGGGCGAAGTAATTACTTATGACTGGGTCCGAACCCAAAAATAATAAAATGTGCTAAAAATAATAAAATCATGATAATAAAGTTTTCCTTGTTTTCTCTTCCAAATCAAAATCTCTTTCCTGATCTTATCCCACTTCATTCATGTTAAATTTAAAAATATAAAAAAAAAGTATAATAAAAAATGTCTTTAATAAACACTTTCTTAATGTTCTTGTTCTTAGTACAGCCCCTGATCCTTTTCCTTGTCTTTTCGCAGGGAAATGTTGAACGGGCGGTTGGTCCTGAACTTTAGAAATGGCGTAAGCCTTGCACTCTACGAAAAGAGGGTGAAAGATGGAGCGATAATCGAGATTGACTCGGACTTCGCACCGGCGGAGCCTACGATACGAGGAAAATGATTGGGTCCCGGTTGATCGAGAGGAACTGCCCGGGCAGACAGTGATGAAAGTGGGTGGCCCAAGCCACCAATCCAGCAACAAGAAAAGAAAGGCAAACACTGAAGAAGATAAGAAAATCAAGTCTGTAGTCACTACAGCAGAGGGCAGGCTTGTCAGCGCCGCGCCCACAGAGATTCATGAAGCTCGAAGAGCTACTCTCACAACAACGCAACGAAGAAATAAGAATCGCCGTATCCGCAAGATGTTAACCAAACTAGCTGCGGACCAGCGCGACGAGGCAGTTGCTACTGCCAGCACATACACTTCAAGGATACCGGTTCACCAGGAACCTGAAGAAAGGAGGCCAGCTCCTAGGATAACGAAAGGACCGGGGAAATCTCACGAAGATCGAAGAAAGAAGACTACCACGCTACCGGATAGAACCACCAGGTGATGCATGACCTTGTTGCGAAGCAACCCCGGGGGATGTCCCGACGGACATCATCCCTGAGGAGCCGAGGTATGCAGGAGAACGTAAAGGGATTGACCCGTATATCCCACAATACGTCACCAGGCCTCGCCATTTGCAAATTATTCCAGAGTACGAGCTCGAAAGAATGCAGAATGTTGAAAAGAAAACCTTTGAGTACTTCGAGAGAATCAGAGGCAGAAGGATCAATATACTAGAGGGCCTCGAGCTACATACAGATGTATTCTCAGAATATGAACAACAATAAATCGTGGATTGCACCCGGGATTTGAAAAGAATGGGCCGAGCGGGCCGCCTAAGAGAAAACACCTACTCAGAACCCCGGAGATGGATGCCAGGGAAAGGTAGAATTACAATACAATGCGGATGTTGTTACAACTTCGCAGAAGACAGGAAGGGGAACCCACCAGGGATACTCCGTCATGGCCAAGTGGATCCAATGCCATTAGTCATCAAGAGAATGGTGAAGAGGTTGATAACATGGAGGGTACTGCCAGCAGATTGCATACCCAACAGCTGCATTATTAACATTTAAAAGCAGGGTGACCGCATACCCCCGCACATAGATCACCACGACTTTGTCGGACCTTTCTGCACGGTCTCTTTCCGAACGAGTGTAACATCATGTTCGGATCCGACCTCCGGATAGCAGAGCCCGGGTGAGTTCCGAGGGCCGGTGAAGATACCATTACCGGTAGGTTCCGTCATGATATCGAAGGGCAACGAAGTATATATCGCTAAGCATTGCATACCGGGAGTACCGGTGAAGCGGATCTCGGTTACTTTCGAAGGATGGACGACAGGAAGACACCTTACCATTTCCGGCGGACCCGGAGCTAGAGAACCTCCGGCCTTACGAGCTCGTGAGCTACATGGAAAATATCACACCTCCAATGTACATCCATACGACATCCTTGCCAAGGATGGCTTGGAAGGTGATGTTATTGACCATGTACCCCACTATTCAGACATGGATTTTTGACAAATGCTTCTTTGGATGGATCGACGAAGATCATACATAGTCCATTTTGAGTCTACATGGATTGTATGAGATGTATTCCAGATCAAGTTGTATGATGTATCTTCGACATGATTGGAATGAAAGTGACCATGTCGCATTTTTGGCCTTCACCTCTTTTGTGCAAATTGACTGGGAAACGCCATTAAAGTTAAATGAACTTCGAACAAAGAACAGAAAAGAAATAAAAAAAAAGAATAAAAGAAAACTTTCCTTAAAAATCTAAAAAATGATGAACGCCAAATTCACATGGACATTAAATAAATAAAATAAATTTGAACCGTTAAAGACAAACAGAATGAACATAAATTTCAAATCAAATTTCAATCAAATTCTAAATCCAATCTCGATGAAATTTCAAATTTGATCTTCCAGATTTCAAATCAAATTTCATTCAATTTCAAATTCAATCTTTCCAGATTCCAGATCTCAATCAAATTCAAATTCGATCTTTCCAAATCTCAAATCAAATCTCAATCAAATTTCAAATTCAATCTTTCCAAATCTCAAATCAAATCTCAATCAAATTTCAAATTCAATCTTTCCAAATCTCAAATCAAATTTCAATCAATTTCAAATTCAATCTTTCCAGATTCCAAATCTCAATCAAATTCAAATTCAATCTTTCCAGATTCCAAATCTCAATCAAATCTCAAATTCAACCTTCCAGATCTCAAATCAAATCTCAATCAAATTCAAACTCAACATTCCAAATCTGAAATCCAATCCGTTCTACTCTCTCCCTTGTCTGGGATGGAAGCGGTTGATTCCATTGACACGGATCGAATCTGATGGCGAGGAATTGTATCCAATCCAAACCAGTGACTTCCGATCAACTCTTTTGAACGGGGTATGTAGCATCTACATATTCCCTCCTAATCTATTTCCTTCCATGAAAGTCTTTTACAACTTTCATGAAATTATAGAAACACCAAAATTCCACACCTTTCAAATCAACACTACAAACCTTTGCAAAGTCAATGACTATTCAAAAATTCAAATTCCTGGGGTTGAGGATTTTACATCCGAGACTGCATTGCTTTAGGATTCTTTCCCTATCACAATGAAGTACATCAAAATCAAATTCCTGGGGTTGAGGATTTTACATCCGAGACTGCATTGCTTTAGGTTCTCTCCCTATCGCAATGAAATACACCAAATTCAAACTTTTGGGTCGAGGATTTTACATCCGAGACTGCATCGCTTTAGGATCATTTCCCTATCGCAATGAAATACATCAAAATCAAATTCCTGGGGTTGAGGATTTTAGATACCGCATTGCTTTAGGTTCTCTCCCTATCGCAATGAAATACATCAAATTCAAACTTTTGGGTCGAGGATTTTACATCCGAGACTGCATTGCTTTAGGATCATTTCCCTATCGCAATGAAATACATCAAACTCAAATTCTTGGGGTTGAGGATTTTACATCCGATACTGCATTGCTTTAGATTCTTTCCCTATCGCAATGAAATACATTAAAATCAAATTCAAACTTTTGGGGTTGAGGATTTTACATCCGATACTACATTGCTTTAGATTCTTTCCCTATCGCAATGAAATACATTAAAATCAAATTCAAACTTTTGGGGTTGAGGATTTTACATCCGATACTGCATTGCTTTAGGTTCTTTCCCTATTGCAATGAAATACATCAAAATCAAACTCTTGAGGTTAAGGATTTTACATCCAATACCGCATTGCTTTGAGATCTCTCCTCATTGTAATGATTCAATCCAATCAATTCAATTTTCTTTTGAGGTTGGAGATGTTACATCTAAAACCACAAAATTCTAATTTTCATTTCAAATCAAATCCCTTCAAATTAATCTTAACAAAACTTGAATCTAAATTAAAACTCCAAACTAAAATCTAAGCTCACACATCAAAACTTAAACTGGAGTAAAATGAAATCTAAATCGAAATTCCCCCAGATCATGTGATTTGGAATTCACCTTTTTTTCCTTTCCCCAGCGAGAGTTAAGGAATCTCCAGTTTCAGAGACATACTTGACCCTCCCCAGCGGAAACTCTTCTACTTTGTCCTAAGTTTGTCACTTGGACATCTGTGTTGGTTTTGTTGATCGCTTCGGTCAACACCAATATGCGTGGTGTGCTCCGTCAGCTCACCACACCTATTGGGGGTCCATTTGTTGACCTCATTTTTGATGAGGTCTTCTCTTCTTCTTTTTAGTACTTAGGATCTAGCCTTAGGCTTTTCCTTTGACTATCTTAGAGGACTAGAATCGGGATCCACCATCTAGAATTTCAAACCACTTCTTAACTCCCTGCAAACTCCACAAACTTGACTGTAGACCCCTAATCACCTAGAGGGTTGAAATCAAATGTGGAAGTTTAAAGGATGAGTTCCTATAGGACTCTTTGGCCTTGAGCACCTCCGGGTGGCCCGGTCCGATGAAGGGGCCGACTTACACACACACTACATTTATACACTACACTTTCTCACACCTCCTAAAACCACACCCATACCTAACTTGACCTCCTGACTCATGTAAGTGAATCACATGGATGGTCCTTAACCCCTAAGCCCTTGGCTTAGAGGGTTAGGAAAAACATAGTGAATGCCTCAAATGAGTCCCTTCATGGCTCATGTGGACTTGATATGGCTTCAAGGCTCAACCAAAATGATTTTATTCCACTTACATTCAACCAATCTTCAATTTTCCAAATTTTCAATTTTTGACCCCCGGGACCCTACACCCGCTTAGCCTACCCAAAACCCTTGAAATCACCCAAATTTTTCAAAAATCCCAAATCACCCAAAATTCCTCAAAACCAATCCCAAACATTTCCACATCACTCAAATTGACCATCCATACCCAAAAATACCAAAAATTCCAAAAATACCTCCCAATACCCTCCAAATACCCAAAATACCCCTCTTGACCCAAAAATCCAAAAATTCTGAAAATTCCCAGAAAATTCCAGAAAATCCAAAATATTCCCAATTTCATTTTGTTCAACTACACCATGGGCCAATTTTGTCAATTTACCCTACTTTTATCAAAACCCCCAATTTGACCCATTTTAACCCTAAGTGAACCCAATGTCAAACCAAACCTACCCAATTGACCTAAATCCTGGTCCAATTCAATTCTAAACTTCAATTCAACATTCCCAACACCTATCTAGACCAAATCCAAGTCCAATTTGATTGACATTTGGATCCAATTTCACTTTTGGCCTTAAAGCCCAATTTGGACCCATGACCCAAACATAACCCAAACTCACCCAATTCAACTCCAATTAACCCCAAATCTTTTCTAAACCTTCCTTAACATCCCTACAAACAAAACACTAACATGATTTACCCAAAATTTAGACTCAAACCCCACTCAAATTTAACCCAAACCTAAAAGCCCAATTTTGACCTAAACCCAAACCTAACCCAAATGAGCCCAAACCCCAAATTCAAAGCCCAACCAAAGTCAAAACCTCTTTGAAACACTCCCATAAACATTTCCCAACATTAATTTTACATCAATTTCAACCCTAGCCCAACATTGGCCCAAGTTAGCCCACTTTGACCTATATTGGCCCATTCACCAAAGAAGCCCAAATTCAACCCAATTCAAACCCAAATCACTCCCAATTTGCTCCAAGTCACTCATGACACATCTATGAGCTAAACCCAACAATTATTTGGCCCAAGCCTTTACCAAAATTCCATCCTAAAATCCATTTTAAAATCCAAAAGCCCACCTACATGAAACCATTTTAAAAGCCCATCTAAAACCATTTCAAAGAGCCCAAAATCTACCCTAAAGCCCACATGACATTTCCATTTGCCATCCACTTAATCAAAGCCATTCCCTAAGTTCTAATCCCATCATCAAATAATTCCAAATCAAGCCTCATGCCAAATCACCCCTAAATACCAAAATTTTTCTTAAATCCATTTCCATGAAATTGACTCAACTTTCCCCAAGCCAAAGACAAGCCTTGCAAGCCATGGACAAGCCACATGAAGCCATGGAAGGTTTGACATGTGATCAAGCCATTAATGGAAAAAGGAGGGCCCCCTTTCCTAATCCTTCTTAAACCCTTTTTACCTTAAGCATGTCACACACTAAACCATGCTTAGCCACCTCATCATGGATGGAGACCACACAATTTTCTCTTGGCTGACCCAAGTGATCCTTTTCAGCCCAAAACCAGGCCTTGGGTGGTGAACCTAGCCCAAAATCATGGGTTGACTCATTTGAACCCAAAATGGCCTTCCCCCATTCCATTTCAATCCAAGCTCTTTACACATGGCATTGGCAACCGATCGCACTAAGCTCCAGCCACGACCTCCCCGATGACAACGATGACTGACCTCGGCCGGCCACCACCACAGCCGCCGAAAACACCGAGCCGAGAGCTCACATGTGAGCCCAAACTTGGAATTCTCACCTGCTGAGCTGCCCCATCCCCAGTGGCCATTGTAGCTGTTCATCTCTTGCCAAGAGCAGCTAATCCCAAGCCCTAACTCTCCCTGGGAGGCCCTCCACCCTCTTCTATTTAAACACCACCCCCTCTCGGCCATGAGAGGTGCTGAACCAGACCTTACTGAAACTCGCCAAAATTGCTCCGCATCACTCTCCATACTTAGAGCGGCCGATCCCTGGTGCCAATTGCCCTAATCCCCACCAACGAACCCAATTTCTCAGCCAAAATTCCACCCAAAACTAGGACACTTCTCCACAGTGGATCAATCCTCAAATTGATTGGTCCTACACCTTCACTGGACCAAGGAAGAGGTCCACCGTAAGCCCCCTCTCCGAGCCACCCGGCTTGCTCCACCTCCAAGCTTTGTGATCGGTCGTGGTCGAAATCCTACCTAGGCAATTCACCGGACCGAGAGACTTCATCCGGAGCTTGCGGGATCCAATCGAAGGTGACACAACCCTCGGATTGAAGCCACACTTCTTTGAGCTAAGGTATGAGCTAATTCTTCATCCCGAGCTTCTGGAGATTCTACATTTCAAATGCTTTAATTTCAATGCATGATCACCGTATAGATGTGTTCGTCTCTTCAAGACGAATCCATAGAGCACAAGAACACAAAAATCCGTTAAGTATTGAGTGAGATATTAGGGATTTAGTGTGGACGGCTCTCGGGTGAGGACGCTTGGGGACGATGAACGGATGCCGTTCATTTAATACACGCGCGGACGGACGGCTCAGATTAGGTCGGATCAACGGATGATACGCGGAAGGCGGGACCCGGGCTGGTGACTCAAGTGGCGGCGTCGAATGGGAACGCGCCACGCGGCACTTCGGAGATGTTAAGGTTGACGCGGCCCCGACTCGGATAAATAGAAAATTAGGGATTTTCTGATTTATTTAATTCCCTAAACTTCAAAAATGCATAACTTTGTGTAGAAAAATCGAAAAATAAAATAAAAATACCCTCTTGCTCGAGTGAACGGAGGAGAATAATGTGGAAAAGAAATCATTTAATTTCATCAAGTATTTTATTTTTAATGATTTATTTCCCTTCTGCATTGTTTTAATTCTCCATGCATATAGGAAATTCACCATGGCATGAGACCATAGGGCTTTTGAAGCCCCCGAATTTGGGAACATTCCCCGAATTTTCCAAAGTCGGAGGCCATCCCTATGAGAAGTTATTGATTTTTCAAATTCATGTTACTGCTTTGAGTATTTTAATTCCAATAATTAGCATGTTGTGAAATAAATTCTAGGAAAATTTGGTGATGTTTCTTATGACCAGAGGACCCTAGGAAAAATAGGTTTTGAGTTAACTCATTTAAAATAACCCTAATTGGCTTAAACACACAAAATAGCTCCTTATTTAATTAGAGCTAACCATATATCAAATTGGCTTGAAATCAATTCTCTATTGACCTTTAGGATCAGAGGAACCCACCATAAAAATTTGAAGTCAATTGGACTTGGTTAGCCCTTCTAAATGGGTTGATTAAGTCATTTAGTCAATTTGAACTTTAAAAATTCATAACTTTCAAAATACTTTTCAAAAATTCACCAAATTAGTTTTGGAGCCTCTCTGATATCAGGGGAATTTAAGAAAATTAAAATTTTAATTTTCTAAAAAAGTTGATTTTTTGTATTATTTTAATATTTTAATAATTAAAAAATAATAAAAATCATAAAAAAAATAAAATTCACCAAAATGTCACATTTTAAAATTTAATCACTTAGGAACAAACTCCATATTTTTTTTGGTCTATTTAATGAGATATTAAATTTTAAAGCCCTAAGGTAATTTAAAAATTAAAAAATACATTTTTTGGCATTTTCACTAAAATAATTATAATAAATCATAGAAAAATCAGAAAATTGCAAAAATTGATTCTCTGATTTCCTTGATATCAGAGAGATTTTTAAAAAATATAAAATTAATTTTTCAACCTTTACTTTATTTTTAAATTAATTAATACTCCAAAACTTAAAATAATTATAATAAAAATTATATAATTCAAAAAATCACCAAAATTGGTCCAAGTGGTCCTCTGGTCATTAGGAATGTCCCATAATTTTCTTAAGGACAGAAACTTTCCCTTGGTCATGTTATTAAATTTTCCTTGGAAATCTCTATTTTCTACTAAAAATAATTATATAAATAAATTAAATACAGAAAAATCACATTTTCTCCTCTCATGTCTTTATTGGCATATGAGTGAAGTCACATAAAAATTTCAAGTTCATTTATGCTCAATTTAGTGAGTTATGAAATTATTAAGCTTGAAGGGCAAAGTGGTAATTAAAATTTTAACCCTTAATTAAAACTTTAGGTTTAATAAAAATTAACAAATAAAATATTTGATCTTAATCTGATTTGGATGATTGAAATTCAAATAATTAAAGGGTAGAAACCTACTAAACAATTTGAAGATAATTAAAATAAACCTTAATTAAATAATTGATTAAATTTGGAAGAATAATAAAATTGGAATTATTAAATAGGGATATTATTAGGAAGAGATTTATTCTTTAATTTAAAAATTCCTAAATTAATCATCTCAATAATATTTAATTCCTAATTAAAATGATAATTCAAATTTAAGTTTTAAAATGTTAAAGGACTTAATCATTAAAATTAAGTTAAAAGTTAAATTATTAAACTCTTTTTAAATTTTCAATTAAATTAAAATTAAAAATAAAATTAAATTAAAGATTAAATTAAATTAAATCAAACAAATTAAATAAACTAAATTAAATTAAATCAAATAAATTAAATTAAATTAAATAAAATTAAACTAAAAAAAAAATAAATAAATAAATAATTAAATTAAATTAAATTAAATTAAATTAAATTAAATTAAAATTAAATCAAATTAAATTAAATTGAAGGAAATTAAATTAAATTAAATTAAATCAAGTTAAATTAAATTAAATTAATTTATATCAAATCAAACTAAATTGAATTAAATTAAATTAAATTAAATTAAATTTAATTAAATTAAATTAAAATTAAATTGAATTAAATAACATCACCTAAGACATGAAAGAAATTAAATATAAAGCAACTTGAACACTATTCCAAATTTAAATCTGATAACTGAGATTAAACTAAATCACAAATCATTTAAACACCAATTTGCCCTCGAGAATTTTTATTATCATAACTCCTAAATAGAACATTAAATGAAATGTTACTCCAATTATAGGATATTCAAATGTCCTAGTTCACTGAGCAAGATAACAATAAAAATTGAATTCTCGGACGATTAATTCATTTGTATAATTAAATTCATTTGGACTTAAAACAATCCTAGAAATATTGAAAAGATGTTTAAGATTTGTCTTAAGCACTTCCTCGATATGATAGGATGTTCATAAGAACAATTGAACTTAATTATTCTTTGATGAAGAAAATCGTCCTCAAACCAAAACACAAGAACCTAGACGTCATATGAAATGACTAGCTATAGGATTAGGAACTTGGTAGAAAACCATAACCCTTCCCTTAGCTTTGCCTAAGAACTTGCTTAAATATTCTAATTGTGTTTTAAGTGCAGCTTGGGATGACGGGAAGACCCTCTAGGTACGCTTTTATTTTATTGCAATTTACCTTATTGCAATTTCTTTAATCGCATCGCAGTTACTTTTCTTGCATGATAAACAACTGTTGCACGAAAACCCACACCTTTAGGATAGTCCCTAAAACTGAAACTAAAACTAAGTTAAAAGTCATTGCAAGATAAAATTCACCGCCACAACATTTCAAAATATAAAACAACTCAAAATTTAATCACAAACAGAACACAAAACTACAATTACAACTAAATTAAAACGTCTCGTTGGATGATCGGGAATACCTCGGATGATGTAACCTACGTGTTGCTAACGGGATTTCCCACGGTCTAAATGAAAGTGTAGAACTCATTCGAGTTGAGTTTAGCAAATTCATCTGGACTAAGTGAATCCGATAAAAATAACGATGCCGGAAGGATGGAACCGTGGGATCTTAACCGGTGTCGTTATAATCAACTTTAAGATTTGTTTTAATTAAAACATAAAAACACTTGGAAGTTAGGATTTTTCTCTAAACCAAAACACTTCCCTCATCTCCTGATTTATGATTTCTAAAACTAAACCTCTGCAACAACAAGGAACTTGGAGCATGGTGGGCAGCACGGCCATCGTCGTCAGCAAAACTTGAATCTACATCAGCAAAACTTTCCTAAAATTAAACAACAAAGCCATAGGATTTCGAGGTAGTTTGCACTAGTGCAACATAAATCCTCAACCTCTTCGTTAGGCATTTGCATTGCAAATTAAGCCCTAACCGGACTTAGGATTCCGAGGTAGTCGTCCGATACGACATAAACCCTCACATCTTCAAGGCTATTTGTATGATTCTATCTTATAAATATAAGTCCTAATTAACTAAAATTGGCAAGATCAAAACATTAAATGAATATTAGGACTTTCCTAAATTCAAGCCAAACAATAGGATAAACGGAGAATTAACGAAGTTCGCTTCGAATTTGTAATTTCTCCTACCTTTCTTCCTTTGAATTCCCAAAACAAAATGTTCCAAACTTGATCCATTCCCTACTGAAATTCCAAAATTCAATCCTTTGAAAACTTAAACTTTGAAATTCTTGAGAGCGAGAATTATTGATTATTATCGAGAGTTTTCTTAGGTGATTCCCGTCACTTAAGATGTAATTAACTATGGGGCTTGCCCTTATAGGGAATTTTAAAGAACCCGAGTAATATAAACCACGTTTAATGCTTTCATATTAAGCGGGGGAATTTGTCGGCTTATAAAATTGGTTCGCGAACCAAACGGATGTCACAAGCCTTTCTAGTTTATCTAATCAAGCCCCATTATCAAGCAGTGTGTCTATTCTTCGGAATAGATACACGGTTTGTGGTGCGGCGCTCGTTTATGTGAACTATTTGGGATGTGAAATCAGTTTGATTTCATATCTTAAAAATTTTCAAATTTAAAATTATTTTCAAAATCAAATGCTACTTTTCAAATTATATATATTTAAACTAAATTTAAAATTTTAAAAATTCGCCGACAATTTCTGTAGGCGACCCCTTTTCAAAATACAACACAACCTAAAAAATAATGCCGACAATAGACTATGAAGTACCAGGCCCTTTAGTTGAGATTATGATGATTTTAAAGGAAAGAAGTGGGAGTTGGGGGGTTCAAACTGCCCGGGGGAAGTTTTTAAATGATTTTCATCTGTGGTTCCTAGGTGCAAGATTTTTGTGCTTAGGTGTTGGGCCATATGCAAAACTAGCGCTTAGGAGCCAAGTTTTGGCACCTAGGCGCCTGTACCTAAATGTGCACAGGTTCGCCTAGCGCCCAAACTTCATGTCCCAATCTTAACATAATCATTAAATTAGCACTTCGCACCTCCTTACATCTTATAGGTCTCAGTACTACTTCTTATAGTCTGTAAAATAATATTAATTAATCCACAAAGATAACTATGGGTTGCCTCCCACAAAGAGCTTGGTCTAACATTTTCAGCCCGACGTATCCAGTGTTTTACTCTAGTTGATCCAACATTAAGATTTCATCAAATAAAGGCTTGTCTATACAAATATAAGGTTTCAATCTTTGTCCATTTACTTTAATTATTCATTTAGCTTTAGGTTCATTGATATCCATAGCACCATATAGATAGACTTTTATCACAATCATTGGTCCCGACCACCTAGACTTAAGTTTTTTGGAAAATAGTTTCAATCTTGTATTATAAAGTAAAACTTCTCATCCATGCTCAAAATGTTTTCTTAAAATCGTCCGATCATGCCAAATTTTTATCTTTTCCTTATAAATTATTGCATTCTCTTAAGATTCATTTTTAGTTTCCACGAGCTCATTTAATTGTAATAATTATTTCTCACCAGCATCTTTTAGATTTTAGTTAAATTCCATTACAACCCAATAAGCTTTATACTCTAGTTCAACTAGCAAGTGACAAGCCTTTCCAAATATGATCCTATATGGTGACACTCCTATAGAATTTTTATAAGCAGTCTTATAAGCCCATAATGCATAATCAGGTCTAGCAGACCTATCTTTCCTATTAAAATTTACAGTCTTTTACAATTTTCTTTTAATTTTACAATTAGATACTTCTGTTAAGCCGCTCGAATGAGGCTAAAAAGCTGTGGTAATTCGATGTTTAATTCCATATTTCTTAGTTAATATTTCAACTCTAAAGTTCTTAAAATGATTTCCCTCATCTGTAATGATCACTCTTGACATTCAAAATATGGTAAAAAAATTTTGCTTTAAAAATTTTACAACACTTTTAGCATCACAATGGGTTAAAGCAACATCCTCAATCTATTTTGAATCATAATCCATAATAATTAATATATATATATATATATATATATATATATATATATATATATATATCTAAATGATGGTATAAATGGTGCCACAAAGTCCAATCCCCATACATAAAAAATTTCAACTTCCAAATTAAAATTTAGGGGCATTTCATTTATCTTAGAAATATTGCCTACTCTCTGACATCTATCACAAGTTTCACGTAAGTATTAATATCCTTAAATAAAGTAGGCCAGTAAAATCCATATTGTAGAATTTTAAATGCAGTTTTATCTATCCCAAAATATCCCCTAAAATCATATTCATGAAATTTTTGAATAATTTCCTTGGTTTCTTCAATTAGTACACTTCTTTGGATAACTTGATCTTTATATCTTTTATATAAATAAGGGCCATCCCAGAAGTAAAAACTTGCATCGTGAATGAACTTCTTCTTTGGTGGCTTGTTAATATGTAGGGTAAAATATTACTAACTATATAGTTGACTATATCCACATACTACGGAACATGCCTCTCAGTAATATCATATAGTTGTTCATCAGGAAAGTTTTCATTTAATTAAAAATTATAATCACCATAATTTTCCTTTTTTCAGCCTTGATAAATGATCAACAATTTGATTATCAGTTCCCTTCCTATCTACTACTTAAAAATTAAACTCCTATATTAGAAGGACCCATATGATTAACCTTAGTTTTGCATCATTCTTCAGTACCATATATTTAATAACATGGTGGTTAGTATGCACAATACATTTAGCTCCAATTAAATAGAATATGAATTTATCAAATGCATATACTATTATGAATAATTCTTTCTCAGTGGTAGTATAATTTATTTGAGCTTCATTAAGAGTTTTGCTCACATAGTATATACTTTAAAAGTCTTATCATATTTTTGTTCTAATACATCCCCAATAACATAATCACTCACATCACACACTAACTCAAATGGTTTTTCCCAATCAAGTGAAATAATAATAGATGCAATGATTAACTTTTCCTTTAATAAAGTGAATGCATTTATGCATTCTTCATTAAAATCAAATATCGCTTCTTTTTCTAAAAGATGACATAAAGGATTCATAATTTTTGAAAATTCTTTAATATAATGCATGTAAAATATAACATTGCCTAGAAAACTTCTAACTCCTCTCACTGTAGTATGAGATGGTAGTTCAGCAACGACTTGTATTTTTCTTAATCTACTTCCATGCCATTTTATAGAAAATTTGTGTCCCAAAAATTTCTTGTGACCATAAATTGACATTTTTCCCAATTGAGAACTAAATTTGTTTCTTCACAACGTTTTAGAAATTTCGTTAAATGGTTTAAACATGAATCAAAGGAGGTCCCAAAAACTGAGAAATCATGCATAAAAACTTTAATTTATTTCTCAATTAAATCGTGGAAAATTAACATACACCTTTGAAAAGTTGCAGGTGCATTGCATAAACCAAAGGGCATTCTTCTTATAGAAACAATTCCATAGGACTTGTAAATGTTGTCTTCTCTTGATCTTCAAAAGCTAGGGGTATTTTTAATATTCATAATATTCATCCAAAAAGGTAAAATATCTGTGCCCAGCTAGCCTATCCAACATTTGATCCAGGAAAGGTAAAGAAAAGTAATATTTTCTTTTGGCTAGATTTAATTTTATATAATCAGTACAGATTCGCCACCCAGTGACTGTCTTATTAGATTTCTTTCATTAATATCTACAGTCAATGCTCCTTTCTTAGAAACATAAAGAATTGGACTAATGCAAGCACTATCAGAAATATGATAAATGATTCCAGCATCCAACCACTTTAAAATTTCCTTTTTAACAACATCATTCATTATTGGATTCAATCATCTTTAAGGATCTGCCCTAGGCTGATGATTATCTTCCATTAAAATTCTATGCATACAAATAGAATGACTGATACCTTTGATAACTGCTAATGCCATCCAAAGGCTTCCTTGTAATTTTTTAAAGTTTTCATTAATTTATCTTCCTGATTTTCAGTTAACTCTAAGGATATTATAATAGGTAATGTTCATAAGTCCCTAAGAAAATCAAACTTTAAATGCGTAGGAAGAACCTTCATCTCAAGTTGAGAAGGTTTTTCAAGTGATGAAATAGGAGGTTTACTATTTTTAGTATCATCTAGAATTTCAAAACTTTCCTGAACATAATTTGAATTCTCAGTGTTTATCTCAACTGATTTATCTTGAAAATCAGTCTCATTCTTATCCTCCAGTTCTTATTGTTTTATTTTGTCTTCAGAGCTTTCTCTAAAATGAATATCAATTAAATAATCAAGAATCTCCATTTTTAAGATTTATGATCATTTTCTTTTGTTGGATACTGCATTAGCTTTAACACATTAATAGTTACTTCCCAGTCATTAACTCTCATGGTTAACTCACCTTTTTGCACATCTATCATAGCTCGTCTAGTAGCAAGGAAAAGGTCTCCCAAAAAATGATAGGTATTTCTTCATTTCCTCGATATCTAAATTAAGAAAATCCACGGGGAAGATAAATTTATCTACATTCACTAATACATCTTCTATAACTCTTTTAGGATATGTAATCGATTGTTCAGCTAATTGTAGAGTTACAGTAGTGGGTGAAATCTCTCCTAAGCCTAGCCTTCTAAATATCGATAATAGCATGAGGTTAATGATCACTCCTATATCATATAAGGCTTTTTCACAGTATCCTTTTCCTATAGTATATAAAATAATGAAGATACCTGGATCTTTAAGTTTTTTAAGGAGTTTTTTCTAAGTTATTACAATGCATTCTTCACTTAGTGCAACATTTTCATGTCCTCCAAACTTGCTCTTCTTACTTAAGACTTCTTTCATAAATTTGGCATAACTAGGTAGTTGCTCTAGTGCTTCCGCAAAAGGAATATTAATTGTTAGTTTTTTAGATATCTCTTTGAGTTAAGCCGCACTTTTTCGAAGAATCCTGCACCCATGGGCATACGGCCTGGCAGGCCTTCCCTCTATAAACTTAGTAAATTATTGATCAAGCTCCTGCTGTCTAAGTCTCTGAGGAAATGACGGTGGTGGTTTTTGTAATTGATTTTAGTTAGAGGGGTTTGTTTCTTAATATCTTTAAGAATATTTTCTTCATGTTTTTTTGTTTCGTCTGTTTACCTCTCAACTTTAATCTCCTTTTACACTTCTGTTTCCAACTCTCTACCACTTCTCAATGACTGCTGTTGACCTCATTTTTGATGAGGTCTTCTCTTCTCTCTTTAGTACATAGGATCTAGCCTTAGGCTTTTCCTTTCACTATCTTAGAGGACTAGAGATGGAACCTACCCCTTTAGAAACTCAACCACTTCTTAACGCCCTGCAAACCCCACAAGCTTGATTGTAAACCTCTAATCACCTAGAGGGTTGAGATCAAATGTGGAGGTTTAAAGGATGAGTTCCCTATAGGACTCTTTGCCCTTAGGATCATCCTGGGTGGCCTGGTCTGTTGAGGGCTTACCTGCACATACATTACACTTTCACACACATTCCAAATCCTAAAACTATTCATGCCTAGCTTGACTTCCTGACTCATGTAGATAATTCGTATGGATGGTCCTTAACCCCTAAGCCCTTGGCTAAGAGGGTTAGGAACAACATAGTGAATGCCTCAAATGAGTCCTCTCATGGCTCTTATGGGCTTAATATGGCTTCATGGCTCAACCAAAGTGATTCCATTTTACTCAAATTTGATCAATTTTCATTTTTCCAAAATTTCAATTTTTGACCCATGGGGCCCCGAACCCACCTAACCTACCAAAAGTCCTTGAAATTACCCAAGACATCAAAAATTTTCAAATAACCAAGAATTTCCCAAAATTAACCTTAAACATTTCTCCACCAATCAAATTGATCATTTACAGCCAAAAATACCAAAATTTCCAAAAAATACCCCCAATACCCTCCAAATTACCAAAATGCCCCTCTTGACCCAAAAAAATCCAAAAATTCAAAACATTCCCAGAAAATACTCCCAATTTCATTTTGTTCAACTAGACCATGGGCCAATTTTGTCAATTTATGCTACTTTTAGCAAAAAACCCCAATTTGACCCATTTTAACCCAAAGTGAACCCAATGTCAAACCAAACCTCCCCAATTGACCCCAATTTTGGTCCAATTCAATTCTAAACTTCAATTAAATACCCCCAATATCAATCTAGACCAAATCCAAGCCCAATTTGATTGGCATTTGAATCCAATTTCATTTTTAAGCTTAAAGCCCAATTTTGACGCATGACCCAAACCTAGCCCAAACCAACCCAATTCAATCCCAATTTGACCCAAATCTTTTCTAAAACCTTCCTAGCATCCCCACAAACAAAAAACTAACATAATTTGCCCAAAATTTGGACCCAAACCTACTCAAATTCAACCAAAACCCAAAATCCCTTAAATGGGCCTACACCCAAACCTAACCCAAATAGGCCCAAATCCCAAAATCAAAACCCAACCAAAGATGAAACCTCTTTGAAACACTCCCATAAACATTTCTTAATGTTAATTTTACATCAATTTCAACATTAGCCCATCCTTAGCCAAAGTTAGTCCATTTTGACCTATTTTGACCCTATCACTAAAGAGACCCAATTTAGACCCAATTCAATTCCAAACCACCTCAAGTTTGATCCAAATCACTCATGACACATCCTTAAACTAAAACCAAAATTTATTTGGCATGGACCTTTGCAAAATTTTCATCTAAAAGCCCACTTCCAAAAGACATTCAAAAGCCCATTCCTAACCAAACTCAAAAGCCCAAGCCCATCCTAAAGCCTACATTACAATCTTATCTCATCCTCACTTAATTAAAATCATTCGTAAGTCCTAAATCAGCAATCAAACCTTTCTAAACAAAGCCATATGACAAACCATCCAAATTTTACACCAAAATACCAAAATTCCTTAAACCCATTTCCATGAAACCAAGCCAACTTTTCCCAAGCCATATAAGAGCCATGAAGCCATCCTTAAGCCCCATGTGAAGCTATGAGGGGTTTGACATGTGACCAAGCTATTAATGGCAAAAAGAGGACCCCCTTTCCTAATCCTTCATTAAGCCTTTTTAGCCATATCTATGGCACACACTAAACCATGTTTTGCCACCTAATCCTTGATGGAGACTCCACCACACATGGGAGGTTGACCCAAATGATTGCCTCAGCCCAAAATCATGTTATGGGAGAGTGAACCCAATCCATTTAGATGAGTTGACCAAACCAAGCCTATAATGGCCTTATCCCCATACCACTTAGAGCCAACTCATTTACACATGTCCAAAGCCAATTCACTTCACCAAACCCCTGCCCTGACTTCCCTGGTCAAGATGGTGACCCATGCTCGGCCGGCCGACCACCACGACCGCCGGAAAACACCATGGCTGAGACCTTGGAAGGAGCCAAACATTGAAATTCTCCCTTGCTGAGCTGCCCCATGCCCAGTGGCCATTGGAGCTGTTCTTCCCCTGCCCAGAGAAGCTGATCCCAGCCATTAACTACCCCTGGGAGGCCCTCCAGCCAGCTCTATTTAAGCACCACCCCCTCTCGGCCATGAGAAGAGTTGCACAAAAACCATACAGAAGATCTGCCAAAATTGTTCCGGATCATCCTCCACACTTAGAGCAATTCATCCCGAGTGACAATTTGCCCTAATCCCCACCAACAAAGCCCAATTTCTCAGCCAAAATTTCACCCAAAACCATGACATCTCCCAATTCTCCACCAAAATCAAATTAAACTCACCCACACCTGCACAAGACCAAGAGAAGGAGTTCCCCAGTGAAAGCTCCTCTCCAGGCCACTCATCTGCTCTAGCCTCCAAAGGTTGTGATCGGGTCTAGTGGAAATCAAGTCTAGGCAATTCCCCAGGGCCAGAGACTTCATCTGGAGCTTACTTGGACTCAATCGAAGGTGACACAACTCTTAGATCGAAGCCACACTTCTCTGAGCAAAGGTATGAGCTCTCTCTTCTTCCCGAGCTTCCATGAATTCTCCATTTCTATTGCCTTAATTTAATGCCACATAAATCATATGGATGTGTTCGTCTCTTCAAGATGAATCCATAGAGCATAAGAACGTAGAAATTGGTTAAGCATCGAGGGAGATATTAAGTTTGGAAGATGGACGGTTCTCGGGCTAGGAGGCTTAGGGACGATGAACGGATGCCGTCCATTTGATACACGCGCAGGTGGACAGTCCAGATTGAGCCTTATGAGGAGAGGGGACGATACAGCGGGCCGCGTGGCAACCCAGTCAGATGGTGGCACCGAACCAGAAGCCACCGCGTGGCCGTTTGGGGAGGCTAAGGTTGACGCGGCGCCGCGTGGATAAATAGATAAATAGCGAGTTTTCTTATTTATTAAATACCCAGAACTTCAAAAATGCATAACTTTGTGTAGAAAAATCCTAAAAATAAAATAAAAATACTCGCTTGCTCAGTGAACAGAGGAGAATAATGTGGAAAAGAAATTAAGTCATTTCATCAAGTAATTTATTTTTAATGATTTCTTTACTCTCTATGGTATTTTAATTCTCCATTTACATGGACAATTCACCATGGCATGAGACCATAGGGCTTTTGAAGCCTCTGATCTAGGGAACATTCCCTGAATTTTCCAAGGTCAGAGGCCATCCCTATGAGAAGTTATTGATTTTTCAATTGCATGTCACTGTTTTGAGTATTTTAATTCCAATAATTAGCATGTTGAGAAATAAATTCTAGGAAAATTTGGTGGTGTTTTTTATGACTAGAGGAACCTAGGAAAAATAGGTCTTGAGTTAATTCACTTGGAACAACCCTAATTGGCCTAAACACCCAAAATTGAACTTTAATTAATTAGGGTTAACTACACATTAAATTAACTTGAAAATAATTCTCCATTGATCTTTAGGATCAGAGGAACATCACATAAAAATTTGAGGTCAATTGGATTTGATTAACCTCATCAAATGGGTTGATTAAGCCTCATAAGCAAGATGGAACTTTAAAAATTCATAACTCTAAAAATACTTTTCAAAAATTCACAAAAATGATTTTGGAGCTTCTCTGATATCAGGGGAGTTCAGGAAAATTTAAATTGGAATTTTCTAAAAAAGTTAATTTTTACCATTATTTTAATATTTTAATAATTAAAAAAATAATAAAAATCATAAAAATATTAAAAATCACCAAAATGACACATTTTGAATTCAAATCACCTAGGAACAAACCAAATATTTTTCCTAAGTCTCTAGGGTAAGATATTGAATTTTAAAGGCTTAAAACAAATTTTGAATTAAAAAATGATTTTCTTTAACATTTCCACTAAAATAATTCTAATAAATCAAATAAAAATAAGAAAAATATAAAATTTTGTTCTCTGATTTCCCTGAGGTCAAAGAGATTTTAAAAAAATATAAAATCCATTTTTCAACTTTTATTTATTTTTTAAATTAATTAAGACTCCAAAACTCAAAATAATTCTAATAAATAAAATATAATTAAAAAAATCACCAAAATTTGTCCAAGTAGTCCTCTAGTCATTAGGGACATCCCATAATTTTCTTAAGGACCGAAAAATTTCCTTGGTCATGTTATTGAATTTTCCTTGAAAACCCCTACTTTCCATTAAAAATAATTACATAAATAAATTAAATACAGAAAAATCACATTTTCTCCTCTAATATCTTAATTGACATGTGAGTGAGGTTACATAAAAATTTCAAGTTTATTTGAGCTTAGTTTAATGAGTTATAGAATTATTAAGCTTGAATGGCAAAAGGGTAATTAAAAAATTTCAACCCTTAATTAAAATTTTAGGATTAATCAAAAAGGGGAGGGTAAAATATTTGATTTTAAACTAATTTTTGGATAATTGAAACTTAAATGATTGAGGGTAGAAAACTACCAACCATTTCAAATATATTTAAAATGAAACTTTAATTAATTAATTAATTGAAATTTTGAAAGAACAATAGAAATTGAAATTATTAAAGTAGGGATATTATTAAGAGGATATTTATTCTTTAATTTAAAAATCCCTAAATAAATCACTTCAATGATACTTAATTCTTAATTAAAAAAATTAAAATAGTAATCCAAATTAAAATTAAACTAAAATAAAATTAAATTAAATTAGAATTAAAGTTAAATTAAAATTAAAATTAAATTAAATTAAATTTAAATTTAATTAAATTAAATTAAATTAAAATCAAAATTAAATTAAAATTAAATTAAAATTAAATTAAAATTAAATTAAAATTAAATTAAATTAAATTAAATTAAATTAAATTAAATTAAATTGAAATTAAATTAAATTAAAATTAAACCAAATTAAATTAAATTAAAATCAAATCAAATTAAATTAAAATTAAATTAAATTAAATTAAATTAAAATTAAGTTTGAATTAAATTAAATCAAAAATTCATTTAATAACAAACCTAAATGAAATTATTAAGAATCAAATCTGAAATAACTTGAACACTATTCCAAACTTAAATTATTTTTTTATAATTAAATCAAAATTGAAATTAAATCATTAAGTTTAAATCATTAAAATACTTAATAAGTTGATTTGCCCTTTTAAAGCTCTTATTATTATAACTCTTAAATGAGATATCAAGTGAAGTGTTACTTCACTTATGAGATATTCAAATGTCCTAGTTCATTGAGCAAGAGAACAAAACTTAAACTCCTGGATGATTAATTCACTTGTATAATTGGACTTAAAACAAACCTAGAGGTATTGAAAAGATGCTTAAGACTCGTCTTAAGAACTTCCTCAATATGATAGGATGTTTATAAGAACAATTGAACTTAATTGTTCTTTGGTGAAGAAAATCATCCTTAATAAAACACAAGTACCTAGACGTCATAGGAGATGACTAGCTATAGGATTAGGACTTTGGTAGACAACCAAAACCTTTCCCTTAGCTTTACCTAGGTACTTGTTGAAATATTTAAATACCTTAATATGTGTTTTAAGCACAGCTTGGGATGATAGGAAGACCCTCAAGGTAAGCTTTTATTTTATTGCAATTTACTTTATTACAATTTACTTACATGCACTGTACTTTACTTTTCTTGCATGATAAACAACTGTTGCATGAAAACCAAAATCTTTAGGATAGTCCCTGAACTGAAACCAAAACTAAATTAAAAGTCATTACAAGATAAAAATCACCGGCACAACATTTCAAAATATAAAACAACTCAAAATTTAATCATAAACAGAACAACAAAATTAAAATTTTAACTAAATTAAAATGTCTCGTTGAATGATCGGGAATACCTCGGATGATGTAACCCACGTGTTGCTAACGAGATTTCCCACGGTCTAAATGAAAGTGTGGAACTCATTCAGTTGCGTTTAGCAAATTCATCTGGACTAAGTGAATTCGATGAAAATAACGGTGCCGAGATGACGGAACCGTGGGATTTTAATCGGTTCTGTTTAACCAACTTTAAGATTTGTTTTAATTAAAACATTAAAAACACTTTGATTTTAAGATTTTCTCTAAACCAAAACACTTCTCTCATCTTCTGATTTATGACTCCTAAAACTAAACCTCTGCAACAACAAGGAGCTCGGAGCATGGTGGGCAGCACGACTATCGTCAGCAGCAAAACCTGAGTCTACTTCAGCAAACCTTCTTAGAGTTAAATAACAAAGCCATAGGATTTCAAGGTAGTTTTCTTAGTGCAACATAAATCCTCAACTCTTTGTTAGGCATTTGTATGATCATGTCATGTAAATTAAGCCCTAACCAGTCTTAGGATTCCGAGGTAGTTGTTTGGTACGACATAAACCCTCACATCTTCGAGGCTATTTGTATGATCATGTTATACGAATATAAGTCCTAAATAATTAAAATTGAAAGGATCGAAATACTAAATAATTCTTCCTAAATTGAAGCCAAATAATAGGATAGTGGGGAAGTTGCCAAGATTCCTCTTGGATCCTCAACTTGTCCTACTTCTCTTCCTTTGGATTCCAGAACAAACGGTTCCAAATTTGATCCATTCCCCATTAAAAATTCCAAAATCAGATCCTTTGAAAAACTTAAACTTTGAAATTCTTGAGAGCAAAACCACCAATCATTATCGAGAGTTTTCTTAAATGATTCCCGTCATTTAAGATGTAATTAACTATAGGGGCTTGCCCTTATAGGGAACTTTAAGAATCCAGGTAATATAAACCCTGCTTAATTCATTTATATTAAGCAGGGGAACTTGTCGGCTTATAAAATTGATTCACAGACCAAACAGATGTCACAAATCTCCTAGTTTATTTAATTTAGCCCCATTATTAAGCAGTGTGTCTATTATTCGGGATAGATATACGGTTTGTGGTGCGATGCTCGTTTATATAAACTATTTTGGATGTGAGATCGGTTTGATTTCATATCTTAAAATTTTCAAATTTAAAATTATTTTCAAAACCAAATACTACTTTCTAAATTATATATATATATATTTAAATTAAATTTAAAATTTAAAGTTTGCCGACAATTTCTGTTAGGCGACCCCCTTTTCAAAATACAACACATAACCTAAAAATATGCCGGCAACTTCTGGCGACTCCGTTGGGGATTAGTTCCTCTCTCCTTTTTTAATTAGATGATTTTGCTTTCATAAATCGGTAGTGAGTCCATGCCCCTAATGGACCAAACTACCATTCTTTCGTTGGAATACACCGTTCATTTCTGTCTTGAACGAGTATAGCCAACTCCTCTCAGATTTAGGAGCCACTGTTTAGACACCCCTAAACAGGGAGGTTCTGAGATCCTTTTACCTCTTTTCTGAGGTGGGGTGGACCCCCAATAGGTGTTAGTTTAGGAAGCGGTCCTTCGAGTCGAGAAGTCTTGCATAAAACTTTCTCTTCCTTTCTGATTCTAAATCGAATCCTTTACCTTTTCTATACCCTTAAACATTCTATTCCTAATAAACAAATCCTATAATAAATGACTATTTCGATGGATAAATCCTTCTAAAATCACAAATACACTAAGATAAATGAAAATGTGTTCGGACTCTTTCTTTTTCGTCCTAAACTTTACAACGAAAAGAAGCATAATTCGGGACTGACATTCGGAATCTGCTCTGCAGAAATGACTGCCCCAAAGCTATTCTTCTCCTTCACCAGTTTAATGGATTTTGCAGATTACAAGGATGAGCTGCCTGACAATGGGATCATCCGTTTCGGACAAGGATTTGACAACACAGATATCAAGTTTGCCGATGTCACTCTCTTCACATTAATGGACAAAGTGTCAGAAACTGAAGAGCCCGTGATTGACTTCAATCTGAAGTCAACTCAAGAATTCCCTCCCCTGCAAAGGGTTCCAGCTGATAAGGGTACCACTGTTCGTAGGAGGACTGTTGTCTCTACCCCCACCGGTCTAGTCATCTCAGCACCTACCCCGACTTCGCCAAGCCGAAGGGGAAGGAAATCCAAGTACGTGATGAGCTTGCCACGATAGAGGGTGCGGACTTTGCTACAATACCATCTATTTTTGAGATTGGGTCCGGTTCAAGAGTTGCACCCCTAACTCGGACTCAAAGGAGAAATAGAAGCAGAAAGATCGCCAAGAAAGCTAGAGCTACTGAAGTTGCTTTTTTGGAAGAAGTTCCTGAAGAAAAAGAAGAACTGCCTGAGTATATACCTCTGTTGGAAGGGAGCAGGTTTCACCCTCTCTCTGTCGCATCAGATGAAGAGGATGTTCGTAGGATCGTCACCGCATTACCCCGACCTGCATACTACAACGATTACAAGAGGAAAAGGGATAAGACTACGCCGTTAACTCGGCTGCAAGCTATAAAAGAAAAACTGGCAAAGAAAGAAAGATGCCCTGTATCAGAGATCTTAAGAAGGATATGACGGGTGCCAGCTAAATCCCGCCTCGGACCGCGAATAGAACCCGTTGCTGGCACAGAGAAACCAAAGAAGAAGATGAAAGCCAGTCCGCTCATTATTGTATCGGGTCTACAGATTAGGGAGGATGCCACCTTCCAGCATCTAGCCGACAGACCATCCGGTCCTAGGCTTCCGGCTGCAAGAAGGATGGTATGGCGACCTACTACCAGCGAGTTAAGACCGAAGCAATGCTCTGAGAAGAAAAGTCTCGTCAGGAGACTCGAATCAGAAGAAAGTGCTACTGCAATAAAGGGGACTCCCGGAAAGGAAGTTCAACAACCGTCACGAGACAACTGCGAGACCATGCGAAAAGGGCCACTGGAGGATGCCATGGATAAGTTAAGGACCGACATCCGACGGTTGGCAAAAGAAAGAGAAGAAGAACTAGGAGATGAAGTTGACTCATCAGATTTCATGGATGAGGAGTATGCCGAGATCAACATGGTCGAGACATGAGCATCGTCAGCTTCGCAAGGTGCTCCGGCAGCTGCGGAAAGAGATGAACCAGAGGTGTTAAGAGCACAGATTCGGGAAAGAGATGACACAATTTCCCAAATGGCAAAGAGGATGGAAGAGATGGCTGCTGCCTTAGCCACTCTCCAGAGTCAGGCCCAGCATCAGAAAGAGACACCCCCAGAGATCATCCATATTGCGGATGGAGGAAAAGAGATCACATCCATCAATGGGGACGAGCAACCAAAGAAGGATTCTACACAAAGCATGATTCCAGAAAAGGATATTAAAAATATGGTAGAACAGCAGGTGCGAGAGGCCCTAGCACAATCCAAGAATGGAGCATCTATTCAAACGGGTAGACCTTAACCCAAAGAGTTTGATGCAGTCCAATACCCAAAAGGCTTCGTACCACCTCTGTTTAAGACTTTTGATGGAATAGGAAACCCCTGGTAACATGTTGCACATTTTCGTGCTAGTTGCTGCAATGCCGGTGGGAGTGACGCTTTACTCTTCCGACAGTTTGTCAGCAGCTTATCAGGGATTGCCTTCGACTAGTACGCAGAATTGCCGAACGGCTTAGTGAAGACCTTTTCAGAACTGGAGAATCTCTTTGTTAAATGATTTGCTGGAGCTTAGCACCACATCACTATTGGTGATCTAGTGGTGTCAGCAGCTTCAAGAACAACATGCAGTCAGTATCCTGCTTAAAAGTATCCATGGCCCGATAGCACTTCTCCTTAAAGGATTTACAATCAAGGATTTCGAGAAGTTGCTTAGCAAGGCCGGGAGCTTGCAAGAAGAGGCAAAACAGTTAAGTTTTGCAGACAAGAACGATAGCCAGAAACCTGTGAAAACATTCGAATAGAAATCTGGAATCATCACGACAGTAGATAAGGGCAAGCAGCCGGTTCAGATACAGTCAGAGCGGCCACACCCTAGCTATCAACCACCACAACGAACTTATCAACAACCTCGTCCGAGCTATCAGTCATCTCAGCATTATGAACAACCGCCTCGTTCATCGCGTACATTAAGAGAACTTCTAAATAAAGAATATCCATTCAAAATGGAAGCAGTAGTGAAGATGTTCCGCAGCTTAATGAAACACTAGATTTTCAGCTGCCAGAGCCCAAGAAGCTGGAAGAAATCAATAAGAAAGATCATTCGAACTATTGCCCTTACCACCAGATGCTTGAATATAAGATAGAAGATTGCATCACTTTCAAGAGTTGGCTTGATGACAATCTCCGAAAAGGGAACATAATGATCCCAAAGGAATACATGAAGGAACCCCAGAAGGGAGGTTCCGTCAATGTTATTTCAACGGATTCCATTGTTCGGATAGACCCTTACATGACTGATGATGGATGAGTACTGTCTGGACAAAATCATCGAAGAAAATTTTGGATCACATCCAGGCCGCTTCGGTACGTGCTTCAACTTAGTGTTTGAGACCTGTCGAGCCGGCGCTATCACTTGCGATTGAAGAACCGCCCCAGAAGGAGGAGAAGATCGTGGAAGAGAAGAAGACCAAGGCTCCGAAAGGTAGACTAGGGGCTGCTTATCCTAGGATCGTCGTTTCTGATTCGAGGGAAAATTCCCTCGAACTCCTGACTCTGTATGATTATTTGTCCGCCTCGGCGGGATCTTATAATGATAAGGGTTATGGCGTTGGCTACATTTTGACTGTTTCTAAAAATTATGTAACTAGCGACAACCGACTCAATCCAGATCTCAATTCAAATACAAATAACAATTCTCAAATCATACACAACCTCGATGACCACGACAAAGAAGATGTTCACAAGGGAGGCTACGAAAGCTCGATAAGCAACAAGTCCATATGTGAATTCCGAGGAGCTCAGATCACGATAGAATTAGAACCATCAGACACCGAAACAACTTCAGAAGAGCCAGTGGTTCCAATTCAAGAGGATACATTGGCAGATTCGACACCAAATTTAGAAGAGATAACTGAAGTAAATTTAAGAAGTGGAAAGGTTCTGCCCCCGAGAATGGGTCCAAAGGATAAAGGAAACGGTGTGGTTGCTCGAGAAGAGCCGACCCGGCAGAGGAATTTCCCATTCGAGAATAAAGCGAGGAACGTGGTAATAAAGTGGACTATAATGTGCTAGCCCATCTTAGGAAGATACCGGCCAAACTAAGCATATACGACGCTCCGATCCCGTCAAAGGAGATGAGGAGGCTCGATCAAGGCTTTACTTGATCCGGAGATCCGTTTAGCTCAAATGGCCGGTAATTCCTTTGACGAGGTTTGCTCGTTAAAAGAACGACGAGTGTTACCTTCACGAACAATGATCTATTATTAGGAACGACGAGATCACAACCGACCGTTATTTATTTCAGTCACTATTGGAAAGTTTACGCTCTCCAGAGTGTTGGTTGATCCGGGAGCATCAATCAATATAATGAATCTTCAGACGCTAGCATATTTGGAAATTGATGCTCGTGAACTTGAATCAGACAAAATGCTATTAAGAGGCTTCAATCAAAAAGGAGAAAGAGCTCTTGGATCGATAACACTACTAATGAAGACCGGTGATTTAGCAAAGACAACCGCAAAATTCCACATAATCGATCCTGAAACATCGTTCAACGCTCTACTAGGTCGACTATGGATCCATGAAAACCGGATGGTACCGTCGTCTCTGCACCAGTGCATAAAGTATTACGAAGGAGGGGAATAGTGCATCAAAGGTGACTTGTAACCATTCTCCGTACACGAGATTGGAATTCATGAAGATGCGACTTACTACGCGCCCCCGAAGAAAACAATCTTTTCCAGAAATACTATACTGAATGAAGCAAAAGAAATTCGAGACGACGAAGAGCCTAAAGTTCTAGTTCAACAGTTACTCACCACTCCCTTACGGCGAGATGGTGAAGATTTCTCCAGAACTCGCACCCGAGGTCGAGGCCGGGGACGAGAAAGTGGAAGAAATGTTAGAACAGTTGGACAGAAGAAACCGGTCATCGATGTTGATTGGGAGAACACTTCTGAAGAAGGAGAAGAAATCAAGAAAGAAGCAGCGACAATAAGTCAAAAGAAACCCCAGTTCAAGATCTCGCTCGAAGATGAAAAGAATGAAGAATATAAATCAATGTACGAGAGGATTAACCATCATGTGCGTACTATGACCCTGATCCCGATCCATTCTAATAAGATCGAGAGTATGGTGGTCAAGGAAGTGCATGGTGGTGGTACTAGGCCAATCAAGTTTTACCGTGGTGCTTCTTCTTCCAATAATGAAAAAGATGTACAATTTAAAGATGTTACTTCTTCCGAATTAATGGAATTACCTTTTGAGTGTTTCTCTCCCTGTGTTCAAAATTTAATTCAACGTGGTGTCTTACCTCGACAATGGACAAATGATTAATCACAACATTTTGAAAGATTATGGAATAATGCTGGTCGGCCTCCCAATTCAAAACATGGTCTCGGATTCAGCACAGTAGGATCAGTTGACGATACAAGATTTTGCTTGGTAGTCACTTGCGAACCTAATAAAGACTGCTTGGAAGCTTCAGGAGATCTAGAAGATCTACCAATCAGAGATGTTCCACCAGAATTCGAAGAAGAAATCAAATCTATAATAGACAAGTTAATGGAGGTTAACTTAGGTACTAGCGAAGAGCCTAGGCCAACATTTGTTAGCTCTTTACTTAATAAAGAAGATTCCAAGGAAATAATCAAGCTACTAATGGAATTCAAGGACTGTTTTTCTTGGAGTTACAACGAAATGCCAGGATTAGCTCCAGAAGTCACAGTTCATAAGTTAGGAGTAGATCCTACTTCTGTTCCAGTCAGACAAGCTCCCAGAAGAATGCGTCTAGAAATTGAGTTACACGTAATAGCCGAAGTTAAGAAGCTAATTGACGCTAAATTTTTCCGTGAAGAACAATACCCTACTTGGTTAGCAAATGTGGTACCAGTCAGAAAGAAGAACGATCAGATCAGAATCTGCGTAGACTTCAGAGATTTAAATAAAGCATGTCCAAAAGATGAATTTCTACTACCAATCCCGGAACTAATGATCGACATTGCTTCAACACATGAAATATTTTCATTCATGGATGGATCATCAGGATACAACTAGATAAAGATGGCACCAGAAGACGAAAAACTCACGGCATTCAGAATGCCGATCGGAGTGTATTGCTACACAGTAATGTCATTCGGACTAAAGAACGCAGGAGCAACATACCAAAGAGCGATGACGAAGATTTTTTATGATCTCATTCACAACCAAGTCGAGTGCTATGTGGATGATGTGGTCATCAAAAGCAAACTGAAGGGAGATCACCTGTATGATTTGAGAATTGTTTTCGAGCGACTAAGACAATACAACCTTAAGATGAATCCCTTAAAATAAGCCTTCGGCGTCACTTCCGGGAAATTCTTAGGATTTGTTGTTCGACTTCGCGGAATTGAAATTAATCCTGAAAAGATTAAAGCTATCTTAGAAATTCCACCTCTTAAAACCTTGAAATAACTACGATCCTTTCAAGGAAAGGTGGCATATCTTCGATGCTTTATATTAAATTTGTCAGGAAGGTGTCAGCCTTTTTCTGCTTTGGTTAAGAAGGATGCCAAGTTTACTTGGGACTCCAAATGTCAACATGCCTTCGATGACATCAAACGATACTTAATGACACCTCTTGTCTTAGAAGCCCCAGTCTCCGGTAGACCGTTGATACTTTATACCGCGGCTTTAGACGACTCCCTTGGAGCCCTGCTAGCTCAGGTCAATAATGAGGGAAAAGAAAATGCTCTCTACTACTTAAGCCGTCGTCCAATTCCGACGGAAGTAAAGTATCCTCCTATTGAGAAGCACTGCTTGGCCCTGATCTTCGCCGCACAAAAGCTCAAGCATTATATGCTTTCTCATAAGGTCAACCTTATTTTGAGAGTTAATCCGTTGCAATAATTGATGACCCGACAGACGCTTTCTGACAGACTTGCCAGGTGGTCGATGATACTATTGCAATTTGACATAACTTTCGTTCCTCTTTGCGCCGTAAAGGGACAAGTCCTAGCTGACTTCCTTGCAGCATACCCTTTACCGGCAGCTTCGCCTCTCTATGACGACTTACCTGACAAGCAGATAATGAGCCTAGAAGACCCTGATGATCGACGTTGGGAACTATATTTCGACGGAGCATCCTCAGCACAGAAGAACAAAGAATTGCAAATGATAGTGCCCGGTAAGGTAGGAATCAGACTACTCTTTATAACACCGGAGCGGGGGATGTTAAGATACTCCTACCACTTAACGGAGCCGTGTACAAACAATGAGGTAGAATACGAAGACCTCATAACAGGACTAGAACTAACCATTCAAATGGGAATAACGGACATCAACATCTACGGAGATTCTCAGTTGATCATTCAACAGGTCACCGGACGATACAGAATTTTAAAGCCAAGACTTGAGCAGTACTTTCAGTATGCCATGAAACTGTTGGAACATATTCCGAATGTAACAATCTACAAGAACCCCAGAAAAGAAAATGCTCTTGCAGATGCGCTAGCTCGCCTTGCAAAAGAATTTGCACACTACAAGATGAGTCAGTTGAAGTGTCAGTTCAGGGACGACAGGTCCTATCACAGCTCGACATGGATATGATATAGAAATCAGAAAAAGCAGAGGAATCAGTTGCAGCAATAACAGAAAACACAGAAGATTGGCGTCAACCGCTAATAGACTACCTGCAAATAGGGAAATTACCAGACGATAAATCATTAGCCCATCAAATGAAGAAAAGAACTCTGTCTTACACATTAATAAACAATGCGTTATACAAAAGGTCTTTTGATCAGATGTGGTTAAGATGCCTGAGCGGGTCTGAGGCTCGTGAAATTGTCAAAGAGGTACACTCAGGATTCTGTGGCGCTCATCAGTCGGGTCCGAAAATGAAAATGAAGATTAAAAGACTAAGGTACTATTGGCCCTCAATGATGACCGACTGTATGAAGATTGCCAAGAGCTGTCATCAATGCAAAGTGCTGTCGGCATTTTTTTAGGTCGTGTGTTTTATTTTGAAAAGGGGGTCGCCTAACAGAAGCTGTCGGCAAATTTTTAATTTAATTAAAATAAATAATTTGAAAAGTAGTATTTGATTTTGAAAATAATTTTAAATTTGAAGGTTTTAAGATATGAGATTAAACCGATCTTACATCCCAAATAGTTTATATAAACGAGCACCGCACCACAAACCGTGTATCTATCCCTAAGGATAGACACACGCTTGATGGTGGGGCTCGATTAAATAAACTAGAAGATTTGTGACATCCGTTTGGTCCGCGAACCAATTTTATAAGCCGACAAATTTCCACTGCTTAATATGAAAACATTAAACGGGGTTTATATTACTCGGGTTCTTTAGAATTCCCTATAAGGGCAAGCCCCTATAGTTAATTACATCTTAAGTGATGGGAATCACCTAAGAAAACTCTCGATAATAATAAATAATTCTGCTCTCAAGAATTTAAAAGTTTAAGTTTTCAAGGGATTGAATTTTGGAATTTCAATAGGGAATGGATCGAGTTTGGAACATTTTGTTTTGGGAATCCACAGGAAGAAAAGTAGGAGAAATCACAGATTCGAAGTGAACTCCGGTAATTTCCCGACTATCCTATTGTTTGGTTTGGATTTAGGAAAGTCCTATTGTTTGTTTAATGTTTTGATCTTGCCAATTTTAATTAATTAGGGCTTATATTTATATGATAGAATCACATAAATAGCCTCGAAGATGTGAGGGTTTATGTCGTATCAGACGACTACCTCGGAATCCTAAGACCAGTTAGGGCTTAATTTGCAATGCAAATGCCTAACGAAGAGTTGAGGATTTATGTTGCACTAGGCAAACTACCTCGAAATCCTATGGCTTTGTTATTTAATTCTAGGAAAGTTTAGCTGAAGTAGACTCAGGTTTTGCTGATGACGATGGCCGTGCTGCCCGCCAGGCTCCGAGCTCCTTGTTGTTGCAGAGGTTTAATTTTAGAAGTCATAAATCAGGGGATGAGAAAAGTGTTTTGGTTTAGAGAAGTCTTAATTTCCAAGTGTTTTTGTGTTTTAATTAAAACAAATCTTAAAGTTGATTATAACGACACCGGTTAAGATCCTACGGTTCCATCCTTCGGCATCATTATTTTTATCGAATTCACTTAGTCCGGATGAATTTGCTAAACTCAATCGAATGAGTTCCACACTTTCATTTAGACCGTGGGAAATCCCGTTAGCAACACGTAGGTTACATCATCCGAGGTATTCCCGATCATCCAACAGGACGTTTTAATTTAGTTGCAATTGTAGTTTTGTGTTCTGTTTGTGATTAAATTTTGAGTTGTTTTATATTTTGAAATATTGTGGCGGTGAATTTTATCTTGCAATGACTTTTAATTTAGTTTTGGTTTCAGTTTTAGGGGCTATCCTAAAGGTGTGGGTTTTCATGCAACAGTTGTTTTATCATGCAAGGAAAGTAAAGTGCATTTGCAATAAAGTAAATTGCAAGAAAGTAAATTGCAAGAAAATAATTTGCAAGAAAGTAAATTGCAATAAAATAAAAGCGTACCTGGAGGGTCTTCCCGTCATCCCAAGCTGCACTTAAAACACAATTAGAATATTTAAGCAAATTCCTAGGTAAAGCTAAGGTAAGGGTTATGGTTTTCTACCAAATTCCTAATCCTATAGCTAGTCATTTCCTATGACGTCTAGGTTCCTTGTGTTTTGGTTTAAGGACGATTTTCTTCATCAAAGAACAATTAAGTCCAATTGTTCTTATAAGTATCCTATCATATTGAGGAAGTGCTTAAGAAGAATCTTAAACATCTTTTCAATATTTCTAGGATTGTTTTAAGTCCAAATGAATTTAATTATACAAATGAATTAATCGTCCAGGAATTCAAGTTTTGTTGTTATCTTGCTCAGTGGACTAGGACATTTGAATATCCTATAAGTGAAGTAATATTTCATTTAATGTTCCATTTAGGAGTTATAATAACCAAAGCTTTCAAGGGTAAATTAGTATTCAAATGGTTTGATTTAAGTTAAAGGGTTTAAATTTGGAATAGTGTTCAAGTTGCTTTACATTTAATTTCTTTCTGTTTTAGGTGTTGTTATTTAATTCAATTTAATTTAATTGAGTTTTAATTTAATTTAATATAGTTCAATTTAATTTGATTTGATGTTATATTAATTTGATTTGATTTAATTTTAATTTAATTTGATTTAATTTAATTTAATTTAATTTAATTATTTAATTTAATTTAATTTATTTAATTTGATTTAATTTTTAATTTAATTTAATTTAATTTTTAATTTAATTTAATTTAATTTAATTTAATTTGATTTAATTTAATTTAATTTAATTTTTTAATTTAATTTAATTTAATTTTTAATTTAATTTAATTTAATTTAATTTTAATTTAATTATTTAATTTAATTTAATTTAATTTAATTTTATTTTATTTTAATTTTGATTGAAATTTTTTAAAAGAGTTTAATAATTTAATTTTAGTTTAATGATTAAGTCTTTTAATATTTTAAATTTGAGTTATCATTTTAATTAAGAATTGAGTATTAATGATATAATTAGTTTAGGGATTTTTAAATTAAAGAATAAATCTCTTCCTAATAAATATCCCTTATTTTAATAATTCCAATTTTATTATTCTTCCAAATTTAATCCATTATTTAATTAAAGTTTAATCATTTTAAAATTGTTTAATGGGTTTCTACCCTTTAATTATTTAAATTTCAATCATCCAAATCAGATTAGGATCAAATATTTTACTTGTTAATTTTTTATTAAACCTAAAGTTTTAATTAAGGGTTAAAAGTTTAATTATCATTTTACCCCTTAAGCTTAATAATTTCATAACTTACTAAATTGAACTCAAATAAACTTGAAATTTTTATGTGACTTCACTCATATGTCAATAAAGACATGAGAGGAGAAAATGTGATTTTTCTGTATTTAATTTATTTATATAATTATTTTTGGTGGAAAATAGAGATTTTCAAGGAAAATTTGATAACATGATCAAAGGAAAGTTTCTATCCTTAAGAAAATTAGGGGACATTTCTAATGACCAGAGAAGCACTTGGACAAATTTTGGTGATTTTTTGCATTATATTATTTTTATTATAATTATTTTAAGTTTTGGAGTGTTAATTAATTTAAAAATAAAATAAATGTTGAAAAATGAAATTTATATTTTTCAAAAATCTCTCTGATATCAAGGAAACCAGAGAAGCAAATTTTGCAATTTTCTGATTTTTCTATGATTTATTATAATTATTTTAGTGAAAATGCTAGAAAATACATTTTTTTAATTTCAAAATTACCTTAAAGCTTTAAAATTTAATATCTCACTAAATAGACCTAAGAAAAATGTGGGGTTTGTTTCTAAGTGATTAAAATTCAAAATGTGACATTTTGGTGAATTTTATTATTTTTGTGATTTTTATTATTTTTTAATTATTAAAAATATTAAAATATTATTAAAAATCAACTTTTTTAGAAAATTGAAATTTTAATTTTCTTAGGTTCCCCTGATATCAGAGAGGCTCCAAAACCAATTTGGTGAATTTTTGAAAGGTATTTTAAAAGTTATGAATTTTTAAAGTTTAAAATGGCTAAGTGGCTTAATCAACCCAATTAGTGGGGCTAACCAAGTCCAATTGACCTCGAATTTTTATGGTGGATTCCTCTGATCCTAAAGGTCAGTGGAGAATTGATTTCAAGTCAATTTGATGCCTGGTTAACTCTAATTAATTAAAGACCTATTTTGGGTGTTTAAGCCAATTAGGGTTGTTTTAAATAAACTAAGTCAAAACCTATTTTTTCTAGGGTTCTCTGGTCATAAGGAATATCACCAAATTTTCCTAGAATTTATTTTACAACATGCTATTTATTGGAATTAAAATACTCAAAACAGTGACATGAACTTGAAAAATCAATAACTCTTCATAGGGATGGCCTCTGACTTTGGAAAATTCAGGGAATGTTCCCAAATTCGGAGGCTTCAAAGCCCTATGGTCTCATGCCATGGTGAATTGTATGCATGCATGGAGAATTAAAATAATGCAGAGAGTAAATAAATTATAAAAAATAAAATACTTGATGAAATTAAATGATTTCTTTTCCACATTATTCTCCTCGTTCACCGAGCAAGAGGGTATTTTTATTTTATTTTTCCGATTTTTCTACACGAGAGATATGAATTTTTGAAGTTTAGGGAATTAAATAAATCGGAAAATCCCTAATTTTCTACTTATCCAGAGTCGGCGCGCGGCGCATCCTCGGCGACTCCGAAGGCCGCGCGGCGCGCTCCGATCCGACGCCGCCACTTGAGTCGGCGGCCGGGCCCCGCGGTTCTCGTACCGTCTCCCGGTCCGACGCCATCCGAGCCGTCCGTCCACGCGTGTATTGAATGGACGACATCCGTTCATCGTCCCCAAGTGTTCTCGCCCGAGAGCCGTCCACACTAAATCCACTAAGATCTCACTCGATTCTCGATGGATTTTTATGTTCTTATACTCTATGGATTCGTCTTGAAGAGACGAACACATCTATATGGTTAACATGCATTGAAACTAAGGCATTTGAAATGGAGAATCTCCAGAAGCTCGGGATGAAGAATTAGCTCATACCTTGGCTCAGAGAAGTGTGGCTTCAATCTGAGAGTTGTTGCACCTTCGATTGGATCCCGACGAAGCTCCGGATGAAGTCTCCCGGTGCAGTGAATTGTCTGGATATGATTTCGACCAAGCCCGATCCACAAAGCTTGGAGGCTGGAGCAAGCTAGGTGGCACTGGAGATGGGGCTTTTGATGGTGGACACCTTCCCTTGGTGCAGTGAAGGTGTAGAGCCAATCAATTTGGGGATTGGCTCACTCTGTGGAGGAGTGTCCTGGTTTTGGGTGGAATTTCGACTACGAAATTGAGCTTACAGAGAAGAAATGGCAGGGGGATTTCACTGGGGATCAAGTGCTCTAAGGGTGGAGAAGGGTCTGGAACAATTTTGGCAGAGTTTTGGCAAGGTTTGTGCTTAGCTCTTCCCATGGCCGAGAGGGGTGGAGTTTAAATAGAGCTGGCTGGAGGGCCTCCAGGGGAGTTAGGGCTTGGGATCGAGTCGCTCCGGTGAGGAGAAGATCAGCCTATGGTAGCCACGCGGGGATGGGGCGGCTCAGCAAGTGAGAATTTCGATGTTGGCTCACATGTGAGCTCTCGGCCATGGTGTTTTCCGGCGGCACAGTGGCCGGCCGGCCAGGCATGGGACACCCTCGAGGTCGGGTGGGTCGAGGGCTGGAGGTTTGTGCAATCAATTGGCCATGGACATGTGTAAAGGCTTTGATCCAAAGTGGAATGGGGCATGGCTAGTTTTGAACCTAAATGGGTCAACCCACCCATTTGGGCTAGGTGCACCTCCCCATGGCCTGATTTTGGGCTGAGAGGATCAGTTGGGTCAGCCAAGAGAGAGTGGTGTGGTCTCTATCCATGATGAGGTGGCTAAACATGGTTTAGTGTGTGACATGCTTAAGGTAAAAAGGCTTAATGAAAGATTAGGAAAGGAGCCCCTCCTTTTACCATTAATGGCATGGTCACATGTCAAGCCTCCCATGGCTTCATGTGGCTTGTCCATGGCTTGCATGGCTTGTCTTTGGCTTGGGGAAAGTTGAGTCGATTTCATGGAAATGGATTTAAAAAAAATTTTGATATTTTGGGGTGATTTGGCATGTGGGTTGATTTGGAATTATTTGATCATTGGATTAGGACTTAGGGATGATTTTAATTGAATGCATGATGAAGAGAATTTGTCATATGGGCTTTGGATGAATTTGGGCTTTTGAATTTGAAGGAAGTGGGCTTTTAGGAGGGTTTAAGGGAAGTGGGCTTTTAAGTTTAAGAATGTGTTCATGGATGAGAATTTTTTGTAAAAGGTTGGGCCAAATGATTGTTGGGTTTAGCTCATGGATGTGTCATGAGTGACTTGAAACAAATTGGGGGTGATTTGGATTTGAATTGGGTTGAATTTGGGTTAGGTTTGGGTTTAGGTCAAAAATGGGCCTTTTAACCTTGGGTTGAATTTGAGTGGGATTTGGGTCTAAATTTTGGGCAAATCATGTTAGTGTTTTGTTTGTGGGAATGTTAAGGAAGATTTAGAAAAGATTTGTGGTTAATTGGAGTTGAATTGGGTGAGTTTGGGTTAGGTTTGGGTCATGGGTCCAAATTGGGCTTTAAGGCCAAAAGTGAGATTGGATCCAAATGTCAATCAAATTGGGCTTGGATTTGGTCTAGATTGGTATTGGGGATGTTGAATTGAAGTTTAGAATTGAATTGGACCAAAATTTGGGTCAATTGGATAGGTTTGGTTTGACATTGGGTTCACTTTGGGTTAAAATGGGTCAAATTGGGGGTTTTGATAAAAGTAGGGTAAATTGACAAAATTGGCCCATGGTGTAGTTGGACAAAATGAAATTGGGAATATTTAGGATTTTCTGGAATTTTCTGGAAATTTTCTGAATTTTTGGATTTTTGGGTCAAGAGGGGTACTTTGGGTATTTGGAGGGTATTGGGAGGTATTTTTGGAATTTTTGGTATTTTTGGGTATGAATGATCAATTTGAGTGATGTGGAGATGTTTGGGATTGATTTTGGAAAATTTTGGGTAATTTGGAAATTTTTGAGAAATTTGGGTAATTTCGGGGGTTTTGGGTAGGCTAAGCGGGTGTAGGGTCCCGGGGGTCAAAAATTGAAAATTTGGAAAATTAAAAATTTGGAAAATTGAAGATTGGGTGGATGTAAGTGGAAAGAAGTCATTTTGGTTGAGTCATGAAGCCATATCAAGCCCACATGAGCCATGAAGGGACTCATTTGAGGCATTCACTATGTTGTTCCTAACCCTCTTATCCAAGGGCTTAGGGGTTAAGGACCATCCATGTGAATCACCTACATGAGTCGAGGAGGTCAAGTTGGGTATGGGTGTGGTTTTAGGAAGTGTGTGGAAATGTAGTGTGTAAGTGTAGTGTGTGTGTAAGTCGGCCCCTTCACCGGACTAGACCACCCGAGGCGATCTAAGGCCGAAGAGTCCTATAGGAACTCATCCTTTAAACTTCCACATTTGATTTCAACCCTCTAGGTGATTAGGGGTCTATAGTCGAGTTTGTGGAGTTTGCAGGGAGTTAAGAAGTGGTTTGAAATTTCTAAGTGGTGGGTCCCATCTCTAGTCCTCTAAGATGGTCAAAGGAAAAGCCTAAGGCTAGATCCTAAGTACTAAAGAGAGAAGAGAGGACCTCATCAAAAATGAGGTCAACAAGTGCATGGAGTAGTTCTACATCAACCTCCAAATGTGCTACATCTGACAATCGCGTCGTGGCCGTTTGAGTGTTGGGGCACAAATATAGTGGGTCTGATAGAACCACCTTCTTTAAGAGGACATCGCTTCATCCTTGCAGCTACAGACTACTTTTCTAAATGGGCAGAAGTTGTACCACTCAGGGAAGTGAAGGCACACCACGTGTTACAGTTTTTCAAGAACCAAGTTGTCTACCGTTTTGGGGTACCGCACAGAATCATTTCAGATAATTGGTCAGCATTCAAAAGTACAAAGATCAACAATTTTGTCAGAAGACACGAGATCGATTGGAGGTACTCAATGATCTGCTACCCAAGAGCAAACGGCTTGGCCGAGGCTTTTAATAAAACTCTCATTCAAATCCTGAAGAAAACTTTGGACGATAACAAGAGAAATTGGCACGAGAAGTTGTTAGAAGACTTATGGGCCTACAGGACAACTTTTAGGACTCCTACTCAATCTATGCCCTACGCTTTAGTGTACGGGTCCGAGGCAGTTATACCCTTGGATGTTCAGGTCCCTTCGCTCAGAATTGCAGTTACAAACAAAGTCACTACGGAGGAAAATGCCAGACTACGACTAGAAGAATTGGAAAGCTTGGAAGGGAAAAGACTTTCCGCGCAACAGAATTTGGAACTGTATCAAGACAAAATGATCCAAGCTCATGATAAATTAGTCCGCCTCAGGACATTCAAAGTCGGTGATTTGGTTTTGGTTCTTAGAAGACCTATTCTTGCACATCGCAAGATAGGTGGTAAATTTGAACCAACCTGGGAAGGGCCGTTTGTGGTCTAGACAGTCTACTCAGGAGGCTCCTACCAACTTGTGAACTGCCCAGGAGAACGACAAATGCTTCCAATCAATGGACGATATTTGAAGAAGTATTACGTGACCTGATGTTTCGAAGGGATGAATTCTCATACCTAGAAACACGAGTGAAGTAACCGCTTGTGACTGGGTCCGAACCCCCAAAAAAAAACATAAAAATGGATGACAAAAGAAAAATCATTAACAAAAAATATGTACTAAAAATGAAATATGTGAAATCATAATAATGAAGTTTTACCCTTTCGTTCAAATCAAATCTTGTTCCTGATCTTTCTTCATCTTTTCCTACTTTCCTTAAAAAAAAATTAAAATAAGTGAATAAGAATCTTCAGTGATAAATATTTTTCTAATGTTCTTGTTCTTAGCACAACCCCTGATCCTTTCCTTGTCTTTTCCGCAGGGAAATGTCGAACGGGCAGTTGGTGCTAAACTTTAAAAATGGCGTGAGTCTCGCACTCGATGAAAAGAGGGTGAAGGATGGAGCAGTGATAGAAATTGATTCTGACTTCACACCAGCCAGCCTACAGTACGAAGAAAATGATTGGGTCCCATTGGACCGGGAAGAGCTTCACAGCCAGACAGTAATGAAGATGGGTGGCCCGAGTCACCAATCCAGCAACAAGAAAAGAAAGACAAACATTGAGGAAGGCAAGAAAATCAAGTATGTAGTTACCACAACAGAGGGCAGGCTCGTCAGCGCCGCACCCGCAGAAATTCAAGGGGTAAGGAGAGCTACTCTCACTGCTACCCAAAGAAGGAATAAGAATCGCCGTATCCGCAAGATGTTGACTAAACTAGCAGCAGATCAACACGAGGAAATAGTCGCTTTTGCCGACACACACATTTCAAAGATACCGGTTCGTCAGGAACCAGAAAGAAGAAAGTCAACGCCAAGAAAATCAGAACAAATCGAAGAAGTGCCAAGAAGAACAGAAATAGAGTCAGTGCCTCGACGCCGGACATAGATACCAGATCTGAAGAACCTTGTTGCGGAAGCAACCCCGGAGGATGTCCCGACAGAGTCAATCCCCGAGGAGCCAAGGTATGCAGGAGAACATGACGGGATTGAGCCATATATCCCGCAGTACGTTATTAGGCCTCGTCACTTGTAGATCATCCCAGAATATGAACTAGAAAGAATGCAAAATATTGAGAAGAAGACTTTCGAATACTTTGAAAGGATTAGAGGCAAGAGAATCAACATTTTGGAAGGCCTTGAGTTACACACAGGTGTATTCTCAGAGTACGAGCAACAACAGATTGTGGATTGCATCTTAGAACTTCAGAAGATGGGTCGAGCAGGCCGTCTGAGGGAAAAGACTTATTCAGAACCCTGGAGATGGATGCCAGGGAAAGGAAGAGTCACAATACAATGCAGACGTTGTTATAACTTCGCAGAGGACAGAGAAGGAAATCCACCAGGGATATTCCGTCACAGTGAGGTGGATCCAATGCCGAGGATAATTAAAAGAATGGTGAAAAGAATGGTAACATGGAGGGTACTGCCAGCAGACTGCATACCCAACAGTTGGATCATCAACATTTATCAGAAGGGTGACTGCATACCTCCACACATAGAATACCACGACTTTGTCAGACCTTTCTGCACAGTTTCGTTCGTCAACCAATGCAATATCATGTTCGGATCTGACCTCCGGATAGAAGGCCTGGGTAACTTCCGAGGCCCAGTGGAGATATCACTTCCGGTAGGTTCCGTCATGATATTAAAAGGAAATGGAGCAGACATCGCAAAACATTGTATACCGGGAGTGCCAGTGGAGCTGATCTCTGTAACTTTTAGAAGGATGGACGACAAAAAGGCGCCTTACCCCTTCCAGCCATATCCAGAATTGGAGAGTCTCCGGCCCTACGAGCTGTGAGTTACATGGGAAATAACACACCTCCAATGCACATCCATGCGACATTCCTGCCAAGGGTGGCTTGGAAGGTGATGTTATTACCCATGTTTCTTACTATTCAGACATGGATTTTTGACAGACGCTTTTGGATACATCAACAAGAAGTTTACACAGTCCGTTTTGGATTTACATGGATTGTACGAGACATGAAATTTCTGAGGAAAATGTCATCATGACTAGATCAAGTTGTATGATGTACTTTCAGCAAGTTGGAATGAAAATGACTACGTCATATTTTGACTTCAACTCTTTTTGTGCAAATTGACTGGGAAACGCCATTAGAGTTAAATGAACTTTGAACGAAGAACAGAAGAGAAAAAAAAATAAATGAGAAATTTTCCTAAAAATCTAAATAGTAAAATGAACTTCAAATTCACATGAACACTAAATAAACAACAAATAAAAAAATGGGATCGTTAAAGGACAAACAAAACGAATCTAAATCTCAAATTGAATTACAGTCTAAATCCATCTTTTTAAATCCTCCAATTCTTCTTCAAATCAAGATCAACTTCAGACCTCCCTTGAAACCCTCTCTCGAGATGATTTCAGAACCACGGAAAATTTTTGATTTGGTTCTGATGGCATGGATTCATACCCTTCGCCAAATAATCAAACTTTGATTGACTCTCGTGGGACGTGGAACACTTTCACATCTCATTTCAATCTCCCGCTAAATCCAAATCTCCACAGCACATTTCAATTCTCATCTGAATTGATACCTACATTTCAATTCAAAATTTCTGAGACTGGTACCTACATTCCAGTTCTCATTTCGAGGTCGATACCTACATTTCGATTCTCATCTAAATTGATACCTCCATTTCAATTCAAAATTTCTGAGACTGGTACCTACATTCCAGTTCTCATTTCGAGATCGATACCTATATTTCGATTCTCATTCGAATTGATACCTACATTTCAATTCAAAATTTTCGAGACTGGTACCTAGATTCCAGTTCTCATTTCAAGATCGATACCTACATTTCGATTCTCATTTGAATTGATACCTACATTTCAATTCAAAATTTCCGAGACTGGTACCTACATTCCAGTTCTCATTTCGAGATCGATAACTACATTTCGATTCTCATTCGAATTGATACCTACATTTCAATTCAAAATTTCCGAGACTGGTACCTACATTCCAGTTCTCATTTCGAGATCGATACCTACATTTCGATTGTCATTCGAATTGATACCTACATTTCAATTCAAAATTTTTGAGACTGGTACCTACATTCCAGTTCTCATTTCGAGATCGATACCTACATTTCGATTCTCATCTGAATTGATACCTACATTTCAATTCAAATTTTTTGAGACTTGTACCTACATTCCAGTTCTCATTTCAAGATCGATACCTACATTTTGATTCTCATTCGAATTGATACCTACATTTCAATTCAAAATTTTCGAGACTGGTACCTACATTCCAGTTCTCATTTCGATATCGATACCTACATTTCGATTCTCATTCGAATTGATACCTGCATTTCAATTCAAAATTTCTGAGACTGGTACCTACATTCCAGTTGTTATTTCGAGATCGATACCTACATTTCGATTCTCATCTGAATTGATACCTACATTTCAATTCAAAATTTCTGAGACTGGTACCTACATTCCAGTTCTCATTTCGAGATTGATACCTACATTTCGATTCTCATTCGAATTGATGCCTACACTTCAATTCAGAATTTCCGAGATTAGTACCTACATTCCAGTCCTCTTTTGAGATCAGTACCTAAATTTTGATTCTCATCCTTTTCAATCGACACTTGAGCTCGGATGCTTACTCCGAGGCTGCTACCTAAAATCCAGTTTTCTTCACAATCCCGAGGTTGAAACTTGGGTTTCAATTCTCATTTCAAATCCAAATTTCCTAAACTGATTTTAAATCAAACTTCATTCTAAATTAAAACTCAAAATCTAAACTTACACATCAAAACTTGAACATGAAATGAAATGAAATCTAAATCGAAATTCTCCAAATCTTGTGACTTGGAATTCACCTCCTTTTTTCCTTTCCCCAGCGAGAGTCCAAGAACCTACAATTTTGGAAATATACTTGATACTCCCCTAGCGGAAATTTTTCTACTCTGTCCTAAGTTTGTCACTTGGACATCTGTATTGGTTTTGTTGATCTCTTCGGTCAACGCTAATACGCGCGGTGTGCTTGGTTAGCACACCACACCTATTGGGGGTCCATTTGTTGACCTCATTTTTGATGAGGTCTTCTCTTCTCTCTTTAGTACTTAGGATCTAGCCTTAGACTTTTCCTTTGACTATCTTAGAGGACTAGAGATGGAACCTACCCCTTTAGAAACTCAACCACTTCTTAACGCCCTTCAAACCCCACAAGCTTGATTGTAAACCCCTAATCACCTAGAGGGTTAGATCAAATGTGGAGGTTTAAAGGATGAGTTCCCTATAGGACTCTTTGGCCTTAGAATCACCCTGGGTGGCCTGGTCTGGTGAGGGCTGACCTGCACATACATTACACTTTCACACACATTCCAAATCCTAAAACTATTCATGCCTAGCTTGACTTCTTGACTCATGTGGATAATTCGTATGGATGGTCCTTAACCCCTAAGCCCTTGGTTAAGAGGGTTAGGAACAACATAGTGAATGCCTCAAATGAGTCCTCTCATGGCTCTTATGGGCTTAATATGGCTTCATGGCTTAACCAAAGTGATTTCATTTTACTCAAATTTGATCAATCTTCATTTTTCCAAAATTTCAATTTTTGACCCCCGGGGCCCCGAACCCACCTAACCTACCAAAAGTCCTTGAAATTACCCAAGACTTCCAAAATTTTCAAATCACCCAGAATTTCCCAAAATTAACCTTAAACATTTCCCCACTAATCAAATTGATCATTTACAGCCATAAATACCAAAATTTCCAAAAAATACCCCCAATACCCTCTAAATTACCAAAATGCCCCTCTTGACCCAAAAAATCCAAAAATTCCCAGAAAATTCTAGAAAATCCCAAATAATCCCAATTTCATTTTGTTAAACTACACCATGGGCCAATTTTGTCAATTTACCCTACTTTTATCAAAACCCCCAATTTGACCCATTTTAACCCAAAGTGAACCCAATGTCAAACCAAACCTCCCCAATTGACCCCAATTTTGGTCCAATTCAATTATAAACTTCAATTAAATACACCCAATATCAATCTAGACCAAATGTAAGCCCAATTTGATTGGCATTTGAATCTAATCTCATTTTTAAGCTTAAAGCCCAATTTTGACCCATGACACAATCCTAGCCCAAACCAACCCAATTCAATCCCAATTTGACCCAAATCTTTTCTAAAACCTTCCTAGCATCCCTAAAAACAAAAAAATAATATAATTTTCCCAAAATTTGGACCCAAACCCTACTCAAATTCAACCCAAACCCAAAATCCCTTAAATGAGCCTACACCCAAACCTAACCCAAATAGGCCCAAATCCCAAAATAAAAACCCAACCAAAGATGAAACCTATTTGAAACACTCCCATAAACATTTATTAATGTTAATTTTACATAAATTTCAACATTAGCCCAACCTTAGCCCAAGTTAGTCCATTTTGACCTATTTTGACCCTATCACTAAAGAGACCCAATTTAGACCCAATTCAACTCCAAACCACCTCAAGTTTGATCCAAATCACTCATGACACATCCTTAAACTAAAACCAACATTTATTTGGCATGGCCCTTTGCAAAATTTTTATCTAAAAGTCCACTTCCAAAAGACATTCAAAAGCCCATTCCTAACCAAACTCAAAAGCCCAAGCCCATCCTAAAGCCCACATTACAATCTCATCTCATCCTCACTTAATTAAAATCATTCATAAGTCCTAAATTAGCAATCAAACCTTTCTAAAAAAAGCAATATGATAAACCATCCAAATTTTACACCAAAATACCAAAATTCCTTAAACTCGTTTCCATGAAACCAAGCCAACCTTTCCCAAGCCATATAAGAGCCATGAAGCCATCCTTAAGCCCCATGTGAAGCCATGAGGGGTTTGACATGTGACCAAGATATTAATGGCAAAAGGAGGGCCCCCTTTCCTAATCCTTCATTAAGCCTTTTTAGCCATATCTATGTCACACACTAAACCATGTTTTGCCACCTAATCCTTGATGGAGACTCCACCACACATGGGAGGTTGACCCAACTGATTGCCTCAGCCCAAAATCAGGTTATGGGAGAGTGAACCCAATCCATTTGGATGAGTTGACCAAACCAAGCCTATAATGGCCTTATCCCCATACCACTTAGAGCCAACTCCTTTTCACATGTCCAAAGCCAATTCACTTCACCAAACCCCGGCCACGACTTCCTCGGTCAAGATGGTGACCCATGCACAGCCGGCCGACCACCATAGCCGCCGGAAAACGCCATGGCCGAGACCTTGGAAGGAGCCAAACATTGAAATTATCCTTGTTGAGCTGCCCCATGCCCAATGGCCATCGGAGCTCGTTCTTCCTCGCTCGAAGCAGCTCGATCCCAGCCATTAACTCCCCCGGGAGGCCCTCCAGCCAGCTCTATTTAAGCACCACCCCCTCTGGGCCATGAGAAGAGTTGCACAAAAACCATACAGAAACTATGCCAAAATTGTTCCAGATCATCCTTCACACTTAGAACAATTGATCCCGAGTGACAATTTGCCCTAATCCCCACCAACAAAGCCCAATTTCTCAGCCAAAATTTCACCCAAAACCAGGACATCTCCCAATTCTCCACCAAAATCAAATTAAACTCACCCACACCTGCACAAGACCAAGAGAAGGAGTTCCCTGTGAAAGCCCCCTCTCCAGGCCACTCATCTGCTCTAGCCTCCAAAGGTTGTGATCGGGTCTGGTGGAAATCAAGTCTAGGCAATTCCCCAGGGCCAGAGACTTCATCTGGAGCTTACTTGGACTCAATCGAAGGTGACACAACTCTCAGATCGAAGCCACACTTCTCTGAGCAAAGGTATGAGCTCTCTCTTCTTCCCGAGCTTCCATGAATTCTCCATTTCTATTGCCTTAATTTCATGCCACATAAATCATATGGATGTGTTCGTCTTTTCAAGACGAATCCATAGAGCATAAGAACGTAGAAATCAGTTAAGTATCGAGGGAGATATTAAGCTTGGAAGATGGACGGTTCTTGCACTAGGAGGCTTGAGGACGATGAACGGATGCCGTCCATTTGATACATGCGCGGGTGGATGGTCCAGATTGAGCCGTATGAGGAGACGGGACAATACAGTGGGCCGCGTGGCATCCCAGTCAGATGGCGGCGCCGAACCAGAAGACGCCGCGTGGCCGTTCGAGGAGGCTAAGGTTGACGCGGTGCCGCGTGAATAAGTAGATAAAAAGGGAATTTTCTTATTTATTAAATACCCAGAACTTCAAAAATGCATAACTTTGTGTAGAAAAATCCTAAAAATAAAATAAAAATACCCTCTTGCTCAATGAATAGAGGAGAATAACGTGAAAAAGAAATCAAGTCATTTCGTCAAGCATTTGATTTCTAATGATTTATTTACTCTCTGTGGTATTTTAATTCTCCATTCGCATACATAATTCACCATGGCATGAGACCATAGGGCTTTTGAAGCCTCTGATCTAGGAAACATTCCCTGATTTTCTAAGGTCAGAGACCATCCCTATGAGAAGTTATTGATTTTTCAATTGCATGTCACTGTTTTGAGTATTTTAATTCCAATAATTAGCATGTTAAGAAATAAATTCTAGGAAAATTTGGTGATGTTTCTTATGACCAAAGGAACCTAGGAAAAATAGGTCTTGAGTTAATTCACTTGGAACAACCCTAATTGGCCTAAACACCCAAAATTGAACTTTAATTAATTAGGGCTAACTACACATTAAATTAACTTGAAAATAATTCTCCATTGATCTTTAGGATCAGAGGAACATCACATAAAAATTTGAGGTCAGTTGGATTTGATTAACCTCATCAAATGGGTTGATTAAGCCTCATAAGCAAGATGGAACTTTAAAAATTCATAACTCTAAAAATACTTTTTAAAAATTCACAAAAATAGTTTTGGAGCTTCTCTGATATTAGGGGAGTTTAGGAAAATTAAAATTAGAATTTTCTTAAAAAGTTGATTTTTACCATTATTTTAATATTTTAATAATTAAAAAAAAAAATAAAAATCATAAAAATATTAAAAATCACCAAAATGACACATTTTGAATTCTAATCACCTAGGAACAAACCAAATATTTTTCCTAAGTCTCTAGGGTAAGATATTGAATTTTAAAAGCTTAAAACAATTTTTGAATTAAAAAATGATTTTCTTTAACATTTCCACTAAAATAATTCTAATAAATCAAAGAAAAATTAGAAAAATATAAAATTTAGTTCTCTGATTTCCCTGAGGTCAGAGAGATTTTTAAAAAATATAAAATCCATTTTTCAACTTTTATTTCTTTTTTAAATTAATTAATACTCCAAAACACAAAATAATTCTAATAAATAAAATATAATTCAAAAAATCACCAAAATTGGTTCAAGTGGTCCTCTAGTCATTAGGTAAATCTCATAATTTTCTTAAGGACAGAAACATTTCCCTGTTCATGTTATTGAATTTTCCTTGAAAACCCCTATTTTCCATTAAAATTAATTACATAAATAAATTAAATACAAAAAAATCACATTTTCTCCTCTAATGTCTTAATTGACATGTGTGTTAGGTTACATAAAAATTTCAAGTTCATTTGAGCTTTGTTTAATGAGTTATAGAATTATTAAGCTTGAAGGGCAAAAGGGTAATTAAAAAATTTCAACCCTTAATTAAAATTTTAGGATTAATCAAAAAGGAGAGGGTAAAATATTTGATTTTAAACTGATTTTTGGATGATTAAAACTTAAATGATTGAGGGTAGAAATCTACTAACCATTTCAAATATATTTAAAATGAAACTTTAATTAATGAATTAATTGAAAATTTGAAAGAACAATAGAAATTGGAATTATTAAAGTAGGGATATTATTAAGAGGATATATATTCTTTAATTTAAAAATCCCTAAATAAATCACTTCAATAATACTTAATTCTTAATTAAAAAAAAATTAAAATAATAATCCAAATTAAAATTAAACTAAAATTAAATTAAATTAAATTAGAATTAAAGTTAAATTAAAATTAAAATTAAATTAAATTAAATTTAAATTAAATTAAATTAAATTAAATTAAATTAAAATCAATATTAAATTAAAATTAAATTAAAATTAAATTAAAATTAAATTAAAATTAAATTAAAATTAAATTAAAATTAAATTAAAATTAAATTAAATTAAATTAAATTAAATTAAATTGAAATTAAATTAAATTAAAATTAAACCAAATTAAATTAAATTAAAATTAAATCAAATTAAATTAAAATTAAATTAAATTGAATTAAAATTAAGTTTGAATTAAATTAAATCAAAAAATCATTTAATAACAAACCTAAATGAAATCATTAAGAATCAAATCTGAAATAACATGAACACTATTCCAAACTTAAATTATTTTTTTTATAATTAAATCAAAATTGAAATTAAATCATTAAGTTTAAATCATTAAAATACTTATTATAACTCTTAAATGATATCAATAAGTTGATTTGCCCTTTTAAAGCTCTTATTATTATAACTCTTAAATGAGGTATCAAGTGAAGTGTTACTTCACTTATGGGATATTCAAATGTCCTAGTTCACTGAGTAAGAGAACAAAACTTAAACTCCTAGATGATTAATTCACTTGTATAATTAAATTCTCTTGGACTTAAAACAATCCTAGAGGTATTGAAAAGATGTTTAAGACTCGTCTTAAGCACTTCCTCAATATGATGAGATGTTTATAAGAACAATTGAACTTAATTGTTCTTTGGTGAAGAAAATCATCCTTAATAAAATACAAGAACCTAAACGTCATAGGAGATGACTAGCTATAGGATTAGGACTTTGGTAGACAACCAAAACCTTTCCCTTAGCTTTACCTAGGTACTTGTTGAAATATTTAAATGCCTTAATATGTGTTTTAAGCGCAGCTTGGGATGACGGGAAGACCCTCCAGGTAAGCTTTTATTTTATTGCAATTTACTTTATTGCAATTTACTTATATGCACTGTACTTTACTTTTCTTGCATGATAAACAACTGTTGCATGAAAACCAAAACCTTTAGGATAGTCCCTGAACTGAAACCAAAACTAAATTAAAAGTCATTATAAGATAAAAATCACCGCCACAACATTTCAAAATATAAAACAACTCAAAATTTAATCATAAACAGAACAACAAAATTACAATTTTAACTAAATTAAAACGTCTCGTTGAATGATCAGGAATACCTAGGATGATGTAACCCACGTGTTGCTAACGGGATTTCCCATGTTCTAAATGAAAGTGTGGAACTCATTCAGTTGAGTTTAGCAAATTCATCTGGACTAAGTGAATTCAATGAAAATAACGGTGCCGGGATGACGGAACCGTGGGATCTTAATCGATTCTGTTTAACCAACTTTAAGACTTGTTTTAATTAAAACATTAAAAACACTTTGATTTTAAGATTTTTTCTAAACCAAAACACTTCTCTCATCTACTGATTTATGACTCTTAAAACTAAACCTCTGCAACAACAAGGAGCTCGGAGCATGGTGGGCAGCACGGCCATCGTCATCAGCAAAACCTGAGTCTACTTCAGCAAACCTTTCTTAGAGTTAAATAACAAAGCCATAGGATTTCGAGGTAGTTTTCTTAGTGCAACATAAATCCTCAACTCTTTGTTAGGCATTTGTATGATCATGTCATGTAAATTAAGCCCTAACCAGTCTTAGATTCCGAGGTAGTTGTTTGGTACGACATAAACCCTCACATCTTCGAGGCTGTTTGTATGATCATGTTATACGAATATAAGTCCTAAATAATTAAAATTGACAGGATCGAAATACTAAATAATTCTTCCTAAATTGAAGCCAAACAATAGGATAGTGGGGAAGTTTCCAAGATTCCTCTTGGATCCTCAACTTCTCCTACTTCTCTTCCTTTGGATTCCAAAACAAACGGTTCCAAATTTGATCCATTCCCCATTGAAAATTCCAATATCCGATCCTTTGAAAACCTTAAACTTTGAAATTCTTAAGAGAAAAACCACCGATCATTATCGAGAGTTTTCTTAAATGATTCCCGTCATTTAAGATGTAATTAACTATAGGAGCTTGGCGGTATAGGGAACTTTAAGAACCCAGGTAATATAAACCCTGCTTAATTCATTTATATTAAGCAGGAGAACTTGTCGGCTTGTAAAATTGGTTCGTAGACCAAATGGATGTCACAAATCTCCTAGTTTATTTAATCGAGCCCCATCATCAAGCAGTGTGTCTATTCTTCGGGATAGATACACGGTTTGTGATGCGATGCTCGTTTACATAAACTATTTGGGATGTGAGATCGGTTTGATTTCATATCGTAAAATTTTCAAATTTAAAATTATTTTCAAAACCAAATACTACTTTCTAAATTATATATATATTTAAATTAAATTTAAGATTTAAAGTTCGCCGACAATTTCTGTTAGGCGACCCCCTTTTCAAAATACAACACATAACATAAAAATATGCCGACAACTGCTTTAAGTTCTTGATTGTTTTTTATATTTGGGATTAATTTTAGTATTATTCGAAAGTGTTTTCTGAGGTATATTCTTAAGTGAGTTAGCGATTTGTCCCAGTTGATTCTCAATATTTCTTATTGCAGCACTTTGACTTTGTAATTAATTCCCCATCTGTATTATGACTTAGTCTAAAGAAAACTTCTTCTCCTTAAATTTTTGTTTATTGGTAAAACCAGGAGGATAAGAAGGTCTTTAGTTGATATTACCCTGGTTGTTCTAGTTTCCCAATGGGTTCACTTGGTTGTTCCCCCATTGCTAATTTCCATCACTAGAATTATTATTCTAGTTAAAGATTGAGTGGTTTCTCAAACCTGGGTTATAATAGTTAGAATATGGGTCATTAAGTCTATTATTAATTGCATTTAAAGTTTCAAATGAATTTTGAGAATCAATCAATTGTCCTAATGAGTTTTCCTCGATCACATGAGGTGTTTGAGGAAATTTTCATTCCAAATTAATCTAACTTCTTAGATATTGCAGTAACTTGAGATGCCAAAATGGAAATAACATCATCATCATAATCACTAGCTACTTTCTTAGGATTTACCCTTTCAGAGGGCCATTGAAAATGGTTAGTATCTGATGCACCAAAAATACTTTAGATTTTTGCTATATAATTTGTACTCATTTTTGGTGATATTGCACTTTAAAGGAAGGTATTCTTCATGTTTTGTTGCGGGTATGAAGATTTTAGGTTATTGGAGCAAAAGAAAGTGAAAAGAAACGAATTTGAGCAAACAGAGGCAAAATGGAGAAAACAGTATTCTGGCACCGTGACCACTAGCTAATCTTTAAGGATTTACCCGTTCAGGGGGCCATTGAAAATTATTAGTAGCCATTTCTTCAATTAATGCATATGCTTCATCATAAGATTTTGACATTAACGATCCACCAGCAGCAGCGTCTATAATTAATCTCAATGATCCCACTAATCCATTCTAAAATGTTTGAATTATTAACTAATCTGGTAAAGCATGATGTGGGTACTTTCTAAGAAGATCTTTAAATTTCTCCCATGCTTCATATATTGATTCCCCTTCAAATTGACCAAAAGATGTGATATCATTTCTTAGTTTAGCAGTCTTTGATGGAGGAAAATATTTTCATAGAAACTTTTGAGACAATTCTCCCCAAGTTCTAATAGATCCAGGTGCTAACGAATTTAACCATGCCTTAGCTTTATCCCTTAATGAAAAAGGAAAAAGTCTAAGTTTGACAACATCGCTCGACACTCCATCATACTTAAAAGTAGCACACAGTTATAGAAAACTAGCGAGATGTAAATTTGGATCATCATTAGGTGTTCCTCCAAATTGATTATTTTGTACCATTTGGATAATAGCAGGTTTAAGTTCAAATGAATTAGCAGCAACATCAGGATTTTGAATAGTTATATGCATTTCACTTGCTGTTGGGTTAGCATAATCTCTTAAAGGTCTTGGCAAATTTCCAATATCATTTCTCCGATTATCTTGATTATTCGCCATTTCGCAAGGATTTTCAGTTTGTTTTTATTGTTTTCTAATTTTTCTAATAGTACACTCTAACTCCAGATCGTAAGGTACTAAACCTTTAGATCCACTACGACGCATATAAAATCACACAAATACTTTAAAAAGTAAGCAAACACACAAATACACACTACAAAGTAAAGGTTTTCAGTTACTATATTATCAATAGATACTGTTTATATTTTTTTTCCTTCGATTCCTTCCTTTGATTCCTTCCTTCCCCGGCAACGTCGCCAAAAACTTGATGCTCGGACTTTTATATTGCAAGAACTTATGAACTTAAATTTATATATATATATATATATATTTATAATGATTTTATAAAGTCCAAACATTCAACACAAGTATATGTATCGTATCAAGTAATAGAGGGCTCTAATGGAGTCCCGTTTATCAATCACATAGTGAAGGGTAGAATCTCATTATTGATAATGTAATATTGAATTCCAATACTTAAATTGTGATTAAAGTTTAATGTTTATTTCTACTACTAAGATGCAGAAAATAGTAACAATTAAACAAACTACAATTACTTCTATATCTTTAAAACAGAATCAACTATCAGACACACATTACGCTATATATTTGAAAGGTTTTAATATATAAGAAAAGAATCTTTTCTCTTGCAATGAGAATATGATGTGTGGATGATATGGAATGATTATCTAATGATATTTTTTGAAATAGAAGAATAATTGATTCTTTACCCTTAAAAGAGTACCCCCTCTTCTAAGCAAGAAAAGAACATTAACATATCCTAAGTTTAGTTACTAAATCTAAGGCTAGGCTGGGAGGATACTTGCTGCAAATATCGAACTCCCACTCACCCTTTACCTAAAGGCTAACCTTCAAGTTTAGTTACTAATCTTAGGACCAAATTGGGGATCTCAGCCTGTCACCCTGAAACCTCCAATTTGACGTCCATCAAAACACATTTCCCTATTTATCTGCACTTAATTCCCATGAATTACACAATTCATCCATGGAAATTGAATGGGTTCTTCATTGTTCTTGTAAGACATTAATTCCTTTTAGAGTTAATGTTCGACAACATATTTTAACAATCCAATTGGTCAGATCGAAAAGTAAATTAAGTTCAAAATGAAAAACCATCACAATTTCTTAATACTTTAAAAACACTTCAAATCCACATCAACACATCATCACATTTCTATGCAAGAAGAGAGACAGAGCAGACTACTCAAAATTCATAGAGAAGACACAATAAAACATGAATTTTATATATAAATAAAAAGTCATACAAACCACAAAAAAAAATACAACTAATCTCTTTCTCTTCCCCAATGCAATTCCCATGAAGTTCCTTTAAATGCTTTTCTATCTTCTTTGCAACACTCTCTTTAGAATGGAAAGGAAGAAGCAATCTCTCACTTTACTCCTTCTCCTTCACTCCTTAGAGAAGAATCCCTCTCAAATTGTCGCTTCTGCACTCTTCTCTCCTAAGCCCTAACATTCAAAACACACTAGATTCTCTAGAATACACAGGACACACACTAGACTCTCTAGAATACACAGGACACACACTAATTTTCATCCAAAAATAGTTACTTATAAGTTAGGAACAAAATCCCAAGAGTTTCCATAGGCATCCCTTCAAAAAGTCGCCAAAACTCTTCAAATTTAAAGTCCACCGACATTGGGTGTCAGCGGCGCTCTATCATCGAATTAATTACTGCCAATTCCAGAAGGTTCAAAATTAAATGGCAGCCCAGTGCCTTTAGCACAGCAAATGCCCAATGTCGGTGAAAATCAAAATTCACTGTATTTGGACGCTTTTTGAAGAGGTGCTTGAGGAAACTGTTTGGGAAATTGTTTCTAAACTTTTATAGACAATTATGGACGCCCTTTAGAGAGGGGGAGACAAGAAAAAGTGTGGGAGAGAAGTGAAGAGAGTGTGTTAGAGTTCATAGAGAGTGTGTGTTAAGTGTTATTTTGTGAGGGATTCTTCTCTAAGGAGTGTAGGAGAAGGAGTAAAATGAGAGTCTGCTTCTTCCTTACCATTCTAAAGAAAGAATTGAGTGTTGAAGAGAAGAGAGAAAATGATTCAAAGGAACTTCAAGGGATTTTCTTGGGGAAGAAATTGAGATAAGTTGTATTTACTTTTGTGGTTTGTATGACTTTGATTTTATATATAAAATTCATGTTTTTTTGTATCTTCTTCATGAATTCTAAGTATATTTCTTTGTCTTTTCTTCTTGTAATTTGATGTTGTGAAGTTTTGATGTAGATTTGATGTGTCAAAAAAATGTTAAGAAATTGTGATGATTTTTCACTTTGAACCTCATTTACTTTTCGATCTGGCCAATTGAATTGTTAAAACATGTTGTGAAACATTCAATCCAAAAGGACTACGTGTTCTACATCAATATTGAAGAATCCATTCAATGTTTATGAACGAGTTGCATAGTTCAGGGGTATTGACTACGAATAAATGGGGAAATATGGTTTGATGGGCGTTGAATTAGAGATTTTAAAGTGACAGGCTGAAATCCCTAATTTGGTCCTAAAGTTTGGTAACTAAAATGAGAGTTAACCTTCAGGTGAAGGGAAGTGGGAGCTCTGAAGTGAGAGCCAGTATCCTCCTATCCTTACCTTAGATTTAGTGACAAAGCCTAGGATTTGCTGTTGACCTCATTTTTGATGAGGTCTTTTGTCTTCTCTCTCCTTAGTACTTAGGATCTAGCCTGAGGCTTTCCCTTTGACTATCTTAGAGAATTAGAGATGGAACCCATCACTTAGAAATTTAAACATCTCTTAACTCCCTGCAAACCCCATAAGTTTGATTGTAAACCCCCATGCCACTGGGAGGGTTAAGATCAAATGTGGAGGTTTAAAGGATGAGTTCCCTATAGGACTCTTTGGCCTTAGGACTACCCTGGGTGGCCTAGTCTGGTGAGGATTGACCTGCACACATTGCACTTTCACACACATTCCAAAGCCTAAAATCATTCGTACCTAGTTTGACTTCTTGACTCATGTAGGTAATCCATATGGGTGGACCTTAACCGCTAGGCCCTCGGTAGAGGGTTAGGAACAACATAGCTGAATGCCTCAAATGAGTCCTCTCATGGCTCTTATGGGCTTGATATGGCTTCATGGATCAACCAAAGTGATTCCATTCTACTCAAACTTGATCAATCTTTATCTTTCCAAAATTTCAATTTTTAACACCCGGGGCTCTACACACACCAAACATACCAAATGTCCTTGGAACTACCCAAAATTTGCAAAATTTACTAAATTACCCAAAATTACTCAAAACCAATCTTAAACATTTCCCAACATTTAAATTGATCATTCTTAGCTAAATATACTAAAAATTCCAAAAATACCCCCCAATACCCTCCAAATACCCAAAATGCCCTTTTTGACCAAAAAATCCATAAATTCAAAAAATTCCCAGAAAATTTCACAAAATCCCAAATATTCCCAATTTCATTTTGTTCAACTACACTGTAAGCCAATTTTGTCAATTTAATCCACTTTTACCAAAACCCTCAATTTGACCCATTTTAACCCAAGTGGACCCAATGTCCCACTAAATCAACCCAATTGACCTCAATGTTGGTCCAATACAATCCTAAACTTCAATTCAATATCCCTAATATCAATTTAGACCAAATCCAAGCCCAATTTGATTGAAATTTGGATCCAATTTTAATTTAAAGCATAAAGCCCAATTTTGGCCCATGACCTAAACCTAGCCTAAACTAACCCAATTCAACTCCAATTAAACCCAAATCTTTTCCTAAACCTTCCTGATATCCCCATAAACAAAACACTAACAAGATTTGCCCCAAATTTGATCCTAAATTCCACCCAAACGTAACCCAAAGTCAAAATACCCTAAATTGGCCTAAACCCAAACCTAACCCAAATAGGTCCAAATCCCAAAATTAGAGCCCAACCAAAGTTGAAAACTCTTTTTGACACTCCCATAAACATTTTTAAACATTAATTTTACATTAAATCCAACTTTAGCCCAACCTTAGCCCAAGTTAGCCCTTTGACCCACTTTGGCCCCTTTACCAAAAAAGCCCAAATTAAATCCAATTCCACTCTAAACGATACCAAATCTTTTCTAAAATGTTCATGACACATCCCTAAACTAAACCCAACATTTGTTTGGCCCAATCCTTCACAAAATTTCCATCCACCAATTTTCTTTCAAACCTAAAAGCCCACCTCCTTATACCTTTTTAAAAGCCCACTTCCAACAAATTCAAAAGCCCAAATTTCACTCCAAAGCCCACATGAAATTTTCCCTCATCATTCCATATGATTTAAATTACCCCTAAGTCAAAAACCCATCATTTTAATTAAACTAAAATAGCATCATGACAAAACCAATCAAAAAATCCAAAGTTTTCAAAAAATTCCAAATAACCTTTTTTATGAAAATTGACCAAGCCATGGACAAGCCATAGGCTAGCCATGAAGCCATCCTTATGCCCCATGCAAGCCATGTGAGTGGTGTTCATGTGACCATACCATATTGGGCAAGAGGAGGAGCCTCTTTCTTGATTCCCTTAAAGTAATTAAGCAATCCCATGTCTCCCCTAACCCATGCTTAAGCCTAATTGTACTTGATTTGTGACTTCTCCCCACTAATCAAGCTGAATCAAGGGAGCTTTTCTCAGCCCAAATCAGACCATGGAAAGTTGAACCAAGCCCAACCTCATGCTTTGACCAATTTGAACTTAAACTCCTCTATTTAAGCTCTATTCATGGCCAAAGAAAAGAGATGCAGAAATTACCTTGGGGAAACTCTGCCAAATTGTTCACAAAGCTTCTCCAAGCACTCCTAAGTTCAATCCAACCATTTTCAGTTGAGGCCTCACCTCTTGGACAAAGGTATCAAATTTTTTCTCCTCCAACCGAGCTTATTTTAAATTTCTGTAAATATTCACATGCTTTAAGTATATCATCACCATATGGATGTGTGCTACTCTATTAGACGATCATTTTAAAAAAAATTCACTCAATTTCATTGAGAAACGAGAGAGATATCAAAGTTTGAAGGTAGACGGTTTTGGGTGAATAGAACTAGGAGAGAGGAGCAGTAGATGTCCGATCACATGTGTATCGCACGGACGGCCGAGATGCAGTCGGACGGGAGCTTCATCCATAAGCAGAAATGTGCCAGCCAATCACGGAGTGACACGTGGCCCCCCTTGATAGCGATAGTTTGAGAGGGAAATTGGATTTTTGATTTATTTTTGAACATAAACTTCAAAAAATCATAACTTTTCATAGAAAAATCATAAAAATAAAATAAAAATACCCTCTTGCTCAGTGAACAGAGGAGAATAATGTGGAAAAAGAATTGGGTTAACTTGATGAGTAGTTTATTTTTAATTAACTATTTACTGTTTTAAGTATTTTGATTCTCTATTTGCATATACAATTCACCATGGCATGACCATAGGGCTTTTGAAGCCTCTTATCTTGGAAACATTCCATGAATTTTTTAAGGTCAGAGGCTATCTCTATGGCAAGTTATGTATTTTTCAAGTTTATGTCACTGTTTTGGTATTTTAATTTCAATAACTAGCATATTGCTCAATAAATTCTAGAAAAATTTGGGGAAGTTTCTTAGGACCAGAGGACCCTAGGATAATTATGGTTAGGCTTAATTCATTAAGAATAACCCTAATTAGCCTAAATACTCAAAATTGAATTTTAATTAATGAGGGTTAACCACACATCAAAATAACTTGAAATCAATTCTCCATTGATCTTTAGGATACAGAAAACCTTGCATAAAAATTTGAAGTCAATTGGAAATGATTAGCTCCACTTAATGAATTAATTAAGCCACATGATCAAAGTTAAACTTTAAAAATTCATAACTCCAAAAATACATTTCAAAAATTCACCAAATTGGTTTTGTGAGCTCTCTGATATCAAAGGAGTCTATAAAAATTAAAATTGGAATTTTCTAACATTTTTTATTTTTAATGATATTTTTGATATTTAAATAATTAAAAAATAATAAAAATCACAAAAATAATAAAAATCATAAAAATATCACATTTTGACTCCTAATCGCATAGAAACCAACCAAATATTTTCCTAAGTCTCTAAGTTAAGATATTGAATTTTAAAGGCTCAAAACAATTTTTAATATTAAAAAATGTATTTTCCAACCTTTTCACTAAATTAATTCCAATAAATAAAAAAAAAATCAGAAAATTGTAAATTTTGTTTCTCTGAACTCCTTGAGGTCAGAGAGATTTAAGAAAAATATAAAATCCATTTTTCAACTTTAATTTTATTTTATAATTAATTAACACTCCAAAACTCAAAATAGTTATAATAAATAAAATATAATTTAAAAAATCACCAAAATTGGTCTAAGTGGTCCTCTAGTCATTAGGAACATCCCATAATTTTCTTAAGGACAGAAACCTTATTTTGGTCATGTTTTTGAATTTTCCTTAAAATCCCTTATTTTTTCACTAAAAATAATTATATAAATTAAATTAAATTCAGAAAAATCACATTTTCTCTTCTAATATCTTAATTGACAAGTGAGTGAGGTGGCATAAAAATTTTAAGTTCATTTGAGCTCAATTTATTGAGTTATGAAATAAATAAGCCTAAATGGGCATAAAGGTAATTAAAGAATTCAAACCCCTTTATTAAATTTTAGGTTTAATTAAAATGGAGGTTAAAATATTTGATTTTATCTTTCTTGGATGATTGAAACTTAGGAAAATTAAAAGGGCAGGAACCCATTAATTACTTTTAACAAACCAAAAACGAAACTTTAATCATTTAAACAATTTAAATTTTGGAAGATTAATGAAAATTTGAATTATTAAAAATAGGGATATAACTTGAGAGGATATTAGTTGTTTAATAAAAAAATCCCTAAATAAATCACTTCAATAATATTTAACTCTTAATTAAGATTAAAATGATAATCCAAACTAAGTAAATTAAAAATAAAAAAAATAACCCTTAAATTAAAGGAAAGCTCAAAATATTAAGTGGTTTAACAATTAAATTAAATTAAATTAAAATTAAATTAAATTAAGTCAAGTAAAAATTAAATTAAAATTAAAATTAAATTAAATTAACATTTTAACAATTAAATTAAATTAAATTTAAAATATTGAAATTAAATTAAATTAAATTAAATTAAATTCAATTAAATTAAATTTAAATTATAATAAATTAACATCACTCAATAATAAAAGAAAAACAAATTTGAAATATTAAGACAATTCATAATTAAGAATATAAAAAATCAAACTAATCAAGATTAACCTAAAATATCATAATTAACCTAAACCAAATCATTAAGATATATGAATAATCTAAGTGGATTTGAAACACCGAAGATTAATTTAAAATATCAAGATCACTTAAAGTATAAAGATTTAAACCAAAAATAATTTGAACACTATTCCAAACTTAAAATTATTAATTAAAACCTCACAATTAAACTAAATCACTTTTAACCATTAACTCAAACTTCAAATTAACAATGATTAAAATTCTCAACAAACCAACTTGCCCCTAAAGGCTTTAATTATTATAACTTTTAAATGGAGTATTAAGTGAGATGTCACTTCATTCATCAGGTAATCAAATGCCCAAGTTCACTGAGCAAGTGACAAAGCTTAACTAAACTCCTCGATGATTAATTCACTTGTGAAACTAAATTTACTGGGACTCAAAATAATCTCAGAAGTATTGAAAAGATGTTTAGGACTCGTCCTAAGCACTTTCTCAATATGATGAGATGTTTTAGAAGAACAATTGAACTTAATTGTTTTTTGGTGAAGAAAATCATCCATAAACAAAACACAAGAACCTAGACGTCATAGGAAATGACTAGTTATAGGATTATGATCTTGGTAGACAACCAGAACCTTCCCTTAGCTTTACTTAAGTACTTGTTGAAATATTTAAATGCCTTAACATGTGTTTTAAGTACAGCTTGGGATGACAGGAAGACCCTCCAGGTACGCTTTTATTTTATTGCAATTTACTTACATGCACTGCACTTTACTTTTTCTTGCATGTTAAACAAGATTGTTGCATGAAAACTGAAACCTTTAGGATAGTCACAAAGCCGAAACCCAAAACTAAATTAAAAGTCACCACAAGATAAAATTCACCGCCACAACATTCCAAAATATAAAACAACTCAAAATTTAATCACAAACAGAACAACAAAACTATAATTGCAACTAAATTAAAACGTCTCGTTGAATGATCGGGAATACCTCGGATGATGTAACCCACGTGTTGCTAACGGGATTTCCCACGGTCTAAATGAAAGTGTGGAACTCATTCAGTTGAGTTTAACAAATTCATCTAGACTAAGTGAATTAGATGAAAATAACGGTGCCGGGATGACGGAACTGTGGGATCTTAATCGGTTCTGTTTAAACAACTTCAAGATTTGTTTTAATTAAAATATTAAAAATATTTAGACTTTAAGATTTCTAAACCAAAACACTTCTCTCATCTATTGATTTTCACTTTCTAAAACCAAACCTTTGCAACGACAAGGAGCTTGGAGCATAGTGGGCAGCACGGCCATCGTCGTCAGCAAAACTCGGGTCTACTTTAACAAAACTTTCCTTGGAATTAAATAACCAAGACATAGGATTTTGAGGTAGTTTGCCTAGTGCAACATAAATCCTCAACCTTTTCTTTAGGCACTTGCATAATCATATTATGCAAATTAAGCCCTAACCGTTCTTAGGATTCCGAGGAAGTCGTTCGGTACGACATAAACCCTCACATCTTCGAGGCTATTTGTATAATTATATCATGCCTAATTAATTAAAATTGGCAGGATTACAACATTGAATAAAATCTCAAATTGAAGCCAAATAATAGGATAGTTTGGGAAGTTGCCAAGATTCTTCTTGGATCCTCAGCTTCTCCTACTTCTCTTCCTTTAGACTCTTAAAATAAACTATTCCAAAATTGAGCTAATCCCTATTAAAATTTCCTAAATTCAATCATTTGAAAACCTTAAACTTTGAAATTCTTGAGAGCAAAACCACTGATCATTATTGAGTGTTTTCTTAAGTGTCTTCAGACATTTAGGATGTAATTAACTATAGGGGCTTGCCCTTATAGGAAACTTTAAGAACCTAGGTAATATAAACCCTGCTTAATTCCTTTATATTAAGCAGGGGAACTTGTCGGCTTATAAAATTGGTTCGCAGACCAAACAGATTTCACAAATCTTCTGGTTTATTTAATCGAGCCCCATCATCAAGCAATATGTCTATTCTTTGGGATAGATACACGGTTTGTGATGCGGTGCTCGTTTATATAAGCTATTTGGGATGTGAGATCGGTTTGATTTCATATCTTAAAATTTTCAAACTTAAAATTATTTTCAAAATTAAATGCTACTTTCAAATTATATATATTTAAATTAAATTTAAAATCCAAAATTCGCCAACAACTTCTGTAGGCGACCCCCTTTTCAAAACACAAAACCTAAAAATAAGCCGCACAACTTCTGGCGACTCCGCTGGGGACTGGTTCCTCTCTCCATTTCGATCAAATGGTTTTGCTTTAATAAATCATTATTGTATCCATGTCCCTAGTGGAGCAAACTACCATTCTTTCTGTTGGCATAACACGTTAATTTCTATCTTAAACAGGTATAACCAACTTTGCTCGGATTTAGGAGCCACTGTTTAGACACCCCTAAACAGAGAGGTTCTAAAATCCTTGTACCTCTTTTTTGAGGTGGGGTGGACCCCCAATAGGTGTTAGCTTAGGAATAGTCCTTCAGGCTGAGAAGTTTTGCGAGAATTTCTCTTCCTTTCAAATTTCGAACCGGGTCCCTTCCTTTTTTTATAAACTCCGTTCTTTAAACATTTCGTTCTTAATAAACAAATCTTCTAATAAAAAACCCTTTAAACAAACTCTTTTAAATCATAAATACATTAAGATAAATGAGAATGTGTTCAGACTCTTTCTTTTTCGTTCTAACTGTCCCAAAGTTAATTTTCTCCTTCACCAATGGAATGGACTTCGCTATCTACATGGATGAACTTCCCGACAATGGAATCATCCGTCTTGGACAAGGATTCGACAATGCAGATATTAAGTTCGCTGACGTTACTCTTTTCACACTAATGGACAAAGTGCTAGAAACTGAGGAACCCCAAAAGGAAGGTTTCGTCAATGTTATTTCAACGGATCCTATTGTTCCTATAGACCCTTACAAGACTCTTGATGGATGGAATACCGTCTGGACAAAGTCTTCAAAGAAAATTTTAGGTCACATCCAGACCACTTCGGTACGCGCTTAAACTCAGAGTTTGAAACCTGTCGAGCTGGCACTATCACTTGCGATCGAAAAACCGCCCCAGAAGGAGGAGAAGATCATAGAAGAGAAGAAAACCGAGGCTCCAAAGAGTAGACTAGGGGCAGCTTATCCTAAGATGGTTGTTTCCGATTTTGGGGAGAAATCCCTCGAACCTCTGACTCTGTATGATTATTTCCTCGCCCCGGTGAGATCTGGTAATGATAAGAGTTTTGGTGTTGGCTACGTTTTGACTGTTTCTAACGATTACGTAACTAACGAAAACCAACCTAATCCGGATCTCGATTCTGATATAAATAATGATTCTCAAATCATACTAAACCTCAATGACCACGGTGAAGGAGAAGACATTCACAAGGATGGCTACGAAAGCTTAACAAGCAATGAGTCTATTTGTGAATTTTGAGGAGCTCCGATTGCGATAGAATTAGAGTCATTAGATTTTGAAGCAACGCCAGAAGAGCCAGTCGTTCCAATTCAAAAGGATACCTCGGCAGATTCAACACCAAATTTAGAAGAAATAACTGAAGTCAATTTAAGAAGCATAAAAGTTCTACCCCCAAGAATGGGTCCAAAGTATAAAGGAAAGCAGGTGGTTGCTCAAGAGAAGCCAACCCCAGCAGAGGAATTGCCCATTCTGGATGAAACCGAGGAACATGGTAATAAAGTGGACTATAACGTACTAACCCATCTTAGGAAGCTACCAGCCAAACTGAGCATATACAAAGCTCTGATCCCGTCGAAGGAGATGAGGAAGCTCGATCGAGGCTCTACTTGATCCAGAGATTTGTTTAGCTCAAATGGCTGGTAATTACTTCGACGAGGTTTGCTCGTTAAAAGAACAACGAGGTGTTACCTTCACGAACAATGATCTACTACTCGGAACGGCTGATCACAACCTACCATTGTACATCTCAGTCACTATCGGAAAGTTTATGCTCTCGAGGGTGTTAGTTGATCCAGGAGCATCAATCAACATAATGAGCCTTTGAACGTTAGCATATTTGGAAATTGATGCTCGTGAACTTGAAGCAGACAAGATGTTATTAAGAGGGTTCAATCAGAAAGGAGAAAGAGCACTCGAATCAATAACACTGTTAATGAAGACTAGTGATTTGGCAAAGACAACCACAAAATTCCATATAATTGATTCGGAAACATCATTCAACGCTCTATTGGGTCGGCCATGGATCCATGAGAACTGGATGGTACCGTCGTCTCTGCACCAGTGCATAAAGTATTATGAAGGAGGAGAACAATGTATCAAAGGTGACTTGCAACCATTCTCCATGCACGAGATCGGAATTCACGAAGATGCAGCCTACTACGCACCTCCGAAGAAAACAATCTTCTCCAGAAACACCTTACCAAATGAAGCAAACTCACCACTCCCTTACGGCGAGATGGTGAAGGGTTCTCCAGAACTCGCACCCAAGGTCGAGGCCGGGGAAGGGGTCATGGAAGAGCCATTAGAACAGTTGGACAAAAGAAACCAGTCATCGATGTTGATTGGGAGACCAGTTACGAGGAAGAAGAAATCAAGAAAGAAGAAGCAACAGTAAATCAAAAGAAACCTCAGTTCAAGATCTCTCTCGAATATGGAAATAATGAAGAATATAAATCAATGTACGAGAAGTTTAACCATTATGTACATACTATGACCCTGACCCCGATCCATTCTAATAAGATCGAGGGTATGGTAGTCAAGGAGGTGCATGGTGGTGGTACTAAACCGATCAAATTCTACCGTGGTGCTTCTTCTTCCAATACTGAAAAAGATGTATAATTTGTAAATGTTACTTCTTCTGAATTAATGGAACTGCCTTTTGAGTGGTACTCTCCCTGTGTTCAAAATTTAATTCAACGTGGTATCTTACCTAAACAATGGACAAAAGGTCGATCACAACACTTTGAAAAATTATGGAACAATGCCAGTCAGCCTCCCAATTCAAAACATGGTCTCGGATTCGGCATAGTAGGATCAGTTGACGATAAGGAATTTTGCTTGGTTGTCACTTACGAGCCAAATGAAGACTGCTTGGAAGCTTCAAAAGATCTCGAAGATCTACCAATCGAAGATGTTCCGCTAGAATTCGAAGAAGAAATTAAATCTACAATAGACAAGTTAATGGAAGTTAACTTAGGTACTAGCGAAGAGCCTAGGTGATCCACTTTTCGATATTTATACTTACAACTATGATATGAAAATTAGCAACGACACCAAAAATTTGATCCCACACTAAATATATATTGATGATTCAGTTATAGATTTTATGATTTATATTGTGGATACTACGCAAGTATACATATCATTATCAAGTAATATAGGGCTCTAATGGAGTCCTAGATATCGATCCCACAGGGAAGTTAGCAAATTTCAAAGACAATTTAAATTAAACTTACTATTCTAGTATACAAATATAAGAATGTTTAAACTAAAATAAACTAATGCTTAAGGTTGAATATAAGATTTGAGAAAAGTATCTTTCTCCTTGTTTTAGAGAATTAAGTGAATGAAGAATTAAATGAGTTTTTAATTGTATTGTGCCAAATAGGAGCATTCCTATTCTTTACCCTTTGGTCCAGGAGCAAAGAATATTGACTAATCTTATGTTTGATTACTAAATCTGCGGCTAGGCTGGGAGGATACCGACTGCCACTTCAGAGCTCCCACATTCCCCTCGCTTGAGGGCTAACATCTACACTTCAGCTCTCAAACAATAAGACCGAATTGAATATTTTAGTCTGTCACACTAAAATATACAATTCTATGCCTGATAGTTAATATTTCCTTATTTATTTGCACCCTCCTTCAAAGGCTTTTGACTTCCCTGAATCTTGGATGTAATCTTTACTATAGTCGATAATTCAACAAATGTTAACAAATCAATTGGCCAGATTGAAAGTAAATTAAGATTTAAGTTAAAGATTAGCACAATTTCTATTTTTATATTTTAGGCACAATTACTTTAATTCATCATTTTACGTAATCTCAATAACAAGGAGAAAGACTAAGGAAACTACTCAGAATGCATGAGAAAAATAACACAAAGCATGGATTTCATTAAAGTTAACAAACAAATAACAAATTTACTTATCTCAATTCTTCTCCTCAAGCAGATTATTGAAATTCCTTTGACTCTTCCTTCCAGTACAGCACACCAAAACACTAAACACTCACTCAAAGACTCTTAACTTTCACACAAATGACAAAAAACTGACAATCTAATTGACACCCAAATGACACAAATCTGTCTCTATTTATAGAAGGGATCAACTCTCCAAAAGGTACTTAAGCACCTCTTCAAAAAGCGTCCAGGTTCATTGTATTTTGGCTCTTTTCAACTGTCTCACAGTCGGCGGCTTGATTTCGCCGTCTGCGGGCTTCTAGAAGATGGGCTAACTGCTCCGATCTCGCTGTCGGGGGGCTCGATCTCGCCGTCAGTGAGATCCTTATAATATATTCAAAATCTTTAGGGAAAAACTCGCAGTCGGTGGCCTAAATCTCGCCGTCAGCGGGACAGTTCAATTTTCATCAAATTGAGTCCTTTTTGCTCCAAATCCGCTTCTTTTGTGCTTATTGCTTTTAGTACTTATAAATCTTTATTCCTGCAATAAAACAAAGAAAATACCTTTCTTTAAAGTATAATTTCATATAAAATTGTTATGAAATTCTTAATATATTTTCTAGTGATCAAATTCCCCCAAACTTAACTATTACTTGTCCTCAAGTAATTTAGGTACTATATATAAAAGTAAATGATTATTCGTAGTAAAGTTTTAATTCAGAAATACTATGAATTAGATTTAAATAAGTATGATAGTAAAGCTTGATAGAAATATTTTTAAAATAATTAAATTAATTTTATAGATATAAGGTTACTTAGTTTTCAAGTTTAAGATTTCTAGTCTTCTATTTATTTCAAGAATAACTATACTTTTCAATACTAAATTGCTTTAGATATTTAGAGGATTGGAGTTTCATGAAAACACAACTTAGTAAAAGACTAATCCATATATATAAGTTCAAAATTGTAATTGAAGTTCATCCTTTAGGTTGATTTAAATGAAGCCAATTTTTGATAAGGCATCTCCTCAAGCTTCTCCTCACTTTATATATATATTTTTTCTTTTTCTTTTCTTTCTGGATTGATTTTCAATCCTTCTTTTTATTTTCTTTTTCAAGTGAGGATCACTATTTTTGGTTAGCCTGTTAATAATTTTGAACTTCATTTTCCTCTTCCTAAATTTGAAACTTGAAACATTTACTTACCTTATATGTATTTCAAAGTTTTTACTTCATTTAGTTCCAATCTTTTCTTTCTCAACTAAATACCTAAGAAATTTATATTTGAAAATATAGTTTTCCTTACTTTTAAATAGTTAACTATATTCTTATACTTTTAAACTAAATTTTTTAATCTATAAAATTAGTTAATCATTAAAAGTATTTCTCTTAACTTCTATATTAAATAAATCAATTATAGTTTACTGAATTAAAATTACTTCGTAAAATCATTTTATAATACTTTTGAAAATGTAAATTGAGAACAATTTAATAATTAAATTTGTATTTTTCCTCCCCCAAACTTAAATTTTTCTATCAATCTACATAGGCTGAAAAGAAAATAAACTCTAATATTTAAATCATACCTTCGAGGCTTTAGGTATTTCTTCTTTTTGAAGTTTTGCAGGCTTTTTCATTTACTTAATTAACCTGTACTGTTAGTATTTTTCTATACACCAAATATTAAAGAAAATGCTGGGTAAAGAAGTTTTAAAATAAGTACAACTACTAACACAACTTATACTACAACATAACACAACATCCACATACATTTCACTAATTAAGTTTCAGAGTTACAATCATGAATTGAAATCTTTAAAATTTAAAAAGCCACACAAATTTAACTTATACAATAATATTAAAATGTCTTACACAACATAACAATCAAAGTTCATGAACTAAAAGATCAATATAAAAATGTTAAACAACAAACAAACAATAACAACATCAGAATCTATAACTAAATAAATAAACATAACATCTAATCTTCTACATCAAAGTCCCAAACTATATCATCATTTCCTGGATTAGTTGAAGGATTAGGCTGGTAATGAGTATATCGGGGGCACTCAGGAAATATAACATCGAGCTCTTCTCTCCTGTAACAATTTTCAGCATCATAATAGGCTATCTCATACTCTCAATGTCTCTGGAGATACTCGCTGTCATAATCATGTATTCTTTCTAAACCTCCAATTCTCTGATCAATATGCTCCAGCTTTTCTTCTATTTTCTCAAAACTTTTCCGCTGTAAAGTCATCTCATTCATCAAATCTTGAAGGGTAGGAGTACTATAGGGAGGTGGATCATAACTAGTAGAGGGGATATCTATACTTGAAGAAGGTACATAGCTTCTTGTCCCAGATCTCCATCCTTCGTGGGATTCATATTTCTTAATATTAGCCAGAGTAAAGGTTTTCATAGGCTCAACCCATTCCTCATCATCTCTTGCCTCTACCCCAGATAATTGGCAGAGTGCATAGATAAGACTAGGATGTCCTAGTCCTCCTCCACTTTCACTTCTTGAGGTGGCTAATATATTCTTATAAATTACACTTCCCACATTAATACTTTTTTGGTTCTGAATACAGAAATTCAGAACTGTTCTATCTCTTGTTACCTCACTATGGTGGTAAGTAGGTAACAAAGTTGGAACAAATAAAATAGTGCCAGGCTTTAGATAACGCATTTAACATAAAAAGAGAGAAATTTACCCGTTCTCGTTGCTTTATCTTCCAAACTCCTTTCCCGTTAGTGAGAAAGTCAATAACCTCTTCCAGTGGTCCTTCCATAGGTCCAAATGTATCATACTCATTGGTGTAGGTGTCTCGTACCTCGTAATAAGAATTTATTCTTGCAGCACAGATTTCCACAAAAAATCCTCTAACCTTAACCGGTGTATCTTCAGCCTGTGTCAGGTTTGTATAAAATTCCTTTACCACTTCTACAGCGGCTTTGTTGGTCATGAAATAGAAATTTTCCCATCCTCTTTCTTTAATTATTCGCTCTACTTCTCCTCCAGGACTTTTGAAAACTCGATCTTGAATGCATGTTCTGGCTTAAATATTGTGAAAATATCTTGATTGTGCCCTTGCATTCACAAAACGAGTTTCGTCGTAATCTACTCTTCTCTTTTTACGTGGAGCCATTTTTTGATCTTTGAAATTCACAAAAATCTTAACTAAACTTCTAAATATCACTATGATGACTTCCAATAGTTACTAAAATCAATCTAAATCAAGTTTCATGAATTTCTTCTCATTCTTTTCTTCTCATTTCCAATTTTTCAAAAATTTCTTAATGTAGAAGAAATTCATGGTGAAAATAAAAAATTTTTACATAGGAGTGAAGCTCTTACCAAGGGAAGATAAAATCAGGCGTCAAAATGTGTTGAAATCAATTCAAATCCAAGATTCCACAAGCCCTAGGTTAGTTTTTTTAAGTTTTTTTAAATTTAAGAATTTTCTCGCTGTCGGCGAGCTAATTAATTCACCAAGGCTAAAGTTTCGGGAAAAGCTTGCCGTCGGCGAGGTTTCTCTCGTAGTCAGCGAGGTTTCCTAAAATTTAATATTTTTAAATTTTTTTAATTATATTTTACTTAAATTAAGCCTTGTTCATTGTTCCGGTCACTAAATTTGATATATTTATTATTATTTTTATTTAAGATTAGATATTAACACATAAATTCACACAACACAAACATTATAACTTTATAAATGAAATCCATGAATTTACAAACTTTAAACACTTCATACTAACAATTGACTAAGTAAATTAACCCAAACATATCTTACTCAATATTGCAATCCACACCACGATACTATAAATGCTGAGACAAAACAAACAACATACAATCTCATCTAAACTGAGATTATCTCTGTAAAGTTCAACTAAATCAAAAACTAAATTCACATCAACACACAGAAATATAATACGAATAGAAATCTCTGCTACTCATCAGAATCTGAACTGTTCTCTTCTCTGATGTTTCCAATAGAACATAGGTGCACAAATAAATTATAGAAATGCCTGAAAGGGAATTCGCAAGGAGAGTCTTCTTCAATCCACCCTTTCTATCTCAATAATCGTATAAAACTTGCCTCCGAGTGTCTCGTATGGTCAAAGTGCTCCTTCATTCTCCAATCGATGTGATCGAATAAATCAGAGATATTATCAATAGAATTCATCACAGTCTGTAGTTCCTTCTCCAATCCTTTAAGTTTTCGAAAAATGAGGTTTGTTATATCAGCTAGGGGCTTAACTAAAGGATTGTTTTGTGATGCTTGATCAGAAATAATTACTGTTTCATAATTATTATCCAATGTTGGAAACATATCTGTCGGATCTAGTGGTTTCTAAGGCAATAGTACTTTTTCCCAAGCTTCGTAGGAAACTTGGTATTGACTACATAAAGTAAATATAGTTGATGGGTATCCAAGTCCATGAATTGACCCATGCACAATTAATCCTAATGCAGACTTCACGATAATAGATCCAGCATCAATAAGCAATCCAGATTGAATACAATAATTTAAGATTGCGCATTCCTTTGAAACTTTGTTTACCCTCATAGTGGGTAATAACTTTGATGAAATGAAGAAATGCCAATTCTTTGAGACAGGGTTAAGAAGTGACGCAGAAAAACTAACGTACCCATCTTCTTGTAATTCCCAATCATCAGGTTCGTCAGTCAGATATCTATAGATCTCATTCATGTTGTATCTTGTAGGAATAAAATTTGAATAGTGGTAAACAGGGGTATTCTCAATCGAGTATAATTCATTTATCCAAGAAGGAGTGAAAGTTACCCATCTGCCTCTTACGTAGACACTTCCATTATGGATCGCATGCAGATTAGAGTAGAATTCTTTGACTACTGGTATGACTACAACAGATGTGGTATAGTAGAATACCTCCCAACGTCGCTGAAAAATCATGTCTTCAATTGTTGTTGTTGAATTCTCCGCTCCTCTATTTACGAACCCTCTTTCCTTAATCAGGCGCTTTTTCCTCAGAACTTTGTTGAATAATAGCTGAGCCTCGAAACTGACGAATTTTTGTCAGTTAAAAACTCCAGATTTCATGGTTTCAAGTAGTTTGGAGGCCATAATAATTAGTTTGGAAGGGACTCTAGTCGTTTCTAAGGATGAAGATAATGTAAAAATGAAGTTTTAAACATTTTTTATAAAGTAATGCCCTTAGAACCATCCAAAACCGCAAAGTAACTCGCAAAAATCGCTTTTGAACTATCTCACCGTCAGCGGTAACGATCTTGCCATCGGCGGGATAGTTAATTATTTTAAACTGAAATTGGGTGTGCCGATCTCGCTATCGGCGAGATTACGTAAATTGCCCAATTTTTTGCTCCGGTCCAAATATTTTCTGATTTCATCATATATATTCAAATTTGTGATGATTCTAAAAAGTAAAATGAGTAGATTTCATTCTATATTTTAATTTTTTAACAACTATAATAAAACAGATCATAATTAATAACTACTATGGGTTGCCTCCCATAAAGCGCTTGGTTTAACGTCGTGAGCCCGACCTAATTTAATTAGTAATCAGGTTGACTGAGCATTAAAACCTCTTTAAAATTTGGTCTGATTCCTTCAAAATAAGGTTTTAATCTGTGTCCATTTACTTTAAATCTATGCCCAGTTTTTGGATCTTCCATTTCTATAGTTCCATATGAAAATATTTGAGTTATAGTGAAAGGTCCTAACCATTGAGATTTCAATTTCCCAGGAAATAATTTCAATCTTGTATTATAAAGCAAAACTTCTTGTCCTGACTTAAAATTCTTCAGTTTAATCTTTCGATCATGCCATAATTTCATTTTTTCTTTATAAATTCTATCATTATGATAAGATTCATTTATTAATTCATCTAATTCATTTAATTGCAATTATCTTTTCTCACCAGCTTATTTCAAATTATAATTAAATTCTTTAATCGCCCAATAAGCTTTATGTTCTAATTCAACTGGTAAGTGGCAAGTCTTTCCATAAATAAGCCTGTAAGGAGTCATTCTAATCGGAGTTTTATGAGCAGTCCTATATGCCCATAATGTAGTGTCTAGTCTTATAGACCAATCCAATCTATTAGGGTTTACAGTTTTTTCTAAAATACGTTTAATCTCTCGATTAGAAACTTCAGCTAATCCACTGGTTTGTGGATGATAAGTAGTTGATATCTTATGAATAATGTTAAATTTTTCTACTAGTTTGTGAATATGTTTATTTCTAAAATGAGAACCTCCGTCAATGATAATCACTCTTGGTATTCCAAATCTAGTAAAAATATTTTTCATTAGAAACTTTGAAACACTCTTACCGTCACATCTAGGTAAAGCTTGTGCTTCAATTCATTTAGAAACATAATCAACAGCAACTAAGATATATGAGTTTCCAAATGAAGGAACAAATGGTCCCATAAAATCTAATCCCCAAACATCAATAATTTCAACTTCTAATATAAAATTTAGAGGCATTTCATTTCTTCTAGATATATTACCAACTCGTTGGCATCTATCGCAAGTTTTGATGTATCTATAAACATCTCTAAAAAGAGTAGGCCAATAAAATTCAGATTGTAAAATTTTATAAGCAGTTTTATTTATTCCAAAATGTCCTCCAAAATCAGAATCATGACATTTCTGAATGATTTGTTCTGTTTCTTCATATGGCACACATCTTCTAATTATAAGATCCTTACATTGCTTATATAAATATGGTTCATCCCAAAAATATGTTTTAGCATCATGAATGAATTTTTTTGTTGTTGAAAAGTTAACATAGGTGGTAAAATATCACTTACAATATAATTCTATCGTCAGCATACCAAGTTATTTTCCACTCATTAATATTATATAATTGTTCATCAGGAAAATCATCGATAATTTCTTTATCAACGTCAGCTAATTCATTATATTCTAGCCTTGATAAATGATCTTCTATTTGATTATCAGTTCCCTTTTTGTTAATCATTTCAAAATCAAATTCTTGCAATAGTAATATCCATCTAATTAATCTTGGTTTGGTATCTTTCTTTTGCATTAGATATTTAATAGTAGAGTGGTCAGTATGCACAATACATTTATTTCCAATTAAATAAGGCCTAAATTTATCAAAGGCATAAACAATTGCTAATAGCTCTTTTTCATTAACTGTATAATTCAATTCAGCATTATTAAGAGTTTTACTAGCATAGTATATAACTTGGAAAAATTTATCATATCTTTGCCCAAGTACTGCTCTTATAGCATAATCACTAGCATCACACAAAAGCTCAAATGGTTTCTCCCAATTAGTTGAAACTATTATAGGTGCTGTGATTAATTTATCTTTTAATAATTCAAAAGCATTCAAACATTCAGTTGTGAATTCAAATTTCTTATCCTTTTCTAAAAGTTGGCATAGAGGTTTAGTAATTTTTAAAAAATCTTTTATGTAGCGTCTATAGAATCCAGCATGTCCAAGAAAACTTCTTAACCCTTTACTGTAGTTGGAGGTGGTAATTTAGCTAAAACTTGAATTTTTGCAGGGTCTACTTCCATGCCATTTTCTGAAATTTTATGTCCTAATAAAATTTCTCCTGCAACCATAAATTAACATTTCTCCCAATTTAGAACTAAGTTAGTTTTCTCGCATACTTTTAATACTTTTTCAAGATGATTTAAGCATGTGTCAAATGACGTTCCAAATATAGAGAAATCATTCATAATTACTTCTATTCCATCATCAATTAATTTACTAAATATAGACATCATACATCTCTGGAATGTTGCAGGTGCATTACATAATCCAAAAGGCATTGTTCGAAAAGAAAATGTTCCATAAGGACTAGTAAATGTAGTTTTCTCTTGGTGCTCAGGAGCTATATGTATCTGATGATAACCAGTATATCCATCTAAAAAATAAAAATATTTTGGTCTAGAAATGGTAATGGGAAGTGATCTTTCTTGGTGGCTGAATTTAATTTTCTATAGTCAATACATATACACCATCCAGTTACTTGTCTTATAGGTATTAAATCATTATTTTCATTAGCTTTAACAGTCACTCCTCCTTTCTTAGGAACACAGTGAATTGGGCTTACCCAAGCACTGTCCGAAATAGAATATATAAACCATTATCTAACCATTTTAATATTTCTTTCTTGACTACTTCTTTCATTATTGGGATTAATCTCCTTTGAGGATCTACTCTTGGCTTATGTTGCTTATCTAAAATAATTCAATGCATACATATTGAAGGACTAATTCCTTTAATATCTGCTAAAGTCCAACCAAAAGTTTTTTTATATTTTATTAATATGGTTAACAGTTTTTGTTCTTGTGATTCATTCAATTCAGCTGATATAATAACTGGTAGGGTTAAATGGTTACCTAAATAAACATATTTTAAATGATTAGGCAGAATTTTTAATTCGAGTTCAGGAGGTCTAATTATTGACGTAACTATATTCTTTTCAATGTTTTCAGTATTATCTAACATTTCAAATTTTTCCTGTATATAATCCAGTTTTTCATTATCTGCTTCTTCAATTAATTTTATATTTTCTTTTTCTAACTTTTCTTCAAAATATTCTTTAAAATGTTCATTTTGCAAATGTTCATTTTGCAAATGTTCATTTTGCAAATGTTCATTTTGCAAATGTTCATTTTGCAAATGTTCATTTTGCAAATGTTCATTTTGCAAATGTTCATTTTGCAAATGTTCATTTTGCAATTGTTCAAGTATTTCCATTTGAAAACATTCATCATCTTTTTCTAAGGCAGGATATTTCATTGATTTTGCTATGTTAAAAGTTACTTTTTGATCGTTTACTCTCATAGTCATTTCTCTTTTCTGAACATCAATCATAGCTTTTCCAGTGGGTAAAAATGGTCTTCCTAATATTATTGGAATTTCTTTATCTTCTTCCATATCTAGAACAATAAAATCGATCGGGAAAATAAATTTATCCACTTTTACTAACACATCTTCAATAACTCCCTTAGGATAAGTCACAGAACGATCAGCTAACTGAAGAGTTATTGAAGTAGGTGAAATTTCTCCTAATTCTAATCTTTTAAAAATTGATAGAGGCATTAAATTTATGCTTGCTCCTAAGTCACACAAAGCTTTTCCATAAAATTTTTCTCCAATAGCTCAAGGTATAGTGAAACTACTAGGATCTTTTAATTTTTCAGGAAGCTTTTTCTGAATAATTGCACTACACTCTTCACTCGGTGCAACAGTTTCATTATATGAAAATTTTCTTTTTTTATTTAAAATATCTTTCATAAATTTTACATAATTAGGCATTTGTTCTAATGCTTCTACAAAAGGAATATTTACTGTTAATTTTTTTTAAAATTTCAAGGAATTTAGCAAATTGTTTATCTTTTTTATGTTGCTTAAGTCGTAGAGGAAATGGTGGTGGAGGTTTTTCTATAGATATTTTCATAGGGATCAATGGATATTCTAAGTTTTGATCTTGTTGATCCTTTTCTTTCTCGATTTCCACTTCCTCAATTTTACTTTCTGTTTCTTTTTGCAGTTTTGTTTCTAATTCTTTTTCGCTTCTTAGTTGTATTGCTTTAATTTGTTCTTTTCCTTGGTCTTTAGGATTTATTTCCACATTACTAGGAAAAATTCCAGGAATTCTATTGTTAAGCGTAGTAGCAATATGTCCGAGTTGAGTTTCAATATTTTTAATTGTTGTTCCTTGATTTTGTAATTTATTTCCTTAAATTTGTAACTGATTTCCTTGATTTTGCAAGTGCTGACCCATACTTAATATTAATTTTTTTATAGATAACTTCTTATCTTTAAATTGAGTGTTATTAAATCCAAGTGGATAAAATGGTTTATAATTTGTATTTCCTTGATTAGATGGATTTCCTATAGAATTGTTCATCCATTGTTGATTAGCTGTATTGTTATTCCAATTAAAATTTGGATGATTCTTCCAACTAGGATTATAATAATTTGCATAAGGATTATTAGGTCTATTATTAATAGCATTTATAGTTTTATAAGGAGATTGAGAATCTATAATTTGTCCAGATGAGTTTTCTTCTAATATAGTATGAGAGTAATTCTTTCCAAAATGATCTAATTTCTTTGATATTGCAGCAATTTGAGAAGCTAACATAGATATTGCATCATTTTCATGAACACTGGTTATCTTTTTAGGATTTATTCTTTCAGCAAGCCATTGAAAATTGTTAGTAGCCATTTCTTCGATTAACGCATAGGCTTCATCAAATGGTTTTGACATTAATGAACCTCCAGCAGCAGCATCAATGATTGATCTAAGAGATCCTACTAATCCATTATAAAAAGTTTGTATAATTAACGAATCTGGTAATGCATGATGTGGGCATTTTCTAAGAAGTTCTTTAAATCTCTCCCAAGCTTCATATATGGATTCTCCATCAAACTGACTAAAAGTTGTTATATCATTTCTAAGTTTTGCAGTTTTCGAAGGAGGAAAATATTTGGATAGAAATTTTTGTGATAATTCTCCCTAAGTTTTAATAGATCCAGGTGCTAATGAATTTAACCACATCTTAGCCTTATCCCTTAAAGAAAAAGGAAAAAGCCTAAGTTTAATAGCATCATTAGATACTCCTTCATATTTAAAAGTAGCACATAGTTCTAATAAACTAGCAAGATGTAAATTAGGATCTTCATTAGGTGAACCACTAAATTGATTATTCTGTACCATTTGGATAATTGTAGATTTAAGTTCAAATGAATTAGCAGCTACATCAGGGTTTTGAATAGTAAGGTGAATTTCATCTAATGTAGGGTTGACATAGTCTCTTAATGGTCTTCGTTGGTTTATATTTTTCAATTTCTGGATTATTTGCCATTTGTGTTAAATTTATAATTTCTCTCTTTTGTTTTTTAATTCTTTTAATTGTACGCTCTAATTCTGAATCATAAGGTATTAAATTTTTGTTTCCAAATTTACGCATACAATTTTTAAGTAATATTTAAATAGTTCGTTACTCTAGTGATTATCTTAATAATTACTTACTTTACTTCCCCGGCAACGACGCCAAAAACTTGATCCACTTTTCGATATTTATACTTACAACTATGATATGAAAATTAGCAACGTCGCCAAAAACTTGATCCCACACTAAATATATATTGATGATTATGTTATAGATTTTATGATTTATATTGTGGATACTACGCAAGCATACGTATCGTTATCAAGTAATATAGGGCTCTAATGGAGTCCTAGATATCGATCCCACAGGGAAGTTAGCAAATTTCAAAGACAATTTAAATTAAACTTACTTACTATTCTAGTATACGAAAATTAAGAATACTTAAACTAAAATAAACTAATGCTTAAGGTTGAATATAAGATTTGAGAAAAGTATCTTTCTCCTTGTTTTAGAGAATTAAGTGAATGAAGAACTAAATGAGTTTTTAACTGTATTGTGCCAAATAGGAGCATTCCTATTCTTTACCCTTTGGTCCAGGAGCAAAGAATATCGACTAATCTTATGTTTGACTACTGAATCTGCGGCTAGGCTGGGAGGATACCGACTGCCACTTCAGAGCTCCCACATTCCCCTCGCCTGAGGGCTAACATCTACACTTCAGCTCTCAAATAATAAGACCGAATTGAATATTTTAGTCTGTCACACTAATATGTCCAATTCTACGCCCGATAGTTAATATTTCCCAATTTATTTGCACCCTCCTTCCAAGGCTTTTGACTTCCCTGAATCTTGGATGTAATCTTTACTATAGTCGATAATTCAACAAATTTTAACAAATCAATTGGTCAGATTGAAAGTAAATTAAGATTTAAGTTAAAGATTAGCACAATTTCTATTTTTATATTTTAGGCACAATTACTTTAATTCATCATTTTACGTAATCTCAATAACAAGGAGAAAGACTAAGGAAACTACTCGTAATGCATGGGAAAAATAACACAAAGCATGGATTTCATTAAAGTTAACAAACAAATAACAAATGTACTTATCTCAATTCTTCTCCTCAAGCAGATTCTTGAAGTTTTTTTGACTCTTCCTTCCAGTACAGCACACCAAAACACTAAACACTCACTCAAAGACTCTTAACTTTCACACAAATGACAAAATCTGACAATCTAATTGACATCCAAATGACACAAATTCATCTCTATTTACAGAAGGGGTCAAATCTCCAAAAGGTACTTAAGCACCTCTTCAAAAAGTGTCCAGATTCATTGTATTTTGGCTTTTTTCAACTGTCTCGCCGTAGGCGGCTTGATCTCGCCATCAGCGGGTTTGTCGGCATATTTTTAGGTTGAATGTTATATTTTTGAAAAGGGGTCGCCTACAGAAATTATCGGCAAATTTTAAATTTTAAATTTAATTTAAATATATATATAATTTAGAAAGTAGTATTTGATTTTTAAAATAATTTTAAATTTGAAAATTTTAAGATATGAAATCAAACCAATCTCACATCCCAAATAGTTTATATAAACGAACACCGCATCACAAACTGTGTATCTATCCCGAAGAATAGACACACTGCTTGATGATGGGGCTCGATTAAATAATTTGAAGATTTGTGACATCCGTTTGGTCTGCGAACCAATTTTATAAGCCGATAAGTTCCCCTGCTTAATACAAAAAAATTAAGCAGGATTTATATTACCCGGGTTCTTAAAGTTCCCTATAAGGGCAAGCCCCTATAGTTAATTACATCTTAAATGATGAGAATCATTTAAGAAAACTCTCGATAAGGATAAGTGGTTTTCCTCTCAAGAATTTCAAAGTTTAATGTTTTCAAATGAATTGAATTTTGGAGATTTCAATAGGGAATGGATAAAATTTGGAACAGTTTATTTCAAGAATCCAAAGGAAGAGAAGTAGGAGAAGCTGAGGATCCAAGTAGAATCTTGGCAACTTCCCAAGCTATCCTATTATTTGGCTTCAATTTGGGAATTTATTTAATGTTTCAATCTTGCCAATTTTAATTAATTAGGACTTATGTTTGTATGACATAATCATACAAATAGCCTCGAAGATGTGAGGGTTTATGTCGTACTAAACGACTACCTCGGAGTCCTAAAACCTGTTATGGCTTAATTTGCATAACATGATTATGCAAATGCCTAACGAAGAGTTGAGGATTTATGTTGCACTAGGAAAACTACCTCGAAGTCCTATGGCTTGGTTATTTAATTCTAAGAAAGGTTTTGCTGAAGTAGACCCGAGTTTTGCTGATGACGATGGTCGTGCTGCCCACCATGCTCCGAGCTCCTTGTTGTTGTAGAGTTTTAGTTATAGAAGGTGAAAATCAGGAGATGAGAGAAGTGTTTTAGTTTAGAAATCTTAATGTCAAAATATTTTTAATATTTTAATTAAAACAAATCTTAAAGTTGTTTAAACAGAACCGAGAAAGATCCCACAGTTCCGTCATCCCAACACCGTTATTTTCATGAAATTCACTTAGTCCAGATGAATTTGCTAAACTCAACTGAATGAGTTCCACACTTTCATTTAGACCGTGGGAAATCCCGTTAGCAACACGTGGGTTACATCATCCGAGGTATTCCCGATCATTCAACGAGACGTTTTAATTTAGTTGCAATTGTAGTTTTGTTGTTACTGTTTCGTGATTAAATTTTGAGTTGTTTTATATTTTGGAATGTTGTGGCAGTGAATTTTATCTTGTGATGACTTTTAATTTAGTTTTGGTTTCAGTTCAGAGACTATCCTAAAGGTTTTGGTTTTCATGCAATAATCTTGTTTAACATGCAAGAAAAAGTAAAGTAAAGTGCCTGTAAGTACTTTGCAATAAAGTAAATTGCAATAAAATAAAAACGTACCTAGAGGGTCTTCCAGTCATCCCAAGATGCACTTAAAACATATATTAAGAAATTTAAATATTTATAACAAGTACCTACGTAAAGCTAAGATAAGGTTTTGGTTGTCTACCAAAGTCCTAATCCTATAACTAGTCATCTTCTATGACGTCTAGGTTCTTGTGTTTTGTTTAAGGATGATTTTCTTCATCAAAGAACAATTAAATTCAATTGTTCTTCTAAAATATCCCGTCATATTTAGAAAGTGCTTAGGACGAGTCCAAAACATCTTTTCAATATTTCTGAGATTATTTTGAATCCAAGTAAATTTAATTGCACGGGTGAATTATTTATCCAAGAGTTTAGTTAAGCTTTATCTCTTTCTCAGTGAACTTGGGCATTTGATTACCTGGTGAATGAAGTGACATCTCACTTAATACTCTATTTAAGAGTTAGATAATTAAAGCCTTTAGGGGAAAGTTGGTTTGTTGAGAATTTTAATCATTCTTAATTTGAAGTTTGAGTTAATGATTTAAAGTGATTTGGTTTAATTATGAGGTTTTAATTAATAATTTTAATTTTGAAATAGTGTTCAAATTATATTTTGGTTTAAATCCTTATACTTTAGGTGATCTTAATATTTTAAACTCGTTTTACTTTTATTATTGAATGATGTTAACTTAATTTAATTTAAATTTGATTTAATTGAATTTAACTTAATTTAATTTAATTTAATTTAATTTAATTGTTAAAATGTTAATTTAATTTTAATTTTAATTTTTACTTAATTTAATTTAATTTAATTTAATTTAATTTAATTTAATTATTAAATTATTTAATATTTTGAACTTTTCTTTAATTTAAGCGTTATTTATTTTTTTAATTTTTTACTTTTGATTTACTTTGTTTGGATTATCATTTTAATCTTAATTAAGAGTTAAATATTATTGAGGTGAATTATTTAGGGATTTTTTTATTAAAGAATTAATATCTTCTCAAGTTATATCCCTATTTTTAATAATTCAAATTTTCATTAATCTTCCAAAATTTAAATTTGTTTAAATAATTAAAGTTTCATTTTTGGTTTATTAAAAATGATTAATGGGTTCCTACCCTTTTAATTTCCCAAAGTTTCAATCATCCAAGAAAGATAAAATCAAATATTTTACCCTCCATTTTAATTAAACCTAAAATTTTAATAAAGGGGTTTAAATTCTTTAATTACCTTTATGCCTTTTTAGGCTTATTTATTTCATAACTCACTAAATTGAGTTCAAATGAACTTGAAAGTTTTATTTCACTTCACTCATATGTCAATTAAGACATTAGAGGAGAAAATGTAATTTTTCTGAATTTAATTTATTTTTATAATTATTTTTAGTGAAAAATAGGTATTTTCAATGGAAATTCAACAACATGACCAAGGCAAGGTTTCTATCCTTAAGAAAATTATGGGATGTTTCTAATGACTAGGGTACCACTTGGACCAATATTTTTGATTTTTTGAATTATATTTTATTTATTATTATTATTTTGATTTTTGGAGTATTAATTAATTATAAAATAAAATTAAAGTTGAAAAATGGGTTTTATATTTTTTTTTAAATCTCTCTGACCTCAAGGAGTTTATAGAAACAAATTTTACAATTTTTTGATTTTTCTTTGATTTATTGGAATTAATTTAGTGAAAAGTTTGGAAAAATACTTTTTTTAATATTAAAAATTGTTTTAAGCATTTAAAATTCAATATCTTAACTTAGAGACTTGGGAAAAATATTTGGTTTGTTCCTAAGTGATTAGGAGTCAAAATGTGACATTTTTATGATTTTTAATATTTTTGTGATTTTTATTTTTTTAATTATTTAAATATCAAAAAATATCCTTAAAAATGAGAAATTTTAGAAAATTCCAACTTTAATTTTTATAGACTCCTCTAATATCAGAGAGCTCACAAAACCAATTTGGTGAATTTTTGAAATATATTTTTGGAGTTATGAATTTTTAAAATTTAATTTTGATCATGTGGCTTAATTAGTCCATTTAGTGGGGTTAAATATTTCCAATTGACTTCAAATTTTTATGTGAGGTCCCTCTGATCCTAAAGATTAGTGTAGAATTGTTTTCAAGTTATTTTAATGTGTGGTTAACCCTAATTAATTAAAGTTCAGTTTTGAGTAATTAAGCCAATTAGGATTATTTTTAATGAATTAACTAAAGATATAATTATCCTAGGGTCCCCTGGTCCTAGTAAACTTCCTCAAATTTTTTTAGAATTTATTGAACAACATGCTAATTATTGGAATTAAAATACCAAAAACAATGACATAAACTTAAAAAATACATAACTTTCCATAGAGATGGCCTCTGACCTTAAAAAATTCAGGGAATGTTCCCAAGATTAGAGGCTTCAAGAGCCCTATGGTCTCATGCCATGGTGAATTATCTATGCAAATGGAGAATCAAAATACTGAAATGAGTAAATAATTAATTAAAAATAAAATACTCATCAAAATAACTTGATTTCTTTTCCACATTATTCTCGTCTGTTCACTGAGCAAAGGGTGTTTTTAGTTTATTTTTATGATTTTTCTACACAATAATATGGATTTTTTAAGTTCTGGGTATTTAAATAAGTAAAAAATTCCATATTTTTCTACTTATCCACGCGGCGCCGACTCATCCTCGGCAGCTCCGAATGCCCACGCATCGCACTTCCATTCGACGCCGCCATCTGACTCAGCGCTCCAGGGGCCCGTGGTTCATGTAACGTTCTCTGGTTCGGCACAATCTGGACCATCCACTCGATACACGCTCGATCGGACGGCGCCTGGTCATCGTCTACGACTGCTGTGCACCTGTGACCGTCCACACTAAAACCCTAAGAACTCTCTCATTTCTCAATGGATTTTTGTGTTCTTATGTTCTATGGATTAATCTTGAAGAGACGAACACATCTATATAGTTTACATGTTATGAAATTAAGTAAAACAAAATGGAGAATCACTGGAAGCTTGAGATGAAGGAATGATCCATACCTTTGCTCTGAGAAGTGTAGCTTCAATCAGAGAGTTGTGTCACCTTCGATTGCACCCAAGGAAGCTCCAGATGAAGTCTCTGTCACTGGGGAATTATGTAGGTATGAAAGTGTCCACAACCAATTTCAAAGCTTGGAGGCTGGAGCAAATGGGTGGCCTAGAGAGGGGGCTTTCACTGGGGAACTCCTTCTCTTGGTCCTGTGCAAGTGTGGGTGAGTTTAATTTGGATTTGGTTGAGGTTTTAGAGATGTCCTGGTTCTGGGCTGAGAATTGAGCTCTAAAATTGAGCTTAATCAATGGGGTTTAGAGCAGGAGAGCAGTGGGGATCAATTGCTCTAGGTGAGGAGAAGGTCCTGGAGCAATTTTGGCAGAGTTTTCTTTAGGTCTGGTTCATCACCTTGTTTGGCCGAGAGGGTGATGGGTTTAAATAGACATGGCTGGAGGGCTTCCTAGGGGGTTTGAGGCTTGGGATCACCTGCTCTATGCAAGAGAAGAATAGCCATGGTGTTCAATTGGACTAGGACAACTCAGTAAGGAAGAATTGAAAATTTTGGCTCACATGGAGCTCTCGGCCATGGCATTTTCCGGCGACCCAGGCAGCTGGCCGGCAGAGTTAGGTCACCATCTGGCTCAGTGGGGTCAGAGGTGGAAGTTTGTGAGTTCAATTGAGGCTTGACATGTGTAAAGGAGTTTGATTTAAGTGGTAAGGGGGAAGGGTCATTTTGAGCTTAATTTGGTCAAGCCATGGAATGGGTTGGGTTCACCCTCCAAGAGTTTGATTTGGGCTGAAATGAATCATTTGGCTCAGCTGACTTTAGGTGGAGGAGTTTCTATCCCAAGAATTTTGATTAAGCATGGGTTAGAGTGTGACATAAAAGGGGTTAAAAAGGCTTAAGAAGGAGTTTGGAAAGGGGTTCCCTCTCTAGACATAAATGGTTTGGTGATGTAGAAAGTGGCTTTCAAGGCTTGCATATGGCTTATGCATGGCTCCATGGCTCCATGTGGCTTGGGGCAAAGCTTGGTCAATTACATGAAAAAAGGTTTTGAATTTTTAAACATTTTGATGGAAAATTTTCATGGGGCCACATTTGGTTTGTTTAAATGATGAAATAAAACTTAGGAGGTGATTTTATTAAATGGATAACCAATGAAGATGTCATATGGGTTTTGAAATAGGTTTTGGGCCTTTGAAATTATTTTGGATGAGTTTTAAAGTGTCTTAAAAAAGGTGGGCTTTTAGGTTTTAAAACAAGTTAGTGGATGAAAGTTTTGTAAAAGATTGTGCCAAATAAGTGCTGGGTTTAGTTTAGGGATGTGCCATGCGTGATTTGGAACAAATTTGAAGTGATTTTGAATTGAATTGGGTTTAATGTGGGTCTTTTTAGTAAAGGGGCTAAAGTGGGTCAAATTGGGCAAACTTGGTTCATGGTTGGGCTATGGTTGGATTTCATGTAAAATTAATGTTGAGAAATATTCATGGGAGTGTCACGAAGAGTTTTCAACTTTGGCTGGGCTTTGATTTTGGGATTTGCGCCCATTTGGGTGAGGTTTGGGTTTAGGCCAAAAATGGGGATTTTGACTTTGGGTTAGGCTTGGGTAGAGTTTAGGTTCAAATTTAGGGCAAATCTTGTTAGTTTTTTGTTTGTAGGGATATTAGGAAGGTTTAGGAAAAGATTTGGGGTTAATTAGAGTTGAATTGGGTTGGTTTGGGCTAGGTTTAGGTCATGGGCCAAAATTGGGCTTTGAGCTTCAAATTGAAATTGGATACAATTGTCAATCAAATTAGGCTTGGATTTGGTCTAAATTGACATTGGGGATATTGAATTGAAGTTTAGAATTGAATTGGACTAAAATTGAGGTCAATTGGGTTGGTTTAGTGGGACATTGGGTCCACTTGGGTTAAGAATGGGTCAAGTTGGGGGTTTTGGTAAAAGTGGGTTAAATTGAAAAAATTGGCTTATGGTGTAGTTAAACAAAATGAAATTGGAAATATTTGAGATTTTCTGGAATTTTCTGGGAATTTTTGGAGTTTATGGAATTTTTGGTTAAGAAGGGCATTTTGGGTATTTGGAGGGTATTTTTGGAATTTTTGGTATAGTTGGCTAAGGATGATTAATTTGAGTGGGGGGAAATTTTTAGGATTGGTTTTGCAAAGTTTTGGGTAATTTAGGCAATTTTGTAAAATTTGGGCAATTTTGTAAAATTTGGGCAATTTCGAGGGTATTTGGTAGGTTTAGCGGGTGTAGGGCCTTGGAGGTCAAAAATTGAAATTTTGGAAAAATGAAGATTGATCAAGTTTGAGTAAAATGGAATCACTTTGGTTGAGCCATGAATCCATATCAAGCCCATAAGAGCCATGAGAGGACTCACTTGAGGCATTCACTATGTTGTTCCTAACCCTCTTAGCCAGGAGCCCAAGGGTCAAGGTCCATCCATATGAATTACCTACATGAGTCTGGAAGTGAAGCTAGTCATGAATGGTTTTAGGATTGGAATGTGTGTGAAAGTGTAATGTGTGTGTGCAAGTCAACCCTCACCAGACCAGGCCACCCAGGGTAGTTCTAAAGCCAAAGAGTCCTATAGGGAACTCATCTTCTAAACCTCCACATTTAATTTTAACCCTCCAAGTGACTTGGGGGTTTACAATCAAACTTATGGGGTTTGTAGGGAGTTTAAGAGGTGTTTAAATTTCTAAGTGGTGGGTTCCATTTTTAGTCCTCTAAGATAGTCAAAGGGAAAGCCTAAGGCTAGATCCTAAGTACTAAGGAGAGAGAGAGAAGAGACCTCATTTTACCTCATCAAAAATGAGGTCAACAAATGGACCCCCAATAGGTGTGGTGTGCTAACCAAGCACACCACGCGTATTGGTGTTGACCGAAGAGATCAACAAAACCAACACAAACGTCTAAGTGACACACATAGAATGGAGTAGAAACAAATTTCTGTTGGGGAGTATCGACTATATCTCCAAGACTGGAGATCTCAAACTCTCGCTGGGGAAAAGAGAAGGAGGTGAATTCCAGATCAGAAGGTCTGGGGAAATTTGATTTAGATTTCATTTCATTTTCTGTTTTAAGTTTTAATGTGTGAGTTTAGATTTCGATTTGTTCTGAGTTTCAATTTCGATTGAGGTTTAATTTAGAATCAATTCAAGGAAATCTGGATTTGAAATGAGAATTGGAACCTAGGTTCCAACCTTGGGATTGCGAAGAGAACTGGAATTTAGGTACCAACCTCGGAGTGAGAATTGGAGTTTAAATATCGATTGAAAAGGATGAGAGTCAGAATTTAGGTACTGATCTCGAAAGTTTAAAGAGAACTGGAATTGGGTTCCAGCCTCGAAGGTCTAAAAGGAACTGGAATCTGGTTCCAGTCTCGAAGGTTTAATGAGAAATAGAAATTGGTTCCAATCCCAAAGATTTAATGAGAATTGTAAACTGGTTCCAATCTCGAGGATTTAATGAGAAATGGAAACTGGTTCCAATCTCGAGGATTTAATGAGAATTGGAAACTGGTTCCAATCTCGAGGATTTAATGAGAATTGGAAACTGGTTCCAATTTTGAGGATTTAATGAGAATTGGAAACTGGTTCCAATCTCGAGGATTTAATGAGAATTGGAAACCGGTTCCAATCTCGAGGATTTAATGAGAATGGAAACCGGTTCCAATCTCGAAGATTTAATGAGAATTGGAAACCGGTTCCAATCTCGAGGATTTAATGAGAATGGGAAACTGGTTCCAATCTCGAGGATTTAATGAGAATTGGAAACTGGTTCCAATCTCGAGGATCTAATGAGAATTAGAAACTGGTTCCAATCTCGAGGATTTAATGAGAATTGAGAATTGGTTCCAATCTCGAGGACTTAATGAGAATTGGAAACTGGTTCAAATCTCGAGGACTTAATGAGAATTGGAAACTGGTTCCAATCTCGAGGATTTAATGAGAATTGGAAACTGGTTCCAATCTCGAGGATTTAATGAGAATTGTAAACTGGTTCCAATCTCGACGATTTAATGTGAAATGGAAACTGGTTCCAATCTCGAAGATTTAATGAGAATTGAAAACTGGTTCCAATCTCGAGGATTTAATGAGAATTGGAAACTGGTTCCAATCTCGAAGATTTATTTGTATGAAGACGGACCCAATCTCATGCCATCAGGACCAAATCGAACAAAGTTCGTGGCTCCGTGTCAATAGAACTAGTCGATCCTTTAACACGCAGAGAAAAGATTTAATAAGAACTGATAAGTGAACCAAGTTGAAAAGACTCGACCCGGTGACAAGTTGAGGAAAAGATTTGAATTTCAGAAGAGTTTCAAACAGATTTTGTTTTGAAGAATAATTGAAGGATTCAGATCGAAGAATTCAGATTGAAGGATTCAGATTGAGATTCAAATCAAAGAATTCAGATCGAAGGATTCAGATTGAGATTCAAATTTATTTCATTCATTTTGGTGATTCAATTTCAAAAATATTTAGAATTCGTATCAGTTTAGAATTCATTTTGACATTTAGATTCTTAAAAAAAAGTTCTCGTTTATTTTCATTTTCCCTTTGTTTTTTGCTCAAAGTTTTTTTAATTTAATAGCGTTTCCCAGTCAATTCACACAAAAAAAGGTGAAGGCATAACATGACATGGTCACTTTCATTTCAATCTTGTTGAAAATACATCATACATCTTGATCCAAAACATGATGATATTTTCTTTGAGAATTAAATATCTCATACAATCCATATAAATCCAAAACAGATTGCGTAAGATTCTTCAAGTTTCTTCTAAAAGCAGCTGTCAAAATCCATGTCTGAATAGTGAGATACATGGACAATAACATCACCTTCCAAGTCATCCTTGGCAGAAATGTCGTATGGACGTGCATTGGAGGTGTGCTATCTCCCATGTAACTCACAGCTCGTAAGGGCAGAGATTCTCTAACTCTGGATTTGGCTGGAATTGGAAAGGCATTTTTCTATCGTCCATCCTCCTGAAAGTAACAGAGATCCGCTCAACAGGCACCCCTGGAATGCAATGCTTTGCGATGTCCGCTCCATTCCCTTTTAATACCATGACGGAACCTACCGGTAGTGGTATCTCCACCGGCCCTCGAAACTCACCGGGGCCTGCTATCGGGAGGTTGGATCCAAACATGATATTGCACTGGTTGACAAAAGACACTGTGCAGAAGGGTCTAACGAAATCATGATGATCTATGTGTGGAGGTATGCAGTCACTCTACTTGTAAATGTTAATGATGCAGCTGTTGGGTATGCAATCTGCAGGCAATACCCTCCATGTTATCATCCTCTTTACCATTCTTTTAATAACATTCGGCATCAGATCCACCTTACTGCGATGGAGTAGCCCTGATGGATTTCCTTTTCTGTCTACCGCGAAGTTGTAGCAACATCCGCACTGGATCACAACTCTTCCTTTCCCTGGCATCCATCTCTGGGGTTCTGAATAAGTCTTTTCCCTCAGACAACCAGCTCGGCCCATTTTCTGGAGTTCAAATATGCAGTCTACAATTTGATATTGTTCGTAATCTGAGAACATATCTGTATGCAGCTCGAGGCCTTCTAAGATATTGATCCTCTTGCTTCCAATTCTCTCAAAATATTCAAAAGTTCTTTTTTCGACATTCTGCATTCTTTCTAACTCATATTCTGGAATTATCTACAATCGGCGAGGTCTAGTAATGTACTGGGGAATGTATGGTTCCACCCCGGCACGCTCTCCTGCATGTCTTGGCTCCTCGAGGATAGTCTCTGTCGGGACATCCTCCGGGGTTGCTTTCGCAACAAGACTCTTCAGAACTGGTGCATCTGTCTGGCGTTGTGGTACTATCTTTGTTTCTAGTTTCCTCGGGATTTCTTACATCCTTTCTGCTGTACTTGGAATTGACTTCCTCCTTTCTGATTCCTGACGAACCAATCTCTTCGAAGAATTTGTACTGACGGTAGCGACTGTATCTTCACGCTGATCTACTGCCAGCTTAGTCAGCATCTTGCGAATGCGACAATTCTTATTTCTTCGCTGAGTGGCTGTGAGAGTAGCTCTCCTTACCCATTGGATTTCTGTGGGCACGACACTAACAAGCTTACCCTCTGCTGTAGCAACAACGGACTTAACTTTCTTATCTTCTTTTGTTGCATGAGTAGCGTTTGCTTTTCTCTTTTTGCTAGTAGATGGTTGATTCGAGCCACCTAATTTCATCACTGTATGGCTGCAGAGTTCTTCCCGATCGATCGGGGTCCAATCATTTTCTTCATATTGTATCCCAGCTGGTGTGAAGTCAGAGTTAATCTCGATCACGGCTCCATCCCTCACCCTCTTTTCATCAAGTGCTAGACTTACGCCACTCTTAAAGTTCAAAACCAACCGCCCGTTCGACAATTTCCTGTGAAAAATAAGGAACGGATTAGGAGCTGTACTAAGAATAAGAACAGTAGCAAAATATGTTTATTAATGACAATCTTTTATTCATTTATTTTAAATTTAAATAGGAGTAGGAAAAGATCAAGAGAGATCAAGAGTGAGACTCAATTTAAAAGGAAGGATAAAGATTTTATTATCATGATTTCACATGTTTTCTTTTTTAAAATTTTTTTAATGATTTTCTTTATCATCAATTTTTTTTATTTATAATTTTGGGTTCGGACCCAGTCATAAGTAATTACTGTTCCCGTGCTTCTAGGAATGAGGATTCATCCTTCGAAACATCAGGTTGCGTAATACTTCTTCAGATATAGTCCATTAATTGGAAGCATAGGTCGCTCTCCACGATAATTTACAAGCTGGTATGAACCTCCTGAGTAAACTGTCTCGACCACAAATGGCCCTTCCCAAGTCGGTTCAAATTTACCACCTATTTTGCGATGTGCAAGAATAGGTCTTCTGAGAACTAGAACCAAGTCACCGACTTTGAATGTCCTTGGACGGACCAATTTATCATGGCCTGAATCATCTTGTCTTGATATGGTTCCAAATTCTGCTGCGCTGAAAGTCGTTTCCCTTCCAGGCTTTCCAATTCTTCTAGTCGTAATATGACATTTTCTTCTGTAGTGATTTTGTTTGCAACTGCAATTCTGAGAGAAGGAAGCTGAACCTCTAAGGGTAGAACGGCCTCGGACCCGTACACTAAGGCGTAAGGCGTTGACTGGGTGGGAGTTCTGAAAGTCATCCTGTAGGCCTATAAGGCTTCTAACAACTTCTCGTGCCAATTTCTTTTGTTGTCATCCAAAGTTTTCTTTAGGATTTGGATGAGAGTTTTATTAAAAGCCTCAGCCAAGCCGTTCGCTCTTGGGTAATAGATTGTTGAATAACGCCAGTTTATCCTGTGTCTTCTGACAAATTTGTTGATCTTTGTACTCTTGAACGCAGACCCGTTATCTGAGATAATTCTGTGCGGTACCCCAAAACGGTAGACAATTTGATTCTTGAAGAATTACAGTACATGATGTGCTTTCACTTCTCTGAGTGGTACCTCTTCTTCCCACTTAGAAAAGTAATCTGTAGCTGCAAGAATGAAGTGATGTCCACTTGAAGAAGGCGACTCTATCAGACCCACGATATCTGTGCTCCAACACTCAAATGGCCAAGACACGATTGTCGGATGTAGCACATTTGGAGGTTTATGTAGAACCACTCCATGCACTTGGCACTGGTGATAACTTTTGGCAATCTTTATGCAATCGGTCATCCTTGCGGGCCAACATTACCCTAGTATTTTAATCTTGATTGTCATTTTCGGACCTGACTGATGAGCGCCACAAAGTCCTGAGTGTACTTCTTTGATGATTTCACGAGCCTCGGACCCGCTCAGGCATCTTAGCCACATATGATCAAAAGACCTTCTGTATAACGTGTTGGTATCAATACGTAAGACATAGTTCTTTTCTTGATTTGATGGGCTATCGACTTATCGTTTGGTAAGTTTCTTGTTTGCAAGTAGTCTATCAGTGGCTGCTGCGCTCTTCTATATTTTCTGTCACTGCTGCATTTGTTTCTTCAGCTTTTTCTACTGATTTGTGTATTGTATCCATGTTTAGCTGTGATAGGAACTGTCGTCCTTGAACTGATACTTCAACTGACTTATCCTGCAAGCAAGCAAATTCCTTTGCAAGGCGGGCTAACGCATCTCCGAGAGTATTTTCTCTTGTGGGAATCTTGTAGATCGTTACATTTGGAATCTGCTCCAATAGTTTCATGGCATACTGAAAGTACTGCTCGAGTCTTGGCTTTAGAATTCTGTATTATCTGACGACTTGATGAATGATCAATTGAGAATCCCCATAGTTGTTGATATCTGTTATCCCCATCTGAATGGTTAATTCCAATCTGGTTATAAGGGCATCGTATTCGGCTTCATTGTTTGTACACAGTTCTATTAAGTGGTAGGAATACCTTAACATTCCCTGCTCCGGCGTTATAAGGATTAGTCCGATTCCTGCCTTACAGGCACTATCGTTTGTGATTCTTTGTTTTTCTATGCTGAGGATGCTCCATTGAAGTACAGTTCCTAACGCTGATCATCGGGGTCTTCTAGGCTCATTATCTGCTTGTCTGGCAAGTCGTCATTAAGAGGCGATTCTGGCTGTAAAGGGAGTGCTGCGAGGAAGTCTGGTAGGACTTATCCCTTTACGGCACGAAGAGAAACGAAAGTTATATCGAATTGCAATAGTATCATTAACCACCTGGCAAGTCTGCCGGAAAGCGTCGGTCGGGTCATCAAATATTGCAATGGATTAAACTTCGAAATAAGGTTGACCTTGTGAGAAAGCATGTAGTGTCTGAGCTTATGAGCGGGGAAGATCAGGGCCAAACAGTGCTTCACAATAGGAGGATACTTTATTTCCATCGGAATTAGACGACGGCTTAAGTAGTAGAGGGCATTTTCTTTTCCCCCATCATTGACCTGGGCTAACAAGGCTCTGAGAGAGTCGTCTAAAGCTGTGGTATAAAGTATCAATGGTCTACCTGAGACTGGGGTCGCTAAGACAGGAGGTGTCATTAAATATTGCTTAATGTCCTCGAAGGCATGTTGACATTTGGAGTCCCAAGTAAACTTGTCATCCTTCTTAACCAAAGCAGAAAAAGGCTCACACCTTCCTGACAAATTCGAGATAAAGCGTCGTAGATATGCCAATTTTCCTTGAAAGGATCGTAATTGTTTCAAGGTTTTGGGAGGTGGCATTTCTAAGATAGCTTTAATATTCTCCGGATCGATTTCAATTCCATGATGTTGAACAACAAATCCTAAGAATTTCCCAGAGGTGACGTCAAAGGCGCATTTCAAGGGATTCATCTTAAGGTTATATTGTCTTAATCGTTCGAAAAAAATTCTTAAATCATATAAGTGATCTTCTTTTAGTTCGCTTTTGATGACCACATCATCTACGTAGCACTCAACTTGGTTGTGAATAAGATCATCAAAAATTCTTGTCATTGCTCTTTGATAAGTTGCTCCTGCATTCTTTAATCCAAATGGCATCACTGTGAAGCAGTATACCCCGATCGGCGTTCTGAAGGCTGTAAGCTTTTCATCTTCTGGTGCCATCTTTATCTGGTTGTATCCTGAAGATCTATCCATGAAAGAAAAGACTTCATGTGTTGAAGCAATGTCGATCATCAATTCTGGAATTGGTAGCGGGAATTCGTCCTTTGGACATGCTTTATTTAAATCTCTGAAGTCCACGCAGATTATGATCTGACCATTCTTCTTTCTAACCGGTACCACATTGGCTAACCAGGTCGGGTATTGTTCTTCGTGGACAAATTTAGTGTCTATTAGCTTCTTACTTCAGCTATAACTTGTTGTTCAATCTCCAGACGCATTCTTCTCGGAGCTTGTCTAACAGGAATGGCAGTGGGATCTACTCCTAGTTTGTGAACTGCGACCTCTGGAGCTAATTCTGGCATTTCATCATAACTCCAAGAAAAACAGTCCTTGAATTCCTTTAGCAGCTTGATTATCTCTTCGGAGTCTTCTTTATTGAGTAAGGAGCTAACAAAGGTCGGCCTAGGATCTTCGCTAGTACATAAGTTAACTTCCATTAACTTGTCTATTGTAGATTTAATTTCTTCTTCGAATACTGGTGGAGCATCTCCGATTGGTAGATCTTTGAGATCTTCTGAAGCTTCCAAGCAGTCTTCATTAGGCTTGCAAGTGACAACCAAGCAAAATCCCGTATCATTGACTGATCCTACTGTGCCGAATCCGAGACCATGTTTTAAATTCGGAGGCCGACTGGCATTATTCAATAATTTTTTAAAATGTTGTGATTGATCTTTTGTCCATCTTCGAGGTAAAACACCAGTCGGCATATTTTTAGGTTATGTGTTGTATTTTGAAAAGGGGTCGCCTAACATAAATTGTCGGCAAATTTTTTAGATTTTAAATTTAATTTAAATATATATATAATTTGGAAAGTAGCATTTGATTTTGAAAATAATTTTAAGTTTGAAAATTTTAAGATATGAAATCAAACTGATCTCACATCTCAAAATAGTTTATATAAACGAGCACCACACCACAAACCGTGTATCTATCCCGAAGAATAGACACACTGCTTGATGACGAGGCTCGATTAAATAAACTAGAAGATTTGTGACATCCATTTGGTCTGCGAGCCAATTTTATAAGCCGACAAGTTCCTCTGCTTAATATAAAGGAATTAAGCAGGGTTTATATTACCTGGGTTCTTAAAGTTCTTTATAAAGGCAAGCTCCTATAGTTAATTACATCTTAAATGACGGGAATCATTTAAGAAAACTCTCGATAATGAATAGTGATTTTGCTCTCAAGAATTTCAAAGTTTAAGGTTTTCAAAGGATTGGATTTTGGAAATTTCAATAGGGAATGGATCAAATTTGGAACAATTTATTTTAAGAGTCCAAAGAAAGAGAAGTAGGAGAAGCTGAGGATCCAAGAAGAATCTTGGCAACTTCTCAAACTATCATATTGTTTGGCTTCAATTTGGGAGTTAATTTAATGTTTCAATCCTGCCAATTTTATTTAATTAGGACTTATATTCGTATGACATGATCATACAAATAGCCTTGAAGATGTGAGGGTTTATGTCGTACCGAACGACTACCTCGGAGTCCTAAGACCAGTTAGGGCTTAATTTACATGACATGATCATGCAAATGCCTAACGAAGAGTTGAGAATTTATGTTACACTAGACAAACTACCTCGAAGTCCTATGGCTTTATTATTTAATTCTAAGAAAGGTTTTGCTGAAGTAGATTCCAGTTTTGCTGACGACGATGGCCGTGCTGCCCACTATGCTCCAAGCTCTTTGTTGTTGCAGAGGTTTAGTTTTAGAAGTCATAAATCAGGAGATGAGAGAAGTGTTTTGGTTTAGAGAAAATCTTAAAATCCAAGTGTTTTTAATATTTTAATTAAAACAAATCTTAAAGTTGTTTAAACAGAACCGATTAAGATCCCACGGTTCCGTCATCCCGGCACTCTTATTTTCATTGAATTCACTTAGTCCAGATGAATTTGCTAAACACAACTGACTGAGTTCCACATTTTCATTTAGACTGTGGGAAATCCCATTAGCAACACATGGGTTACATCATCCAAGGTATTCCCGATCATTCAACGAGACGTTTTAATTTAGTTGTAATTGTAGTTTTGTTGTTCTGTTTGTGATTAAATTTTGAGTTGTTTTACATTTTAGAATGTTGTGGTGGTGAACTTTGTCTTGCAATGACTTTTAATTTAGTTTTGGTTTCAGTTCAGGGACTACCCTAAAGGTTTTGGTTTTCATGCAACAGTTTTATTTATCATGCAAGAAAAGTAAAGTACAATGCATGTAAGTAAATTGTAATAAAATAAATTGCAATAAAATAAAAGTGTACCTGGAGTGTCTTCCTGTCATCCCAAGCTGTACTTAAAACACATGTTAAGGCATTTAAATGTTTCAACAGATACCTAGGTAAAGCTAAAGGAAGGGTTTTGGTTTTCTACCAAATTCTTAATCCTATAACTAGTCATTTCCTATGACGTCTAGGTTCTTGGTTTGGTTTAAGGATGATTTTCTTCATCAAAGAACAATTAAATTCAATTGTTCTTCTAAAACATCCCGTCATATTGAGGAAGTGCTTAGGACGAGTCCTAAACATCTTTTCAATATTTCTGGGATTGTTTTGAGTCCAAGTAAATTTAGTTGCAAAGGTGAATTAATCATCCAGGAGTTTAGTTAAACTTCGTTTCTTGCTCAGTGAACTTAGGTACCCAGGGGAAGTCTTCTATAGGTGGTCAGATTTTAGGATCTACCTTGGGAGGTCTAGAGCTTACACACACTTACACTACACACTCTCAACCCTAAATAAAGCACATCTCATTTGATCCCAAACTCTTTAGAAACTCATGGAAGTGGTTTTCCTAAGCTCTTAGCCTTAGGCTAGGGTTTGGCTAGTACCAACACATAGAGGACTAAATGAGGATGACCCTTTGTCCATGGCTCAACCTAAACAAATCCATATTACTCACTTTTAACCAAACCCATTTTTTCCAAAAATTTCAATTTTTAACCTCTTACCTACAAACCTACCCAAAACCCTAAAATCCCTCAAAAATTTCTAAAATCACCAATATTACCCATTTTTCTCCAAAAAATATTCCAAAATACTCCCTACCACCCAAATTAACCAAAATTACCCAAAATTGCCAAATTTCTAAAAAAATCCCCAAAATGACCAAAATGCCCCTCTTAGCCCAAAATTCCAAAAAATTCAAAAAACTCTCATAAATTCCCAAAATCTCCAAAATATTCCTAATTTCATTTCTCTTAACTAACACATGACCCAATTTGGCCAATTTAACCCAATTTAACCAAAAGCCCCAATTTGACTCATTTAACCCAAAAGTGCCCAAATTAAACCTAATGTCTACCCAATTGACCCAAATCTTGCCTAATTTTAATTCCAAATTTTAATTAAACATCTCCAATGCCAATCTAAACCTAATACAAGCTCAATTTAAATCACATTTGAGTTCAATTGCACTTAAAACTCAAAATCCTCAATTTTGCCTAAGTGACCCAAATCCCCCAAATTGACCTAATGCCAATCAATTTCCTCTCAATTTGGATTCTAAACTTCTCATGAAACTCCCCTAAACTGAATTGAACCATCAATTACCCCCAATTTGGATCCAAGCCTCAATCAAACTCACTTGAACAAAAAAACCTAATTTTAGCCCAAATTAAACACACTCCAACATCCCCAAAATTGATTGCCCTACTCCCAAAATTTCCACCCAATTGATATTTGGAACTCATTATGACTTCCACCTAGACCATTTGGAAACTTCAATTGGCCTTCGACCCAACCCTAGCCTAACCTAAACCCAAGTTAACCGAACTTGTCCCAAATTGACCAAAATCCCAAATCAAGCCAAATTGATCCCCCAAACCAATCCAAAACCACTTCAATCCTTCTCTAAACCCTTTATGGCAATGATATACATAATATTGCTCAATCACTTGGGCTCTATTCAAGCTCAAACCCAAGTTAGCTCAATTTAAACCCAAGGTGACCCAAATGAATCCAAGACCAAATTTAATCAAATTAAACCAAATGTGACTAAACCAAACCCTCCACAACCACTAAGTTGACCCTAGGGACTGGGCTAGACCCATGATGTGGCAGACTAATTTATGCAAGAATGTATAAACTCAAATTTATATATGTTTATAATGATTTTGTAAAGTCCGAACACTCAACGTAAGTATACGTATCGTATCAAGTAATACAAGGCTCTAATGGAGTCCATGTTATCCATCCCACAAGGAAGTATGAAATATAAGAAAGGGTTTCACAATATATAAAATATAGTACTGAAATCCGATACTCAAATTGCACTTAAAGTTTACTAATTAGTTCTCCTACCTCTATGCAGAAAATAGTAACATTAAATCAAACTACAAATACTTCTAACAACTTTAAAAATAGAATTAACTAGTAGACACACTAAACTATATATTTGAAAGGTTTTTGATATATGAGAAAAGTATCTTTCCTCTTGTAATGAGAATATGATGTGTGGATTGATATGGGAACAATTATATATTTTATTGTGCCAAATAGGAGCACAGATGATTCTTTACCCTTAAAAGATTACCCCCTCTTCTAAGCATGAAAAGAAAATTGAAATAACCTAAGTTTAGTCACTATATCCAAGGCTAGGCTGGGAGGATACCGGCTCTCACTTCAGAGCTCGTACTCACCCTTCACTTGAAGTCTAACCTTCGATGTTTCTTAGAACTGTCGGCATATTTTTAGGTTAGGGTGTTGTATTTTAAAAAGGGGATCGCCTAACAGAAATTGTCAGCGAATTTTTAGTTTAATTTAATTATATAATTTAAAAAGTATTTGATTTTGAAAATAATTTTAAATTTGAAAAATTTTAAGATATGAAATCAAACTGATCTCACATCCCGAATAGTTTATATAAACAAGCACCGCACCGCAAACCGTGTATCTATCCCAAAGAATAGACACACTGTTTGGTGATGGGGCTCGATTAAATAAACTAGAAGATTTGTGACATCCGTTTGGTCTACGAACCAATTTTATAAGCCGACAAGTTCCCCTGCTTAATACAAAGAAATTAAGCGGGGTTTATATTACTCAGGTTCTTAAAATTCCCTATAAGGGCAAGCCCCTATAGTTAATTACATCTTAAGTGACGGAAATCACCTAAGAAAACTCTCGATAATAATCAGTAGTTCTGCTCTCAAGAATTTCAAAGTTTAAGTTTTCAAGGGATTAAATTTTGGAATTTCAATAGGGAATGGATCAAGTTTGGAACATTTTGTTTTGGGAATTCGAAGGAAGAAAGGTAGGAGAGATTACAGATTTGAAGCGAACTTCGGTAATTTCCCGACTATCCTATTATTTGGCTTGAATTTAGGAAAGTCCTAATATTTATTTAATGTTTTGATCTTGCCAATTTTAATTAATTAGGACTTATATTCGTATGACATGATCATACAAATAGCCTCGAAGATGTGATGGTTTATGTCGTATCAGACGACTACCTCGGAATCCTAAGACTGGTTAGGGCTTAATTTGCAATGCAAATGCCTAACAAAAAAGATTGAGGATTTATGTAGCACTAGGCAAACTACCTCGAAATCCTATGGCTTGGTTATTTAATTCTAAGAAAGTTCTGCTGAAGTAGACTCAGGTTTTGCTGATGACGATGGCCGTGCTGCCCACCATGCTCCGAGCTCCTTGTTGTTGCAGAGGGTTTAGTTTTAGAAGATTGTAATCAAAAGAGAAGAGAAGAGTTTGGTTTTAGAAATCTTAATTTCCAAGTGTTTTTTATGTTTTAATTAAAACAAATCTTAAAATTGATTATAACAACACCGATTAAGATCCCACGGTTCAATCCTTCCAGCATCGTTATTTTTATCGGATTCACTTAGTCCAGATGAATTTGATAAAATCAACTAAATGAGTTCCATACTTTCATTTAGACCGTGGGAAATCCCGTTAGCAACACGTAGGTTACATCATCCGAGGTATTCCCGATCATCCAACAAGACGTTTTAATTTAGTTGTAGTTGTAGTTTTGTTGTTTTGTTTGTGACAAAATTTTGAGTTGTTTTATATTTTGAAATGTTGTGGCGGTGAATTTTATCTTGCAACGACTTTTAATTTAGTTTTGTTTTTAGTTTTAGGGACTATCCTAAAGGTGTGGGTTTTCATGCAACTGTTGTTTATCATGCAAGAAAAGTAAAGTGCATTTCGCAATAAGGTAAATTGCAAGAAGGTAAATTGCAATAAAATAAAAGCGTACTCGGAGGGTCTTCCCGTCATCCCGAGTCGCACTTAAACACAATTTAGAATATTTAAGCATTTAAAGCAAGTTCCTAGGTAAAGCTAAAGGAAGGGTTATGGTTTTCTACCAAGTTCCTAATCCTATAGCTAGTCATCTCCTATGACGTCTAGGTTCTTGTGTTTTGGTTTGAGGACGATTTTCTTCATCAAAGAACAATTAAGTCCAATTGTTCTTATAAATATCATTTCATATTGAGGAAGTGCTTAAGACGAATCTTAAACATCTTTTCAATACTTCTAGGATTATTTTAAGTCCAAGAGAATTTAATTATACAATGAATCAATCATCCAGGAGTTCAAGTTTTGTTATCTTGCTCGATGAACTAAGACATTTGAATATCCTATGAGTGAAGTGACACTTCACTTAACACTCTGTTTAGGAGTTATGACAATAAGAGCTTTTGAGGGCAAATCGATGTTCAAGTGATTTGTGATTTAACTTAATTTTAATTAATGGGTTTAAGTTTGGAATAGTGTTCAAGTTGTTTTAGATTTATTTTTGAATTCTTCATGTCTTAAGTGATGTTATATTTAATTCAATTTAATTTTAATTTAATTTAATTTGATTTAGTTTTAATTTTAATTTAATTTTATTTATTTAATTTAATTTTAATTTTATTTTAACTTGATTTTATTTTTTTAATTTAATTTAATTTAATTTAATATGTTTTGATTTAATTTAATGTGATTTAATTTAATTTAATTTAATTTAATTTAATTTGAATTTTAATTTAATTTAATTTAATTTAATTTCCTTTTAATTTTAATTTAATTTAAATTTTAATTTGGTTTTATTTTTAATTTTAATTTTAATTTAATTTTATTTTTTTTAATTTAATTTTAATTTAATATTTTATTTTTTTATGCTCTAAGGATGATTTAATTTTAATTGTTAAAGTATTAATTTAATTGAAATTTTAAAAGGATTTAATTTAAATGTTTTAATTTTAATTTAGTTTAATGATTAAGTTTTTTAGCATTTTAAATTTTGAATTTGGATTATCATTTTAACTAGGAATTAAATATTATTGAGGTGATCAATTTAGGGATTCTTAAATTAAAGAATAAATTTCTTCCTAATAATATCCCTATTTTAATAATTCCAATTTTTTTTATTATTCTTCCAAGTTTAAACAATTATTTAATTAAGGTTTATTTTAATTATTTTGAAATTATTTGGTAGGTTTCTACCCTTTAATTACCTAAGTTTCAAACATCCAAAATCAACTTAGTATCAAATATTTTACCCACCATTTTAATTAAACCTAAAATTTTTTAATTATAGGTTAAAATTTTAATTATTATTTTTGCCCTTTAAACTTACTAATTTCATAACTCACTAAATTGAGCTTAAATGAATTTGAAATTTTTATGTGACTTCACTCATATATCAATTAAGACATTAGAGGAGAAAATGTGATTTTTCTGTATTTAATTTAGTTATATAATTATTTTTGGTGAAAAATAAGAATTTTCAAGGAAAATTTAATAACATGACCAAGGGAAAGTTTTTGTCCTTAAGAAAATTATGCGACATTCCTAATGACCAGAGGACCACTTGAACCAATTTTGGTGATTTTTTGAATTATATTATTTTTATTATAATTATTTTGAATTTTGTAGTATTAATTAATTTAAAAATAAAATAAAGGTTGAAAAATGAATTTTATATTTTTCAAAAATCTCTCTAATATCAAGGAAACCAGAGAACTAATTTTTATAATTTTTTGATTTTTCTTTGATTTATTAGAATTATTTTAATGGAAATGCTAGAAAATAGATTTTTTTATATTTTAAAATTACCTTAGGGCTTTAAAATTTAATATCTCATCATAGAGACTTAAGAAAAATATGGTGTTTGTTCCTAAATGATTAAAATTCAAAATGTGACATTTTGGTGAATTTTCTTATTTTTGTGATTTTTATTATTTTTTAATTATTAAAAATTTTAAAATAATGTAAAAAATCAATTTTTTTGGAAAATTGCAATTTTATTTTTTTTAAATTCCCCTGATATCAAAGAAGCTCCAAAACTAATTTGGTGAATTTTTGAAAAGTTTTTTGAAAGTTATGAATTTTTAAAGTTGAGTTTGGCTAAATAGCTTAATCAACCCATTTGATAGGGCTAACCAAGTCCAATTGACTTCAAACTTTTATGGTGGGTTCCTCTAATCCTAAAGGTCAGTGGAGAATTGATTTCAAGTCAATTTGATGTAAGAGTAGCTCTAATTAATTAAAGCTCCATTTTGGCTGTTTAAGTCAATTAGGGTTGTTACAAGTGAGTTAACTCAAAAACCATTTTCCCTAGGGTTCTCTGGTCATAAGAAACATCACCAAATTTTCCTAGAATTTATTTCACAACATGATAATTATTAGAATTAAAATACTCAGAATACTGACCTAGAATTGAAAAATCAATAACTCTTCATAAGTGTGGCCTCTGACTTTGGAAAATTCAGGGAATGTTCCCAAATTCAGAGCCTTCAAAAGCCCCATGGTCTCATGCCATGGTGAATTGTATACATGCATGGAGAATTGAAATAGTGCAGAGAGTAAATAAATAATTAAAAATAAAATACTTAATGAAATTAAATGATTTCTTTTCCATATTATTCTCCTCTGTTCACTGAGTAAGGGGGTATTTTTATTTTATTTTTCTGATTTTCCTACACAAAGTTATGCATTTTTGAAGTTTAGGGAATTAAATAAATCAAAAGAATACCCTAATTTCCTACTTATCCATGCGGCGCCATGCCATCCTCGACAGCTCCGAAAGGCCACGCGTCGTCTTTTGATTCGGTGCCGCCATCCGACTCAGCGCTCTAGGGCCCCGCGGTTCATGTACTATCGTGCTGTCCAGCTCAATCCAGACCGTCCGTTCGATACACGCTCGATCCGATGGCTCCCAGTCATCGTCTACGACTGGTGTGCACCCGTGACCGTCAACCTTCTAACCCTAATTTCTGACTCGATTCTCAACAGATTGTCGTGTTCTTATGCTCTACGGATTTGTCTTGAGGAGACGAACACATCCATATGGTAAACATGTATTGAAATTAACTCAAATTAAATAGAGAATCTCTGTAAGCTCGGGAAGAAGAGTGAGTCCATACCTTTGCTCAGAGAAGTGAAGCTTCGATCTGAGAGTTGTGTCACCTTCGATTGGGTCCAAGCAAGCTCCAGATGAAGTCCCCTGGGTTGGTGAATTGTCTAGGTATGATTTCGACCACGACCGATTACAAAGCTTGGAGTCCGGAACGGATGGGTGGCCCGGAGAGAGGGCTTTCACTGGGGAACTCCTTCTCTTGACCTTGTGCAGGTGTGGGTGAGTTTAATTTGAATTGGTGGAGAGTTGGGAGATGTCCTATTTTTGGGTGGAATTTTAGCTGAGAAATTGGGCTCTGTTGGTGGGGATTAGGGCAGATTATCACTGGGGATCAACTGCTCTAAGTGTGGAGAGTGGTCCGGAGCAATTTTGGCGGTGGTTTCGGTAAGGTGCGGTTCGAGCACCTCTCATGTCCGAGAGGAGGTGAGGTTTAAATAGAAGAGGGTGGAGGGCCTCCTGTGGGGGTTTAAGGCTTGGGATTAGCCGCTTAGGTCGAGGAAGAACAGTACGCAATGGCCACTAGGGATGGGGCGGCTCGACGAGGGAGAATTGAATTTTTGGCTCCTCCCAAGGTCTCGGCCATGGTGTTTTCCGTGGCTCTGTTGGCTGGCCGGCCAGGCACTGGTCACCATCTTGTTCAGGTGGGTCAGGGCTGGGGTTTAGTGCAATCAATGTCCATGGACATGTGTAAAGGGCTTGGATTAAAATGGTATAGGGGAGAGGCCATTTTGGCTTGATTTTGTCCAAGCCATGATTTTGGGTTAGGTTCACCTCCCCATGGCTGATTTGGGCTGAGAGAGGATCATTTGCATCAGCTAGAAAGGGGTGGTGAAGTCCCCATCTAAAGTGATGTGGCTAATCATGGTTTAGTGTGTAACATGGAAGGGGTTAAAAAGCCTAATGAAGGATTAAGAAAGGGGGCCCTATTCTTGCTACTTTGGGCATGGTCACATGTCAAACATCCCATGGCTTCATATGGCTTGTACATGGCTTGTCTTTGGCTCACCTATGGCTTGGGACAAAGCTTGGTCATTTACATGAAAGAAGGTTTTGAATTTTTGGGACTTATGGGTGATTTTGGCATGAGGCCTAATTTAGGATTATTTGATGATTGATTTAGGACTTAAGGGATGATATCAAATTAATGGGGTGATGAAAAGAATGTCATATGGGCTTTAGCATGAAGTTTGGGCCTTTGAAATTTAGTGAAGATGGGCTTTTAAAATGGTTTAGGGAAGTAGGCTTTTGGATTTTAAAATTGATTTTCGGATGAAAGTTTGGTAAAGGCTTGGGCCAAATAATTGTTGGGTTTGGTTTAGGGATGTGTCATGAGTGATTTGAAATAAATTTCAGGTGGTTTGGGCTTGAATTAGGTTGGATTTGGGTTCATTGGTACATGGGCCAATGTAGGTCAAATTGGGCTAATTTGGGCCAATGTTGGGCTAGGGTTGAAATTGATGTAAAATTAATGTTGGGAAATGTTTATAGGAGTGTTTCAAAGAGGTTTTGACTTTGGTTGGGTTTTGATTTTGGGGTTTGGGCTTATTTGGGTTAGGTTTGGGTTTAGGTCAAGATTGGGACTTTTAGCTTTGGGTTGAATTTGAGTGGGGTTTGGGTCTAAATTTTGGGTAAATCATGTTAGTGTTTGTTTGTGGTGATCTTAAGGAAGGTTTAGAAAAGGTTTGGGGTTAATTGGAGTTGAATTGGGTTAGTTTGGGCTAAGTTTGGGTCATGGGTCCAAATTGGGCTTTAAGGTCAAAAGTGAAATTGGATTCAAATGCCAACCAAATCGGACTTGGATTTGGTCTAAATTGGTGTTGGGGATGTTTAATTGAAGTTTAGAATTGAATTGGACCAGAACTTGGGTCAATTGGGTAGGTTTGATTTGACATTGGGTTCATTTTGGGTTAAAATGGGTCAAATTAGGGATTTTGACAAAAATGGGGTAAATTGACAAAATTGGCCCATGGTGTAGTTAAACAAAATTAAATTAAGAATAGTTGGGATTTTATGGAATTTTCTGGGAATTTTCTGAATTTTTGGATTTTTGGGTCAAGAGAGGCATTTTGGGTATTTGGAGGGTATTGGGGGTATTTTTTTGGAATTTTTGGTATTTTTGGCTATGAATGATCAATTTAAGTAATGTGGCAATGTTTGGGATTGGTTTTGAGGAATTTTGGGTATTTGGAGATTTCTTTGAAAATTTTGGGTAATTTCAAGGGTTTTGGGTAGGTTAGGCGGGTGTAGGGTCCCGGGGGTCAAAAATTGAAAATTTTGAAAATTGAAGATTGGGTAAATGTAAGTGGAATGAAATCATTTTGGTTGAGCCATGAAGCCATATCAAGCCCACATGAGCCATGAAGGGACTCATTTGAGGCATTCACTATGCTGTTCCTAACCCTCTTAGCCAAGGGCTGAGGGGTTAAGGACCATCCATGTGAATCACCTCCATGAGTCAGGAGGTCAAGTTGGGTATGGGTGTGGTTTTAGGAGGTGTGTGAAAGTGTAGTGTATAAGTGTTGTGTGTGTAAGTCAGCCCTCACCAGACCAGGCCACCCAGGGCAGTCCTAAGGCCAAAGAGTCCTATAGGAACTCATCCTTTAAACTTCCACATTTGATTTCAACCCTCTAGGTGATTAGGGGTCTACAATCAAGTTTGTGGAGTTTGCAGGGAGTTGAGAAATGGTTTGAATTTCTAAAAGGTGGGTTCCACTTCTAGTCCTCTAAGATAGTCAAAGGAAAAGCCTAAGGCTAGATCCTAAGTACTAAAAAGAAGAAGAGAAGACCTCATCAAAAATGAGGTCAACAAGAACCAATTCGGGAATTTCAGCCTGTCACCCTGAAATCTCCACATTGAAGTCCATCAAAATATATTTCCCTATTTATTCACACTCAATTCCCATGAACTATACAATTCATCCATACAAATTGAATGGATCTTTCATTATTGTTGTAAGACATTAAATCCTTTCAGAGTTAATGTTCAACAACATATTTTAAAATTTCAATTGACCAAATCGAAAAGTAAATTAAGTTCGAAATTTAAAACCATCACAATTTCTTCAATACATTAAAAGCACATCAAATTCACATCAATACATCATCACATCTCCATGCAAGAAGAAAGACAAGGGAGACTAGTCAGAATTCATGAAGAAGATATAATAAAACATGGATTTTATATATAAAAGAAAAGTCATACGAACCATAAAAGAAAATACAACTTATCTCTTTCTCTTCCCTAATGCAATTCCCTTGAAGTTTCTGTGAATCCTTTTCTCTCTTTTTTACAACACTTGATTCTCTCTTTAGAATGGAAAGAAATAAGCAATCTATCACTTTACTCCTTCTCCTTCACTTCTTAAAGAAGAATTCCTCTCAAATCCTCACTTCTACACACTCTTCTCCTAAACCCTAAAACTTAATACAAACTAAAACTACTCTAAAAGACACAAGACACACACCATTTTCATCCAAATACAGTTACTTATAAGTGAGAAATGAAATACCAAGAGTTTCCATAGGCATCCCTTCAAAAAGTTGTCAAAACTCTTCAAATTTGAATTCCACCGATTTCGGGCTCCGGCGGCACTCTATCGTCAAAATAATGCCATAGTCTCTAGAAAATGGCGCCGGCAGCGCCCATTCTGGCGCTGGGGGCGCAAGAACATGTTTTCCACAATTTTGCTTCTTTTTGCTCCTTTTTGCTCCGAATTCGTTCCTTTTCGCTTCTTTTTACTCCAATCACCTAAAATCATCATACCTGCAACAAATCATCAAAAATACCTTTCTTTAAAGTGCAATATCACAAAAAATGGGTATAATTATATAGCAAAAATCATATATATTTTTAGTGCATCAAAATACCCCAAAATTTAACTTTTACTTGTCCTCAAGTAATCCTTTTACTACATAAAAATATAACTCTTAAGCAATGTACTTTTCAACTGTAAGACACTAAAATTTTTCATTCAAAAGAATATATTGGTTACATTTTCAGAAAGAAATTTAGTAACTCAGGTCAACACTACAGGTATAAGAGTATTCAGCAATCAAGTCTAAGGGTTCTAGTCTTCTATTTATTTCAAGATGAAACATTATTTGTCACATTAAGAGTGCCTCAAAAGATTATGTGAAAAAGGAGTTCATGCAAACTTCATTAGAATGTAGGCCAATACTTTAAACATAAATTCAAAAATGAAATCAAGTTCTCCCTTTAGGTTGACTCAAGTGAAGCCAATTTTTTATTAGGCATCTCCTCAAGCTTCTCCTCATAAATATTTTTCTTTATTTTCCTTTCCTTTTCTTTTTTTTTAGGGATTTTTTTTCAATCCTTCTTTTCTTTTATTTTGCTTTCTTTTTTTAATGAGGATTACCATATCTGGATAGCCTTTAATGATTTTAAACTTCACTCTCCTCTTTCTAAAGTTCAAACCTGAGACACCTCTTTACATTATAGTGAAGTACAAGCTTTATTATTCATCATAAAGTTACAATCTCTTCTTAACAACAATACTTTAAGTCCCTTAACATTTCAAAAAATATAGTATTCTTTACTTTAAATAGTTGACTATAATCAAATCCTTTCATACCAAATATCATACTTCTATAAAATTAACCTTTATTACTAAAACGTTTCATCCAATCCTTCCATAATATTGAACTGAAATAAAAAAGTTTTAGTTACTTACAGTGAGGTTCAACTGCCAGAAGTTATGCTAATAATTTTTGAAAATATAATAATTGAGAACAAATAAAAGTTAATATTTCTCTACCCTGTCCCAACTTAAATTTTTAGTAAATTTGAAACAGTAGAGAGTAGAAGAAAACTAACATTTCTGTGCTGGGATCTTGAAATCTTCATCAGCTATCTGGTATTAGTCAAAATTTACAACTAGCAGGCATGAAACAATTAGTAACAGTGATATAACAATTTTAAATATTTGCATGGGTAAAGAGAAATTAACTTTAAACATTTAAACATCCAACAACTATAATATTAAACAAACAATCACAATACTACACTGTCCAACTAACAATTTTAATGTTTCAGTACAACATAACAGTACACCAACAAGGTTACACAACATATGAAAATAAATAAATACTACATTACAACAGTACAACAACAGGGTTACACATCACATGAAAAATAAATATCCACTACATCATAACAGTAAAACACAACAGAACAAGAACAATAGAAATAAAAACAAACAATCTACCAATCTCCATCACCAGGATCAGCAGGGTCATCAGCAGGGTCAGGTCTATATGGTGTATAGCTGGTGCAAGTAGGAAATATCACATCAGACTCCCCCCTCATAAATCTGGCCTGAGCGTCATAATAAGCAATATTGAACTCAACTCTTCACTGTAGATAATCTTCATTCACATCACCCCTTGCCTCAAACACATCCATCCTACCATGGAGTCTATCCACAATAGCACTCTATAATCTCATTTGTTCCATAATATCAGATAGGGTAGGCAGCTCAGATGTAGATGGAACATCATAACTCGTAGTAGAAATATCAGATTCCTATGCTTAACTCAGGCTCCCACACGAGACTCATAAGTATGGATAATAGTCTTTGTAATTGGTCTCAGAAGTATAGCCTCTTCTTCAGAACTACTGAACTCCACTCTAGACTGAACACATAGGGCATGAACTAAGGCAGGATGTCCTAATCCTCCAGTGGTTTCGCCTCTAGTAATTGTCTGAATGTTCTTATAAACAATAGCTCCAATATCAATCTTTTTCATCTTCTGATCACAATAGTTCAGAATCGCTCTATCCCTTGTAACTTCACTGTGTTGATAAGCTGGTAATAGTCTCGCAGAGATGAAATAATGTTAAACTTTTGAAGCAACATTCAATGTGGAAGCGGGGAAATTAATCAACTATTTTTGAATTACCTTCCATTCCCCTCTTCCGTCAGTCAGAAAAGCAATAACTTCTCTCATATTCTCCCCTCGAGTGTCAAAGTTTTCGTATTCACAAAAAAATGATTCCCGAGTCTGATGAAAGCATTGATATGCTGAGGAGTAAACTCAATCATATTTCCTCTAACTAGCACATACTTAGTCTCAGTCCATAGTACATTTGAATATAATTCTCAAACAACTCCCATAACATCATTCACAGTAAAAAACAAAATCACTCCCAATTCTGCTCTGCAGTTAATTGTTCTACAGATCCACCAGGACTATCAAAAGCTCAATCCTGGATACACTTCTTGTTGTAAAAGGTAAGAGTTAAAGCGAAATTGGGCTTTAATATTTATGAACTTCTCCTCATCAAAATCCAATTTCCTCTTCCCTTTACTAAACCTTTGAGCCATGTGAATTTTTAAAATTTGCATGAAAATTCCAATAAATTCCAAATTCACAATGTAAAAAACTCTACACACTATTCTAAACAAGTAAGAGCAAATTTCATCATATAAATATCAAAATCTCTTTAAAATTCTAGAAATTCCAACCTAAGCAATGTGAGATATTTCCATGGTGAAAATAAAAAATTTTTAATTTAAAGTGAAGCTCTTACCAAGAGAAGTGTAGATTCGACCTTGAAAAGCTTTGAAATCACCTTGAATCCGAGATCTAGCAAGTCCTAGATCTTCAAAATAATGAAAATGGAGGAAGAAGACGAAGGCAATGGAAAAATTTGCGGGTCCCAGAGTAAAAATTACAAAAAAGATGGTTTTTAGCCTTTTACTGGGTTCGGGCGTCGGCGACGCTCTATTTAAGAAAAATAGACAAACTCTCTGGATTTCGGTGTCGGCAGCGCCAGTTCAAACTTTTTTCTGGGTCCGAAAATTTTTTCGTAATTTCAATCAGTTCGACTTCCACAATGGTGTTTAACAGTTTGATAGGCATTTACATCATCTCACAAGCAATAATCAACACAATTCTTTATACAAACAATACAAAAAAAACTTATATATTTATATATAAAATCCAAGTTTCAACGTAAACACCAAATTTATTAATTCAAACCAAACCAACTCTTAGATGTTTTAGTGTTGCAAGTACTCTACGATAGGAAAACACTAAAATCTAAGTACACAATGAAAGTAAGCATATTTAAATCCAAATTCAAAGCAAAGTAAATACTACACACACCAAGCATACTTATGCAAAGCAAACTAAACAAACAACAAACATAAGTAGAGTCCCTCAATTACTCCACATCAGTTTCAGAACTATCATCTCCTCTAATGTCTCCAATCGATTGCTGATGCACGAACAAATTATAAAATGGATGAAATGGAAATTCGTCAGAAGATTCCTCAGCAATCACTGCATTCTTCTTCATCAAGTTAATCAAGCCCATCTCAATTCAACCAGTGTGATCGAATTGTTCCTTCATTCTCCAATCTATATGATCAAATAAATTATAAATATTATTGATTGCACTCATAACATTCTGTACCTGTTTCTTCAACTATTTGATCCTCTTCAATATCATTCTGGAACCTTCAGGAAAATAAGGTTGAATCAGTTGTGAAGTCTATGTTGGTTGATCAGCAAGTAAATTCATGTCAACTTCATCTCCCACTATCTAGTAGTCATAAGGATTAGTTGGATCAATAGGCATCCATGGAAGAAGAACCTTTTCCCAACTTTCATAAGGAACTTACGATTGACTACATATTAGAAATATGGTAGATGGGTGTCCAAGCCCATATTTAGATCCATGAATAATTAATCCCAAAACTGATTTCACTATAATGTTACCAAAGTCAATCGACCTTCCAGTTTGAATATAGAAATTCAAAATGGCGCTTTCCTTGGTTACCTTGCTTATCTTCATTGTTGGAAATAACTTTGCCGAAATAAAGTAGTGCCACTGCTTCAACACCGGATTGAGAGATGCAGATGGGAAAATAATGTATCCATTCTCTCTAATTTCCCAATCCTCATTCTCATCCATCAAATATTGATACACATCATTCATATTATCTCGTGTGGCATTGAAATTAGAATAATGACAAATGGGTACGTTTTTTATCATAAAGAGATCGTTAATTCGTGCAGGAGTGAATTGTACAAATCTACCATGCACAAATACGAACCCTTGGATGATCCCGTGAAGATTTGCATAGAATTACTTCATGACAGGAACAACAACGGCAGTGGTAGTGTATCAAATCACTTCCCAACGTCTCTCCTTAATAATCTCTTTAATTCTAGTAGTAAGATTATCCATACCTCGATTTATGAAGCCTCTTTCCTTGATTATCCTTCTCTTCATCATAACTTTATTGAACAAATGTTGCGCTTCTAAACTTATGAACTTCCTTCAGTTGAAAACGCGAGATTGAGGGGTTTCAATGGGGTAGAAATCCATGGGATACGAATTGGGAATGGTAGTTTTCATTTTTCTGGAGTAAAGAAGTCAAAAATGGAGTTTAGGGAGTTATAAGTACAAAGATCCCGCCCAAAACTGCCAAAACTCACATTTTTAAACTTAAAAACTGTCAACAGGTTTTGGGTGTCGGCGGCGCTCAAACCTGGAAGTTTAGTGTATGGTCTGTGATAGGGCGCCGGCGGTGCTAGTGTTAAAAAATTCTCACCGAACTTGGTTTGGCCCAAAATATTCCAATTTCTTGATTTGATCCAATATTTATCCATTTTTAAAGTATTTATGAGTAATTAGGATTTTAAAACAACTCTCTAAAAAGCACAACTACAACAAACAAGCTAACACACCACAAAGATACATATGGGTTGCCTCCCATAAAGCGCTTGGTTTAACGTCATCAGCCCGACAAAACCATTCAGTTAATCGAGATGAAAAAGCATTAAAACCTATTTGAAGTCAGGTTGAAACCCATCAAAGTAAGGATTTAATCTATACCCATTAAACTTGAAAATTTTTTCCAGTATCAGGATCATTAATATCAACAGCTTCAAAAGAATGAACTTTTACAACTGTAAAAGGTCCTCGCCATCTAGACTTGAGCTTTTCAGGAAATAACTTCAATCTTGTGTTGTATAATAAAATTTTTGGTCCAAATTCCAAGTTATTTTTCTATATCTTCCGATCATGCCACAATTTCACTTTATCTTTATAAATCCTATCATTATGATAAGATGCATTTATAATCTCTTCCAATTCATGAAATTGCATAAATCTTTTCTCTCCAGCATTTTTCAAATTAAAATTCAACTCTTTTATCGCCTAATATGCTTTATGCTCCAATTCAACCGATAAATGACAAGTATTACCAAACACTAGTCTATAAGGAGACATTACAATAGGGGTTTTAAAAGTAGACCTATAAGCCCATAAAGAAGTATCTAATCGAGCAGACCAATCTAATTTATGATTATCCACAGTTTTCTCCAAAATTTTTTTAATTTCACGATTAGACACTTATGCTAAACCACTAGTCTAGGGATGATAAGCAGTAGAGATCCTATGAATAATATTATATTTCTCAATTAATCTCTTAATTTGATTAATCCTGAAATGGGATCCACCATCAATTATGATAACTCTCGGCATTCCATATCTTGTAAATATATATTTCTTTAAAAATTTTAAAACACTACGAGCATCACATCTAGGTAAAGCAATAGCTTCAATCCATTTTGAGACATAATCAGCGACAACCAATATATATAAATTTCCAAATGAAGGAGTAAATGGTCCCAAAAAGCTAATCCCCATACATCAAAAAATTCAACTTCCAAATTATAGTTTAGAGGCAATTCATTTCTTCTAGAGATATTACCTACTCTTTGACATCGATCACATGATTTAATATATCTATAAACATCTCTAAAAAGAGTAAGCCAATAAATCCAGATTGTAGAATCTTAAAAGCAGTTTTATTAGCACCAAAATTACCTCCAAATTCAAAATCATGACATCGTTGAATAATAAAATTAGTTTCTTCTTGTGGCACACATTTTCTAATAATCAGATCCTTACATTGTTTATACAGATAGGGCTCATCCCAAAAATAAAATTTTGCATCATATTTAAACTTCTTTTGTTGTTGCCTTGTTAAATCGGGTGGTACAATATCGCTTACAATATAATTCACAATATCAGCATACCAAGGCAAATTACTTCCCATAATTGTATAAAGTTGCTCATCAGGAAAAATTTATGTAATTTCCTTCTCAAATTCAGATAATTTATCATAGTCTATTTTTGACAGATGACCAGCTATTTGATTATCAGCCCCCTTCCTATCAACTATCATAAAATCAAATTCTTGCAAAAAAAGTATCTATCTAATGAGTCTAGGTTTCACATCCTTCTTTTGCATTAAATATTTGATAGCTGAATGGTCTGTATGCACAATACTTTTAGCTCCAATTAAATAAGGTCTAAACTTTTAAAAAGCAAATATTATAGCTAATAACTCTATTTTAGTAGTGGTATAATTAATTTGAGCCTCATTAAGAGTTTTACTAGCATAGTAAATGACTTTGAAAACTTTATCATGCCTTTGCCCCAATGCTACTTCGATCGCATAATCACTTACATTACACATAAGTTCAAATGGTTTCTCCCAATCTGGTGAAACAATTATAGGTGCAGTGATTAATTTCTCTTTCGATAATTCGAAAGCACTCAAGCATTCATCATTAAAATCAAATTTTCTATCATTTTCTAAAAGTCGGCACAAAGGTTTAGTAATTTTAGAAAATTCTTTAATATATCGCCTGTAAAATCCATCGTGTCCTAAGAAACTCCTCACCTCTCTCACAGTAGTGGGTGGTGGCAATCTCTCAATCACTATAATTATAGCAGGATCGACCTCCATACCATGTTCAGAAATTTTATGCCCAGGCAAAATTCCTCCTGCAACCATAAATTGACATTTCTCCTAATTCAGAACTAGATTTATTTTCTCACAAAGCTCCAAAACTTTTGTTAAGTTTCCCAGGAAAATTTCAAATGAAGTCCCGAATATAGAGAAATCATCGATAAAATCTTCTATTCCATTATCTATTATACTACTGAAGATAGACATCATACGTCTCTGAAATGTTGTAGGTGTGTTACACAGTCCAAAAGTAATTCTTCGAAAAGCAAAGGTTTCATAAGGGCTAGTAAATGTTGTCTTTTCTTGATCCTCAGGAGCAATAGGTATTTGATGGTAACCAGTATATCCATCCAGAAAGAAATAGTCCTTGTGTTCAGCAAGTCTATCTAGCATTTGATCGAGAAAAGGAAGAGGAAAGTGATCTTTTCTGGTGGCGGCATTTAATTTCCTATAATCAATACAAAATCACCATCCATTAATTTGTCTTGTGGGTATAATTTCATTACATTCATTCACTTCAACAGCCACTCCTCCCTTTTTCGGTACACAATGTATTGAACTTACCCAAGCACTATCCGAAATAGGATAAATAATTCTAATTCCAGCATCTAGCCATTTTAAAATCTCTTTCTTAACTACTTCTTTCATAATAGGATTCAATCTCCTTTGTGGATCAACTCTCAGTTTATGCTCTTCATCTAATAAAATTCTGTGCATACAAATCAAAGGACTAACTCCTTTAATATTTGCCAAAGTCCATCCAAAAGCTTTCTTGTATCTTTTTAAAGTTTCCAATAACTTTTATTCTTGATATTCGTTTAATTCTGAAGATACAATAACTGGTAAGGTAGATGATTCTCCTAAAAACATATACTTTAAATGATTAGGGAGAATTTTCATCTCAAGTTAAGGAGGTTTTATGATAGATGGAATTAAGCTTTTATTTCCACCTTCCATAGTGTCTAATACTTCAAATCTCTCCTGAAGATTCTCCAAATCTTCATTCTTCTTACTATCTGAATTTTCCTCATCTTCAATTTATTCTTCAAATATATTTTCATATTCCACTTCTTTTTCAAATATATTCTCAAAATGATCGTTTCTCAAATATTCACAGACCTCCATCCTAAAACATTCATTATCTTTTTCCATTGAGGGATACTTCATAGATTTTAAAATATTAAAGTTCACCTCTTGATCATTAACTCTCATAGTTAATTCTCCTTTTGAACATCAATCACTGCTCTTCCAGTAGCAAGGAATGGTCTTCCCAAAATGATTAGAATTTCTTTATATTCCTCCATATCAAGTACAATAAAATTCACAGGAAAGATAAATTTATCCACATTCACTAACACATCTTCCACCACTCCTTTAGGGTAAGTAATGGAACGATCGGCAAACTGAAGAGTCACAGATGTAGGAAAAATTTCTCCTATTCCCATCCTTTTGAAAGTTGATAAAGGCATAAGATTGATACTAGCTCCCATATCACATAAAGCCTTTCCAAAAAAAATTTCACCTATAGCACACAGAATAGTGAAACTACCATGATCTTTAAGTTTTTCAGGAACCTTCTTCTGAATAATTGCACTACACTCTCCGCTAAGTGCAACAGTTTCATGATCTGTAAACTTTCTTTTCTTTTTTAGAATATCCTTCATAAACTTGGCATAGTTAGGCATCTATTCTAATGCTTCAACAAAAGGAATATTTATCGTTAATTTCTTAAGGATCTCCAAAAATTTTCCAAATCTGTTATCCATGTTTTGTTTCTTCAATCTTTGAGGAAATGGAGGTGGTAGTTTTTCAACAGTTATCTTCATTGGCTCAAGAGGATAATCCAAGTCTGGATAAATTTTGTTTGAACCTTTTTCGATTTTCTCCTTCTCCTTTTCTATTTCAACTTCTTTTTGCACTCTAGTTTCCAATTCTTTTACTCTCCTTAATTGAATAGCCTTAAGTTGTTCCTTATTTTGATCTTTTGGATTGATCTCAACATTACTTGGAAGTGTTCCAGAAGGTCTATTATTAAGTGCAGTGAAAATATGTCCCAACTTATTTTCAATATTTTTCATAGCAACACCTTGAGCTTGTAATTGATTTCCCAAATTCAAAATCATTTCTTTAGTAGACAACTTCTTATCCTTAAATTGCGGGTTACTATTAAATCCAGTAGGATAAGATGGTCTGAAATTGGTATTTCCTTGATTGTTCGAATTTCCAATTGGATTTATAGAATTGTTACCCCAATGCGGGTTAACATTGGCATTGCTATTATTCCAATTGAAGTTTGGGTGATTCTTCCAACCAGAATTATAATAATTCGAATAAGGATTGTTAGGTCTATTAATAACATTTAAAGTCTCCTAAGCTGTTTGAGATTTTATTATTTGTACAAATGAATTTTCCTCTAACACTTGAGGTGGTTGAGAATAATTCATTCAATATTGATCTATTTTCTTAGAAAGGGCTGCAATTTGAGAAACTACCATAGTCATCATATCTGAATCATGAACACTAGTTAATCTCTTAGGATTTACCCGTATAGAGGGCCATTGAAAATTATTAGTAGCCATTTCTTCAATTAATGCACATGTTTCATCAAAAAGTTTTGACATTAACGATCCACCAGTAGCAGCTTCTATAATAGATCTCAATGATCCTACTAATCTATTATAAAATGTTTGAATTATTAACCAATCTAGTAAAGCATGATGTGGGCACTTCCTAAGAAGATCTTTAAGTCTCTCCCAAGCTTCATACATTGACTCTCCTTCAAACTGACAAAAAGATGTAATATCATTTCTTAGTTTAGCAGTCTTTGATGGAGGAAAATATTTTGATAGAAACTTCTGAGATAATTCTCCCCAAGTTCTAATAGATCCAGGTGCTAACGAGTTTAACTACGCCTTAGTTTTATCCCTTAATGAAAAAAGGAAAAAGTCTAAGTCTGACAGCGTCACTAGACACTCCGACATATTTAAAAGTAGCACACAATTCTAGAAAACTAGCGAGATGTAAATTTGGATCCTCATTAGGTCTTCCTCCAAATTGATTATTTTGTACCATTTGGATAATAGTAGGTTTAAGTTTAAATGAATTAGCAGCAACATTAGGATTTCAAATAGTTATGTGAATTTCATCTGCTGTTGAGTTAGCTAAATCTCTTAAAGGTCTTGGCAAATTTCCAATATCATTTCTCTAATTTTCTTGATTATTCGACATTTTGCAAGGATTTTCTATTTTTTTTTGTTATTTTCTAATTTTTTTGACAGTACACTCTAACTCTGAATCGTAAGGCACTAAACATATAGATCCACTACGATGCATATACAAGCACACAAATACTTTTAAAAAGTAAACAAACACACAATTACACATTACAATGTAAAGGTTTTCTGTTACTATATTATTAATCAATACCCTTTATACTTTCTTACTTACTTCGTTACCTTCCCCGACAACGACACCAAAAACTTAATGTGGCAGACTTATATATGCAAGAATGTATGAAATCAAATTTATATATGTTTATAATGATTTTGTAAAGTCCGAACACTCAACTTAAGTATACATATCGTATCAAGAAATACAAGGCTCTAATGGAGTTTTGGTTATCGATCCCACAGGGAAGTACGAAATATAAGAAAGTGTTTCACAATATATATATTATAGCACTGAAATCCGATACTCAAATTGCACTTAAAGTTTATTACTTACTTGTCGTAGCACTTTGCAGAAAACATGAATATTAAATCAAACTACAAATACTTCTAACAACTTTAAAAACAGAATTAACTTGCAGACACACTAAACTATGTATTTGAAAGGTTTTTTGATATATGAGAAAAGTATCTTTCCTCTTGCAATAAGAATATGATTTGTGAATTGATATGGAACAATTACCTATTTTATTGCGCCAAATAGGAGCATAGATGATTCTTTACCCTTAAAAGAGTACCCCCTCTTCAAAGCATGAAAAGAACATTGACATATCCTAAGTTTAGTTACTAAATCCAAGGCAAGACTGGGAGGATATCGGCTCTCACTTCGAAGCTCCCACTCACCCTTCACCTGAAGGCTAACCTTTGATGTTTAGTTACTAATCTTAGAACCAATTTGGGGATTTCAGCCTGTCACCCAGAAATCTCCACATTGAAGTCCATCAAAACACATTTTCCTATTTATTTGCACTCAATTCCCATGAACTACGCAATTCATCCATGGAAATTGAATGAATCATTCATTATTGTTGTAGGACATTAAATCCTTTCAGAGTTAATGTTTAACAACATATTTTAACATTTCAATTGGCCAAATTGAAAAGTAAATTAAGTTCGAAATGAAAAACCATCACAATTTCTTCAATACATTAAATGCATATTAAATCCACATCAATCCATCATCACATCTCTATGCAAGAAGAAAGAGAAAGGAGACTACTCAGAATTCATGAAGAAGATACAATAAAACATGTATTTTATATATAAAAGAAAAGTCATACAAACCATAAAAGAAAATACAACTTATCTCTTTCTCTTCCCCAATGCAATTCCATTGAAGTTCCTCTGAATCCTTTTCTCTCTTCTTTACAACACTTGATTCTCTCTTTAGAATGGAATGGAAGAAGCAATCTCTCACTTTACTCCTTCTCCTTCACTCCTTAGAGAAGAATTCCTCTCAAATCCTCACTTCTGAACACTCTTCTCCTAAACCTTAACACTTAACACAAACTAAAACTACTCTAAAAGACACAAGACACAAACCATTTTTGTCCAAAAAAAGTTACTTATAAGTTAGAAATGAAATCCCAAGAGTTCCATAGGCATACCTTCAAAAAGTCATTAAAACTTTTTAAATTTGAATTCACCAACTTCGGCGGCGCCCGATAGGGCGCCAACGACACTTTATCGTCAAATAATGTCGTAGTCTCTGAAAAATGGCGCTGGCGGCGCCCATTCTGGCGCCGATGGTGCCAGAACATGTTTTCCATCATTTTACTCCTTTTTGCTCCGAATTCGATCCTTTTCACTTCTTTTCACTCCAATCACCTAAAATCATCATATTTGCAATAAATCATCAAAAATACCTTTATTTTAAGAGCAATATCACTAAAAATGAGTAAAATTATATAACAAAAACTGTATATATTTTTGGTAAATCACCCACCTAGCCCACCTTAGTGGAGCCATGGACCAAAGGTCCCCTAAATTAGGGGATCTCCTCCTTTAAATCATTAAACCTAAGGGATGTTCGCCATAATGACTTAATCATTAAAATCCATTGCACTCATGGCCTGCCCACTGGCTCACCTGACCCACTGGCCACCTCCCCTGGCCTGGCCAGCCGACCTAGTCGCCAGAGGTGTTCAAACTGAGAGTCATATCCAAGCTAAGCAAACCCAAACTCCACCCTATGGCCAGCTCAGCCCAAAATTGCCATTGGAGCTCTTCTGCACTGCACCTAAGCAGCTCTTTGCACTTGAATTAGAGCCTTGGCAGCCACCCCAGCCATGGCTATTTATGCTCACCTCCTCTACGACCAAAGGAGAGCTTAACCAAAAATCCTGCCCAAACTCTTCCAAAATTATCCCAGACCTAATTCAAGCACAGAGAATCCAATCCCTACCATTTTCCAACCCCCAAATCCTCTGTCTGAGCTTAATTTCGGAGCTTAAAATTTAACACAAATCAGGACATCTCCCAAAACTCCACCAAACTCAAATTAATTGTGCACACACCATCCCCACAGCAGGAGAAGAAGTTCCCCACTGAAAGACCCAACACTAGGCCACTCCAACAGGGACTTCCACCAAAGCTCCAAATCGGGTCTGGTCACTTTCATACCTTGGCAATTCACCAGGGAAAGAGGCTTTATCCCTGAGCTCCTGGGACTCCAACGAAGGTGTAGAGCATCTCTAATTGAAGCTTCATTTTTCAGAGCCAAGGTATTGACCTCCCCTTCTTCCCGAGTTTCTCTGAATTCTCCATATAATTAGGGTTAATTTAAACCATGATTAGCCGTATGAATATGTTCACTATTCTTAGACGAGTCCATAGGATAAACCTGAAGAGTTTTCATTAAATCTAGGCTGAGAAGTTAGGGTTTTAGTGCGGACGATCACAGGATCACGCCAGATGGGGACAAAGACAGGCAACCATTGGATCGCGCATGTTTATGTTGAACTGCTCAGATCGCGCCGGATGGGAGGATGGGACGGAACAGCAGGCTACGTGGCATCTCAGTCAGCTGGCAGCATTAAATGTGAGCACGCCACGTAGGACTACGATCCCCCGTAGGTTGACGCGGCGCTAAGATGTTTAAGTAGAAAAATCTTGATTTTTTAAATTATTTAAATCACCAAAACTTTAAAAATCCAAAAATTGGTGTAGAGAAATCATAAAAATAAAATAAAAATACCCACTTGCTGAGTGAACAGAGGAGAATAATGTGGAAATGGTTTAAGATTTATTTGATGCATGTATGATTTTTAATTAATTAATAACCCTTTGTATTTTTTAAATTATCCCTGCATTAGGACATTTCACCATGGCATGTCATTTTAGCATGTTGTAGCCTCTATCATGGGGGATCTTCACTGATTTTTTCAAGGTCAGAGGAGACCTCTATGAAGAGATCTATATTTTCTAAGTTTTTGCAACTATTTTGATAAATTAATTCCAGTAATTAGCATGTTGATTAGAAAAATCCAGAAAATTATGGTAGGTTCCCTATGAATATAGGACCCTAGAAAAAATATAAATTTAATTTAAGTCACTAAAAAATAACTCTAATGTTAATTAAGACCTAAATGTCAAATAAAAAAAAATTGGATTATATATAAATCTAAATTGTTCAAAGCAATTCTCCACTAAATTTAAAAGGTTAAAGAACTCCCCATAAAAATTTCATGGCATTTAGAGTTCATTTAGCCACCTAAATGAATTTTCTAAGTGAAACGATAATTTTGAACATTCAACTAACTTTAATAATTAAAATACAACTCAAAAAATTTTCAAATTGATTTTGGGAGTTCTCTGTGATCAAAGGAATTTTCTAAAAATAAAATTTAAAATTAATAAAATTTTTATTTTTAATCATATTTTAAATATTTAAATAATAAAAAATAAGAAAAAGTACAAAAATATTAAAAATCACTAAATTGTTACATTTTGTCTCATAATCACTTAAGAACCATCCACATTATTTTGCTAAGCCTCTAAATCAAGATATTAATTTTTAAAGGCTTAAATTAATTTTTAAAAGGCTAAAAATGAATTTCATTTTTTTTCCACTAAAATAATTCTAATAATTAAAATAAAAATCAGAAAAATATAAAATTTATTTCTCTAGGTTTCCTGACCTTAGGGGGATTTAAGAAAAGATAAAATTAATTTTTAATATTTTATATCTATTTAAAACTCTAGAACTTAAAATAATTCTAATAATTAAATTAAAACTCAAAAAATCATGAAATTTGGTCCAAGTGGTCCTCTGGTCTAGGTCTACCTCCAATAAAAATTTCAAAGTTAGAGGTCTTGTTTTGGACAAGTTATTGAATTTTCTTTAACAATTTCTATTTTTGCATAAGAATAAATATAAATTAAATTAAAATTAAAAAAATCACATTTTCTCCTCTAATATTTAATTAACCCATAAGTGGGGTGACATAAAAATTTTAAAGTCATTTTGATTAAATTTAGTGAATTATGAAGTGATAAAGCCGTGAGGGCAAAATTATAATTTTAAGAAATTTAGCCTTAATCAATATTTAGGCTTAATTAAAATGGGAAAAAGGCAATAAATGATCTTAATTATTATGTTTGAATGTTTGAGATATAGAAGGGTAAGTGGTAGAAACTCATTTCATCTTGCCTTATTAAAAAACAAAATTTATGATTTAATTAATCATCATAATTTGGAAGAAAATTAAATTAAAAAGAGCCTTAAGATTAGGGGTTGATTTTGGGAGTTAGCATTCCACTAATTTAATACCCCTTCATTTGATGTTTAAATGATAATTCAATATTTTGATAAGAATCATAATCATGTAGGTCATTTAAATTCCTTTTTAAAGACCTAAAAATACCTAATAAAATCTTAAGAGCTTAATAGTGGACTAGGTCTAATCAAAATTTTCTTTAAAGAGGTTTAGAAAAGAAAACATAATTTCAATTAGTTGGAAGCATTACAAGCCCAATTATGAAATTAATCAGCTAAACTCCTTTAAATGGATTAATTTTTCCGCAAAGAAATTTCACTCACATAATTCCTATGTAAAAGTACCAAATGATAACTACCCCGCCTTTCGGGATGATTAAAACATTGGCTCACTAAGCACAAGGGTATGAAAATGGATGAATCATTTAATAATTATGATAAGTTCAAATGAACTCAAGGAAGCTCATAAGGATTATGAAATGTCCAGGTATCCCCTAGATCCGTTTCACAAATCTTTTGGACACCTTGTAGAACAACTGGACCTATTGTATCTATTAAATTAAAAATATCTCTCAAATAAACAAATAAGATCCACCAAGTTATTACATGGGACTTTGTAAGCTTGTGACGAACATATCCATAGGTTTTACTTTCCTGTAAATTATAAATATTTATTGCATGAATACTAAAGTTTCAGGTGGAGATGACGGGAAGACCTAGCTGGTATGCTTTTATGTTAATGCAATTTACTCTACTGCACTCTACTGCACTTTCTTTCCTTGAAAATTTGCATGCTAAACATTATATCATCCTGCATGAAAACTGAAACCTTTAGGATAGCCACAAAATTGAGACTAAAAATCAAAATTACAAATTAAAAATGAAGACAAGATAAAATTCACTGCCACAACATTCAAAAATATAAAACAACTCAAAATTTAATCACAAACAAAACAAAAATCATAATTCTAACTAAATTAAAACATCTCGTTGGATGATTGGGAATCTCTTGGAGGAGGTAACCTATGTTTTGCTAATAGGATTTTCCCACAGTCTAAATGAAAGTATGGAACTCATTAAGTTGACTTTAGTAAATTCATTTGGACTAAGTGAATCTAATGAAAATAGTGGTGCCGGGATGATGGATGTGTGGGATCTTAGCTGGTGTTGTTATAATCACTTTTAATGTTCCCCTAATAAAACATTAAAAACCTCACATTAAATATTTCCAAAAGATGACACTTCTCTTCGCTCTTCTAATTGACACTTCTTTAAACTAAACCTGATACGATGAGGAGCTTGGAGCATGCATGGTGGGCAGCACGACCATCTTCAACAGCAAAACTCATTAAAAATTAAAACAACAAGACATAGGACTTCAAGGCAGCTTGCTTAGTGCAGCATAAATCCTCACATTATTTCTTTAGGCCTTTGCATAACCATGTTGTGCAACATAAGTCCTAACTCATTTTAGATTTCTGAGGTTGTCGTCGGATACGATATAAATCCTCCTATCTTCAAGGCCATTCATATGATCAGTATCAATTGAATGTAAGTCCTAAATAATAAATTTGACACGATGAAACATCAAATAAATATCCTAAATCAAAGCCAAATCATAGGATAGTTTGGGAAGATATCAAGATTTTCTTGGATCCATGTCCTTCCCTTAGCCTTCTATCCTTGGATTATGACAAATGAAATTTTTCGAAATTTAAGCCATTCATCTATTGAATTTCCGACTATCACATTTTCTTTGAAAACCTTGCATTTGGAAGTCATGAATATAAATATTTCCTCATCTATATCAAGTGTTTTCTTAGGTGACTTCGGTTTATCTAAGATGTAATTAACTATAGGGGCTTGCCCTTATAGGAAACTTAAAGACCCCAGATTAATATAAACCCTATCTCATTCCTTCATATTAGATAGGGGAAATTGTTGGTCAATAGTGGTTCACAGACCAACGGATGTCATGAATTCCTTAGTTTATTTGATTAAACCTCACCCCAAGCAATGTATCTATTCTTCGGGATGGATTCATGTATTGTGATGAAGCAATTGATTATTTAAACTGACGTTTGTATGAGATCAGTTTGATTTTGTATTTTTAAAATAAAATTTTTTTAAAATCCATATATATTAAAAATAAATCAAAATTCTATTTTATAAAACTATGTTTTAAACATCTTCAAAAATTTCAACAACAAAATTTAAACGGCCGACAGATTTCTGGCGACTCCGCTGGGAATTTAGTTTATCTCTTCATTAAGATCAGGAAATACTATATTAATATATTGGTAATGTGCTCATATCCTTCATGCCAGATTACTGTTCTTCTGTTGACATACTTCACCCATTTCTTTCTTGGGAGAGTATGGTCAACTCCTCTGTCTATCAGGACCGTCTATTCGGTCACTCCTAAACAGAAGGTTTCAAGAATCTTTAGGTTTTCCTTTTGATCTTGTGGGGTTAGACCCCTAATAGGTGTGTCGGCGAGCAAATTTTACTAGGACAATCTGTGTTGTGAAGGGAATCTCTGACAGGGTCCCCTACTTCACTTCCTTTTTGTATCTCTCAGGTTCAATCTTGTCTTTGGTAGATTGACCCACTCTTCCTTAAATCTTAAGAATCTTTTTAACAAATATATGAAAACATAGAAAAATGAAATAAAAAGATAATAAAATATCAAAATGAAGTGAAATTCTGTCAAGTTCACATAACAACCTTTTTCATAGTGTTTGCACTATGATGACAAGGTTTTTGGCCCTCACTAACCTTCGGAATGCTTCTCTTGATAGTTTAAGCTGTGAACCCATACACTAACTTTCTCCTGCAAATTACCCTCCTCCCGCGAGGCCCGTCTTGCAGCACCAATGATCCAGTTTGGGACCGGCATTAGTGAGTTTGAAGTCGTACTCAGAAAAGCCTCATTCGTGTTCATGAAAGTTGCACTCCTTATGTTCAAGAACTGTCAACTGAGTTCGATCTAGACTCTCACAAAGATTTCCCTTCTTCTAAGAAGGTGAAAGTAACCACTGTTCCCGTCATATCCATTGTCTCAGTGCCAAGGAGAGTTGTTACCTCTACCGCCACTGACTTCACTGTCATTACACCTACTTTCCATCTGCTAAAGGGAAAGAAATTCTGTGTGAAGATAGTTTTGATGATACCTTTCTTGCCCCACCATCAGTCTTCGAGATTGGCTAGAGTTCTAGACCTCCCCTAACAATCAAATCTCAAAGAAGAAACCGCAACTGCAGGATTCACAAGGCCGCCAGGGCACAAGTTACAAGTCTATCAGCAATTGATGAGATTCCTCAACATGAGGAACTCATTTTATAGGATACCTCTCCTCTTCTTCGAGGTAGTTGGTTCCACCCATTAGCTGACACTACTGGAGATGAGAGCCTCCATAGGATTGATGCTACACTTCCAGCACCGCACAGTCGTGATAAGGTGAGGGAGAGGCCCACACCTATCACCTGAGTTCACACTCTTCTATGAAGGTTGTCCAAAATAGAAGGTTGTTCTGTCGCTAAGCTTCTCAAGAGGATGGTTAGTGAAATATCCCCTGAAATTAAGGATGAAATTATAAAAATTGAAAGACCCGTTCGAGTTTCCTTCAAACACTATCTAGGAAAACGTGTTGATCCAGCTGCTGCAGATGATACTACTGCCATTCCTACACCTGCGATAATCCGGTCAGTCAAGTCCCGCCTAGGCCCAAGAGTTCCAGCTGCCATTGATCATAAGGAATCAAGAAAGAGAATGAACAAGAGAGGATAATTCTCCTTTGTACATGGTCTGCACTTTAGGGAGCACACTTCCCCTCGTTACCCCGATGTCCCCGCCAAGACACCTCGTCTCAAGGCGTCGACTTTTAAGAGAAAGGTGTGGTTACTGATCCACTGAAAATTTGATACCTATTTAATGTCCATTTCATACCTATTTTTGATGATATTCCACTTTAAAGAAAGGTATTTTTCATTATTTCATGCAGGTACAATGTTTTTAGGCCTTTGGAGCAAAAGGAAGTGAAAAAGAGCAAATTTGGAGCAAAATCGAGCAAAAGTCCATTTTATTGAATTAACACTGAACGGCGCTGTCACCAGCATTGGACCACGCCAATTTACAGAAACTTTAGACTAGAGGCGAAAAATAGCACTGCACGACACCCTATCCTGTGCTGGACCGCGCCCTATCCCGATTTCAAACTAGATTCAATGTATTTGGACGGATTTTGGAGGGATGCTTGAAGAAACTCTTGGGAAATCAGTTATGGCAGGATTTAAACTATTTTGGAGTTAAATTTAGTGAGGGGAAGAGAGTTTAGAGTTTAAGGGAGTGAAGAGTAACTGTGTCTTTTCATTTTATTTAGAAAATCTAGGGTTTGTGTGTTATCTTCTAAGGAGTGTAAGAGGAGAGGGAAAGTGAGAGATTTCTTCTTACAAAGAGAGAATTGTGTGTTATTATGAAGAAAGAAGAGGAGTCAAAGGAATTTCTTGAGATTCACTTGTGGAAGAGTTTGAGATAAGTTGTCATTTCTTTACTCTGTTTGTATGACGTTGCTTTTATATATAAAATCCATGTTTTTTCATCCTTTCCTCATGAGTCTTGAGTAGATTTCTTTTTCTTCCTCCTTTTCATGTGATGTGTTGATGTTGTGATATGGAAATGATGTGTCGATTTATTATGGAGAATTTATGATGACATTTTCACTTTGTACTTCATTTACTTTTTGATCTGGCCAATTAAATTGTTAAAACTTGTTGGGAAACATATGTTCCAAAAGGATTATGAGTTCCACAACAAAAGTGAAGGTCACATTCAATGTACATGATGAGTGACATAGTTCATGGGGGTTGAGTGCAAATAAATAGGGAAATATAGTTTGATGGGCATAGAATTCAGGATTTTAAGTGACAGGCTGAAATCCCCAATTTGTTCTTAGGGTTTGGAAACCAAAGTGAGAGTTAGCCTTCAAGCGAAGGGAAGTGGGAGCTCTAGAGTGAGAGCCAGTATCCTCCCAGCCTAACCACGAATTTGGGGGCTGAACTTAGAATTAGCCAATTTTTTTATGCACTTAAAAAGGGTAAAGAACATGAATTCTCCTATTTGGCACAATACATTTGCATCACTGATCTATGTCACAAAAATCATCATATTACTTTTGGAAAGGACGAAGATTCTTTCTTACAACTGAACATTGTTATAAATTTAGCCTTGTGTTAGTTTAACTTACCAGAAAGTTAGAACGTACTTTGGTAGAATTAGTAACTACAACTGTTTGTTCCTATTTTAAGATTAGTAATAACTTGCAATTATGCTGTAATTCGAGAAATGATTTTGTGATACATTATACAATTAATTGCCTCCCAGTAGGATCGATATCCAGGACTCCACTAGAGCCCTGTATGACTTGAGCGATATGCATACTTGCGTCTAATTATGTGACTCAATAGAGAAAAACTAAATCAATATATAAATCAATCTAAGTTCATAAATTTTGGAAACTTTAAAAAGTTGCACCAATTTTTTTGTGTCGTTGCCGGGGAGGAAAGGTAACTGTTAAAATTAATTTTGTAGTATTTGAAAACTTATATTGAATTACAAGCAATAATTGTGTGTATGATTTTTTTAGTGTGCTTATTGTGTTTGTATGTGTAGTATCGGATCTATAGGTTTAGTGTCATACGATTCTGAATTAGAGCGTACTATTGGAAAAATTTAAAAACAACAAAAACAATCTGAAAATCCTCACAAAATGGCGAACAACTTAAACAATTAAAACAAAAATATACCAAGACCTTTAAGAGATTATGTTAATCCAACAACAGATGAAATTCACTTAACTAACCAAAACCCTTATGTTACTACTAATTCATTTGAGCTTAAAGCTGTTATTATCCAAATGGTACAGAATAATCAATTTGGAGGATCACATAATGAAGATCCTAACTTACATCTCACTAGTTTTCTAGAACTGTGTGATACCTTTAAATACGATGAAGTGTCGAACGATGCTATTAGGCTTAGACTTTTTCCTTTTTCATTAAGCGATAAGGCTAAAGCGTGGTTAAATTTGTTAGCACCTAGATCTATCAGAAATTGGGGAGAACTTTCACAAAAGTTTATGTCAAAATATTTTCCTCCTTAAAAAATTGCTAAGCTGAGGAATGATATCACATCTTTTAGCCAGTTTGATAGAGAATCCATATATGAAGCTTGGGAAAGATTTAAAGATATTATGAGAAAATGTCTACATAATGTTTTACCATACTGGTTAATAATTTAATCATTTTATAATGGATTAGTGGGATTTTTGATATCGATTATCGATGCTGCTGTTGGTGGATCATTAATGTAAAAACCTTTTATGAAGCATATTTGTTAATTGAAAAGATGGCTAATAATAATTTTCAATAGCCCTCTGAGCGGGTAAATCTTAAGAGAGTAGCTAGTATTCATGATTTTGATGTGATAGATATGATAGTCTCTCAAATTGCTGCACTTTCTAAGAAAATAGATCAATATGGAATGAATTATTCTCCAACACCCCCAATGTTAGAAGAAAATTCATCATGACAGATGATAGATTCTCAAACACCTTATGAAACCTTGAATGCTATAAATAACAAAGTCAATAATCCTTATTTAAATTTTTATAATCCTAGTTGGAAGAATCATCCGAACTTCAACAAGAATAATAACAATGTTGTTGTTAACCCGCAATGGGGAAACAAATGTATGAATCCAGTTGGAAATTCGAACAACCAAGTGTCGGCATATTTTTAGGTTGTGTGTTGTATTTTGAAAAGGGGGTCGCCTAACAGAAATTGTCGGCAAATTTTTAATTTTAAATTTAATTTAAATATATATATATATAATTTAGAAAGTAGCATTTGATTTTGAAAATAATTTTAAATTTGAAAATCTTAAGATATGAAATCAAACTGATCTCACATCCCGAATAGTTTACATAAACGAGCACCGCACCACAAGCCGTGTATCTACCCCGAAGAATAGACACACTGCTTGGTAATGGGGCTCGATTAAATAAACTAGAAAGGTTTGTGACATCCGTTTGGCCTGCGAACCAATTTTATAAGCCAACAAATTCCCCTGCTTAATATGAATACATTAAACAGGGTTTATATTACTCGGGTTCTTAAAATTCCCTATAAGGGCAAGCCCTATAGTTAATTACATCTTAAGTGACGGGAATCACCTAAGAAAACTCTCGATAATAATCAGTAGTTCTACTCTCAAGAATTTCAAAGTTTAAGTTTTCAAAGGATTGAATTTTGGAATTTCAATAGGGAATGGATCAAGTTTGGAACATTTTGTTTTGGGAATTCAAAGGAAGAAAGGTAGGTGAAATCACCGATTCGAAGCGAACTTCGGTAATTTCCTAACTATCCTATTGTTTGGCTTGGATTTATGAAAGTCCTAATGTATATTTAGTATTTCAATCTTGCCAATTTTAATTAATTTAGATTTATATTGTATGATAAAATCATACAAATAGCCTTGAAGATGTGAGGGTTTATGTCATATCGGATGACTACCTCGGAATCTAAGACCGGTTAGGGCTTAATTTACATGACATGATCATGCAAATGCCTAACGAAGAGTTGAGGATTTATGTTGCACTAGGCAAACTACCTCGAAATCCTATGGCTTTGTTATTTAATTCTAAGAAGGTTTTGCTGAAGTAGACTCAGGTTTTGCTGATGACGATGGCCGTGCTGCCCACCATGCTCCGAGCTCCTTGTTGTTGCAGAGATTTAGTTATAGAAGTCATAAATCAGGAGATGAGAAAAGTGTTTTGGTTTATAGAAAATCTTAATTTCCAAGTGTTTTTTATATTTCATTTAAAACAAAACTTAAAGTTGATTATAACAACACCGGTTAAGATCCCACGGTTCCATCCTTCCAGCATCGTTATTTTTATCGGATTCACTTAGTCCAGATGAATTTGCTAAACTCAATTGAATGAGTTCCACACTTTCATTTAGACCGTGGGAAATCCCGTTAGCAACACGTAGGTTACATCATCCGAGGTATTCCCGATCATCCAACAAGACGTTTTAATTTAGTTGTAATTGCAGTTTTATGTTCTGTTTGTGGTTAAATTTTGAGTTTTTTTATATTTTGAAATGTTGTGGTGGTGAATTTTATCTTGCAATGACTTTTAATTTAATTTTGATTTCAGTTTTAGGGACTATCCTAAAAGTGTAGGTTTTCATGCAACAGTTGTTTATCATGCAAGGAAAGTAAGTGCGATGCGATTAAATAAATTGCAATAAAGTAAATTACAATAAAATAAAAGCGTACCTGGAGGGTCTTCCCGTCATCCCAAGCTGCACTCAAACACAATTTTGAATATTTAAACAAGTTCCTAGGTAAAGCTAAGGGAAGGGTTATGGTTTTCTACCAAATTCCTAATCCTATAGCTAGTCATTTCCTATGAAGTCTAGGTTCTTGTGTTTTGGTTTGAGGACGATTTTCTTCATCAAAGAACAATTAAGTTCAATTGTTCTTATAAATATCCTATCATATTGAGGAAGTGCTTAAGAAGAATCTTAAACATCTTTTCAATATTGCTAGAATTGTTTTAAGTCCAAATGAATTCAATTATACAAATGAATTAATCGTCCGAGAATTCAATTTTTGTTATCTTGCTCAGTGAACTAGGATATTTGAATATCCTATAAGTGAAGTAACATTTCATTTAACGTTCTGTTTATGAGTTATGATAACCAAAGCTTTCGAGGGCAAATTGGTGTTCAAATGGTTTCTGATTTAATTTAATTTCAGTTATCGGGTTTAAATTTGGAATAGTGTTCAAGTTGCTTTATTTTGAATTTCTTTATGTCTTAGGTGATGTTATTTTTTTTAATTTAACTTTAATTTAATTTAATTTAGTTTAGTTTCAATTTTGATTCAATTTAACTTGATTTTAATTTTAACTTGATTCTATTATTTAATTTAATTTAATTCAATTTAGTTTGATTTGATATGAATTAATTTAATTTAATTTAACTTGTTTTAATTTAATTTAATTTAATTTCCTTTAATTTAATTTAATTTAATTTAATTTAATTTAATTTAATTTAATTTAATTTAATTTAATTTAATTTGATTTAATTTGATATGTTTTAATTTAATTTAATTTAATTTAATTTAATTTGATTTAATTTAATATGTTTTAATTTAATTTAATTTAATTTAATTTAATTTAAATTTTAATTTAATTTTACTTTTAATTTTAATTTAATTGAAGTTTTAAAAGGGTTTAATTTAAATAATTTAAATTTAATTTAATTTAATGATTAAGTCTTTTAGCATTTTAAATCTTAAACTTGGATTATCATTTTAATTAGGAATTAAATATTATGGAGATGATTAATTTAGGGATTCTTAAATTAAAGAACAAATCTCTTCCTAATAATATCTCTATTCTAATAATTCCAATCTTATTATTCTTCAAAATTTAATCAATTATTTAATTAAGGTTTATTTTAATTATTTTTAAATAGTTTAATAGGTTTCTACCCTTTAATTATTTAAATTTCAATCATCCAAATCAGATTAAGATCAAATATTTTACTCTTTAATTTTATTAAGCCTAAAGTTTTAATTAAAGATTAAAATTTTAATTACCATTTTGCCCCTTCAAGCTTAATAATTTCATAACTCACTAAATTGAGCTTAAATGAACTTGAAATTTTTATGTGACTTCACTCATATGTCAATAAAGACATAAGAGGAGAAAATGTGATTTTTTTCTGTATTTAATTTATTTATGTAATTATTTTCGGTGGAAAATAGAGATTTCCAAGGAAAATTTCATAATACGACCAAGAAAAAGTTTCTATCCTTAAGAAAATTATGGGACATTTCTAATGACCAGAGGACCACTTGGACCAATTTTGGTGATTTTTTGAATTATATTATTTTTATTATAATTATTTTAAATTTTGGAGTATTAAATAATTTTAAAATAAAATAAAGGTTGAAAAATGAATTTTATATTTTTCAAAAATCTCTCTAATATCAAAGAAATCAGAGAATCAATTTTTACAATTTTCTGATTTTTCTTTGATTTATTAGAATTATTTTAGTGGAAATGCTAAAAAATACATTTTTTTAATTTTAAAATTACCTTAGGGCTTTAAAATTTAATATCTCATCAAATAGACCTAAGAAGAATATGGGGTTTGTTCCTAAGTGATTAGAATTCAAAATGTCACATTTTAGTGAATTTTATTATTTTTGTGATTTTTATTATTTTTTTAATTATTAAAATATTAAAATAATACAAAAAATGAACTTTTTTAGAAAATTGAAATTTTAATTTTCTTAAATTCCCCTGATATCAGAGAGGCTCCAAAACCAATTTGGTGAATTTTTGAAAAGTATTTTGAAAGTTATGAATTTTTAAAGTTTAAATTGGCTAAATGGCTTAATCAACCCATTTAGTGTGGCTAACCAAGTCCAATTAACTTCAAATTTTTATGGTGGGTTCCTCTGATCCTAAAGGTCAGTGGAGAATTGATTTCAAGTCAATTTGATGTATGATTAGCTCTAATTAATTAAGGACCTATTTTGGGTGTTTAGGCCAATTAGGGTTATTCCAAGTGAATTAATTCAAAACCTATTTTTCCTAGGGTTTTCTGGTCATAAGAAACATCACCAAATTTTTCTAGAATTTATTTCACAACATGCTAATTATTGGATTTAAAATACTCAAAACAGCAACATGAATTTGAAAAATCAATAATTTCTCATAGGGATGGCCTCTGACTTTGGAAAATTCAAGGAATGTTCCCAAATTCAGAGGCTTCAAAAGCCCTATGGTCTCATGCCATGGTGAATTTCCTATATGCATGGAGAATTAAAATAATGTAGAGGGTAAATAAATCATTAAAAATAAAATACTTGATGAAATTAAATGATTTCTTTTCCACATTATTCTCCTCTGTTCACAGAGCAAGAGAGTATTTTTATTTTATTTTTCTGATTTTTCTACACAAAGTTATGCATTTTTGAAGTTTAGGGAATTAAATAAATCAAAAAAAACCCTAATTTCCTACTTATCCACGCGGCGCCACGCCATCCTCGGCAGCTCTGAAACGCCGCGTGTCGCGCTGCCATTCGACTCCGACATCCAACTCAGCTCTCTGGGGGCCCGCTGTATCGTTCCATCTCCTCATCAGGCGCGATCCTGGCCGTCCGTCCGCGCGTGTATAGAATGAACGACATCCGTTCATCGTCCCCAAGCGTCCTCACCCGAGAGCCGTCCACACTAAAACCCTAAGAACTCACTCATTTCTCAATGATTTTCGTGTTCTTGTGCTCTATGGATTCATCTTGAGGAGACGAATACATCTATACGGTGATCATGCATTGAAATTAAGGCATTTGAAATAGAGAATCTCCAGAAGCTCGGGATAAAGAGTTAGCTCATACCTTTGCTCAGAGAAGTGTGGCTTCAATCCGAGGGCCGTGTCACCTTCGATTGGGTCCCGACGAAGCTCCGGATGAAGTCTCCCGACCTGGTGAATTGCCTAGGTATGATTTCGACCAAGCCCGATCACAAAGCTTGGAGTCTGGAACGGATGGGTGGCCCTGGAGAGGGGGCTTTTGCTGGTGGACTCCTTCCCTCGGTCTGGTGAAGGTGTAGGACCAATCAATTTGAGGATTGATCCACTGTGGAGAAGTGTCCTAGTTTTGGGTGGAATTTTGGCTGAGAAATTGGGCTCTGTTGGTGGGGATTAGGGCAAATTGTCACTGGGGATCAACTGCTCTAAGTATGGAGAGTGTTCTGGAACAATTTTGGCAGGGTTTCAGTAAGGTATGGTTCAGCACCTCTCATGGCCGAGAGGAGGTGAGGTTTAAATAGGAGAGGGTGGAGGGCCTCCCAGGGGGGTTTAAGGCTTGGGATCAGCTGCTCTTGGCAAGAGAAGAACAGCTGCAATGGCCACTGGGGATGGGGCAGCTCAGCAGGTGAGAATTCCAAGTTTGGGCTCACATGCGAGCTCTCGGCTCGGTGGTTTCCGGTGGTCGTGGTGGCCGGCCGGCCGGGTCGGTCACCCTCAAGGTCGTGGAGGTCGGGCTGGGGCTTAGTGCAGTTAATTGGCCATGGATATGTGTAAAGGAGTTGAATTGAAATGGAATGGGGGGAAGGCTATTTTGGGTTCAAATGAGTCAACCCACCTTTTTGGGTTTGGTGCACCCTTCCATGGCTGATTTAGGCTGAGGGAGGATCAGGTGAATCAGCTAGAAAAGGGTAGAGAAGTCACCATCCATGAATATTTTGATTAATCATGGATTAAGGTGAAGCATTAAAAGGGTTAAAACCTTTTTAAGGGGGCTTAAAAGAGGCTCCTCCTTTTGCCATTAATGGCTTGATCACATGTCAAACCTTCCATGGCTTCATGTGGCTTGTCCATGGCTTGCATGTGGCTTCATAGCTTGTCTTTGGCTTGGGGAAAAGCTTGGTCAATTTCATGAAAATGGAATTTGGAAATTTTGGTAATTTAGAAGTGATTTGATGGGATTTGGCATATGGCTTGATTTGGATTTATTTGATGATGGAATTGGAACTTAGGGAATGGCTTTGATTAAATGGATGGCAAATGGAAATGTCATGTGGGCTTTAGGGTAGATTTTGGGCTCTTTGAAATGGTTTTAGATGGGCTTTTAAAGTGATTTAAAGAAGTGGTTTTTTTTTATTTTAGGATGAGATTTTTGCAAAGGATTGGATCCAATAAGTGTTGAATTTAGTTTAGGAATGTTTCATGAATGATTTGGAATAAATTTGAAGTGTTTGGGCTAGGTTTGGGTTGGATTTGGACCTCTTTGGTGAATGGGCCAATGTAGGTCAAATTGGGCTAACTTGGGACAATGTTGGGCTAGGGTTGAAATTAATATAAAATAAATGTTGGGAAATGTTTATGGGAGTGTTTCAAAGAGGTTTTGGCTTTGGTTGGGTTTTGATTTTGGGGTTTGGGCTTATTTAGGTTAGGTTTGGGTTTAGGTCAAAATTGGGCCTTTTAGCTTTGGGTTGAATTTGAGTGGGGTTTGGGTCCAAATTTTGGGCAAATCATGTTAGTGTTTTGTTTGTCAGGATTCTAAGGAAGGTTTAGAAAAGATTTGGGGTTAATTGGAGTTGAATTGGGTTAGTTTGGATTAGGTTTGGGTCATGGGTCCAAATTGGGCTTAAGGCCAAAAGTGAAATTGGATTCAAATGTCAATCAAATTGGACTTGGATTTGGTCTAGATTGGTGTTGGGAATGTTAAATTGAAGTTTAGAATTGAATTGGACCAGAATTTGGGTCAATTGAGTAGATTTGGCTTGACATTGGGTTCACCTAGGGTTAAAATGGGTCAAATTAGGGGTTTTGACAAAAGTGGGGTAAATTGACAAAATTGGCCCATGGTGTAGTTGAACAAAATGAAATTGGGAATATTTGGGATTTTGTGAAATTTTCTGGGAATTTTCTGAATTTTTGGATTTTTGGGTCAAGAGGGGTATTTTGGGTATTTGGAGGGTATTGGGAGGTATTTTTGGAATTTTTGGTATTTTTGGGTATGGATGATCAATTTGAGTAATGTGCGAATGTTTGGGATTGGTTTTGAGAAATTTTGGGTAATTTAGGTGATTTTGCAAATTTTGGGTATTTTCAAGGGCTTTGGGTAGGTTAAGCAGGTGTAGGGTCCCGGGAGTCGAAAATTGAAAATTTGGAAAATTGAAGATTGGGTAAATGTAAGTGGAATAAAATCATTTTGGTTGAGCCATGAAGCCATATCAAGCCCACATGAGCCATGAAGGGACTCATTTGAGGCATCCACTATGTTGTTCATAACCCTCTTAGCCAAGGGCTTAGGGGTTAAGGACCATCCATGTGAATCACCTACATGAGCCAGGAGGTCATGTTGGGTATGGGTGTGGTTTTAGGGGGTGTGTGAAAGTGTGGTGTATAAGTGTAGTGTATAAGTGTAGTGTGTGTGTAATTCAACCCTTCACCAGACCAGGCCACCCAGGGCAGTCCTAAGGCCAAAGAGTCCTATAGGAACTCATCCTTGAAACTTCCACATTTGGTTTCAACCCTTTAGGTGATTAGGGGTCTACAGTCAAGTTTGTGGAGTTTGCAGGGAGTTATGAAGTGGTTTGAATTTCTAAGTGGTGGGTCCCAATTCTAATCCTTTAGGATAGTCAAAGGAAAAGCCTAAGGCTAGATCCTAAGTACTAAAAAGAAGAAGAAAAGACCTCATTAAAAATGAGGTCAACACCAAGGAAATACCAATTTTAGACCTTCTTATCCTTCTGATATTATTAGTAGCCCTCAATTTAACAAAAAGAAGTTGTCTACTAAAGAAATAATTCTGAATATGGGTAATTAACTTCAAGCTCAAAATGTTGCGATGAAGAACATTGAGAATCAATTGTCACATTTTTATTGCGCTTAATAATAGACCTTCTAGAAATCTTCCTAGCAATGTTGAGATCAACCCAAAAGATCAAAATAAGGAGCAAATTAAGGCTATTCAACTAAGGAGTGGAAAAGAATTGGAAACAAGAGTACAAAAAGAAGTTAAAGTTGAAAGAGAGGAAGTGAACAATGAAAAAGGTTCTAATAGGATGTATCCAGACTTAGAATATCCGATTGAACCAATGAAGATAACTGTATAAAAGTCACCTCCTTCGTTTCTTCAAAGACTAAAAAAACGGAACAGGGATAAAAGATTTGTAAAGTTTTTGGAAATTCTTAAAAAATTAACAATTAATATTCCCATTGTTGAAGCATTTGAGCAGATGCCTGATTATGAAAAGTTTATGAAGGATATTCTTAAAAAGAAAAGAAATTTCAAACACCACGAGACTGTTGCACTTAGCAGTGAGTGTAGTGCAATTATTTAGAAGAAGCTTCCTGAGAAAATTAAAGACCCTGGTAGTTTCACTATCCCATGCGCTACAGGTGAGAAGTTTTTTGGAAGAGATTTATGTGATATGGGAGCTAGTTTTAATCTTACGCCTTTATCAAATTTCAAAAGATTGGGAATAGGAGAAATTTCAGCTACATCTGTGACTCTTCAATTAGCTGATCGTTCTATCACTTATCCTAAAGGAGTTGTGGAAGATGTGTTAGTGAAGGTGAATAAATTTATCTTTCCTGTGGACTTTATTGTATTAGATATGGAGGAAGATAAAGAAATTCCTATTATTTTGGGAAGATCATTCCTTGCTACTGGGAGAGCTATGATCGATGTTTAAAAAGGAGAATTAACTATAAGAGTTAATGATCAAGAGGTAACTTTCAATATTCTGAAATCTATGAAATACCCTTCAACTGAAAAAGATGATTAGTGCTTTCGAATGGAAATCTGCGATTATTTGAGAAAAGATCATTTTAAAGAAGTATTTAAAGAGAATTTGGAATGTGAGGATGAAAATGAAAGTGAACGTGAAGATGACTTGGATGATATGAAGAACGAAAAGTTAGAATATGTTCAGGAAAGATTTGAAAGATTGGATACTATAGAAAATAAAGATAAAATTTTAATTCCATCTATCATTAAACCCCTGAACTTGAGCTTAAAATTCTTTGTAATCATTTGAAGTATATGTTTTTAGGAGAATCATCTACCTTAGCAGTTATTGTATCTTCAGATTTAAATGAATATCAAGAAAAAAATTTATTTGACGCCTTAAAAAGATACAAAAAGGCTTTTGGTTAGTCCATAACAGTTTTAAAGGAATTAGTCCATCAATATGTATGCACAGAATTTTGTTGAATGAACAACATAAAGCTAGAGTTGATCCACAAAGGTGACTGAACTCAATAATGAAAGAAGTGGTTAAAAAAGAGATTTTAAAGTGGTTAGATGCTGGAATTATATATCCCAATTCATTGTGTTCCTAAGAAGGAGGAGTGACTGTTGAAGTAAATGAACAAAATGAAATAATGCCGACAAGATAAGTCACTGTTTGGCAAATATGTATTGATTATAGAAAGTTAAACGTCGCCACCAGAAAAGATCACTTCCCTATACCTTTTTTAGACTAAATGCTAGACAGACTTGCTAGACACAATTATTATTGCTTTTTGGATGGATATACCGCTTATCACCAAATATCTATTGCTCCTGAGGACCAAAAGAAGACTACATTTACTAGCCCTTATGGAACTTTTGCTTTTAGAAGAATGCCCTTTGGATTATGTAATGCATCTGTAACATTTCAAAGATGTATGATGTCTATATTTAGCAAATTAATAGATGATGGAATAAAAGTGTTTATGGATGATTTCTCAGTATTTGAAGATTCATTTGATGCATGCCTATGAAACTTTGAAAAATTTTTAAAGGTATGTGAAAAAATAAATTTAGTGCAAAACTGGGAAAAGTGTCAATTTATGGTTGCAGGAGGAATTGTGCTTGGGCATAAAATATTTGAATATGGCATGGAAGTAAATCCTGCGAAGATTTAAATTATAGAAAAACTACCACCTCCAACAACAGTGAGAGGGGTAAGGAGCTTTTTGGGGCATGTAGGATTCTACAGGCAATATATTAAAGATTTCTCAAAAATTACTAAGCCTCTATGCCAACTGTTGGAAAAAGATAAGAAGTTTAATTTTAATGATGGATGCTTAAAAGCTTTTGATTTATTAAATAAAAAATTAATCGCTACCCCTATAATAGTTTCGCCTGACTGGGAGAAACCATTTGAATTAATGTGCAATGCTAGCGATTATGCTATTGGAGTGGTTTTATGGCAAAAGCATGAGAAAATGTTTTAATTTATATACTACACTAGTAAAACTCTTACTGATGCTCAAATTAATTACACTACTACAGAAAGAGAGTTATTAGCTATCGTTTATGCCTTTAAAAAATTTAAATCTTACTTAATTAGAGCTAAATGTATAGTGCATACTGATCATTCTGTTATTAAATATTTAAAGCAAAAGAAGGATGCTAAACAAAGACTGATTCGATGGATGCTTTTAATGCAAGAATTCAATTTTGAGATGGTTAATAGAGAATGGGTCGATAATCAAATAGCTGATCATTTATAAAGACTTGAACAACCTAATTTGGCTGAATTTGAAAAGGAAATAATGGAAAATTTTCCTGATGAGCAGTTGATCTACCTAAAAAATATCCATTTTTATGTCTTATTTATGATTCAATTCTTAAGGATATTATGCTTTAATGAAAGGTATTCTCATATTTTTTGATTTAGATGATTAAAAAGAGTCCCAGAAAGAAAAAGAAGGAAAAAGGAGAAAAAAGGAGCAAAAATGGAGCTTATGGAGCAAATTTTGGAATTATTGGCCTGACGCCTAGGCGATAGAGTCCGGCGCCTAAGCTCCAGTTTGATACAGACGCTGTTAAGTTTTTTTGATGACTTTGGGGAGTTATTTTGATGGTGTTAAGAAGTTATTGGAGCTTATAGAAGACTGGAAGTTACTCCTAATATATAGGACATGTGATACAATATATTTGGACACAAGGAAAAGGTCTAGATCACGAAGAGGTGTGACCCAAAGTGAAGAGGTGCGAAAGACCTAGTCACGGAGTCCGGCGCCTAGGCGTGACGGTTACCTGCTAGAAGATACATTGAATATGGATGAATTTTGAAGAGGTGCCTTAAGAAACCCCTGACCAAATTTAGAGCTATATAAATAGGAGCCCCTTCTACAGAGAAAATCACACCAAACCCCCCTCTAAGTATACATACCCACTTTAGCATATTCTCTCTCATCTCTAATTTAATTTAGACTCTTCCATACTTAGGGTGCCACTTTATTTTGTATCTAGTGAATTATTTTGAGTGTTTATTGTGTGTAATTGCTGTTGGAGTCTTTCATCATTGCTTTGGAGTCAGTAGAAGTCAGCGGAGCTCTTGAAGGAACACTTTAGATAAGTATTTGTACTTTGGTTCAAAGTTTTATAAATATGTTTTGTTGTGTTATTTTAATGAGTTCTGAGTAGTTAGTTATCTTTCTCCTTTCAACTATGAAAAGTTTATAAATTAATTAAATTTCATAGGAGAATTAAATATAAAATATTTTAAAATATTGTGATGATATTAATACCTGATCATAGTTTACTTTTTAATTGGCTATTTAATTTGTTAAAACCTGTTGAAGAATTTTGAGACCTATCCGGAGATAAATTCTTAACTAGTAGATATCACATGAATCCTTAGGTAATCTCAGGCTATACACGGATTGTTTAAGGTGAGGTGCAAATAAATAGGAAGATAATTAATTAGTTTTTAGAGTGACATACTAAATTCTAATAATTTGGTTTATAAAAAGGTAACGGGTCACTGGTAGGGCCGACCATAGCCACCCATGGACATCTAGTAATGTGAGCCTAGGTTAACCCATTCTACTAATAAAACATCCTGAGCCTATCTATAGATTAGTCAATGTCCTTTGCACCTGGAACAAAGGGTAAAGAATAGGAATGCTTCTATTTGGCACAATACCATAATCTTAATTCCCTTCAAAAGATAATTAATCTATAATTCTTGGATTAGTTGAAAAAGGAGCAAGTCGTTTTTATAGTTGCATAGAATTTTAATTACTACTTACTGCTTCCTTTATTTTAGTAAGAATTATTATTTGAATATATATATAAAAAAGAAAGTATATATAATTTGCATAAGAAAATTTTAAAATATTATTTATATATTTTACTTTTTATTTCACTATCCCTGTGGGATCGATAACCACGACTCCACTAGAGCCCTGTATTACTTGAACGATATGTATACTTGTATTTAAAATTGTGACTTTTAAAAATAAAATTTAAATATAAAATAATAAAAGTAAACCTCGCACATCAAGTTTTTGAAGCCATTTGCTGGAAATTAAAAATTCTAAAAAGTGGTATCAAATTCTTGTATTTTAAAGCATTTATAAAGTCGCATCACATCAAGTTTCTGGCACTGTTGCTGGGGATAGAAGAATATAAAAAGTAGAAAGATAAGATAAAGGAAAACATAAAAACAAAACATAAAAAACAAAAATATTTTCTTTAAATTCTTATGCATAGTTCTGGATCTGAAGGATTACTACCTTTTGATTCTGAATTAGAAAGAACAGTTAAAAGAATTAAAAAAGAAAACAAATTTCAAAACATCATAAAATGGCTAACTTACATAATAATAATCAAAATCCAATCGAAATTAATGAACAAAATATTTATAAACCATTAAGGGAATATGCAAACCCTATAGCTGATGAACTTCATGTTAGTATTCAAATTCCAGTTGTAGATGCTAATTCTTTTGAGCTTAAACCTTATATTATTCAAATGGTTCAAAACAATTAATTTGGAGGAACACCTAATGAGGATCCAAATTTATTCCTTACTAGTTTTTTAGAACTTTGTGTTACCTTTAAATATAATAATGTTTCTGATGATGCTATTAGGCTTAGACTCTTTCCTTTTTCCTTAAAAGATAAAGCAAAGATGTGACATAATTCATTAGCAACTTGTTCTATTAACACATGAGCATATATGACACAAAAATTTCTTGCTAAATATTTTCCTGCTTCTAAAACTGCTAAATTGAGAAATGATATTACTTCATTTACTCAATTTGATGGAGAAACAATTTAAGAAGCTTGGGAAAGATTTAAAGAACTATTAAGAAAATGCCCTCATCATGCCTTACGAGATTGGTTAATTATTCAAACAGTTTATAATGGACTTATTGGATCACTTAGATCAATTATTGATGTTGCTACTGGTGGTTCTTTAATGGCTAAGACATTTGAAGAAGTCTACACCTTAATTGAAGAAATGACTAATAATAATTTTCAATGGCCTTCTGAAACGGTTAATCCTAAAAGAATGACAAGTATTCATGATAATGATGCCTTTTCTATTTTAGCTTCACAAGTGGCTGCGATATCTAAGAAATTAGATAATTTTTCTATTAATATATCGCATTTAAGTAATGATAATCCTGCAAATTCTGATGATTCTCAAACAATGGAAACTTTGCAAGCTATTGCTAGTAAAACTAATAATCCTTATTCTAATTATTATAGTCCTGGTTGGAAAAATCATCCTAATTTTAATTGGAGTAATGGACATCAAGTCAATCCAAAATGGAACAATCAAGGAAATTCAAACTATAGACTAACTTATCCTTCTGGTTATAACAATCACCAGAAAAAGTTGTCTGTAGAAGAATTGATCTTGCAACTAAGCAATCAGCTACAAAGTTAAAACACTGCTATTCGTAATATTGAGAATTAGATGGGTCAAATTGCTAATTTCATTAATTACATACCTCAAGGAACAGTACCTAGCAATGTTGAAATTAATCCTAAAGGATTTGGAAAAGAACATGAACAAGAAAAGGCGTACAACTGAGATTGAAAAAGAGAAAGAAGTTGAAGAGATTGAAAAACCTAAAGATACCCTTTCTCCAAGTAAAGATCATACTGTTGTACCTATTGAAGTGGGAGTTGAAAGACCACCACCACCTTTTCCTCAAAGACTTAAACAGCAAAAGCTTGACCATCAATTTTTTAAGTTCTTTGAAATTTTTAAGAAACTTACCATCAACATTCCTTTTGCTGAAGCTTTGGAGCAAATGCCAAGCTATGCAAAATTTATGAAGGATATTTTAAGCAAGAAGAGAAAATTTGAATCTTATGAAACTGTTGCATTAAGTGAAGAATGTAGTACAATAATTCAAAAGAATTTACCTCAGAAACTTAAAGATAGTAGAAGTTTCACTATACCATATGCTATTGGAGAAAAACTTTGTGGAAAAGCCTTATGTGATTTAGGAGCTAGTATTAATCTCATGCCATTTTCAATCTTTCGAAGGTTAGATTTAGGAGTGATTTCTCCTACCACTGTAACTCTCCAGTTAGCTAATCGATCGATCACTTATCCTAAAGGAGTTATAGAGGATGTTCTTATTAAGGTAGATAAATTTATCTTCCTTATAGATTTCATTGTTCTAGATATGGATGAAGATAAAGAAATACCTATCATTTTAGAAAGACCTTTTCTAGCTACCAGTCGAGCTATGATTGATTTGCAAAAAGGAGAATTAACGATGAGAGTTAATGATCAAGAGATAACATTCAATTTTCTGAAATTAATGAGGTATCCTGGAAAAGAAAAATGCTATCAGATGGATATTTTTTATTATATGATTGAAAAACATTACCAAGAAAGATGTGAGGTCATCTTTTATGTTAAATATGAAGAATCTATGCTATAAGATGAGTCATTAAATGAAGAAAACTCATTTGAAGAAGCTTATTATATTCATGAAAATTAGGAAATTTAAGACACAACTACAAATGATATATTATTACCCTCAATTGAAAAAGCCTCTGAACTGGAACTAAAAATGTTACCTGCACATTTAAAGTATGCATTTCTTGGAGATTCATTAACTTTACCTGTGATTATATCTTCAGAATTAAGCAAAGATCAAGAAGAAAAATTAATTAGAGTTCTGAAGAATTATAAGAAAGCTTTTGGTTGGACTATTGCAGATATAAAAGGAATAAGACCTTCAATATGTATGCATATGATTTTAATGGAAGAAAATTGTAAACCCACTATTGAACCTCAAAGAAGATTAAATCCAATTATGAAAGAGGTTGTTAAGAAAGAGATTTTGAAATGGTTAGATGCTGGAATTATTTATCCTATTTTGGATAGCCAATGGGTAAGTCCTATTCATTGTGTTCCAAAGAAAGGAGGAGTAACTATCATTGTTAATGAAAAGAATGAATTAATCCCAACAAGACAAGTTACTGGATGGCAAATTTGCATTGACTATCGATAATTAAACAACGCCACTAGAAAGGATCATTTTCCTTTACCTTTCTTGGATAAAATGTTGGATAAACTTTTTGGACACTCATATTTCTATTTTCTGGATGGATATTCTGGTTATCATCAATTACCTGTTGCGCCTGAGGATCAAGAAAAGACAACATTTACTAGTCCTTATGGAACATTTGCCTTTAGAAGAATGCCTTTTGGTTTATGCAATGCACCTGTAACTTTTCAAAGATGTATGATGTCAATATTCTGTGATTTGATTGATATAGGAATTGAAGTATTCATGGACGATTTTTCAGTTTTTGGAACTTCTTTTGAATCTTGCCTAAAAAATATAACAAAAATTTTGAAGAGATGTGAAGAAACAAATTTAGTTCTAAACTGTGAAAAATGTCAATTTATGGTCACAGAAAGTATTGTACTTGGACATAAAGTTTCACAATTAGGGATGGAAGTTGATCAAGCAAAAGTGAAAATTATTGCTGAACTGCAACCACCTACTATCATTATCGATGTAAGAAGTTTTTTGGGTCATGCTGGATTTTATAGGAGACATATAAAGGATTTTTCTAAAATTGCTAAATCTCTTGGCCATTTATTGGAAAAAGAAGCTAAATTTGAATTTAATGAAGATTGTCTGAATGTGTTCAATATCCTGAAAGAAAAGTTAATCATTGCACCTGTCATTGTTGCACCTGATTGGAATAAACCTTTTGAATTAATGTGTAATGCAAGTGATTATTCAATCAGAGCTGTATTAGGACAAAAATATGAGAAGATTTTCAAAGTTATATACTATGCTAGCAAAACTCTTAATGAAACTCAAGTAAATTACACTAATACTGAAAAAGAGCTGTTAGCAATAATATATGCCTTTGATAAATTTAGACCATATCTTCTTGGAACAAAATGTATTGTGCATACTGATCATTCTGCTATTAAGTATTTAATATCTTAAGAGGATGCTAAACCTAGATTGATCAGATGGGTTTTACTTTTGCAAGAATTTGATTTTGAAATTATGAACAGAAGAGGGACTGACAAACAAATTGCTGATCATTTATCAAGAATCAAAAAGAATAATGAGACGATTTATGAAGAAAATATAAATGAGAAATTCTCGGATGAGCAATTATATGTCATTCAAGGATTACAAATGTCTTGGTATGCAGATATAGTTAACTACTTGGTTAGCAATATTTTACCATATGGGATGAATAGTAAATATATTAAGAAATTCAAGAATGATTGTAAATCATATATTTGAGAAGATTCTCATTTATATAAATTAGGAAGAGATTATGTGATTCGAAGATGTGTACCTTATGAAGAAACTTTTGCAATTATTTAAAAATGTCACGATTTTGAATTTGGAGGACACTTTGGGGTGGATAAAATTACATTTAAAATTTTAAATTCTCGATTTTATTAACCTACTTTATTTAAAGATGTTGTACATTATGTGAAAACTTGTGATCGATGTCAAAGAATGGGAAATATATCCAGAAAAGATGAAATGCCTCTAAACATTATATTATAAAATAGAAATTTTCGATGTAAGGGGTTTAGACTTTATGGTACCTTTCGTACCATCATCTAGAAAGATTTATATTTTATTAGCAGTTGATTATGTTTCAAAGTGGATCGAAGTTGTAGCTTTACCGAACTGTGATTTCAAAAGTGTTTTAAAATTTTTAAAGAAAATGATTTTTACAAGATTTGGAATGCCTAGGATAATTATCACAGATGGGGGAAGTCATTTCAGAAATATAAGAATTCAATCATTGCTGGAAAAATTCGGAATTAAGCATAGAATTGCAACTGCTTATCATCCTCAAACAAGTGGAATGGCTGAAGTATCAAATAGAGAAATTAAAAGAATATTGGAAAAGACTGTTAATCCTAAAAGAACTGACTGGGTTGATAGACTTGATTCTGCATTATGGGCTTATAGAACAACTTATAAGACACCTATCGGAATGTCACCTTATTAATTTATGGAAAACATTGTCACCTACCTGTTGAACTGGAGCATAAAGCTTATTGGGCGATAATGGAGTTCAATTATAATTTGAATGCTGTAAGAGAAAAATGATTATTACAACTTAATGAAATGGAAGAGATTAGAAATGAGTCTAATGAAAATGCAAGAATTTATAAAGAAAGAATGAAGAAATTGCATGACAAAATTATTTCAAGAAAATTATTTGAGCTTGAACAAGAAGTATTATTATTTAATGCTCGTTTAAAGCTTTTCCCTGGAAAATTAAATTCTAAATGGATGGGACCATTTATAATTGAGAAAGTATACCCTTATGGAGCTGTGGATATTAAAGATCCCAAAAATGGAAAAGTATTTAAAGTTAACAGATTAAGACTGAAGCCTTATATGGGAGAAATGAAGTTAAATTACAAAGTGGCTTATGAACTGAGTCTACTCGATTAATTTAATTAATTAGGTCGAGCTGACGACGTTAAACCAAGCACTTTTATTAGTTTGAGTTTAATTATCGCTATAAGGTTATGCCTTGGTCTTGACTAAATTTGTATATAACTTTTAGAAATAGAAATGTAACAAGTCTGTATTGGCTTAAGCTAAACATTTTCTTGAAATATATATAATTTGGACTTGGACCACTCCATGTCAAATGTGAGTAAAAAGGATATCAAGTTAACCTTCATTTGTGATTGTTTGTGATTTGAATTTTTTGTAATTATGTTTGTGTGTTGATCATACTTGTTTATTAGACCTATTTTACGACCGAAACTTTGCAAAATTTGACGATAGGCGAATCGGAGTCGATCAAGGTTTCGGCGCCTAGGCACCAAGAGTTGGCACCTAAGCACCAGAATAACTGGCATATCGATGATCCGGCGCCTAGGCGCCAGATTCCAGCGCCTAAGCGCCGCAGTTACAGATCGTGGAAAAACCAAATTTCTTTAGTTTTTCACACGAAATCCGTTTATATATAGCCTATTTTTCGTCCCCAATCCCATAGACAAACTAATTTCGACTGAGCAATTCATTTTGGAGGAGTTAGGAAGGATTTGGAGGCCATGGATAGAGGAAATCATGGAAATGAGGTAAGAGAGAAATCTCCTAAAGATCCTCAGCCTTATTTTAATGGTTTGTTGGCTGTTAGTTTGGAGAAGATGTTCAGTCGTATGGATAAGATTGAAGCGGAACTTCAAAGTATTGGTAATCGTCTCCATGAGATGTATCACCAATACAAACACTTAGAATGGCAAACTAAACTTCAATCTGATCATATGGCTGCCATCATGACGCTCAAGTAGAAATGTACACAAAGAACAAGTGGATTGATGAAAAGACAGCTTTGGAATTTCCAAGGGCATTGGTGTTTTATCCCTTCGGTCCTAGCGAACTTCATTGCGAAAGAGATGAAAATTGAAGATTGGTGTTAAATAGATTCTATATGTGTTTTAGGTGTGATCGAGTCTTGTTTTAGTGTCTTGAATATTTTATGTATGTATTTTCTTAAATTGTTCAATGTGTATTGTTGGATTTGAATGTTTGCTTTATTGTTGTTTGTGTTATTTATAAAACAATGAACCTTGATACAAGTCTTGTACCGAAGATTATTGAATTTGGAATGAATATTAGGATTTTGATTTGAAGAATTTGGATACATTTATGTGGATCGATACTATCATTTTAAATTGATTGTGAAAATATTTGGAGGTTATAAAATGGATAAATACTCTCATAAGAGTAATTAGGAGTCAAATTTGATAAGATTTGGTGGAATATATTTAATTTAAATCGAATTTTTGGAAAGGCGAGTCTGGCGCCTAGGCGCCAGAATTCGGTCCCTAAGCATTAGTTCGGCCTGAACCTGAAAACTCTTCTTCTTAAACCCCCCACTCCATTTTTGATGCCTAAGCTTCCTTCTCCACAGTATTTCACTAACATACCACCTAGAGATCCCATTTAGAGCAGGCTTTTCAAGTTTTTGGGCTTGAAATCACCTGATTTCTTCATCCCGAGGTCAGATCTACATTCTATTCTCATTATTTTTTATTTTCACCATGAATTTTGCTCTCATCGAGAAAAATTGAAATTTTGAGAAAAATTTTGATTTTTTATGGTTAAATTCATGGGTGTTTAAGCTATTTCAAGTTTGAAAAGCTTAAATTAGTTTATTTTCCTATATCCGTTGAATTTATTTCACATTTTTCTTTCACGTTTAGAAGGCACCCAAATCTAAGCGATGAAAGGAACGAGAAAACTTTGATTGTAGCAAGTTCGTCACTGCTGCACATTTCTGATATAATGATTTTGCTACAACTCAGAAGTTTATCTCGGAGCGAAGTTTTTATAATCCTGGAGGAAGAATTGAGGAGACAATCATTGCACTCAACTGTCAACGATTCTGCTATTTCACTGTTGTTGTCGCTATCCCGGTGGTTGGAGATTTTTATGCTAATTTTGTGGATGTGGAGGAATACGAGATTTTCGTTTGAAGAGTTGGAGTAGGATTCACTCCTGAATGCATCAACATTTTCTATGGCCAGTCGCCAAACATTGAGTGTTATTACTCAGGTTTATCTTCATCTGAGAAGATTTGGACATGATCATTGCCTACCTGACTGATAGCACTGAAGCCTGAAATATTCGGAATGGAAAAAAGGTAAAATTTTCATCTTCTAAGCTTAATGGCGATTCCAAGGCATGCTACTACTTTATTTCTGCTCGTCTCCTTCCATCCAATCATCTGAGTGAAGTTACCAGAGATAGAGCTATTCTAAACTACTGCATTCAAGAGAGGAAGTCTATTTATGTAGGGAGCATTATTTATGATTCTGTAGAGGCTACTGCTCGTTCTAGCACATCTATTGGACTTGGTTTTCCATCACCGATCTTTTCTCTATGTCAAAGTGCTGGAGCAGTCGCTGAGCTTTCTGAGGAAAAGCTCAAGTCGACGAAGCCTATAGGAAGAGAAAGCGTCAGCATTTATGATCGACTGCGAGGTAATAGTTCTACTGCACCTGTTGGTTCATTACCTACTTTAGATAGAGCTTCTGCTTCAAGACCATCTACTTCTGCTGAGCCATCATCTACATTTTGGGAAACCATGCATGATCAGTTCATAGAGCAGCAACATGAGTTATTCTTAACTCGCTGCAGAGTAGATACCATAGACAACAAGATTGATCACCTTTCTGAGTATACACAAAGAAAGAGTGAATATGATGCTGAGTATTCAGAGTCTTTAGTAAGATTTCTGAAAGGAGAGCATGATGTTTAGTTCCCTACTTGCCCCAGATTTTCACCCTATTTTGATCCTAAGGATATGGACTTCTTTTTTGGTGATGATGATGATGATGAAGCTACAGATAGTGATTAGTAGCTTGAATTATCTGTAGATATTATTGATTCTGTTTTTAGAGTTTTTTCTTATTTCTTGTGTTGTTTATTATGATGTTATTTGTTAGAGTTGTTGTGAACTTTTTTTATGTTAAAATTATTCCTTAGCTTATCTGATGTGTGTTTAAGAATGAGATGTGAATGAATTTCTATAAAAGTTTAATTCTGTTTCAGCCTGCTTTTTAGTGTTCATGAATAGTTAATAATTTTCATGTTATAAAATAAAAATAAAAAATAAAAAATTAAAAAAAGATTTATTTTTAGAAATTAACTCCTGCTCTGCAAAACTTTTCCATGTATGCTTATTTCTGCTATATTCATATTGAAGCATGTGCAGAAGTAGAAGTTAATTTTTCCTTACTACATAATTATTATACTTAGATTAATTTCTGTTTATATCTTTCTCTCAGGCTTTAGAAAATTTCATAATTCATATTTATACTAAAGCTGAAGTTTGGGGGAAGGAAAAATATCTATCAAATTTAAATATTATTTGTCCTTAAAGACTAATATTTTCTTTAAAAATATATTAGCATAACATAAGGAATGAAAAATCTATTTAAGAATACCTAAATTTTTGAATTTATAAATAATTTAGTAAACTTAACTAAAATTTCAAAAATTTTGGTTGATTTGAAGAATTGAATTATTTATCTTAAAGAATAATAAGATGAAATTTTTTCTATTTATAGTAAAGAGAATTATATTTTTGAAATACTAAGGAATCAAGATTATTGCTTGAAAAAGAAAAGATTGAAATAAATTTTTAAAAATAATAAATATTAATGTAATATTTATTAAGTAAGAATGTATAAGTTTTAGAAAATAAGTTAAGGATAGTGAAATTCAAAATCATTAACAGGCTGTCCAAAAATATTAACCCTCGTTTAAAAAAAAAGAAAAAAAAGGAAAAACGGATTGAAAAACAATCCAGGAAAAAAAAGAAAAAAAAGGGAAAAAGAAAGAAAAGAAAGTGAGGAGAAGCTTGAGGAAATGCCTAATAAAAAATTGGCTTCACTTGAATTATTTTATAGTAAGAAAACTGATCACATTTTTCACTTAATTTCTATGTACAAGTATTTTTACTAGAAAAATATTTCATGAAAATTTTCTTCTTGTAAATATTCTATCTGACCTTAATATGATAAACTACATTTTTTCTTAAAATAAATGAAAAATTGGAAGTCTTATGATTTGGTAGTTAAATGTTCTTTAATTCTTAAAATTAAACTTAATTAGTGAAATTTGGTTAATGATTTGCTAAAGCATTATAAAACCAAAAATTATAAGGAATCTTAAATATTTCAACTTCATTCCAAATGTTATCTATTTTATGTAATTAAAAGGGTTACTTGAGGACAAGTAAGGTTTAAGTTTGGAGTAATTTGATCTACCTAAAAAAATACCCATTTTTAAGCCTTATTTATGATTCAATTCATAAGGATATTATGATTTAATGAAAGTTATTTTCATGTTTTTGGATGTAGATGATTAAAAAGAGTCCAAGAAAGAAAAAGAAAAAAAGGAGCAAAAAGTAGAAAAAATGGAGCTTATGGAGAAAATTTAGAATTATTGGTCTGGCGCCTAGGCACCAGAGTCCGACGCCTAGGCACCAGAGTCTGACGCCTAAGTGCTAGTATGATACAGACGATGTTAAGTTTTTTTGATGACTTTGGGCAGTTATTTTGTCAGTGTTAAGCGGTTATTGGAGCTTCTAGAAGATTGGAAGTTACTCCTAATATATGGTACATGTGATACAATGTATTTGGACACAAGAAAACGGTCTGGATCGCGAAGAGGTGCGATTCAAAGTTAAGAGGTGCGAAAGAACTGGTCACGGAGTACGGTGCCTAGGTGCATGATCCCGGTGCCTAGGCGTGATGGTTACCTTCTAGAAGATACATTGAATTTGGACAAATTTTGAAGAGGTGCCTTAAGCAACCCCTGGCCAAATTTAGAGTTCTATAAATAGGAGCCCATTCTACAGAGAAAATCGCACCAAAACCCCCCCTCTTAGTACACATACCGAATTTAGCATATTCTCTCTCATCTCTAGTTTAATGTAGACTCTTTCATACTTAGAGTGCCACTTTATTTTTTATCTAGTGAGTTATTTTGAGTGTTCATTATGTGTAGTTGCTATTGGACTCTTTTCATCATTGCTTTGGAGTCAGTAGAAGTCAGCGGAGCTCTTGAAGGAACACTTCAGATAAGTATTTGTACATTGGTTCAAACTTTTATAAATATGTTTTGTTGTGTTATTTTAATGATTTCTGAGTAGTTAATTATCTTTCTCCTTTCAACTATGAAAAGATTATAAATTAATTAAATTTCGTAGGAGAATTAAATATAAAATATTTTAAAATATTGTGATGATATTAATACCTGATCTTAGTTTACTTTTTAAATTGGCTATTTAATTTGTTAAAACTTGTTGAAGAATTTTGAGACCTATTAGGAGATAAATTCTTAACTAGTTGATATCACATGAATCTTTAGGTAATCGTAGGCTATACGCGGATTTTTTAAGGTGAAGTGCAAATAAATAGGAAGATATTTTTTATTGGGCGTTGACTTAATTAATTTTTAGAGTGACAGACTAAATTCTAATAATTTGGTAATAGAAAGGTAACAGGTCACTGGTAGGGCTGACCATAGCCACCCTTGGACATCTAGTAGTGTGAGCCTAGATTAACTCATTCTACTAATAAAACATCCTGAGCCTAACTATAGATTAGTCAATGTTCTTTGCACCTGGACTAAAGGGTAAAGAATAGGAATGCTTCTATTTGGCACAATACCATAATCTTAATTCCCTACAAAAGATAATTAATCTATAATTCTTGGATTAGTTGAAAAAGGAGAAAGTCGTTTTTATACTTGGATAGAATTTTAATTACTGCTTATTTTAATTTACTGCTTACTGCTTCTTTATTTAATAAAAATTATTATTTGAATATACAAAAAAGAAAGTATATATAATTTGCATAAGAAAATTTCAAAATATTATTTATATATTTTACGTTTTTATTTCACTATCCCTGTGGGATTGATAACCAGGACTCCACTAGATGCCTATATTACTTGAACGATACTTATACTTGTGTTTAAAATTGTGACTTTTACAAATAAAATTTAAATATAAAATAATAAAAGTAAACCTCGTACATCAAGCTTTTGAAGCCATTTGCTGGAAATTAAATATTCTAAAAAGTGGTATCAAATTCTTGTACTTTAAAGCATATATAAAATCACATCGCATCAGCAGTTATATAATATTACTGAAGGAAATATATCGTGGTATGCTGAAATTGTATACTACATCATTAGTAACATTTTACCACTTGAATTAACAGTGCAACAGAAGAAGAAATTTAAACATGATGCTAAATTTTATTTTTGGGAGAATCCTTATCTATGTAAGAAATGTAAAGATCTTATTATTAGGAGATTTGTGCATTATGAAAAAACTGAAAGAATTATTCGAGAATGTCATGATTCTGAATTCAGAGGACTGTTGGCGATGAAAATATTTTTAGTCGATTTTTTATCGTTATCAATTCCCGTATCATGTCAATGTCATGGAGTCGCCACTCTCGTTCTCTATCTATCACCCTAATTCTTATCCTACATAGACTTATTGTCAGAAGCCTTTAGAGAATTTGAAGAAGGATTAATCATGATAGAGATTGAAAGAAAATAAGATCAAATGATAATCTCATAGAAAAATTCTTTAGATTGTGTAAATACTGAAGTTTTTCATATGTGAAAATCATATGAAGATCTTGGGTAACCAGAGAGGTTTTATAGGTAAAATACCTATACTGAGTTCTTTAATCTCCTATAGGAGCAAGCTCCTATAGTTAATTACATCCTGAGTAATTAATACTGCATAGGAAAACTCCCGATTAAGGTTAACATTTATCCTTGAAAAAGTGTAAGTGTTGTCGTAGCAGTGTGTTTCCGAAGAATCGATACTACTAGAAAGTTTCGTTTATGTTCGGTGTATGTCGTTGCTTTGTGGTGTTTTGTTTTGTTATTTTTGTGTCATGTCATGTGTCATGTCGGGATGTCGTGGTTTGTATATCATATTGTTTTATGCCATGTAGTAATGTAATGTGATGTTGTAATGTCATGTCATTTTATATCATCTCATAACATCATGTGATGTCTTAAATGTCATGTCATTTTATTTTGTCATCTCATAATGTCATGTGATATCGTTATGTCATGTTGTTATGGGATGTCTGTTTGTCGTGTCATAATGTCATGTGATGTTGTAATGTCGTGTCATTTTATGTCATGATGTCATTTTGTTATTTGTCATGTCATGTCATATTGTTTTGTCATTGTGTTTTGGTTTGATGTCAAGTCATGTTATGTTGTTTTGTCATTGTGTTTTGGTGTCATGTCAAGTCATGTTGTCTTGTCATTGTGTTTTTTTTTGTTTTGAATGTTGTCGTGGTATCGTTTTGTCAAGCTGTTATATTGTCATGATGATATTGTCTTGGTTTTATGTTTGTTCTCTTTGTTTTAATTTCATCACTGTTTTGTGTTTGTTAAGGTTATTTTGTCGTCGTTATGTTTTATTGTCATTCCGTTTGATTTATCATTATTTTGTCTGGCTATTATTATTTTCATTTTTCGTTTGTTTTGGAAGTGTCAATTTTATGTTAGATATCATGTCGATGTCATTGTCAATGATTTTGTCGTGTCATGTCAAGTGTCAGTAATTTGTTTGTTTTAGTTTAGTATCATATCATGTCATGTGTTATGTCGGAATGTCATAGTTTGTATGTCATGTCATGTCATAATTTGATGTCGTAATGTCATGTCATTTTATGTCATGTCTTTATGTGAATCATAATGTCATGTCTTAATGTGATGTCGTAATGTTATAAGATGTCGTGATTAATATCTCGATTTATCATGAGATATTTTATCTTCTATAAGAAGATGTTATTATGTCATGAGATACCTTCTATGATGTCAAGAAGATATCATTATTTATTTATTTTTGTTATTTTGTTTATGATTTCCTTTTGTTTTAAGTTTTGGTTTTGTGGTCATCTCAATTTTATTTTGTCATGTCATTTTGTCATGTATTTGTTTTGGTTTAGTGTCATGTCATCATTTTGTTGTGGTATAGAAATGTCGTTGTATGTTGATATCATGTCGATGCCAATGTTAATGATTTTATCATTTTATTTCAGATTTCATGGCTAACCTAATAGTCTAGTTTTCTTTGTTGTCGTGTCATTTTTGTTTTGTTGTTTGTAGAAAGTTTAGGTTTTGTGACTATCTTAAAAGTCTTGGTTTTTTCGTCAATGTTCCGTCGTAGACGTCCTGCAAAACAGAGTTAGAACACCCTATAAAATGCAAATAAAATCTAAACAAAACTTCATGTCTTCATCCTACAAGGAAAACAAAGTTAGAAACAATGTCATATCAAGATATTTAGCTCACCTGGTCAAAATGTTTGTTGATCCAGAGTTGTCAGATGTCCAAATGTGGTTGAGATGTCGATTTAGATTTATTTCGATTTAAGTTGGATTTTGGATTTTTTTGTTATTTTGTATTTGATTTTGAGTTTTATGTCAATTTGAGTTTAATTTTATGTCGAATTAAGTTCGATGTTTAAGAATTATGATGTCGTATGTTAAATTAAATTCGATACAAGTCAAACTTAAGAACTATGTCGGTTCATGTCGTGTTAAGTTCGATCATGTCGATTTATGTCAAATTATATCAATTTATGTCAAATTATATCAATTTATGTTGAGTTATATTGAGTTTAGTTTGAAATGTCGATTAATGTCATTTAATGTCGGTGCTTGTTGAATTTGGTTTGAAATGTCGATTAAAGTCGATTAATGTCGGTGTTTGTCGAATTTTGTTTGAAATGTCAATTAACATTGTTTAATGTCGGTGTTTGTTGAATTTGATTTAAAATGTCGGTTGACCCGACCCGCAATTATGCAGAAATTAACTTCCAAAAGATGGCCAAAAAAACTTGATCCGATTTATAAATAGCGGCTAGTGTGCAAAATCTTAAATTATATAAAAATGTAAAATATTTTACACACTAGGGGTACTACACAAGTATACGCATCGTTTCAAGTAATATAGAGTTTTCTTTAAAACCCCCAGTATCGATCCCACGAGGAAGTGAAGTAAGAGGTCTTTAGTCAAATTTTAGTCTACTACTAATAGTCCTTAGTTTGGAATGTCGATTACAATTGTGTTTTATCTAGCAACTACTACTAAATGCAAGTGTTAACTGTAATAGTAACTATAACTAAGTGCAAATATTAATTCTAAAGATAACCCTTTTTGGATGAGTTAGTTTGGAGAATTTTGAGATGTTAAAAACTACTATTCTTATGTAATGAAATAGATAATGTATAGGAATGAGATGCATTTAATATTATATGTGCCAAATAGGAGCCATCCTATTCTTTACCCTTTGGTCCAGACATAAAGAATATTGACTAATCCTATGCTTGGTTACTGAATCTGCGGCTAGGCTGGGAGGATACCGGCTACCACTTCGAGCTCCCACGTTCCCTCGCCCGAGGGCTAACAATCTACACTTCAAGCACTCCAAACGATAGGACGAGATCGAGGATTTTTGCCTGTCACTCTAAAATCTCCAATTATATGCCTGATAATTATGTTTCCCTATTTATTTGCATTTAATCCCCATGAACTTCACCATCCGTGGAATTTGAATGTTGCTCCACTTTGTTGAGAATTACACCGCCCATTCAGGACAATGCAATTACAACGAATTTTAACACTACAATGGGCCCTTATTGCAATGTAAAAGAAGTGCAAGTAAAAACCATCACATTTATAATTAAAACATCTTTTAGCAAGCATCCCAATATCCTAATCATGAATCCTACTCATTGCAAAATAAAAGTAAAATGAAAAGAATGGCATAATCTTCTCATGCCACTATTTCCAAAGAAGAAGAAAGAATAAGAGAGATGTGTCACAAAGCACGAAGAAAACACAACCGAAACTTCATTTAACCAAAGAAAATCCACTAAATTAATGTTTACAAAATTATAAGATAATGAAAAACAGTACTTAGCTTTTTCCCTTTGAAAGAAAGACGAAGATCTCCCCATAAAGTCTCCCGGCGATCCATGCAATGCTAGCGAAATCCCTTACAAATTCTCTCAAAATCTCATCTCCAATCTCTCCAAAAGGGTAGAAATCTACATTACTACTCCTAATCTAAGGATCCTAAACATTCCTCAAATTTTTCTCTACTTTTTATCCTCTTAATTCCTCTCTTTTCTAACCTATATTCACCATTTTAAAGAGTATGGACGAAGTTTGAAGAGTTTCCATAAGCACCCCTTCAAAAAAGAGTCCAAATACGTCGAATTTAGGCCAAAAACTACTAAAAGTTGATCCAGAACCTTCCGTGCGCCGTCGGTGAGATTGAGCTCACTATCGGTGAGCTTTTCGGGAACTTTTCGGTGTTTTCTGGAAAATCTCACCGTCGGTGAGATCGTGGCCTCCGTCGGCGAGCAGGCTCTGCGCAGCTCCATTGTTTGGCTTCGTTTTAGCTCTGATTCGCCCTGTTTTAGTTGCATTGCATTCGTAACAGATAGCCCTACAAAATAAGCATAAAAACAACCTTTCTTTAAAATGTAATCTCATTCAAAAATATGCAAGAAGTGTAAAAGAGATTAAGCATCAAAAGACTTATCGAAAGGTGTCAGGGCATAATTTCATTTTTTGCTCGTTTTTGCTCCAAATTTCACCGTTTTTGCTTCGTTTTGCTCCAATCACCATTTCTTGTACCTAAAACAAAAAAACATACAAAATACCTTCCTTTAAAGTGTAATATCATAAAAAATGAGTAAAATGATATAGCAAAATACATATATATTTTAGGCGTGTCAAAATCCCCCAAGCTTAACTGTTACTTGTCCTCAAGTAACACTTTTACTACATAAACTTATAACTCATGGCAATGTACTTTTCACCTGTAATTCACTAAACTTTTTCATTCAAAAAAATATATTGGTTATATTTTTAGAAAGAAATTTAGTAACTCAGATTAACGCTACAGGTATAAGAATATTCAACAATTAAGTCTAAGAGTTCTAGTCTTCTATTTATTTCAAGATAAACCATAATTTGTTACATTAAGAGTGCCTTGAAAGATTATGTGAAAAAAGAGTTCATGCAAACTTCATCAGAATGTAGGCCAATACTTTAAATATAAATTCAGAAATGAAATCAAGTTCTCCTTTTAGGGTGACTCAAATGAAGCCAATTTTTAAATAGGCATCTCCTCAAGCTTCTCCTCATAAATATTTTTCTTTCCTTTTTCTTTTTCTTTCTTTTTTTTCTCTTATTTTTTTTCTCTTTTTTTTAAAGAGGATTACTATATCTGGAGAGCCTGTAAAGATTTTGAACTTCACTCTCCTCTTTTAAAAGTTCAAACTTGAAACACATCCTTACTTTATAGTTAGGTATGAGCTTTATTATTCATCATAAAGTCAAAATCTCTTCTTAACTCACAATACTTTAAGTCTCTTAACATTTCAAAAATACAGTTTTCTTTACTTTAAATACTTAACTATAATCAAATTTTTTCATACCAAACATCTTATCCTTATAAAATTAACTTCTATTACTAAAAATTTTTATCCAATCCTTCCATAATATTCAACTAAAATAAAAAGTTTTAGTTATCTCAAGCAAGGTTCAACTGCCAGAAGTTATGCTAATAATTTTTGAAAATATAACAATTGAGAACAAATAAGAGTTAATATTTTTCTTTCCCCCAAACTTAAATTTCAAAAATATTTTGTAATTAATTCCATAAAATATAGTAGGAAGAAAAAGTAAAGGTTAAATCTACTTACTACTATAACATCCTATCAAATTCATATACATGCATAATCAGGCTAGAATGACTGTAGGAGAAACTAAATCTAACCTAAAACATGATTGTAATAAAATTACACTAAAAGGAAGTATTTTCACATTAAAATTTTATTTTTCTTCTTACCCCCAAACTTAATTTTTAACATATATAACATTCAGTACAAAAAATATAAGCAAGAAGAAAACAATTTAGAAATTTTATCTACCACAAATGTCTATCAAAATCATTTGCAAGTATTCATTAGGACAGAACAGTATGCAGCAGAAAGTAAATCTAAACTAATCATGCCAGAATGAAATTAACGAAACCAAAGTCTAACTAGCATTGTAGGTATAAGTAAGGGAATATAAAAATGTTCATCAAGACCTAAATAACATTGTAACACAAACATAAACACACATTTCAAATACAAACACACATAATAAATGAGATCAATTCTTCCTTTAACTCATCACATCTTACTAATTTACTTCTAATTTCTAACGGAATCACTACACTAGTAAATTAGGTACTTTAAAATGATTTTATAGATTATAATCCCAAGGATAAGATTACCCCTGATATATTGGCTCCTAGGCACCAATCTCAGGCATCACCTAATCCTTATAATTAATCACCTTTAACGGTTATAAAGATAGTGTAAGATCATCCACATGGTATTCATCAAATAGGTTCGCGACTCCTACAAAATAGAAATAAAGTTGCAGAAAGGAAGTAACAAATTAAGATGGAACTATCAATGTTCAAAATTCATGATTTCTCTTGTAAAACTTAAGTCTAGGTGAGACCCGAGTCACAGTGGACTCGATAATCCAACTACTACAAGAGATCAAGTCTATTCATAATAAGAAGTTAAGGAATCACTTCCCTCAAGACACACAAAGATCAAATCCAACAACTAACAATCCCAACATCTACCAATCAACAATAAAATTTATCAATCCACTATAAAGCAAATACAATACACCACTAACAATCATAACTCTCAAGCACACTAAATCAAAGCACACTGATAACTATGGGTTGCCTCCCATAAAGCGCTTGGTTTTTACGTCGCGGGCCGACAAACGCGTATTTAGGGATAACTCTTGAATGCTGTTCTAAAAACTTATTTGATTGCCTTTGGACACAACAGAAAAGCGTATTTATTTTAAGGGCTTCTCCTATGTTCAAAATTCCAATTAAGTAATCCTCGATCAATCACCCAATCCTTTTCAGATCCAGGAATTCCTACAAAATCCTTAAATTGTAATTTTTCTTTCAGCTCTTCATTTTCAGTTGAATTTACATCATTGTTCCTCATATTTCTTTCTAGATCCAATATTCTTCTATTGATTTTCTCAATCTGCATATTAGCATCATGCTTGAAATTTATAAGAAATGGATCTTTATAAGATACTTCAATATCTTCCAAATTTTGGATTAGATTCTCTCTAGATAATTCACATTCTGGATCAAATTATTCTATGTCACTCTTATGATTCAAGTTATCTTCCAATTCTTCCCCTTTATAATTATTAAATGATTGAGGATCTATCTTAGTTGAGGAAATAGGTTTTTCTAATTCTCTAGGAATTTCTTCCAATTGTCTTCCAATATCCTTATCCTCTTTTCTCAACTCAAAGTTCTTTTGAAATTTATCCTCAAATTCTCTTCCAAGTCCTAGTTCAATATTTTTATCTTGTTCATAATTTAATACAGGTTTTTCTTGTGATTGAATCGTATCTAAAGATATAAAGACTAGTTGTGTAGATGAATTCTCTAAATAGATAGGCTTTAAAATTTTATGGGGTACATCCATCTTAAGTTCATGAGATTTTTCAACAAATGGAATTAAAAGTTTACTATTTTTGGTAGCGTCCATCATTTCACACTTCTCCTGAACATACATACAGTCTTTTTTAAATAAAGTTTTCAACTCATCATGAAAATCTATTTCAATCTCATCTTTTAACTTACTCTCAATACTTTCTTGGAAATGGACTTTACGTAGATAATTAATTTCATCCATCCAAAAATAATCATCATCTTTTCTCTCAGCTAGATATTTCATAGTCTTTAATACATCAAAAGTAACTTCATGGACATTAATATTCATAGTCAACTCTCCTTTTTTCACATCTATCATAGCTTGTCTAGTAATAAGGAATAGTTGTTCATTATCGTTCTCTTTATGTTTGATCTCAGTGTTGCTAGGAAGTGTTCCTTGGGGTCTATTGCTAAGTGAATTAGCAATTTTTCCCAAATAATTCTCTATGTTTCTAATCGCAGCATTTTGACTTTGCAACTGGTTTCCCATTTGTAATACCACTTCTTCCAAAAACATCTTCTTATCCTCAAATTGTTGATCAATGTTAGAGTCCGGTGGATATGAAGGTCTATAGTTTGTGTTCCACTGATTATTCCAACTTTCATCACGATTCGCATGATTATTTTCCCATTGTTGGTTTCCATCATTAGTAGTATGATTCCAATTAAATTTACGATGGTTCTCCCAACCTGGGTTGTAAAAGTTAGAGTACGGGTTGTTTATGGTATTTAAAGTCTCATATGATAATTTAGAATCAATCATAGGCCCTAATGAACTTTTCTCACTTACAGGAGTAAATTGAGGTTGGTTCATTCCAAATTGGTCCAACTTCTTTTATATTGTAGCAATCTGAGATGCAAGAATTGTAATCGTATCCGTATCATAAATACTAGCTACATTTTTATGATTTACCCATGTAGAGGGCCATTGAAATTCATTTGTTGCCATTTTTTCAATTAACTCATATGCTTCATCAAATGATTTTGACATTAATGATCCACCAGCAGCAGCATCAATTATAGACCTAAGGGATCCTACTAACCCATTATAAAAAATTTGAATGATTAATCGATCGGGTAGAGCATGACGTGGACACTTTCTTAGGAGTTCCTTAAATCTTTCCCAGGCTTCGTATATTGATTCCCCTTCATACTGACAAAATGAGATAATATCGTTTCTAAGTTGAGTAGTCCTTGAAAGTGAAAAATACTTAGCTAGGAATTTCTGAGTTAACTCCTCCCAATTTTTAATAGAGCCAGGTGCTAATGAATATAACCACATTTTAGCCTTATCCCTTAGTGAGAATGGAAAAAGCCTTAGTCTAACAGCATCGTCTGACATACCGTCATAACGAAATGTAGCACAAAGTTCTAGAAAATTTGATTAGTGTAAATAGGGATCCTCCAAAGGAGTTCCCCCAAACTAATTGTTTTGCACCAGTTTGATAATCTCAGGATTTATTTCAAATGAATCCGCTTCTACGACAGGATTTTGTACACTTAAGTGAATTTCATCTGTCGTAGGATTTATGTAATCCCTCAATGATTTATGATGATTTTCTAAGTTATTATCTTGAAAGTTTTCCATTTCCATTTCTAGTCTTTCGAGTCCTTTCTGTATTTTTATTATTTTTTTATTTTCTTCAAACTCGGGATCATAAGGTACAAGTCCTGCAAATCCTTTGTTTGGCATACGCAACATAACAAACAATACATTAACAATTAAACAAACAATAAATGAAATATATTCAACACAACAAAATATTTTCACGAACACCTTATTTTTCATATAAACAATTTTTTCACAATACTTTTTCATATAAAAACACTTTTCACATAAAAATAGTTTCTACGAAACTACAGTTTTCCAAGTCTAAGCCTAATTACTTCAACTAAAATTCTCCTAAAGTTCTTATCGAAGCTTCCCCGGCAACGACACCAAAAACTTGACCCGACCCACAATTACGTAGTAATTAACTTCCAAAAGATGGCCAAAAAAACTTGACCCGATTTATAAATAGCGGCTAGTGTGAAAAATCTTAAATGATATATAAATTGTAAAATATTTTACACACTAGGGGTAATACGCAAGTATACGTATCGTTTCAAGTAATATCGAGTTTTCTTTAAAAACCCCAGTATCGATCCCACGAGGAAGTGAAGTAAGAGGTCTTTAGTCAAATTCTAGTTTACTACTAATAGTCCTTAGTTTGGAATGTCCACTAAAATTGTGTTTTATCTAGCAACTACTCCTAAATGCAAGTGTTAAATGTAATAGTAACTATAACTAAGTGCAAATATTAATTCTAAAGATAACCCTTTTTGGATGAGTTAGTTTGGAGAATTTTGAGATATTAAAAACTACTATTCTTATGTAATGAAATAAATAATGTATAGGAATGAGATGCATTTAATATTGTATGTGCCAAATAGGAGCAATCCTATTCTTTACCCTTTGGTCCAGACATAAAGAACATTGACTAATCCTATGCTTGGTTACTGAATCTGTGGCTAGGCTGGGAGGATACCGGCTGCCACTTCGGAGCTCCCACGTTCCCCTCGCCTGAGAGCTAACAATATACACTTCAGCACCCAAATGATAAGACCGAATTGAGGATTTTAGTATGACACTCTAAAATCTCCAATTCTACGCTCGATAATTATATTTCCCTATTTATTTTCATTCAATCCCCATGAACTTCACCATCTATGGAACTTGAATGTGGTTCCACTTTGTTGAGAATTACACCGCCCATTCAGGACAATGCAATTAAAATGAATTCTAACACTACAATGAGCCCTTATTGCATTGTAAATGAAGCGCAAGTAAAAACCATCACATTTATAATTAAAAAATCTTTTAGCAAGCATCTCAATATCCTAATCATGAATCCTACTCATTGCAAAATAAAAGTAAAATGAAAAGAATGACATAATCTTCTCATACCACTATTTCCAAAGAAGAGGAAAGAATAAGAGAGATTTGTCACAAAGCACGAAGAAAACAAAACGGAAACTTCATTTAACCAAAGAAAATCCACTAAATAAATGTTTACAAAATTAAAAGATAATGAAGAACAATACTTAGCTTTTTCCCTTTGAAAGAAAGATGAAGATCTCTCCCATAAAGTCTCCCAGCGATCCATGCAATGCTAGCGAAATCCCTTACAAATTCTCTCAAAATCTCCTCTCCAATCTCTCCAAAAGAGTAGAAATCTACATTAATACTCTTAATCTATAAATCCTAAACATTCCTCAAGTTTTTCTCCACTTTTTCTCCTTTTAATTCCTCTCTTTTCTAAACTATATTCACCATTTTAAAGAGTATGGATGAAGTTTGAAGAGTTTCAATAAGCACCCATTCGAAAAAGCGTCCAAATACGTCGAATTTAGGCCAAAAACTATCAAAAGTTGGTCCAAAACCTTCCGGGTGCCGTCGGCGGGTTCGAGCTCACTGTCGGTGAGCTTTTCAGACACTTTTCGAGATCGTGGCCGCAGTCGTCGCGCAGGCTCTGCGCAGCTCAACCGTTTGGCTTCGTTTGGCTCCGTTATAGCTCTGATTCGCCCCGTTTCAGTTGCGTTGCATTTGTAACAGATAACCCTACAAAATAAGCATAAAGACAACCTTTCTTTAAAGTGTAATCTCATTCAAAAATATGAAAGAAGTGTAAAAGAGATTAAGCATCAAAAGACTTATCGAAAGGTTTCAGGGCACAATTTCATTTTTTTGCTCGTTTTTTCTCCAAATTGCACCGTTTTTGCTTCCTTTTGCTCCAATCACCATTTCTTGTACCTAAAACCAAAAAACATACAAAATATCTTCCTTTAAAGTGTAACATCATAAAAAATGAGTAAAATGATATAGCAAAATACATATATATTTTAGGCGTATCATCGGTTAATGTCAAATTATGTTTGAGTTAAGTTTGAAATGTCAATTATGTTGATTTTTGTTTTGAAATGTCAAATTTATCTTAATTGTATTGATTTATGTTTGAAATGTCAAATTTATGTCGATTATGTCGATTTATGTTTGAAATGTCAAATTTATGTTGCTTATGTCGATTTGAGTTCAATTTTTTCGATTTAGGTCATTTTGGGTTGAACCTAAGATTTATGTCGATTTAGGTTCAATTTGGGTTGAACCTAAGTTTTATGTCAATTTAGGTTCAATTTGGGTTGAATCTAAGGTTTATGTCGACTATTTTTTGTTTAAATTTGGTTTCAGGTTTTGATCTTGATTTGAGTTTAGTTTTGAGTTTTATGTCGATTTGAGTTTGGTTAGGTTCATTTTCAGTTGAACCTAAGATTTATATCAAGTTGAATTGAGTTAGTTTTCATTTGAACCTAAGGTTTATTTCGAGTTGAGTTGATTTAGGTTTATTTTCAATTGAACCTAAAGTTTAGATTTTGACTTAAGTTCAATATGAGTTGAACTTAAGTTAGGTTTTGGTTAAGATTCAAGTTAGGTTGAACCTAAGGTTTAGGTTTGGACTTAAGTTCAATGTGGGTTGAAATTAAGTTAGGTTTAGGTTTGACTTTGATTAAACCTTAATTGGTTAAGGTTTAATAGTTTAATTAAGTCTAATGTGGTAGATTAATTATAATTTAAGTTTGATTAAACCTCAATTGTTTAAGGTTTAATGGTTTAATTAAGTCTAATGTGGTAGACTTAATTATGGTTTATGTTTTATTAAACCTTAGTTAATTAAGGTTTAATGGTTTAATTATGTCTAATGTGGTAGACTTAATTTTGGTTTGTCGGCATTATTTTTTGGTTGTGTGTTTTGAAAAGGGGTCGGCTACAGAAATTGTCGGCGAATTTTTAATTTAGTTTAAATAAATAATTTGAAAAGTTGTTTTTGATTTTTGAAAATAATTTTAAATTTGAACATTTTAAGATATGAAATCAAACCGATCTCACATCCCAAATAGTTTATACAAACGAGCACCGCATCACAAACCGTGTATCTATCCAGAAGAATAGACACACTGCTTGATGATGGGGCTCGATTAAATAAACTAGGAGATTTGTGACATCCGTTTGGTCTCGCGAACTAATTTTATAAGCCGACAAGTTCCCTCGCGTAATATAAATGAATTAAGCAGTGGTTTATATTACCCGGTTCTTAAAGTTCCCTATAAGGGCAAGCCCCTATAGTTAATTACATCTTAAATGACGGGAATCATTTAAGAAAACTCTCGATAATGATCAGTGGTTTTGCTCTCAAGAATTTCAAAGTTTAAGGTTTTTAAACAATTGGATTTTGGAAATTTCAATAGGGAATAGCTCAAATTTGGAACAGTTTATTTTAGGAGTCCAAAAGAAGAGGAGTAGGGGAAGTTGAGGATCCAAGAGGAATCTTGACAACTTCCCGACTATCCTATTGTTGGGCTTTGAATTTTGAAAATGAATTTATTTAAGTTTCAATCTTGCCAATTAATTATAGGAATTACATTTACATAATCACCTGGTTATGCAAATAACCTGAAAGATAAAAGAATTTACACCGTATCGGACGACGACCTCGGAATCCTAAAGTGTTAGGGCTTATATTGCACAACAGAGCTGTGCAAAAGTTTAAAAGAACAGGTGAGGATTTATGTCGCACTAGGCAGACTACCTCGAATCCTATGGCTTGTTGTTTAAATTAAAGAATGGTTTTGCTGATGTCGACATAGGTTTTGCTGTTGACGATGGCCGTGCTGCCCTCGAAGTCGTGCTCCGTGCTCCACGTCGTAGCAAAGTTGCAGTTTAGGTTTAAATCTTAAGTTAAAGTGAACATGCAAATCGTTTTATTTCATTTTTATTATCATTTTATTGCAACAGTGAGTGTGTGCAATAGTGACAGGTGTAGCAAAAGAAAGCAGGAAAACAAGTAAGCGAGGAATATGCTATAGCAAACAACGAGAAGCAAGTATCACAAGCAGAGTTATGCCGAGTTAAACGGGAATAACATGCTACAACAAGCGAAACATGCTAAGCAAGTATGTATACTAAAAATAAGCGAGCTAGACTAGAAAGAGTATATGCTTGAAAAGTAAGGCATGCGTAACAGTATAAACCGAAAGTAAACGAAGCTAGACTAGCAGGGAGTATGTACCGAAAAGTAAAGCAGGTATAACAGTAAAGAAAGTAAAAACTGTGTCACAGGAGTGCCGTATGCTCTGCTCATCCGCGGTGCACTGTTAACTATTTATTATTTTCATATTTTTCTTATATTTCCTGCAGAAGAGTCGTTAGCGTAGGAAAAAAAGCAAGAGTACAAGTAGTGGGCAAACACATGGCTCAACAGGAGTACTACGGTACGTACGAAAGTAGCGAAGTATGAAAACCCAACAGTAAAACAAAAGAAGGACGACAGGGGAGCAAACAAAATCATGAGAGAAAACCAGAAAATCGAGAAGGAAAGAAAAAGAACGTCCGTAGAGAACTCCGAAAAAGGTCACGAACGAAAACAAAACAAAGTAGTAGAAAACCGCAAAGAACACCGGAAGAAACTCACAGATGACCCGCTAAACTCATGGCGAACCATAAGAAAGCCATGGGCCTCTGGAAAGAAAGACTCGTAAGCACGGTGGTGTTTCGGACTCGTAGCCGTGATAATGTCCGGACTTGAGTGCCGACCACTAGACCGACTTTCCGCAGAAGGCAGATCCTAATCCGACTTGAACAACCAACCGTGGACCTTTATAAATTTTCACACATTTCATTTTTGGTTTTCATGCAAGCAAGACTGTAGGTAAGTAGGCTGTGTAGTAGTGGAGGTAATTTTGTATTTTTCAAACATATGTATTTTTTTGTTTTAAAACATTTCAGTCCACGGGTTGACTATCCTAATAGGACTAGGTCTACGAACATTAGACTGTCGGTAGTAGAAACCCCAAGGACGGTAGAACGGTTCCGTGATTCCTGCTCTACTCTCTACAGAGTCTCTGAGTCAGGCGGCCCCATTCTATGATTCTCGTAATTTTTCTTTTTGCAATTTCATCAATGTCCCCACCGCACTTACAGCCTTGCTTGATGGCCCCACATATAGCCTAAAGGGGCTATATGTGCACACCTACACGTCCCCTGTAGGTGCGGACATTGAACCAAGAAGCAAGGAGAAAATCAACGGACGAGGGATCAATAAAAGGAGAGAGGAGAAAACAATTCACCTAACACAAAATCGTAAAACGAGGTGAATTGGTTCTCAAAAACAATCAACTCAAGTCAATCACCCGAGACTCCCGACAATCCTCACTCGACCTAAAGGAAAGACCTAAAAGTGCTGCCACTCTCGTGAAGTGACCTTGGCCTCTAGGGTGGTGTTAAACCCCTCCCCATGACACTTAAATAATGGCAAAGAAAAGGGAAACATAAAACAGCCGCAGGAAGGGAAAGTCAAGTGGAGTGAAGTAAAAATGAAGTGAAGGGAAAAAAAAAACCATCCAAGAAAAATCGGGCAGCATAACGGCGTAAAAATGAATTTTCCACACCTGTAATTTGAATAAACAGAAATGTCGCAAGCACATGTATGTAACAACCAATGTTTCCATCCATCCCAAGCATGTATAGAGCATGTTATAACTCTCAAAACCATAGGATAGCTTGCATGAAAAAGAGAACTTCAAATTCTTACAAGTAAGGCACACTTTTATGCTTGGAGTGAGGTGAAACATGTGTGCAATTATAGTTTTGATGTTGCATATGCGAATACATGTTGAAATAGATGAAAAGCAAGCATACATAGCTTCAAATTTTGATGTTTCATGAAGGGACATGTTTAAATCCGAAAATCGCAAATACTTCCCCAAGTTGTTTCATGTGTATGCAAACCAATGCAAAGCACCATAAATACATGGAATGAAGTGAGATATGTGTGGAAACCAAGTTTAGATGTTATACACATGAATGCTTGATGAAATAGAGGAAGAACAAGCACTCATGAGTTCAAATCTTTGAATTTATACATGTGTCTATCTCCAAATCCAAAAATTGCACATAATGAATAAATCTTTGTGTTTCAATATGCAAGACTTCAAAGCCACAACATGTAGGAGATGTAAACGATACATGCTAACTTCTCAAATAATGTTTTTCGAACTTAAGGAAACATGCAAAGCACATCAAACCTTTCAAGCCAAAAGCGACAAACATTAGATCAAATAAGGCATACTAAAACTTCCACATAACACGCTTAAAGAGGCACATGAAGTATGCTAAACCTTTCCAAAGTGGCACATATCAAATTTAAAGTGGTAGATATAAGGTAAGTTAAGCCCTCCAAGCAATTACATCCCAAGCCTCTTTTTTTTCTTAAAGGATGCTTTAAATTCAATGAAGCATCACCACTCATCACTCAAAAGTCACATGTATGTGATGCCACCACTTTCATTCCAACACACGCGCACGGTAGAAAGGAACAAAAAGTTACAACATGAGCCATTATCTTTCATTCACACTCATGAATAGGAAGCACAAAATTTTAAAAGCATGTATCACCATTTTTATGCCCATCCAAGAGTGTATAAGGAAGTTTATAAATTCCATGAAAAACAAGTTAGAATTTGAAACCTCCTAGCATGCTTCCTAATCAATCAAAATATGCAAGAAAAAGCACTTAAAAGTCTCATGATTCCAAGCTCTTAAAATAAGGCCCCCGGTACTTCCAATTTTATGAAACAAAATCCCGAACGTCACATGCATTTCAGATTTTTGAAATATGAAGGCCAACGCATCTCAAATATTCATGGACCAAATGAAGAGGAAAGGCAATATTCATGAGTCTGCATATGGGGCTCAAACCCTCCAACGAACAAACATGTTTCTCCACTTTTCTTTTGCTGTAAATAAAAGGGATTGAGTGGCATGTATGTAGAGATCAAAGTTTGGGTGCTATAAATGTAAGTGTATATACGAATTGAGTGGCATGAATGTCGAAGGCACAATTTTGGGTGTTAGAAATGTAAATATAGAAGGCTAAAGTGGTATGTGTATGAGAGAGTTATGAGTTGTTTATACAAATTTCTCCAAACGCTCTACAACAATAGTGGCATAAAGGAAGTGAGAAAGTATACAAATATAGCAATTTTATGAATATTCCATCTTTCAAATGGTGGGAAGAATAATGAAAACAGTGAGATGTTTACATGTATAGCACTTGAAACATTGCTATCCGCAAATTTGCACACCCTTAGCTAAGAAATATCATGCTTCAAATGGAGATATTAAATCAACAAAATATAAAGCCTTCAAATCAGAAAAATCGCAAGCTCACCAATCCTCAAAATAGTGTTTAGAACAGTTTCAATATAGCATTCCTCTCCTCCCCAAAATAACAAGGTTATGAGACCTAAACTTTCAGACTCCCACAAGAAAAATATCAAAACCTTCAGTTTTTCTCTTTTTTTTATGATCGAGCAAGCCACAACTTAAGGTGCAAGAAAACTTGCACATCTCACATTTCCCAAAATTAACCTTTCATTTTTAAAACATCCTCAAAACGATGCCCTAACAATTCCAAAGTTTTCAAAATTCAATTTCCAATGGTTTCAAAATCCATAAGCGAAGCCTCATCGATTTCAGAACTTCACAAATGCAATTTATAAAACATTCAAATTGCATAAGCCAAAGCCATGTTGATTTCATATTTACCAAATAAAATTTTGAAAGCTTCAAAACTTCTCAAACAAAATCCACTTCAACCTCATAATCCCCGTGAAACGAAATGTGCATGTGCTTCCAATTCAAGAAATGATTTTCACACAAAGCAACTATAAATCACATGTAACTAGCAAGCTGCAATTTCGTGAGGCTTATCCATGCTCTCAAGAGGTATTCCCAACGTTTTACCTTCAACAGGAATTTCAAATTATTCAACTCCGGAAGTTGATATATGAGCCTTAACCTCCCTCCACGCAGCAATAAGACAAAGTAAATGGCTCTTTTTAAGAATTCCAAAAAAAAACATAATATAGCAGCAGTGATTCTAAACAAACAAACGTTGCTACTTGCTCGATTAAGGAAATTAGAGAAACTTAGCAATGAATGAAGGAGGAGGTGGGAGAAGATTGAGAAGGTTACCTTCCTTGCTGCCTTGAAAAATAAGCCTTCCTCACAAAACTTCCAAAGTGTTTCAAGCACACATATAAAATAAGCCAGCCAACAAACGAGATTGACCACCAAATGAAGCCACAGAATTTCGAAATCGCAAAGAGATGCACCACTCAAAAATTTGGCAGAACCTCCCCTCACACCAAAATTTCAGCCCACCCTAAAGAGCTCCCCAAGTGGGGTTTATATAGCCAAGGGGGAGGAGACGGAGTTACCTACTCTTACCTGGACGGTGAGCCGAAGCCATCGGTGACAGGAGAAGTCGCGACAAAAAGGAAGAGGCGACAAACGTCGCGACAGAGAGCAGGAGGCGTGGAGGACTTTAGCCAGGGGAGCAGGGAGCTTTACCAGGCATGCGTACGCGGAGGGGACCGAAGTCTTGCGAGGAAGAGGAAATGGCTTTCGACAAGGAAGGGAGGCACTCGGCTCGACGCTCCATTCGGGAATGGGATAGGGGAGCGACGGCTAGAGGCGTGAGGGAGAGTGATGCGTGGGTTTAGAATTAGGGATTTTAGGTCTTTTTTTATTATTTATTTTAAAATAATGTTTTAGTCAAATTTCGCCGATTCGGACAAAATTCATTCCCGCATGAAAAGATATCAAAATTAGTGTCCTTCCTAGGTAATTTTGACGTTCCGGACGCAACGGCGCAGTCCGTTTCGTCATCCGAGGCCGTTTGGACAACCTCGTTATCAAAACAGGTCAAAAAAGGTCAAATTTGGGGATTTCGAGATTAAATCAGATTTGGTTGAAATTCAAGGTTGAACTGGTAGCGATCGAATGTTGCGTTCAGTTTAGGGGAGTGTGTCGAATCGTTTAAAATTTAAATTGAGAAGAAAATGGCTAGCGTCGGGTCAATTTGGGTCAAATCGGAGCCTAGGTCGGGCTTAGGTCAAGATTGGGCCTTTTAGATGAAATCGGCTTAAATTGACAAAATTTGGCTGTGGTGTAGTTGAACAAAATGAAATTGGGAATATTTGGGATTTTCTGGGATTTTCTGGGAATTTTTGGAATTTTTGGAATTTTGGGTTAAAAAGGGTATTTTGGGTACTTGGAGGTTATTTGGAAGGTATTGGGGTATTTTGGTGGGTTTAGGGTTCAGGATGTGTGTGAGAGTGTGATGTGTGCAAGCTAGACCTCACCGGACCGGACCATCCAGTGGTACTCCTAAGGCCAAAGAGTCCTATAGGAAACTCATCCTTTAAACCTCCACATATCGGTCTTAACCCTCCAAGTGGCCTGGGGGTTTACAATCAAACATGTGGGGTTTGAAGGGAATCAAGAAGTGTTTGGAATTTCTAAGTGGTGGGTCCCATTTCTAGTCCTCTAGGATTAGTCAAAGGAAAAGCCTAAGGCTAGATCCTAAGGACTAAGAAGAGAGAAAAGACAATACCTCATCAAAAATGAGGTCAACATGGTTTAGGTTGAATTAAACCTTAGTTGATTAAGGTTTAATGGTTTAATTAAGTGATAGACTTAATTATAGTTTAAAGGTTTAAGTTGGATTAAACCTTAGTTGATTAAGTTTTAATAGTTTAATTAAGTCTAATATGGTGGACTTAATTAGAGTTTAAGTTTGATTAGTCCTTAGTTGGTTAAGGTTTAAGTCTAATGTGGTAGACTTAATTAGATTCTAAGTTTGATAAAACCTTAGTTGGTTAAGGTTTAATAGATTAATTAAGTCTAATGTGATATACTTAATTATATTTTAAGTTAAATTAAACCTTAGTTGGTTAAGGTTTAATAGATTAAATAAGTCTAATATGTTAGACTTTAATTAGAGTTTATGTTTGATTAAACCTTAGTTGGTTAAGTTTTAATAGTTTAATTAAGTCTAATGTGATAGACTTAATTATAGTTTAAGTTTGACTAAACCTTAGTTATTTAAAGTTTAATAGTTTAATTAAGTCTAATGTGATATACATAATTATAGTTTAAGTTTGATCAAACCTTAGTTAGTTAAGGTTTAGTAGATTAATTAAGTCTAATGTGGTAGACTTAATTAAGGTTTAAGTTTGACTTAGATTCAGGTTAGGTTGAACCTAAGTATAGGTTAAGGTTAGATTGATGTATGTTGAACCTAAAAGGTTTAACTTAAGTTCAAATTGGGTTGAACCTAAGTATAGGTTAAGGTTAGGTTCATGTATGTTGAACCTAAAATGTTTAAGTTAACTTGAGTTCATATATGTTTTATCCTAAGTTAAAAGTTTGGTTTAGATTCATTGTGGGTTGAATCTAAAGTTGAGATAACTTGAGTTCATGTCTGTTTGATCTTAAGTTAGAAATTTAGTTTAGGTTCAGTATGATTTGAACCTAAGGTTGGGTTTACTTAGATTCAACTTAGATTGAACCCAAGTTATAAGTTGGCTTATATTCAGTATGAGTTGAACCTAAGGTTGGGTTATCTTGGGTTCAAGTTAGATTGAACCTAAGTTATGGGTTGATTTAGGTTCAATATGGGTTGAACCTTGGGTTCAAGTTAGATTGAACCTAAGTTATGAGTTGATTTAGGTTCAATATGGGTTGAACCTAAGGTTAGGTTAACTTGGATTCAAGTTAGGTTGGACCTAAGTTATATGTTTTAAGTCTTATTAATGTTAGGCTTACTTGGGTTTATAAGCTACTTAAGTCTAATGTAAGTAAGACTTAAGAGAAAATTAAGTTTAATAGGGTTAGACTTAATTTAAGGTTTAATGGCTCTTTAAGCCTAATATAAGTAAGGCTTAAGGGTTAATTAAGTCTAATTAAGTTAGACTTAGTTATGGTTTATGGCTAATTTAAGCCTAGTGTAAGTAAGGATTAAAGATTAATTAAGTCTAATTGGGTTAGACTTAATTATGGTTTAATGATTACTTAAGCCTAATGTGAGTAAGGCTTAAAGATTAATTAATTCTAATTGGGTTAGACCTAATTAGGGTTTAAGGATTACTTAAGCCTAATGTAAGTAAGGCTTAAGGATTGATTAAGTCTAATTGGGTTAGACTTAATTATGGTTTAAGAGTTATTTAAGCCTAATGTAAGTAAGACTTAAGGATTAATTAAGTCTAATTGGGTTAGACCTAATTAGGGTTTAAGGATTACTTAAGCCTAATGTAAGTAAGGCTTAAGGATTGATTAAGTCTATTTGGGTTAGACTTAATTATGGTTTAAGAGTTATTTAAGCCAAATGTAAGTAAGGCTTAAGCATTAATTAAGTCTAATTAGGTTAGACCTAATTAAGGTTTAAGGATTACTTAAGCCTAATGTAAGTAAGGCTTAAGGATTGATTAAGTCTATTTGGGTTAGACATAATTATGGTTTAAGAGTTATTTAAGCCTAATGTAAATAAGGCTTAAGGATTAATTAAGTCTAATTAGGTTAGGCCTAATTAGAGTTTGGGTTTGACTAAGTCTAATTTAGTTAAGACTTAATGGTTTAATTAGGTCGAATGGGTAGACCTAATTAGGGTTTAGGTTTGATTAAGTCTAATTTTGTTAAGACTTAATGGTTTAATTAGGTATAATGGGTTAGACTTAATTAGGGTTTAGGTTTGATTAAGTCTATATTAGTTAAGACTTAATGGTTTAATTAGGTCTAATGGGTAGACCAAATTAGGGTTTAGGTTTGATTAAGTCTAATTTAGTTAAGACATAATGGTTTAATTAGGTCTAATGGGTTAGACCTAATTAGGGTTTAGGTTTGATTAAGTTTAATTTAGTTAAGAATTAATGGTTTAATTAGTTCTAATGGGTAGACCTAACTAGGGTTTAGGTTTGATTAAGTCTAATTTAGTTAAGACTTAATGATTTAATTAGGTATAATGGGTTAGACCTAATTAGGGTTTAGAATTGATTAAACCTAATTTAGTTAATGTTTAATAATTTAATTAGGTCTAATGGGTTAGACCTAATTAGGATTTATGTTTGATTAAACCTAATTTAGTTAAGGTTTAATGGTTTAATTAGGTCTAATGAGCTAGACCAAATTAGTGTTTAGAATTAATTAAACCTAATTTAGTTAAGGTTTACTAATTTAATTAGGTCTAATGGGTTAGACCTAATTAGGGTTAAAGTTTGATTAAACCTAATTTAGTTAAGGTTTAATGGTTTAATTAGGTATAATGAGTTAGACCTAATTAGGGTTTGTATTGAGTCTATCTTGGGTTAGACTTAATATTTGACTTAGTCCATTGTAGAATGGGCTAGGTTGGATGTAATTAAGCTTAATTTGTCTCTAAGCTTAATTATGGATTTGATTAAAGTTGTAATTAAGCCTAATTTATCATCTTAAACTTAACTAAAGTTTGTCATAAGTCTGGTGTGGGCTGGACTTATTTTAGATTTAACCATTTTATGGGATAGGTTAAATTAGGTGTAATTAGTTTTTAAACTTAATTAAAAATTTGATTAAGAGGGTAATTAAGCCTAATTTGTCATCTTAGACTTAACTAAAGTTTGTCATAAGTCTAGTGTGGACTAGACTCATTTTAAACTTAGTCTATTAAAGAAAATAGGCTAAGTTATAAAAGGATGATTTTTAGGATTAAATTTATTAATTAATAATGAATTTTAATCCTAAATTTTTGAAATATCATTTAAAATTGTTTAATGACTTAAAAATTATTATTCTAGGGTTATTTTATGTCACTCTAAAATGTCTAGTCATTTTCCAATTTTATTTTCATTAATTTTTAATTTTTATAATTATTTCTTAAAAATAATTACAAAAGAGCTTAGAAATTATAAAATAATACCCTAAGGAATGTTTCTGACCCTAGAAAAATCAGGGAATGTGTCATACCCTAAGAAGAGGATTTAGTGAAAATTTCATAATTTTTGGAATTATAATTAATTTTTAATAATTAAATTACTACAGAGAGTAATTAATTAATTAAAAATAAACTATAAATCTAAAATTACAAATTTTTATTCCACACTATTCTCCTCTGTTTCCTCTTTCCAGAGGTATTTTTATTTAATTTTTGTGATTTTTCTATTCAAAGTTATGAATTTTTGAATAGTTTAAGGTTAAGTTGAATTAACTTAAACCAGAAAAATTCCTGGCCTGCCATGTGTTCTCGTACGATCGAAGACGCGGGAAGATCCGATGCGCGGATCCGAACACCAAACACTGTAAGGTTTGATCTGGGCCGCCTGTTCTAAAACACAGGATCGGGCGGCTCTGGATTAATCCAGATAATTCAAAAAATTCCTGAACCGTACAATTTCTAAAGTCAATATCTCACTCATTTCTCAACGGAATTGAGTGATGTTTGATCCTATGGAATCATCTAGAGATGTTGATCGCATCTAGAAGGTGATCAAAATTTTCTGGGCTATTTTAGTCCACGATTTTCCAATTATATGAATTATTTTGGATTAAAAGAATCCATACATTGGTCACAATAATCTTGAGCTTGATTAGACTTGATGATCAGCCTCTAGTGATCCTAGGGAAGCTTTTCCACGCTTCAATTTGAACTCGAATCGGGTCTATATAGGTACAAGACCAAAGGTGGCTGATTTGTAATTTTGGCTTGGTTTGACCAAATTGGCTCGATAGGGTGGCTAATTGGGTCAATTCTTGGTTGAGGCTTATTGCTAGGCTCTAAGGAAGATTTTTGGTCTTGGGAGCAAAAGAGTTTGGGCAGCCTATAAACCTCTAGGAATTTTTTTCTCTTTTATATAGTTTCGGGTTGGGCTTATTTATAGCTATGGGAGGCTATGGGTGAGCTCAATTTTGCTTGGGTTCATCTGGGGAGGTTGTTATCTTCACCATGATGACTTAGGGATAGGAGTGTGGGCTGTGCATAAAGGAATTGATTTTCCTAAGAGTAAACCATGTGAAGCTTAATTCAAGCTTTGTCTTTCTTTGATTGGTTAATTTGGGAGGTGTGGAGATTGGCTAGAATGTCATAGATCAGCCCTCCTCACATGTATTTTAATGTATTAAAGGGAGGAATGACACCTTAGCTTCATTTTTTATCCATGTCTTAACTTGGTTATGATGGTTTGTAACCATGGTGAGGGAGGGGTTAAGGCTTTGTTCTTTTTCTATTGGGTGAAGGGAGAGGTGTATAATGACTCACCTAAATCCTTCTTTAAGGAAGATATGGTTAATTGACACCACATATGCTTACTCATCATGGTCTCATGATAAATTCTCCTCTTAGATAACCGTGGTAAAAGAGAGGGTTGAAGCCATGTTCTCTTTTTATTGGGTGGTCTAGGAGGTGTTTAATGAGCCATTAAGATGGCCGGCCACATCATTTTAAGGAAGGAGGTGACTCATGTTTTGAAATAAATGGGAGATACCACTTCATTTCCTTTATCATAATGCTTTCATAATGACTTTTAACCATGGTTAAATGGCATGTCGAGGGTCATTAATGGGTTGGGTCATATTGAATGGGTCATATGGGTTGTGTCTAACCCATATAAGGTCATGTGTGATGTCATAAAGGAGATTTGGAATTTTTTTAAAAACCATAATGTCATAGGTTAAAATTCCATTTAATACCCCTTTCTTAATTTAATTTCCATTTTAATTAATTATGTCATTAATTAAAATATTGGAAATTATTTCATTAATCAATTATTAATTGGAAATAATTCCAAATTAATTATTTGATTAATTTACATGTCATTTTTTATTTAAAATTAGATTTTGTCTCATTTCATGACTTTTAAATTTAATTTTCATTTTAATTAATTATATCATTAATTAAAATATGAAAATCAAATTATTGGTCAATTAATTAATCAAAAATAAATTTGGAATTTATTATTTGATTAATTCCATTATTTTTAATTAATTTGTGTATTTTATCATTTTTATGAATTTTAATTTAATTTTTCATTTTAATTAATCATGTCATTAATTAAAATTTTAAAAATTAAATCATTAGCCAATTAATTAATCAAAATAATTTTGAAATTTGATTTTGTCATTTTTTATTTTATTTTAGTGCATTTTGGTCATTTTATGACATTTAATTAAATTTTCATTTTAATTAATTATGTCATTAATATTGAAAATTAAATAATTTTGAAATTAATTATTTGATTAATTTTGTCATTTTTTATTTCATTTTATTGCATTTTGGTCATTTTATAACTTCTAATTTAATTTTCATTTTAATTAACTATGTCATTAATTAAAATATTGAAAATTAAATCATTAGTCAATTTAATTTATTAAAATAATTTTGAAATTAATTGTTTGATTAATTTTGTCATTTTGAGGTCTTAAACAAGTCATTGGGTCAATAATTGGTTATTTGGTCAAAAATTGATCATTTTAACCAAAGTTAATTTTTTAGGTCATGGGTTGACCTATTGGGTCAACAGGGTTGGTCATTGGGTCTGGATTGACCATTTTGACCAAAGTTGACTTTTTAGGTCAAAAGATTGACCTATGGGGTCAACATGGTTGATCATTGGGTCTGGATTGACCATTTTGATGAAAGTTGACTTTTAGGAAAAAGGTTGACCTATGGGGTCAAAAGAGTTGGTCATTGGGTCTGGATTGACCATTTTGACCAAAGTTGACTTTTTAGGTCAAAAGGATGACCTATGGGGTCAAAAGGGTTGCTCATTGGGTCTGGATTGACCATTTTGACGTAAGTTAACTTTTTAGGTCAAAAGGTTGACCTATGGGATCAACAGAGTTGGTCAATGGGTCTGGATTGACCATTTTGACTAAAGTTGACTTTTTAGGTCAAAAGGTTGACCTATAGGGTCAACAGGGTTGGTCATTGGGTCTGGATTGACCATTTTGAACAAAGTTATCTTTTTAGGTTAAAAGGTTGACCTATTGTAAAAATGAGGTCAACAAGGACATTTCAGAATTGATAGAACTGCACATAAGATTTTACAATCTGGATTTTATTGGCCTACTATTTTCAGAGATGTTTATAGATTTATTAAAACCTGTGATCGATGTCAGAGAATACGCAATATAACTAGAATAAATGAAATGCCTCTTAATTTTACTTTGGAAGTTGAAATGTTTTATGCTTGGGGATTAGATTTTTTGGGACCATTTGTACCTTCATTTGGAAATTTATATATATTAATTGTTGTTGATTATGTGTCAAAATGGATATAGGCAATAGCTTTACCTAAGTGTGATGCTAGGAGTGTTTCGAGGTTTTTAATGAAAAATATTTTCACAAGATATGGAATGCCTAGAGTAATCATCACTGATGGAGGATCCCATTTTAAGAATAATCTGATTCAGAGATTGGTAGAAAAATATAAAATTATGCATAGAATATCTACAACTTATCATCCCAAAACTAATGGCTTAGCTGAGGTATCTAATCGTGAAATTAAACGAATTTTGGAAAAAAGTCATAAATCCTGAAAAAATTAGATTGGTCTGCTAGATTAGACACCTCATTATGGGCATACAGAACTGCTTATAAAACGCCTATGGGAATGTCCCCTTACAGATTAATCCTTGGAAAGACTTGTCACTTGTTAGTTGAACTAGAATATAAAGCATATTGGGTGATAAAGAAATTTAACTTTAATTTGAAAGGTGCTGGTGAGAAAAGACTGTTGCAATTGAATGAGTTGGAAGAAATCAGAAATGAATCATATGATAAAGATAGAATATACAAGGAGAGAAGAAAAATATGGCAGGATCGGAAGATTGTTAAAAAGAAATTGGAACTAGAAAAAAAAGTATTACTATACAATATAAGATTGAAATTATTTCCTAGGAAACTGAAATCTAGATAGACAGGACCTTTCACTGTCGTAAAAATCTATCAATCTGGAGCTCTGATTATCGAAGACTCTAATTTTGGAAGAATATTCAAAGTTAAAGGACAATAATTACAACCATATTTTAAAGGCAATAGACCTAATTTTAAAGAGGTTTTAATATTGGATCAACCTGGATAACTTGAAGTTATGTCGGGCTGACGACTTTAAACCAAGCGTTTTGTGAGAGGCAAACAACAGATTATTGAGTGTTTACTTGATTGATGTATTATTTGTGTTTGTTTATTACTTAATTAAGTCCAACCCTTCCTTAAATATCATTAACAACATTAAACAAATGAATTGAATCGAAGTTTGAAAAGAATTTGGACAAAATGAAGTTTGGCAAAAATTGAACTAGAGCCGGACAAAGATCGATAAGACAAGATCGTTATCGATGCCGATCTGCTGTCTTGTTTAAAAAATAGTTTTTCATCTTTAAATTTGAAATTTAAGAGTTCTATGTGGCAATTCTGTGAGCTCATTTTTGATGAGGTCTTTTGCTTCTCTCTTTAGTACTTAGGATCTAGCCTTAGGCTTTTCCTTTGACTAATCTTAGAGGACTAGAAGCAGAACCCACCCTTTAGAAATTCAAACACCTCTTGACTCCCTGCAAACCCCACAAGCTTGATTGTAGACCCCTAATCACCTAGAGGGTTGAAACCAAATGTGGAGGTTTAAAGGATGAGTTCCCTATAGGACTTCTTGGCCTTAGGAAAACCCTGGATGGCCTGGTCTGGTGAGGGTTGACTTGCACATACACTACACTCTCACACACATTCCAAGTCCTAAAACCACACTCTCACCCAACTTGACTTCCTGACTCATGTAGGTAATTCACATGGATGGTCCTTAACCCCTAAGCCCTCGGCTAAGAGGGTTAGGAACAACATAATGAATGCCTCAAATGAGTCCTCTCATGGCTCATATGGCTTAATATGGCTTCATGGCTCAACTAAAGTGATTCCATTTTACTCAAATTTGATCAATCTTCATTTTTCCAAAATTTCAATTTTCGACTCCCAGTGCCCTACACCTACTAAACCTACCAAAAGCCCTTGAAACTACCCAAAATCTACAAAATCACCTAAATTACCCAAAATTACTCAAAAATCAATCCTAAACATTTTCCCCCACTCAAATTGATCATCCATAGCCAAAAAATACCAAAAATTCCAAAAGCACCCCACAATACCCTCCAAATACCCAAAATGCCCTTCTTAGCCCAAAAAACCAAAAATTCAGAAAATTCCCAAAAAATTATATAAAATCCCAAATATTCCCAATTTCATTTTGTTCAACTACACCATGGGCCAATTTGACCAATTAATCCAACTTTTACTAAAACCCACAATTTAGCCCATTTTAAACCCAAGTGAACCCAATGTCAAACCAAACCACCCCAATTGACCTCAATTTTAGTCCAATTCAATTCTAAACTTCAATTAAATATTCCCAATATCAATTTAGACCAAATATAGCTCCAATTTGATTGAAATTTGAGCCCAATTTCAATTTGAAGCCTAAGGCCCAATTTTGGCCCATGACCTAAACCTAGCTCAAACCCATCCAATTCAACTCCAATTAACCCCAAATCTTTTCCTAAAACCTTCCTAATATCCCCACAAACAAAACACTAACTTGATTTGCCCAAAATTTGAACCTAAACTCCACCTAAACCTAACCCAAAACCAAAATCCCTTAAATTGACCTAAGTTCAAACCTAACCCAAATGGGCCCAAATCCCAAAATTAGAGCCTAACCAAAGTTGAAAACTCTTTGTGACACTCCCATGAACATTTCTCAACATTAATTTTACATCAAATCCAAATTTAGCCCAACCTTAACCCAAGTTAGCCCAATTGGATCCATTTTGACCAAAACCAAAAAAGACCCAAATTCATCTCAATTCAACTCTAAATCACTTCAAATTGATTCCAAATCATTCATGAAACATTCCTAAATTAAATTCAACACTTATTGGACCCAATCCTTTGCAAAATTTTCATCCTAAAATTTGTTTTGAAATCTAAAAGCCCACTCCCTAAACCATCTTGAAAGCCCATCCAAAGTGAAATCCAAAACCCAAACCCATTCCAAAGCCCACATGACAATTCCTTCTCATCATCCCTTTTATTGGAATCAATTCCTAAGTCCCAAATCAATCATCAAATCAACCTAAATCAAGCACCATCTAAATTTTTCAACTAAATTGCCAAAATCTCCAAATTCCTTTTTCATATAAATGAATCCACTTTTCCTAAGCCAAGAATGAGCCAAATGGAGCCACATGCAAGCCATGGACAAGCCACATGAAGCCATTGGGGTTTGACTTGTCACCAAGCCATTAATGGCAAGAAGAGGGATTCCTTTCCTAAGCCCTCCTTAAGCCATTTTAACCTCTTTAATGCAACACCATAACCCAAAATTAACTTAAACTATTTTGATGGGGACTTCACCACTCCATGGCAGCTGACCCAACTGATTTCCTTGGCCCAAAATCAGACCATGGGAAGGTGAACCAAGCCCAAATACATGGGTTGACACATGTGAACCCAAAATTTCTCTTCTCTCTTTACCACTTAAATCCAACCCTTTACACTTGGCATTGGACAATTGCTTGCACAAACCTTCAGCACTGGTCCTCCTGACCTTGAGGGTGACCTGACCCTATCCGGCCAGCCACCACAGCCGCCGGAAACCACCAGGCCGAAAGCACCCATGTGAGCCAATTGTTGAACTTCTCAGTACTGAGTTGTCCCAGCCCAATTGAACACCATGGTTGTTCTTCCCTTGCCCTAAGCAGCTGATCCCAGCCTCTAATTGCCCCTGGGAAGCCCTCCAGCCATGTCTATTTAAACCCACCACCCTCTCGGCCAAAGGGGGAGTTGAACCAAACCTTAAGGAAACTCTGCCAAAATTGCTCAAGGACCTTCTCCTAACCCAGAGCAGTTGATACCCAGTGTTCCTTTGCCCTAATCCCCAGTAACAGAGCTCAATTTCTGAGTTGAAAATGCACCCAAAAAATAGGACACTCCACCACAGTGAGCCAATCTCCAAATTGATTGGTCCTACACCTTCACCAGACCAAGAGGAGAAATTCCCCAGCAAAAGCCCCCTCACCAGGCCAGCCATTGCTTCCAGCCTCCAAGCTTTGTGATCGGCCTTGGTCACTTTTGTACCTAGGCATTTCCCCAGAGCAAGAGACTTCATCTGGAGCTTGCTTGGACTCAATCGAAGTTGACACAATCCTCAGATTGAAGCTTCACTTCTCTGAGCAAAGGTATGAACTCACTCTTCCTCCCGAGCTTCTGGAGATTCTCCATTTTGTTTGAGTAGATTTCAATGCATGTTTATCATATGGATGTGTTCGTCTCTTCAAGACGAATCTATAGAGCATAAGAACACAAAAATCCGTTGAGAATCGAGTGAGTTCTTAGGGTTTTAGTGTGGACGGTCACGGGTGCACACCAGTCGTAGATGATGACTAGGAGCCGTTGGATCGTGCGTGTATCAAACGGACGGTCGAGATCAAGCCAGACAGCGCAAAGGTACGTGAATGGCGGGCCCCCGTAGCGCTGACTCAGATGGCGGCTCCGAATCAGAACGCGCCGCGTGGCCTTTCGGAGCTGCCGAAGATTGCGTGGTGCCGCGTGGATAAGTAGAAAAATAGAGTTATTTTCTATTTATTAAAATGCCAAGAACTTCAAAAATCCATATCTTTGCATAGAAAAATCACAAAATTAAAATAAAAATACCCTCTTGCTCAGCGAATAGAGGAGAATAATGTGGAAAAGAAATCAAATTAATTGGATGAGTATTTTATTTTTTATAATTTATTTACTAATTTCAGTATTTTGATTCTTCGTTTGCATAGATAATTCACCATGACATGAGACCATAGGGCTTTTGAAGCCTCTGATCTTGGGAACATTCCTTGAATTTTTCTAGGTCAAAGGCCATCTCTGTGAAAAGTTATTGAATTTTCAATTTCATATCACTGTTTTAGGTATTTTAATTCCAATAATTAGCATGTTATGAAATAAATTCTAGAAAAATTTAGTGATGTTTCTTAGGTCCAGGGGATCCTATGAAAAATTTATTTTGAGTTAATTCATTCATAATAACCTTAATTGGCCTAAACCCCTAAAATTGAATTTGAATTAATTAGGGATAACCACACATCAAATTGACTTGAAAATAATTCTCCACTAATTTTTAGGATCAGAGAGACCTCACATAAAAATTTGAAATCAATTAGACTTGATTAACCTTATCAAATGGATTAATTAAGCCTCATAAGCAAAATGGAACTTTAAAAATTCATAACTCCAATAATACTTTTCAAAAATTCACAAAAATGGTTTTGGGGCTTCTTTGATATCAGGGGAGTTTAGGAAAATTAAAATTAGAATTTTCAAAAAATTTGATTTTTCATATTATTTTAATATTTAAATAATTAAAAAATAATAAAAATCATAAAAATATTAAAAATCATAAAAATGTCACATTTTGATTCCTAATCACTTAGGAATAAATCGAATATTTTCCCTAAGTCCCTAGGGTAAGATATTGAATTTTTAAGGCTTAATGTAATTTTTAATATTAAAAAATGAGTTTTTAACCTTTTTCACTAAAATAATTCCAATAAATCAAAGAAAAATCATAAAATTATAAATATTATTTATTTGAACTTCTTGAGGTCAGAGAGATTTAAGAAAAATATAAAATCTATTTTTCAACTTTAATTTTATTTTATAATTAATTAATACTCTAAAACTCAAAATAATTATAATAAATAAATTATAATTCAAAAAATCACCAAAGTTGGTCCAAGTGGTCCTCTGGTCATTAGAAACACCCCATAATTTTCTTAAGGATAAAAACGTTTCCTTGGTCATGCTGTTGAATTTTCTTTGAAAAACCTCTTTTTTCTACTAAAAATAATTAAATAAATAAATTAAATTCACAAAAATCACATTTTCTCATCTAATGTCTTAATAGACATGTGAGTGAGGTGTCATAAAAATTTCAAATTCATTTGAGCTCAATTTAGTGAGTTATGAAATAAATAAGTTTAAAAGGGCATAAAGGTAATTAAAAATTTTAACCCTTAATTAAAACTTTAGGTTTAATCAAAATGGGGGGGGTTAAAATATTTGATTTTAACTTTCTCTTGGATGATTGAAACTTAGGAAAATTAAGGGGTAGAAACCCACTAAGCATTTTGAAAATATCAAAAATGAAACTTTAATTAATTAAATAATTTAAATTTTGGAAAGAATATATTTAAATTTGGATCATTAAAATAGGGATATTATTAAGAGGGTATTTATTCTTTAATTTAAAAATCCCTAAATAAGTCACTTTAACAATACTTAATTACTAATTTAAAATTAAAATAATAATTCAAATTGATAATTAAAATTAACTATTAAAACTAAAATTAAATTAAATTAAATTAAATTAAATTAAATTAAATTAAAATTAAATTAAATTAAATTAAATTAAATTAAAATTAAATTAAATTAAAATTAAATTATATTAAATAAAATTAAAATTAAATTAAATTAAAATTAAATTAAATTAAAATTAAATTAAATTAAATTAAATTAAATTAAATTAAATTAAATTAAATTAAATTAAATTAAAAAATTAAATAAATCTAAATTAAATTAAAATCAAATTTAAATTAAATTAAAATTAAATTAAAATCAAATTGAATTAAAATCATTTAACAACAAACCTAAATGAAATCATTAAGAATTAAATCTAAAATTATTTGAACACTTTTACAAACTTAAAATTATTAATTAAAACCTCATTATTAAATTAAAAACACTTTAAACCATTAACTCAAACTTTTAATTAAGAATGAATAAAAATCTCGATAAACCAACTTGCCCTTAAAGGCTTTAATTGTTATAACTCTTAAATAGAGTATTGAGTGAGATGTCACTTCATTCATCAGGTAATCAAATACCTAAGTTCACTGAGCAAGAAACAAAGTTTAACTAAACTCCTGGATGATTAATTCACCTGTGCAACTAAGTTTACTTGGACTCAAAACAATCCCAGAAATATTGAAAAGATGTTTAGGACTTGTCCTAAGCACTTCCTCAATATGACGGGATGTTTTAGAAGAACAACTAAATTTATTTTTTCTTTGATGAAGAAAATCATCCTTAAAATCAAACCAAGAACCTAGACGTCATAGGAGATGACTAGTTATAGGATTAGGAATTTGGTAGACAACCAAAACCCTTCCCTTAGCCTTACTTAGGTATCTGTTGAAATATTTAAATGCCTTGACATGTGTTTTAAGTGCAGCTTGGGATGACGGGAAGACCCTCCAGGTACGCTTTTATTTAATTGCAATTTACTTTATTGCAATTTACTTACATGCACTGTACTTTACTTTTCTTGCATGTTAAATAAGACTGTTGCATGAAAACCAAAACCTTTAGGATAGTCCTTAAATTGAAACCAAAACTAAATTAAAAGTCATTGCAAGATAAAATTCACCGGCACAACATTTCAAAATATAAAACAACTCAAAATTTAATCACAAACAGAACAACAAAACTACAATTGCAACTAAATTAAAACGTCTCGTTGAATGATCGGGAATACCTCTGATGATGTAACCCATGTGTTGCTAACGGGATTTCCCATGGTCTAAATGAAAGTGTGGAACTCATTCAGTTGATTTTAGCAAATTCATTTGGACTAAGTGAATTCAATGAAAATAACGGTGTCGGGATGACGGAACCGTGAGATCTTAATCGGTTCTGTTTAAACAATTTTAAGATTTGTTTTAATTAAAATATTAAAAACACTTAGATTTTAAGATTTTCTCTAAACCAAAATACTTCCCTCATCTCCTGGTTTATGACTTCTAAAACTAATCCTCTGCAACAACAAGGAGCTCGGAGCATGGTGGGCAGCTCGGTCATCGTCATCAGCAAAACAACTCTACATCAGCTAAACTTTCCTTAGAATTAAATAACCAAGCTATAGGACTTCGAGATAGTTTTCCTAGTGCAACATAAATCCTCAACTCTTCGTTAGGCATTTGCATGATCATGTCATGTAAATTAAGCCCTAACCGGTCTTAGGACTCCGAGGTAGTCGTTTGGTATGACATAAACCCTCACATCTTCGAGGCTATTTGTATGACTGCGTCATACAAATATAAGTCCTAATTAAATAAAATCAGCAGGATTGAAACATTAAATAAACTCCCAAATTGAAGCCAAACAATAGGATAGTTTGAGAAGTTGCCAAGATTTCTTCTTAGATCCTCAGCTTCTCCTACTTTTCTTCCTTTGAACTCCTAAAATTAATTGTTCCAAATTTGATATATTCCCTATTGAAATTCTAAAATTCAATCCTTTGAAAACCTTAAACTTTGAAATTCTTGAGAGCAAAACCACTGATCATTATCGAGAGGTTTCTTAAATGATTCCCGTCATTTAAGATGTAATTAACTATAGGGGTATAGGGAACTTTAAGAACCCAGGTAATATAAACCCTGCTTAATTCATTTATATTAAGTAGGGGAACTTGTGGGCTTATAAAATTGGTTGGCAGACCAAACAGATGTCGCAAATCTCCTAGTTTATTTAATCGAGCCCCATCATCAAGTAGTGTGTCTATTCTTCGGGGTAGATACACGGTTTGTGGTGCGGTGCTCGTTTATATAAACTATTTGGGATGTGAGATCGGTTTTATTTCATATCTTAAAACTTTCAAACTTAAAATTATTTTTCAAAATCAAACGCTACTTTCCAAATTATATATAGATTTAAATTAAATTTGAAATTTAAAATTCACCGATAATTTCTGTTAGGTGACCCCTTTTCAAAATACAACACACAACCTAAAAAATAAGCCGTACAAATTCTTCCACTTAAACTCCCAAAAATCGCCCCTAGATGCAAAAACTACCAGAGGAACAAAAAGGAAGATCCCAAATCTCATCCAAATGGATTCTGACTCGATAGAAACTTCAAAATTTCAAGTTTTCAACCGTAGAAAGTTCATCAGTTTTGAAGAGCAACGTCTATTGAACAAGAATCTCTCAAAGATGAGGCTGATTAAGGAGCGAGGCTTCATGAATCGAGGTATCAATTCTCCTACTACTCGAATTGAAAAAATCATTGTTCAGAGACGTTAGGAAGTGTTATGTTATATGATCAACTTTAAAAAATTACCTATTTTTAGTGTAGATTTCATACCCACTTTATGCACATTTTTAAAGATATTACACTTTAAAGGAAGGAATTTTGCATAATTTTATCTTCATGTATAAAAATATGATTTTAGAGAAAATGAAGCAAAAACTATACAATTTTGAGCCAAAATGAGCAAAGAAGAAAATTCTAACTTGGCACATATTAATATGTCTTTTTAAGGTTAATATCTTTTATATTTCTCACATATTTTTGAATGAAATTATACTTTTGAGAAAGGTTATTTTTTATGTCTATCTTGTAGGTGAAGATGTTAGGAACGCAACGCAACTGAAATGGGGCGAAACGGAGTTAAAACAGATCCAAATGGAGCAAAACAGTGGAGCTGCGCACAGGGTGGCGCCTAGGCACCAAACCCGACGCCCAGGCGCCAGTGACGACGAGAAAATGGTGCCTAGGCGCCAGAATCATCCAGAAATGGTTATTGAACGAATTTTTGACAACTTTGAGAGTTATTTTTACGATGTTAAGTAGTTTCTAGACCTTCTAGAAGATTGGAAGTTACTCCTAATATATAGGACATATGATACAATGTATCTGAACACATTGGAACGGTTTTAATCTTGAAGAGGTGCGACCCAAAGTGAAGGGGTGCAAAGACTTGGTCACAGGATCCCGACGCCTAGGCGCCAGAGTCAGTTTCTAGAAGATTCAATGAATGTGGACTACTTTGAAGAGGTTCCTTAAGCAACCCTTGGCCATTTTCAGAGCTCTATAAATAGCAGATATTTCTACAGGAAAGAGTGCCTCTCTCTTGCTCTCTCTCTCTCTATCTCTCTCTCTCTCTCTCTTTCTTCTCCTTTAGTCATTTTAGAGTCATTTTAGAGTCATGAAGATGTTGATTTCTACATCTTATGGAGAGATTGGTGAGGGATTTTGAGATATTTATGTAAGGGATGTACGAGCGGTACATGGATCGGTGGAGACTTTGGTGGAGAGATCTTCTTCTTTCTTTCAGATGGAAAAAGCTAAGTATTGTGCTCTCCATTCTCTTGTAATTGTTGTAAACACTTTCTAGTGGATTTTCTTTTTTTTAAACTGAGTTTTCTGTCATGATTTATCCATGCTTCGTAAGTGATTTTCTTTACTCTTTCTTTTAACATGAAGTAGTGACATGTGTAGGAAAATCATTTTTATGATAGAGTTATCTATTAAATGCTTCTAGGTGACAGATACTTGCATAAATATAATAGAATAATAATGAAATAAGTTCTTTGTTGGCACTTAATTTATTACATAATTCTACCAATTCTTTTACTTCTTATGCCATTATTTTCATTTACTTTTGTTTTGTAATGAAATAGATGCATGTTTAGGAATTAAGATTTATTTAGATATTCTCTTATGAAATTATGGTGATGATATTTATACCAGATCTTCATTTACTTTACAAATTGATCACTTGTATTGTTCAAATCTGTTGAAGAATTCTGAGACCTAACCGGAGATGAGTTCTTAACTAGTAGATATCACATGAATCCTTGGGTAATCGAAGGCTTTATGCGGGTTATTCAAGGTGAAGAGTAAATAAATAGGAAGATATAATTTATTGGACATAGAATTAATTAGTTTTTAGAGTGAAAGACTAAATTCTAATAATTTGGTCTATAGAAAGGGAATGGGTCACTGGTAGGGCCGACCATAGCCACCCTTGGACATCTAGAATTGTGAGCTTAGATTAACCCATTCTACTAATAAAACATCCTGAACTGATCTATTGATTAGCCAATGTTCTTTATGCCTGGACCAAAGGGTAAAGAAAATGATTGCTTCTATTTGGCACTACTACTTAAAATTCTAAGCATTTCCTTCCTACACATTATCTATGTAATTGCAAGAGAAATGTAGTCTTTACCATCTCAAAATTCTCCAAACCAATTTATCCAGATAAGTTATCTTTTTATTTAAGATCTTTATTTAAGATTAGTTATTAAAAAAAATCATTATAATCGACATTCCAAATTTAAGACTTATAGAAAAAGACTGGAATTAACCCAAAGGATTGCTTACCTCTCTTCTCTGTGGGATCGATACTGGGGCTATAAAAGAAAACCCTATATTACTTAAAACGATACGTATACTTGCGTAGTACCCCTAGTGTGTAAAATATTTTCTAAAATTTTACAACATTTTAATTTTATACACTAGCTGCTATTTATAACTTGGGTCAAGTTTTTTTCTATCTTTTGGAAGCAAAAACTACTATGTTATTGCGGGTCGGGTCATTATACTAGTACCGCCGAAGTTGTCCCGGTTATGAAAGAGTTTTATGCAAATCTTCATGGAATCAATAAAGGATCAGTCTATGAGCGAGATAGGTTTGTCACATTTACTCCTGCAAAGATTAATGATTTATACACGATTGAGAATGTGTTGATCTTCCACTATTCAAATTTTGCCCCAATGAAGGACAATATGAATGATATATACAAATATTTGATGGATGAAAGTGATGATTGGGAGATAAGAGATAACACGTATGTAATTTTTTTGACCACACTATTAAATCCTACGTCGAAGCACTTACATTATTTTATATGTGCAAAATTTCTCCCAACTATGAAAATCAATAAAGTAGCCAAGGAGTGTGCTATTTTGAACTATTTTATTCAAATGGGGATGCCTATTGATGTTGGTTCTATAATTGTTAAATATGTTTTGGGATTGATCGTTCATGGATCAAAGTATGGGCTTGGACATCCTTCCACCATATTTCTCCTCTGCAATCAATCTCAAAGGCCATATGAGAATTGGGAAAGAGTACTTCTACCTTGGAAGCCAATAGACCTAACAGATGAACATAGTAACCAGGCAGTTGGTGATATAAATGACATGAGTATCATTGAAGATCAACTATCTTAGAGTTTGACACCTATTCCTCCTTACTTTCCTGAAATTTCACAGATCATTTTAAAGAAAATTAAGAAACTGGAGAAGGAAATTCAACACCTGATGAATGCAATCAACAATTTATTTGACTTCTTTGATCATCTGGATTGGAGAATGAAGGAACACTTTGATCATTCTGAGTAGCTTGACGGAAGTTTAATACATATTATGAGAAGAAAAGGTTGTATTGAAGAGGATTCTACAGAAGAATTCCTATTTTGTTCATTCTACAATATGTTCGTTCACGTTCAATCAATTAGAGATTTAAGAGTTGATGATAGTTCTGAGGAAGACTGAAGACTTAATTTTTGTGTTTCTGTGTTTATGTATTTGAACTGATTACTTTGCTTTGCTTGGATGTTATATTTGGACTTGCTTCCTTGTTCAGTTTTCAGCGTTATTGTGTTGTGGTTGTGAGCGACGCTGAATTTTAGTATTTTATGGCTTGACAATGTGTAGCTTTTAGTGTTATTTATGTGTGTTTGTAATTTGGATTTTATATATCAAAGTGATGTTTTGTGTTGTTTGTGTTAAAAATTATCATTTGCCACGGCTTTAGTATGTTATTCAATTCTTAAATGGATTAATTAGACGTCGGAGCGGGCTTGAAAAGATCAAAATTGCAAAAGAAAGTTGGAAGCCCAGTTTTTGAACTAGCACTGTCACCAGCACCGGACTATCCCAAAAAATAGAGATTTTGGCCTATTGAGCAGAAAACAGCGTCGAACGGCGCTGCTACCAGTGTTGGACCGCGCTCGACTGGGAAAAATGCCTTAAAGCCCAAAATTTCACGATTTAACCCTGGGACGCGCTATTTTTTCACAAACCATTGTCTTCTACCTCCAGCCAAGGTCTTTTTTCGCACTTAGGGCTCACTTGCATTTGGATTTGAAGCAATTTCGTGGTCGAAAAAGTTCAGATTTCATCTTCTTTTGGTAAGAGCTACACTTTAAACTAAATTTTTTTGATTTTGACTGTAGAAATCTCCTACATTAGGAAGATTTGAATTTTGAGGTTTTTGGAGAAAATTTGGAGATTTTCCATGGCATTGGAGTTTTTATCTATTTAAATTTACTTCGGAGTCCATTACATTGCAATTTTGAAATTGATTTAGATAAATTTGATATTCCTAGACAAATGACTCCAAGAATGGCTAAGGGGAAGAGAAAATTTGATTATGATGAGAGTAAATTTGTGAATTTCAAGGCTTATTCCCACTTTAGTACATTTCCTAGTAATAAGAAGTGTATTCAAGAAAAAACCTTTGAAAATCCTGAAGGTGTGATTGAAGAACTAATTGCAAATCGTCAATAGGAAATTTTCTGTTATTTTACTGTTGAAGCGATGTTTGAGATTGTAAGATAATTTTATGCAAATTTATACTATTCTGAGAGCGAATATATCTTGGTTAGAGGACAAATTGTTGAATTTACCCCCGCCCGCATCAATGCATTTTATCAGTTTAGAGAACCTTTTTTATGTGAATACAAAAATTTTCTTATTACCAATGAAGCATTGGATATGGTTATGAACTATTTAACTAACATAAAAGGGGAATGGAAGATTAAACAAAGGCAAAAAGTTAACTTCTCACTTTCTACATTGAATCATGTATCGAAAACCTGACATTATTTCATTTCTGTAAGACTTATCCCCACCAGCCATCACAGTGAGGTTTGAAGAAAGAACTGTTCTAAATTACTGTATTCAAAACATGAAAAATATCAATAGTGGGGCCATTATTCATAAGAGTATTTTGACAAATTCAAAAGGAGAGACTACAGGTGGACTAGGACACCACAGCCTGATTCATGCGTTGTGTATTCAGTCAGTTGTACCAACTGAAGATAATGATGAGGTAGTCCATCCCATGAAGCCCATTAGTAAATTAAATCTGAAAACCTATGAAGCCTATGTAGGATGAAATTGGAGTAAGAGAGCTGATGCACCTTCGTCTAGTCAGGAGAGACCATCAACATCTAAGGAACCTACCCTGCATGATGTTATGAGTCAGTTAGAGAAGTTCAACACCAGAGTTGAGGAAATAGAAGCAAGGAATAAGATAAATGATGATTATCAACTGTAGTAGCAAGAATATGAGATAGCTTATCCTGACGCACAGATGAGATTGTTCAGGGGAGACACAAGTAATGTATTTCCAACATACCCTGAGTACACTCCATACCAGCCTGATGAACCTGATGTTGGTGGAGCTCCTACAGATGATGATTGGTAGTTTATGTATTTTATTTTCATTATATTTTGTATTTGTTGATGTATATGTGATGTACCTGAGACTTTGTGATTTGTATCTGTGATGTAATTTGTATTTGGTTGTGTTTGTAGCAAACTTTATATTGAATTGTGATGAATGTGATGTGATAGTGGAGTTTGCATGTGTTTATTTTATTAGTTTAATCTGTGATAGTAACATTTGGTTATTAATGTTATGTGCTTAGTTGATGTTTTATGTTTTGAAGTTTCAAACTTCTTCCCTTGCAAATTTCTAACCCATATTTGTATGTAGAAATGATCTTAATTATTTCATGCCTAATATTCTAACTTATGAAGAAAACCTACTTAAACTCAAAGGTATGAAAAACCCAAAATATTGAGGTATGATTTATATATATTTTTATCTTTCCTTTTTTCCCAGGTTAATTGTATTGATATTCAAAAATTTATGTTTGGGGGAGGGAAAGAATTAACTGTTAATTGTTCTCATTTAAAAATATTTTCAAAATTATTAACATGATTTCCTATGATAGAACTCAATTTCAGATAATTGTATTTTTATTTTATTTAAATATTTTTTGAATTTGAATGAAAGTATTTGGTAATGAAAAGTAATTTTGTATGATAAGATATTTGGTATAAGAGAATAAAACTATAGTCAACTATTAAAAATAAGAAAAACTGTATGTTTAAAGTATTAAGAATACTAAAACTTTATGTGAAGAGAAATGATTGGGACTCTATGATGAATCAATATTAAGCTAAATAAATGCCTATAAGGTAAAGGATTGTGGTAAGTTTCAAATTTAGGGTGAAAAATGTGAAGTTCAAAATTATTAAAGGCTATCCAGATATAGTAATCCTTACTTAAAAAAGTAAAAAGTAAAAGAAAAGAAAAAAAAACAAGAAGAGAAAAGAAAAAAAGAAGAAAAAGAAAAGAAAAAGTGAGGAGAAGCTTGAGGATATGCCTAATAAAAAATTGGCTTCACTTGGACCTACCTAAAGGGAAAAGCTTAATTACTTTCCTGAACATATATGTATAGATTAGCATCTTTACTAGTAGTGTTATCATAAACTTCTTTTCATGTAATCATTTTTAAGTGCCTTAATAGAACAATCTACAGTCATTTTTTAAATGAATAGAAGGCTATAACTCCTAGACTTGATTACTAAATAGTCTTACACCTACAAAATTCACTTGAATTATTTAAAGATCTTTCTGAAAATTTTACTATTGTATTTATCTAAGTCAAAATTATGGTATTCTAGAAAGAAAGTTCATTACAGTGGATCATTATTTTATGTATTAACTAAAATTACTTGAGGACAAGTAATAGTTATGTTTGGGGAATCATGATCCACTAAAAATTTGATAGATTTTTAATGTCCATTTCATACCTATTTTTGATGATATTGCACTTTAAAGAAAGGAATTTCATGCAGGTACAATGATTTTAGGCCTTTGGAGCAAAAGGAAGCGAAAAGGAACAAATTTGGAGCAAAATGGAGCAAAATTGCATTTTATTGAACTAGCACTAAACGGTGTTGTCAACAGCGCCGGACCACACCAAATTATAGAGACTTTGGACCAAAAGGCAGAAAATAACGCCGGAAGGCGCCCTATCCTGCGTAGGACCGTGCCCTATCCTAATTTCAAACTAGATTCAATCTATTTGGCCAGATTTTAGAGGGATGCTTGAAGAAACTCTTGGGAAATTAGTTATGGCTGGATTTAAACTTTTTGGAGCCAAATTTAGTGAGGCGGAGAGAGTTTGGAGTGTGGGGGAGTGAAGAGTGAGTGTGTCTTTTCATTTTGTTTAGGAAATTTAGGGTTTGTGTGTTCTCTTCTAAGGAGTGTAAGAGGAGAGGGAAAGTGAGAGATTTCTTCTTCCTTACTTATCTAAAGAGAGAATTGTGTGTTATTGTGAAGAAAGAAGAGGAGTCAAAGGAATTCATTGAGATTCGCTTGGGAAAGAGTTTGAGATAAGTTGTCTTTTCTTTACTCTGTTTGTATCACATTGCTTTTATATATAAAATTCATGTTTTGTCATCCTTTCCTCATGAGTCTTGAGTAGATTTCTTTGTCTTCTTCCTTTTCATGTGATAAGTTAATGTTGTGATATGGAAATGATATGCCAATTTCTTATGGAGAATTTGTGATGACCTTTTCACTTCGTACTTCATTTAATTTTTGATCTAGCTAATTAATTGGTAAAACTTGTTGGGAAACACATGTTTCAAAAGGATTATGAGTTCCACAACAAAAGTGAAGGTCACATTCAATGTTCATGAATGAGTGACGTAGTTTATGGGGTTGAGTGCAAATAAACATGGAAATATACTTTGATGGGCGTAGAATTTGAGATTTTAGAGTAACAGGCTGAAATCCCCAGTTTGGTCATAGGTTTTGGAAACTAAAGAGAGAGCTGGTTTTCAGGTGAAAGGAAGTGGGAGCTCTGGAGTCAGAGCTAGTATCCTCCCAGCCTAACCACGGATTTGGGGACTGAACTTAGGATTAGTCAATGTTCTTTATACGCTTGGAAAAGGGTAAAGAACATGAATGCCCCTATTTGGCACAATACATTTGCATCACTGATCTATGTCATAAAAATCATCATATTACTATTGGAGAGGAGGAAGATTCTCTCTTACAACTGAACTTTGTTATAAATTTAATTTTGTGTAACTTGCTAGAAAGTTAGAATGTACTTTGGTAGAATTAGTAACTACAAGTGTTTGTTTCTGTTTTAAGATTAGTAATAACTTGCAATTTTGTTGTGATTCGAGAAGCAATTCCTGTGCTACGTTATAAAATTAATTACCTCCCTGTAGGATCGATATCCAGGACTCCACTAGAGCATTGTATTACTTGAGCGATGTGCATACTTGCATTTAATTGTGTGACTCAATGGAAAACTAAACCAATACATACATACATATATATATATATATATATATATATATATATATATATGAGTTCATAAATTTTGGCAATTTAAAAAAGTCGCACCAGTTACCGAAAGGTCTTGTACCGATACATTCGAAATGCCCAGTTACTACAAAATGGATCATGAGTCTGACATTCCCGTTGCCACTATCGCCATTGCTTCTGAATCAGTTGCAAAGAAAAATGACAGTCTAGGGAAGCCTATAGATTTAAAGTTGGCTAAAAAGAAAACAGTCGATGATAAAGTTCGAAAGCTCCAAACAGAAATTTTTGATTTAGTCAAACAATGAGGGTTGGATATTGATGATGAGGATTACTTCATGTCAGACTATGTGGATGAGGGATTCATAGAAATTAATATGGTCGAAACTCGGTCCGCATCATCTGCGCGTGAGGCTCCTAGTGAGGAGAACACTGCGGATGAGCTTCGGAGGACCATCCTGACAAGAGATGGACAGATTAGTCATTTGGAGAAGAGAGTGGAGGAAATGACTGCCGCTATAACTGCTATAGCTACACTCTACGGACAATCATAGTCACGACCAACAGCATCTCTGGAGGTTAATCAGCCTGAATTTGTACATATAACAGATGAAAGAAGAGAAGTCGCTTCAGCCAATGAAGATGAACCATCGAGAAGAGATCTGACTCAGAGTCCACCAGAGAAGGACATTAAATAGAGGGTGAAACAGCAAGTTCAGGAGGCCTTGGCTCAATCCAAAGGTGGAGCATCATTTTCAAAGGGTTGATCCTACCCGTAGGAGTTCGATGTCGTGCATTATCCCAAAGGCTTCATGCCCCTAAATTTTAAGATAATTGACAGGACAAGAAAACCTCGACAACACATAGCAAATTTTAGAGCTAGTTGTTGTAACACAGGAGGAAGTGAAGCTCTATTGTTCCGTCAGTTCGTTAGTAGCCTGTCATGAATAGCGTTTGATTAGTATGTCGAGCTTCCCAATGGATCAATAAAGAATTTTGCAGAAATGGAAAACATATTCATGAAGAGATTCACCGGTGCCCAACATCATCTTACCATATGAGATCTCATGGTGGAGCGGCAGAAGCCCGATGAGACTTTGTTCGAATACATTCTGAGATGGAGAAACTTAAGCATGAAATGTGAACCTTAGCTACAAGAAAAGCACGCGATCGAGATACTACTCAAGAGTATCCACGGTCTGATAGCCTTCATATTTAAGGGTCTCACCATCAAGTCCTTCGAGAAGCTGCTCAGCAAAGCCAGCAGCTTACAAGAGGAAGTCAATCATATGGAGCCTACAGAGAAGACAGAGAAAACAAAACCCACTAAGGCTTATGAAAAGAGATCTGGTGTAGTGGCAACGATCGACAAAGGAAAGCAGCCAATGAGGATTCAGGCTGAGCAGTTGCCACGGACGGCACGATCAATCACCTCGATGCGGTCGGTCTCGGCGGTATGGTCGACCTCGAGCAGGCGAGCGGTCGGTCCAGTCGGCGGCGAGAGGTCATATAGGACAGATGGACGATAGGGACCGACAATGTCAGAATAGCTACGCAGGAACTACTCCTTCAAAGATGATGTCGTAGCAAAGATGTTTAAGAATTTAATGAAGAAGCTTGAGTTCAGATTGCCCGAGCCAAAGAAGATGGAAGAGATGGACAAGAAGGATCAGCCTAACTCTGCCCCTACCACAGGATGCTCAAACACACCATAGAAAGCTGCTTTAGTTTCAAGGATTGGCTCGAGCGGAATTACAAAGAAGGGAATATAACAATACCAAAGGAATACTTAAAAGAACCTGAAAGAGGTTCTATAAACATTATTTCAGCCAAGACAATCTCTTCGATTAATCCATATACCGGTAAAGGTAGATGGAGCACAATTTGGAATGAGCTCAAGAAAGTCGTGGATCAGATCCAGTCTACTCCAAAGAAAACTGCTGTCTGTATTCTACCGCTAGCCCAATCCAAGGTGAAGGCTTCGCCGAGGAGGCCACCACAACAAGAATGGAGAAAAAAGCAGATCATGAACGAAATTAAGGACTATAGCACGAAGGTCGCTGTTAGATTGGTTGTTTTGGATTCGGAGGTGAAACCCCTCGAACCCCTAACTTTGTACCATTATCTTTATGCCTCTCCAAGGTCTCATAATGATAATAGAAATGATGTTGGCTACGTTCTTACTGTGTTTAGTGATGACGTAACTAATCACAACCTCTTTAACCCCGATTTCAATTCCCAAAATGATCTTCAAATCATGATTGTTCTTAACGAGAATGTTGACGAAAACAAAGAAGATATCGAAAACACCGGCTACAACAACACCGAAAGTGAGGAGCCAATCATTGAATGCAAAAAAACTCCACTTGCCATCAACATGGACCTTTCAGATACAAAAGAGCCAAATATAGTAATAGAAGAATCTCTGGGTCCAGAAGAAGAAGAAATGACAGAAGTACATTTATGAAGTGGCAAGGTGCTACTGCCAAGGACAGCTCTAATGGATAAAGGAAGAGAATAATTACTCAAGAATAAGTATCTCCAGCAACGAAAAAAGTACAAGTTCGAAATGAAATTGAAAATTCAAACAAGGTGGATTATAACGTGCTAGCTCATCTCAAGAAGTTCCCAGCCAAACTAAGTATTTATGATGCTCTGATCCAATCAAAGGAGATGAGAGAAAATATGAGTAAGTCTCTACTTGATCCGGATATTTGCTTAGCACAGTTGGCTAGCACATCCTCAGATGGATTTTGCACCTTGAAAGAACAGCCTGACGTAACCTGCACTGATGAAGATTTGCTGCTCGGAACAGCCGATCACAACCGTCCGCTCTACATTTTCGTAATCATTGGCAGGTTCATACTTTCTAGAGTGTTAGTAGATCTTGGAGTGTCTCTCAGCATAATGAGTATACGGACACTAGCCTACTTGGACATCAATGCTTGAGAACTTTCTATGGATAAAATGATGCTAAGAAGATTCAACCAGAAATGAGAAAGAGCCCTCGGATTTATAACGCTGCAAATGAAAGTTGGAAATCTAGTATCAACCATAAAATTCCATTTCATCGATGCAGATACATCATTTAATAACCTACTTGGTCTCTTGTGGCTTCACGAGTACAATATGGTCCCTTCATCGCTTCACCAATGCATCAAGTGCTAGAAGGATAGACAAGAACATTGCATTAAAGGAGATCTACAACCATTCTCAATACATGAAGTAGGCATTCACGAAGACGCCGCCTACTATGCTCCCCCGAAGAAAACAATATTTTTAAGAGAAATTGTGATAAGTAAAGTTGAAGATTCAGAAGAACTACAAAAACGGGACCACACACCTCTGCTTAAACAATCTCCCACCGCTCCTTCACAATGAGTTGGTGGAGATTTTTTAGTTCGCGCATCTGAGGTCGAGGCTGGGGAAGTGGTCGAGGAAGAACTCACCAGATTGTTGAATGGATGAAGTTGAAGATCAACATTGATATAGAAGGGAGCCCTGAAGAAGATAAAGAAACAATGATGATAAGCCAGAAGAAGCCTCGGTTCCAGATTTCTATGGATGACATAGAAAGGGATGAATATGAATCAATGTATGATCCAATTAATCATTATGTTCAAGCCAGGACCCTAACTCCGATCTATCCTCAAAAGATTGAGAGTATGGAAGTCAAGGAAGTCAATAATGATGGTTTTAAACTGATCAAGTTTTATAAAGCTTCTCCTTCTACTTCTGAACCTTGTATAATTCTCGAAGAAAATAACTCTAATGAATTAATGAAATTACCTTTTGGTTACTTTTCTCCAGGTGTACAAAATTTAATTCAACAAGGATATGTGCCAAAGAAAATGCCAAAAGATAAGTTACAATCATTCAAAAAAATAATGGAATACAAAAGGAAAGAAACTCAATTCGAAAGAAAGTCTTAGGTTCGGTACGATTGGACCTGTATATGAATCAGAATTTTGCATAATTGTTACTAGTCAACGAGAAGAAGATTACCTGGACATCCAAGAAGAATACGAAGATCAACCAATAGAAGAGCCTCCACTAGAGTTCGAAGAAGAAATCAAATCAACTGTGGATGAATTAAAATAAATCAATCTCAGGACTAAGGAGCAGTCCCGACCTACTTTCATAAGTTCATTGGTCAATGAAGAAGAGGTTACACACTTGGTCAGGTTACTGTCAGAATTCAAAGATTGCTTCGCTTGGAGCTATGATGAAATGCCTGGACTATCCCCGGAAGTTGCAATTCACCGCTAGGAATGGATCGAAGTACAACACAAATAAAGCAAGCTCCCAGAAGAATACGCCTCGAAATTGAACAGCAAGTTACGAGAGAAATAAAGAAATTAATAGATGCTAACTTTATCCAAGAAGAACAAAATCTGACATGGTTAGTCAACATTGTGCCAGTAAAGAAGAAAAATAGACAGATACGAGTGTGTGTCAACTTCAAGGATTTGAATAAAGCATGTCCGAAAGATGAATTCTCATTTCCAAAACTGGAATTAATGGTGGACATTGCGTCGTCACATGAAATTTTCTCCTTCATGGATTGATCGTCAGGTTACAATCAAATCAAGATGGCTCTAGAATATGCAACGCTTACAACATTTCGAACTCCGATCGGGATTTACTGCTACACCGTGATGTCATTCAGTTTAAAGAACACAGGAGCATCTTACTAAAGAGAAATGAGAAAAGTCTTTCAATGACCTCATTCATAACTAGGTGGATTGCTACGTGGACGATTTGTTCATTAAGAGTAAAGTAAAAGAAAACCACCTAAATGATTTGAGGATCGTATTTGAACGATTACAGTAATACAATATAAAGATGAATCCCTTAAAGTGTGCTTTCGGCGTTACCTCCGAGAAATTTCTAGGATTCGTTCGCCGTCATCAAGGAATCAAAATCAACCCAGAGAAGATTAAAGCTATCTTGGAAGTGCCTCCTCCTAAATCCTTGAAATAACTACGTTCTTTTCAAGGAAAAGTGACATATCTAAGGTGCTTCATATCTAATCTATCAGGACGGTGTCTACCCTTTTCAAATTTACTTCGAAAGGACGCTAAATTTGTTTGGGGAGAGCCATGTCAATGAGCTTTCAAAGACATTAAACAATATTTAACAACACCTCCTGTTTTGGCAGCCCCTATCCTAGGTAGACCATTGATACTTTATACTGCGGTTTTGGACAAGTCTCTCGAGGCACTACTTGCCCAAGTGAATGATGAGGGTAAAGAGAACGTGCTCTACTACCTGAGTTGACATCTAATATATTGTTAGAAGTAAATTAACCTCCTATTAAGAATCATTGTCAAGCTTTGATTTTTGCCGCTCATAGGCTTAGACATTACATGTTGTCTCGTGATGTCAACCTATTTTCAAAAGTTAATCCATTTCAATATTTAGTGACCCAACCTACACTTTATGGATGCTTAGATGGTCGATGATACTATTGCAATTTGACATAACTTTTGTGCCCCTTCGCATTATCAAAGGGTAGATTCTCGTGAATTTTCTCACAGCACAACCACTGCCTGATGGGTTCCTGCTAAATGACGAACTACCAGACGAACTGATACTACAAATAGAGCAGCCCAGTGTCAGACATTGAGAAATGTACTTCGACAGAGCGTCATCAGCCCGAAGAGACAAAGGACAACAGACAATGATACCCGTTAAAGCAAGAATCAGTTTGGTCTTAGTAACTCCGGATTAGACAATACTAAGATATTCTTACCACTTAACAGAGCTGTGTACCAATAATGAAGAAGAATATGAAGCTCTAATCACCAATTTGGAATTAGCAATACTAATGAAAATAACATACATTGCCATTTATGGTGACTCATAACTCGTCATTCAACAAGTGGAAGAAAAATACAAAATTCTGAAACCAAGATTAGAAGAATACCACCGGTACACAATGAAATTACTCGAACAAATTCTGAGTGTGATATTCTATAGGATTCCTCGACCAGACAACGGCCACGTGGACGCTTTATTGAAACTTGTTAAAGAATTAGCTTGTCCACCCGATGATTCTATAAGTATTACGGTACAAGGACGCCAGGTTTTGTCACAAATCGATCTCGATATCTTACACAAGCTTGGAAAAGAAGAGATAGCAGTTACAACATCAGATGATATAAAAGATTGGTGTCAGCCATTAATTGAATATTCGTAAACTGGAAAATTACCAGAAGACAAGTCAGCAGCGCATCAAATTCAGAAGACAGCTCTCTCATATGCCTTAATTAACAGTGTTCTGTACAGAAGATCCTTCGATCAGATGTGGCTCAGATTCCTCAGCAAAGCAGAAGCACAGAAAATCATCAAAGAAGTACATGCCAGATTGTGTGGAGCTCACCAATCAGGACCAAAGATGAAGATGAAAATTAAAAAACTCGGATACTACTGGCCGACAATGATGACAGACTACATGGACATAGCAAAGAAATGTCATCAATGCCAAGTACACGGAGTGGTCTTGCACAAACCTCTGAATGTTCTGCACCCGATGATTGCCTCGTGGCCATTCAAGTGTTGGGGAATGGATATAGTGGGTTTGATAGACCCTCTGTCTTCAAAAGGACACAGATTCATACTCGCAGCTACAGACTACTTCTCTTAGTGGGCAGAGGCAGTTCCGCTACGGGAAGTTACAGCACAACAAGTTCCATAGTTCTTCAAGAATTCGGTTGTCTACCGATTTGGTGTGCCGCGAAGGATCATTTCAGATAATGGGACCACCTTCAAGAGCACGAAGATCAACAACTTTGTCAGAAGACATGGGATAGATTATACATACTAGACAATCTACTACCCCAAAGTAAATGGCTTGGCAGAAGCCTTCAATGAGATGCTCATTCAAATTCTAAAGAAGACGCTCGAAAACAACAAATGAGGATGGCAAAAGAAATTGCTAGAAACTTTGTGGGCCTACAGGATGACAGTCAGAACACCGACGCAGTCTACACCTTATGCACTTGTGTACGGGTCTGAGGCAGTCCTTCCATTAGAAGTTCAGCTACCGTAGTTCTGGATCGCCGTCACTAATCAAATAACAATAGAAGAGAATGCCAACTTACAACTTGCAGAACTGGAAATTCTCGAAGGGAAAAGATTGCTTGCATAGCAAAATTTGGAACTATACCAAGCAAAGATGATTCAAGCCCACAATAAGTTGGTCCGCCCAAGGTCATTCAAGATTGGTGACCTCGTACTCGTTCTCAGAAGGCTTGTTCTTGCACACCGCAAGATAAGTGGCAAATTTGAACAGACCTGGGAAGGACCATTCGTGGTGGAAAATGTTTACTCTGGAGGGTCGTACCACCTAGTGGACTCTCAAGGGGATAGACCCATTTTGCGAATAAATGGACGATATCTCAAGAAGTACAACGCGACATGAGGAACCTAAAGAAATATTTTCATTCCAATGTAGAATAGGGCCAGTGTCTGTGACTGGGTCCAAATCTTGTAATAAAATGAAGTTAAATGAAATAAAGTAAATTTTCTCACAAAAATAAAATATTCCTATTAATTTCTAAATCTAAATCATATAAAAATATATTAAAAAATATAATGGAATTAAAATAATTATTAAACTTATTAAAATAAAAGATAATAAGTTTGTCCTTGTTCTTATTCGTGCACAACACCACCCATTTACATTTCCCCCTATTTACTTGTGCAGGAAGTTTCGGGTTGCGAGTTGGTGTTTGCTTCCAAATACGGCTTGGACCTCGCGTCTTGAAAAGGAACACAAAAGAAGACTACAAACATAAAGTCAATGAAGAAGATTGGTCGTAAAGAGACCGGACAGACATTGGGATATGGAGCTACTGGAGGGTTCGTTGACTCACTCCTCCTCGACACGAGACACAGTCAGGTCCCATCTATGATCACTACTTCAAATGGTGATCTTATTGCTGCTTCAGCTGAAAGAGTTCCAGATGCGTTGTTGGCACGTACAAAAAGAAGAAATGCAAATTGCCGCAAGCGTCGCCTCTTTGACAGGATGGAGAGGAGACAAACTCGGGAGCTAACCACTGAGCTATCACCCATCTCAGAAGATTTCTATAATCGTGAAATGAAAGAAACTGACAACAGCACACCGTGCACCGATACTGAGTCAGAAGCTACAGAGGATTCTGCACCGACATTAAACCCGATGGAAGAAATCTTTACCGGGTGCTTGACTTGCAACCAGACTGCCTTCAAATAAGGAGCATTTTTAGAATGCCCAGAATGTCACGTTTTATAACTAGAGGAGTATGGCACATTTGAGGCATATGCAGCTGCCTCAATGCTACTCAAGAGCAGGGAGTATCCTGATGTAGAGCCGTACGTACCACAGTTTGTCCTACCTCCGCCACAGCCGTGAGGAGTTCTAGACTAAGTGATGGCAAAAATTAGAAGAATCGAAAAAAAGATATTTCAACACTATGAAGAAATAAAAGGGAAATTTGTTAATATCCTGGAAAAGCTCGAGTTATTCACTGATGTATTCTCGAGGAAGGATGAAGAAGAAATTTGTTATTGCATTGATGCTCTTCAGAATTTGGGTAGAGTGGGTCGCTTGAGGCCAAGAACATATACAGAGCCATCGAAATGGAAAAGAGGAAAGGGCAGAGTCACCATTTAGTGTGGTTGCTACTATAACTTTGCTAAAGATTGACAAGACAATCCCCTGGGGATCCTACAGCATGATTAGGTGGATCTGATGTCGCTGCAAATCAAGAAGATGATAAAGAGCATGGTTGATCCATGAAAAAAATACCTATTTTTATGCCTTTATTTTTATCAATTTCTACGGATATTATGCTTTAATGAAAGGTATTTTTGTGTTTTTGGATGTAGGTGATGTAGAAAGGTCAAAAAAAGAAAAAAGGGTGAAAAAGGAGCAAAAAGGAGCAAAAATGGAGCAAAATACAAGAATTATCAAAAATTATGGCCTGGCGCCTAGGCATTGGCGCCTAAGCGCCAGACTCGATACAGAAACTGTCAAATTTTTTACTACTTTTGGACGGTTATTTTGACGAAGTGAGCGATTATTGGACATTCTAGGCACTAGACAGACCTTCTAGAAGATTCATTGAATGTGGACATGTTTTGGAAGAGGTGCCTCAAGGCAACCCTTGAAGCCTATAAATAGGAGTCCACTCCTTCGGAGAAAGAGCCCCCATTATATCCCTTATCTCTTAGCCACTTTAGGATCTCTCATCCTTAGAGAGAGAAATAGAGAAAGAAATTTAGGGCCACTTTTATTTAGTTTAGTGAGTTTATTTTCAAATTGTAGCATCTGGAGTTCATTACACTGTGGAGTCAGTAGGAATCAGAAAATCTGTAGAAGGAATATTTGAGATAATTTTTTTATTTTTGATTCAAAGTTTATTTATTATGTTTTGCTGTTTATATTCAATGTGTTCTGAGTAGTTAGTTTACTTTCTTCCTTCAATTATGAAAAGATAAATAAGATAATATAAATTTCGATGGAGAATTGAAAATCAAAATATTTTCAAAACATTGTGATGATATTAATACCTGATCTTACTTTACTTTTTAAATTAGCCATTTAAATTGTTAAAACCTGTTGAAGAGTATTAAGACCTAGAAGGAGAAGAACTCTTAACTTGTAAATGTCACATGAATCCTTGGGTAGTCGAAGGCCATGCGCTGGCTATTCAAGGTGAAGTGCAAATAAATAGGAAGATAAGATTTAGAGGGCGTAGAATTGATAAGTTTTTAGAGTGACAGACTAAATTCTTATAATATGATTTATAGATAAGGAAAGGGTCACTAGTAGGGCCGACCATAGCCACCCTTGGACATCTAGTAGTGTGAGCCTAGATTAACTCATTCTACTAACAATACATCCAGACCTGATCTATAGATTAGCCAATGTTCTTTGCACCTGGATCAAAGGGTAAAGAATAGGAATGCTTCTATTTGGCACAATACCATAAAATGGATTCTTCAACGAATATTAAATTATCTTAAAAGCTTGGATTAATTGAAAGGAAGAAAGTTGTTTGTTTTATATTGTTTTCACAAAATCATTTTCTTATTATTGTTTTCTTTATCTGCATCTAGTAAATTAAAAGTAATTTATAGTTAGATTAAAATACAAAAAGATTTTGAAATACAATATTTAAAAATTTATTACCTTTTTTCCCTGTGGGATCGATACTGGGGTCTTTGTTTCAAAGCCCTTTATTACTTGAAACGATACATATACTTGCGTAGTACCCAAAAAGTATATAAAATATTTTCCTTTAAAATTATATTTTACTATATAAACATATATTTAAAAAGTATTAATCACTAACGGCCTAGCATTCAGTAGCAATCAAGTTTTATTTAATGTTATTGCCGTAAATTAAAATTTGGTACACATCTATATAGCAAGTTATTCCGGGTCAAGTGTTTCGCGTCTTTGCTAGAAATTAAATTTTCTAGCAGTGGTAACAAATTCTTGTATTTGGAAATACAAAAATCGGGTCAAGTTTTTGGCGTCGTTGTCGGGGATATAAGAGGTACAATTTATAGATTTTTAAATATTATATTTCCCAAAACATAAAAATATATATATAATATAAAAATAAACATATAAAAATAAAATAAAATTTATTCCTTGCTTTATTTTTCTTTTTTTATGCGTAGTTTTTGTTCTGAAGGATTAATACCTTTAGATTCTGAACTTGAAAGAACAATTAGAAAAATTAAAAAGGGAAAACAAATTCAAAAATTTTAAGAAATGGCTACTTTACAAAATCTAATTGAACTTAATGATCAAAATGTCTATAAACCATTAAGGGATTATGCTTAACCCTACGAGTTGATGAAATTCATAGTAGTATTCAAATACCACTGTAGATGCTAATTCTTTTGAACTTAAACCGTCTATTATTCAAATGGTGCAAAACAATTAATTTGGTGGAACACCAAATGAGGATCCAAATGTACACCTTGTTAGTTTTTTAGAACTTTGTGCTACCTTTAAATATAACAATGTTTTTGATGATGCTATTAGACTTAGAATCTTTCCTTTTTCCTTAAGAGATAAAGCAAAGATGTGGTTAAACTCATTAGCAACTGGTTCTATTAAAACATAGGCTGAAATGGCACAAAAATTCCTTGCTAAATATTTTCCTCCTTCTAGAACTGCTAAATTCAGAAATGATATTACTTTGTTTAGTCAATTTGACGGGGAGACAATATATGAAACTTGGGAAAGATTTAAAAAACTATTAAGAAAATGTTCTCATCATGCTTTACCTGATTGGTTAATTATTCAACATTTTACAATGGATTAATTGGATATTTAAAATCAATTATTGATGCTACTGCTGGAGGTTCTTTAATTTCTAAATCATTTGAAGAAGCTTACACTTTAATTGAGGAAATGACTAATAACAATTTTCAATGGCCTTCCAAAAGGATTAATCCTAAAAAGATAGCAAGTATTCACGATAATGAAGCCTTTTTTATCCTAGCTTCACAAGTAGCAGCAATGCCTAAAAAATTAGATAATTTTGCAATTAATATTTCACATAATAACTCTGCTAATATTGAAGATTCTCAAACTATTGAAACTTTACAAGCTATTACAAGTAAAAATAATCCTTATTCAAATTATTATAATCCTGGGTGGAAAAATCATCCTAATTTTAACTGGAATAATTCACAACAACAATAGGGTAATAATCAATCTCATCCCACTGGAAATTGGAATAATCAAGTTAAACCAAATTATAAACCTCATGGATTTAATAATCAACAAAAAAAGTTATCAATAGAAGAATTAATTTTACAAATGAATAATCAATTACAAAATAAAAATATAGCTATTCGCAATATCAAAAATCAAATGGGGCAAATTGCTACTTTAATTAATAACAGACCTGTAGGAACACTTCCTAGTAATGTTGAAATTAATCCAAAGGAAAGCTGGAAAAGAACATGAACATGTTAAGGCACGTGCAACTTAGAAGTGGAAAGGAATTAAAACAAAGAATGCGGAAAGAAATTGAAAAAGAGAATGAGGTTGAAGAGATCGAAAAACCTAAAGAAACTCTCTCTCCTAGTCGAGATCGGATCGTTATACCTATTAATGTGGAAGTTGAAAAACCACCACCACCTTTTCCTTAAAGACTTAAACAGCAGATACTTGATCATCAATTTTCTATGTTCTTTGAAATTTTTAAGAAACTTACTATTAACATACCTTTTGTTGAAGCCTTGGAACAAATGTCAACTTATGCAAAATTTATGAAGGATATTTTAAGCAAGAAACAAAAATTTGAAGCTTTTGAAATTGTTGCATTAAGTAAAGAATACAGTGCAATAATTTAAAAGAAATTACCTGAAAAGCTTAAGGATCCTGGAAGTTTCACTATACCCTGTGCTATTAGAGAAAATTTTGTGGAAAAGCTTTATGTGATTTAGGAACAAGTATTAATCTCATGCCATTTTCTATTTTTCGAAGATTGAATTTAGGATAAATTACTCCCACCACTGTAACCCTTCAGTTAGCTGATAGATCTATCACTTATCCTAAAGGAGTTATAGAGGATGTCCTTGTTAAAGTGGATAAATTTATCTTCCATGTAGATTTCATCGTACTTGATATGGAAGAAGATAAAGAGATACCTATTTTTTAGGGAGACCTTTTCTAGCTATCAGATGAGCTATGATTGATGTGCAAAAGGGAGAATTAACCATGAGAGTTAATGATCAAGCGATTAAATTTAATGTTCTTAAATCAATGAAGTACCCTGATAAAGAGAAATGTTATCGAATGGATATAATTGATTATTTAATTGAGAAACATTATCAAGAAAATGTAAAGTCATTTACGAAGAAAATTTTGAATTTTTAAGCGATGAAAATGAAGAAGTAAAAGAAGAAGAGACTCATTTTATTAAAGATAACTGGGAAACTTTAGACATAACTCAAAATGATATACTTTTATCATCAATTAAAAAAGCCCCTAAATTGGAATTAAAAATGTTACCTTCACATTTAAAATATGTGTTTCTTGGAAATTTGTTAACTTTACCTGTTATTATTTCTTCTGAATTGAGTAAAGATCAAGAAGAAAAATTACTTGGTGTGTTAAAGAATTGTAAGAAAGCTTTTGGTTGGACTATTGCTGATATAAGAGGAATAAGCCCTTCCATTTGTATGCATAGAATTTTAATGGAAGAAAATTTTAAACCTACTATTGGAGCGCAAAGAAGATTAAATCCTATCATGAAATAGGTTGTTAAAAAAAGAAATTGTTAAGTGGTTAGATGTTGGTATTATTTATCATATTTCGGATAGTTAGTGGGTAAGTCCTATTCATTATGTTCCGAAGAAAGGAGGTGTAACTGTCATTGTCAATGATATAAATGAACTAATTCCTACAAGACAAGTTACTCAATGGCGAATTTGTATTGATTATAGGAAATTAAATGACGCCACTAGAAAGGATCATTTTCCTTTACCTTTCTTAGATCAAATGTTTGATAAACTAGCTGGACACCCATATTTCTGTTTTCTGGATGGATTTTCTGGTTATCATCAATTACTTATTGCTCCTGAGGACCAAGAGAAAACAACATTTACAAGTCCTTATGGAACCTTTTCTTTTAGAAGAATGCCTTTTGGTTTATGTAATGCATCTACAACTTTTCAAAGATGTATGATGTCAATATTTTGTGATTTAATTGACAAAGGAATTGAAATATTCATTGACGATTTTTCAGTTTTTGGAACTTCTTTTGAATCTTGTTTGGAAAACATTTCCAAAGTTCTGAAAAGATGTGAAGAAACAAACTTAGTTCTTAACTAAGAAAAATGTCAATTCATGGTCATAGAAGGCATTGTACTTGGTCAAAAAGTTTCACAAAAAGAGATGGAAGTAGATCAAGCGAAAGTGAAAATTATTGCTGAATTACAACCACCTACTACTGTTACTGATGTTAGAAGTTTTCTAGGTCATGCTGGATTTTGTAGAAGATACATAAAGGATTTTTCTAAAATTGCTAAACCTCTTTGTCATTTATTGGAAAAAGATGTGAAATTTAAATTTAACAAAGAATGTATTAATGCTTTTAATATTCTAAAAGAAAAACTAATAACTGCACCTATCATTGTTGCACCTAATTAGAATAAATCTTTTGAATTAATGTGTGATGCAAGTGATTTTGCAATTGGAGCTATATTAGGACAAAAATATGAGAAGGTTTTCAAAGTTGTATATTATGCTAATAAAACTCTCACTGAAACACAAAGAAATTACACTACCACTGAGAAAGAGCTTCTAGCTATAGTATATGCATTTGATAAATTTAGACCTTATCTTCTTAACATTAAATGCATAGTTCATACTGATCATTCTGCTATTAAATATCTAATATCTAAGAAAGATTCTAAACCTAGACTGATAAGATGGGTTTTACTTCTACAAGAATTTGATTTTCAAATAGTAGATAGAAAAGAAACTGAAAACTAAATTGCTGATCATTTGTCTAGAATAAAAAATGATATTATTTCCGAAGAAAATATAAATGAGAAATTTCCTGATGAATCTTTATATGTTATTCAATGATGCAAAACACCTTGGTGTGCTGATATTGTTAACTATTTAGTTAGCAATATTTTACCTTATGAATTGGATAACAAATTTATTAAGAAATTTAAATATGATGCTAAATCTTATATTTGGGAAGATCTCGATTTATTTAAAATTGGAAGAGATTCTATAATTCGAAGATGTGTACCTTATGAGGAAACTTTTGCTATTATTCAAAAATGTCATGATTCGATTTTGGAGGACACTTTGGCATAGATAAAACTGCATTTAAAATTTTAAGTTCTAGATTTTATTGGCCTACCTTATTTAAAGATGTGAGACATTATGTGAAAACATGTGATCGATGTCAAAGGATGGGAAATATATCTGGGAAGGATGAAATGCCTTTAAACTATATATTGGAAGTTGAAATTTTTGATATATGGGGTTTAGACTTTATGGGACATTTTGTTTCATCATCTGGAAAAACTTGTATTTTATTAGCAGTTGATTATGTTTCAAAGTGGATTGAAGTTGTTGCTTTAACAAGCTGTGATTCCAAATGTGTTTCTAAATTCTTAAAGAAAATGATATTTTCAAGATTTGGAATGCTTAAGGTAATTATCACTGATGGTGGAAGTCATTTCAGGAATGTTAGAATTCGATCATTACTACAAAAATTTGGAATTAAACATAGAATTGCAATCGCTTATCACCCACAAACAAGTAGAATGGCTGAAGTATCAAACGAGAGAAATTAAAAGAATTTTAGAGAAGGCTGTTAATCCTAAAAGAAGCTGATTGGGTTGATAGACTAGATTCTGCCTTATGGGCTTATAGAACAGCTTATAAGACACCAATCGGAATGTCACCTTACCTGTTAATTTATGGTAAACATTGTCACTTACCTGTTGAACTCGAACATAAAGCTTATTGGACAATAAAGGAGTTTAATTTTAATTTGAATGAAGCAGGAGAAAAGCGATTATTGCAATTGAATGAGATGGAAGAAATAATAAATGAATCATATGAAAATGCAAGGATTTATAAAGAGTAAATGAAGATGTTACATGATAAGAAAATTTCAGGAAAATTTTTTTAGCCTGGACAAGAAGTATTATTGTTTAATTCTCGTTTAAAACTTTTTCCTGGAAAATTAAGATCTAAATGGATTGGACCCTATATAGTTAAGAAAGTATACCATTATGGAGTTGTGGATATTAAAGACCCTAAAACAGGAAAAAATTTTAAAGTAAATGGATCAAGATTGAAGCCTTATTTGGGAGATATTAAAATGATTTATAATGAGGCTTAAGAATTGAGTCAACCTGATTAAAGATTTACTTAAGTCGGGCTGACGACGTTAAACCAAGCGCTTTATGGGAGTCAACCCATAATTATCTTTTGTTTTAAGTGTTTTTATGTTTTTAATGTAAGGTTATGCCTCTATCTTGACTAATTTTATATTACTTTAGAAAAATTTAATGCTTATAAGTCTTTGTTGACTTAAGCTTAAGATTATTTTAAAGTATGTAAGATTTAGAAATTGGATCACTCTATTCTAAATATGAGTAAAAAGGAGATCAAGTTAACCTTCATTATGATTGCCTATAATTTGTGTTATTGAGTCTAGATTACTCTTACCAGTATAATTTACCTATCTTGGAGAACGAAACTTTAAAATTTGATGATTAGGGGAAACGGAGTTGAACATAGTTCCGGGGCCTAGGCGCTAAGATTCAGCGCCTAAGCGCCCGAGTTAAACTATGTATTAATAGGTCCGGCGCCTAAGAACCACGGTTACTGGGTCGTGCAAAAACTAAAAATTTGCAGTTTTTCACATGATCAACCCATCTTCATCCCTAACCATCAAGCAATCAAAGTTACGTCCATTACACTTCATTCTTGAGAGATTTGAGAAATTTTTGAAGAAATGGAAGGAAGAAATCTTGGAGAAGAGGCTTGGGACAAGGTCTCAAAGGATCCTCAACCCTACTTCAATGGTTTCATCGTGGTAAGTTTAGAGAAAATTTCTAGTCGCCTAGATAAGTTTGAAGCAGAGTTTAAAAACATTGGGGATCGCCTTCATGAGATGCTTCATCAGATTGAACATCTAGAACGGCAGATGAAACTTCAATTTGATCATTTTGCGGCTTATCAAGATGCTCAAGTTGAAATGTATGCGAAGAACAAGTGGATTGACGAAAAAATTGCTACTGATTTCCCGAGAGCGTTAGTGTTCTTTCCAAGTGGAATACACAATTTCCCTTGTGAAGATTAGAGTATTCGCAGTAATGAGATCGTTATTATCTGGTTTGTTGAGTCGTTGTATCGATGTAGTGAATCGATTGTATTTGTGTATTTGCTTTCATGTTCAATGTGTGTTGTTTTTGCTTAGAAATAGTTGTGTTTGATTGTGTATTAGGAACTTGAATCAAGTATGATACTTATCAGGAATATATTGAGCCAATATTGAAGATTATAAATGGAATTTAGTGAAGTTTGATTTAAACATTATGTTTGATTGGTGGATTTAATATTTAATTTTTAAAATTTTTGGAAAATGTTTTGGAAGTTAGAAACCGAAGCCCTACTCTAATGTGAGTAATTGGAAGTTGAATTTATGAGTTTTGGTGGAAAATTAAATTTAAAAATAATTTTTTGTGAAAGGCGAGTCTGGCGCATAGGCGCCAAAATTCGGCGCCTAAGCGCCGGTTCGGCCTGTACCCGAAAAATTCCTTAAATATCCCCAAAAGCCATTATCGACGCCTAAGCCTTCTTCTTCCTCCATTTTTCGCGAAAATAAGCTTTTAGAATCCATTTTTAGGTCAAAACATTAGGGATTTGGGTGCGAAACGACTCGATTTCTTGGTCTCAAGGTCAGATCTACACTCTAAACCATTTATTTTTTATTTTCACCATAGATTTCCCTAGGTTTTGCTAAGAACCAAAATTTTGAAAAGAAATTTTTATTTTTAGTGATTTCTTTGGATTTTTAAACTTATTTTAAGTTTTCTAAACTTAAAAAGAGTTAAAATTTTTTATTCCTAAATTTGTTCTTGTTTTCTTTCACGTTTAGATGACTCTGAAATCTAAACGAGGGAAGGCACTGGACAACTTTGGTAGCAGCAAATTTCCTACTGCGGCTGTGCATTTTTTATTCCACGAATTTACGACGTCGAGGAAGTTCATTTCAGAATGAAGTTTCTATCATCTGGGGGAGATGATTGAAAACACTATCATTGCGCACAACTGGCAACGATTCTGTTATTTCACTACTGTTGTTGTAATCCCTATAGTTCGAGAGTTTTATGCTAATTTTACGGATCTTTGAAGATTATGAAGTTTTTCGGATGTGTCGGAGTAGGATTTACTCCGGAAAGAATCAATGTATTTTATGGTGCACGCCGACTATAGAGTGCCACTATTCGGATTATCTCCATTTGAGGGAGATTTGGATATGATCATTGCTTATTTGGTGACGATACTTGGATCTTGGAAGATCGGGAATGGAAAAAGGGTAAATTTCAAATCCTCCAAGTTAAATGGTATTTCTAAAGCATAGCACTTATTTTATTTCTGCAAGATTGTTACCTTCCAACCACCTTGAGTGAAGTGACTAGAGATCGAGCGATCTTAAACTACTGCATTCAAGAAAGGAAGCCTATTGATGTCGGCAGTATTATTTATGATTTTGTGGATTCTACTGCGAGATCCAGCACTTCTGTTGGACTGGGATTCCCATCTCTGATTTACTCATTATGTATTAGTAATGGAGTCACTGCAGATATTTCAGAGGAAAGGGTGAAGACTACTAAGCCGATTGGTCAAGAGAGCATTAGCATATATGATCGTATTTGAGGTAAGAGATCGACTGCTCCTTCTTCTGCACCCACTCCAGGAAGACCTTCTACTTCCCGACCTTCTACTTCTGCTGAGCCACCATCAAGTTTTTGGGAGTCAATGCATGATCAGTTTATAGAGCAGCAGCAGGAGTTATTTCAAACTCACTGCAGGGTTGATACTATTGATAGGAAACCTAATTCATTTATCTGACTATACCCAGAGGAAGAGTAGTTATGATGCTGAGTATGATGAAGCCCTTGTCAGATTTTTGAAGGGTGAGCATGATGTTAGTTTCCCTACTTTTCCTAGTTTCACACCATTTGTTGATCCTAAGGATGTTGAGTTTTCCTTTGGTGATGAAGATGATGATGAGGCTACAGCCAGTGACTAGTAGTTGATTGATCTCTATGTTGTGCTACTTTGTTGTTAGTTTGTTTTTTTTGGTTTGTTTGTTTAGTTTGATGTTTGATGTATGTGTTGACCTCATTTTTGATGAGGTCTTCTCTTCTTCTTTTTAGTACTTAGGATCTAGCCTTAGGCTTTTCCTTTGACTATCTTAGAGGACTAGAATTGGGATCCACCATCTAGAATTTCAAACCACTTCTTAACTCCCTGCAAACTCCACAAACTTGACTATAGACCCCTAATCACCTAGAGGGTTGAAATCGAATGTGGAAGTTTAAAGGATGAGTTCCTATAAGAATCTTTGGCCTTAGGACTTGCTCGGGTGGCTCAGTGCAGTGAAAGGGCTGACTTACACACACACTACACCTATACACTACACTTTCACACACCTCCTAAAACCACACCCATACCCAGCTTGACCTCCTGACCCATGTAGGTGATTCACATGGATGGTCCTTAACCCCTAAGCCCTTGGCTAAGAGGGTTAGGAACAACATAGTGAATGCCTCAAATGAGTCCCTTCATGGCTCATGCGGGCTTGATGTGGCTTCATGGCTCAACCAAAATGATTTCATTCCACTCAAATTTACCCAATCTTCAATTTTCCAAATTTCCAATTTTTGACCCCCGGGACCCTACACCCGCCTAACCTACCCAAAGCCCTTGAAATTACCCAAATTTTTCAAAAATCACCTAAATTACCCAAAATTCCCCAAAATCAATCCCAAACATTTCCACATCACTCAAATTGATCATCCATACCCAAAAATACCAAAAATTCCAAAAATACCTCCCAATACCCTCCAAATACCCAAAATACCCCTCTTAACCCAAAATCCCAAAAATTCAGAAAATTCCCAGAAAATTTCAGAAAATCCCAAATATTCCCAATTTTATTTTGTTCAACTACACCATGGGCCAATTTTGTCAATTTACCCTACTTTTGTCAAAACCCCCAATTTGACCCATTTTAACCCTAAGTGAACCCAATGTCAAACCAAACCTATCCAATTGACCCAAATTCTGGTCCAATTCAATTATAAACTTCGATTCAACATTCCCAACACCAATCTAGACTAAATCCAAGTCCAATTTGATTGACATTTGGATCCAATTTCACTTTTGGCCTTAAAGCCCAATTTGGACCCATGACCCAAACCTAACCCAAACTCACTCAATTCAACTCCAATTAACCCCAAATCTTTTCTAAATCTTCCTTAGTATCCCCACAAGCAAAACACTAACATGATTTGCCCAAAATTTGGACCCAAACCCCACTCAAATTCAACCCAAAGCCAAAAGGCCCAATTTTAACCTAAACCCAAACCTAACCCAAATGAGCCCAAACCCTAAAATCAAAGCCCAACCAAAGTTAAAACCTCTTTGAAACACTCCCATAAACATTTCTCAACATTAATTTTACATCAATTTCAACCCTAGCCCAACATTGGCCCAACTTGGCCCACTTGGACCTATATTGGCCCATTCACCAAAAGAGCTCAAATTTAGCCCAATTCAAACCCAAATCACCCCCAATTTGCTTCAAGTCACTCATGATACATCCATGAGCTAAACCTAACAATTATTTGGCCCAAGCCTTTACCAAAATTTCATCCCAAAATCCATTTTAAAATTCAAAAGCCCACTTTCCTAAACCATCTTAAAAGCCCATCTAAAACCATTTCAAAAAGCCAAAAATCTACCCTAAAGCCCACATGACATCTCCACTTGCCATCCACTTAATAAAAGCCATTCCCTAAGTTCTAATCCCATCATCAAATAATTCCAAATCAAGCCTCATGCCAAATCACCCCTAAATACCAAATTTTTTCTTAAATCTATTTCCATGAAATTGACTCCACTTTTCCCAAGCCAAAGGTGAGCCATGCAAGCCATGGACAAGCCACATGAAGCCATGGAAGGCTTGACATGTGATCAAGCAATTAATGGCAAAAGGAAGGCCCCCTTTCCTAATCCTTCTTAAACCCTTTTTTACCTTAAGCATGTCACACACTAAACCATGCTTAGCCACCTCATCATGGATGGAGACCACACCATTCTCTCTTGGCTGACCCAAGTGATCCTTTTCAGCCCAAGACCAGGCCCTTGGGTGGTGAACCTAGCCCAAAATCATGGGTTGACTCATTTGAACCCAAAATGGTCTTCCCCATTCCATTTCAATCCAAGCTCTTTACACATGGCAATTGCCAATTGCTTGCACCAAGTCCGGCCACGACCCACCTGACCTTGAGGGTGACCCATGCACAGCGGGCCGGCCACCGAGCCGCCGGAAAACACCATGGTCGAGAGCTCACATGTGAGCCGACTTTGGAATTCTCCCTTGCTCGAGCTGCCCCATCCCCGATGGCCATTGTGGTCATTCGCCCTTGACCTAAGCGGCTAATCCCGAGCCACTAACTCTCCACAGGAGGCCCTCCACCCTCTCCTCTTTAAACACCACCCCTCTCGGCCATGAGAGGTGCTTGAAACAAACCTTAAGGAAACTGCGCCAAAATTGTTCCGGACTTACTCCCCATACACAAGCACTTGATCCCACTGAAATCCCCCTGCCATTTCTTCTCTGTGAGCTCGATTTCGAGTTGAAATCCAAGCCCAAAACCGGGACACTTCTCCACGGTGAGCCGATCCCCAAATTGATTGGTTCTACACCTTCACCGGACCAAGAGAAGGTGTCCGCCAGCAAAAGCCCCATCTCCGGGCCACCCGGTTGCTCCGGCCTCCGAAGCTTTGTGATCGAGTCGTGGTTGAAATCCTACCTAGGCAATTCACCGGACCGGGAGACTTCATGCGGAGCTTGCGGGATCCAATCGAAGGTGAAACAACCCTCGGATCGAAACCACACTTCTGCGAGCAAAGGTATGGCCTCACTCTTCTTCCCGAGCTTCGAACATTCTCCATTTTTATTGCGTAAATTTCATCCCACATAAACCATATGGATGTGTTCGTCTTCTCAAGATGAATCCATAGAGCATAAGAACACGAAAATCCATCGAGTATCGAGTGAGATATTAGGGATTTAGTGTGTACGGCTCTCGGGTGAGGACGCACGGGGACGATGAACGGATGCCGTCCATTTAATACACGCGCGGACGGACGGCTCAGATGGCATCGGACCAGGAGATAGTACGTGAACCGCGGGGCCCGGGCTGCTGACTCAAGCGGCGGCGTCGAATGGGAGCGCGACGCGTGTGCGTTCGGAGATGCCGAGGATGACGCGGCGCCGACTCGGATTAATAGAAAATTAGGGATATTTTCTATTTATTTAATTCCCTAAACTTCAAAAATTCATAACTTTGTGTAGGAAAATCATAAAATAAAATAAAAATACCCTCTTGCTCAGTGAACAGAGGAGAATAATGTGGAAAAGAAATTATTTAATTTCATCGAGTATTTTATTTTTAATAATTTATTTACTCTCTGCATATTTTTAATTCTCCATGCATGTATACAATTCACCATGGCATGAGACCATAGGGCTTCTGAAGCCTCGAATTTGGGAACATTCACTGAATTTTCAAAGTCAGAGGCCATCCCTATGAAAAGTTATTGATTTTTCAAATTCAAGTTACTGTTCTGAGTATTTCAATTCCAATAAATATCATGTTGTGAAATAAATTCTAGGAAAATTTGGGGATATTCCTTATGACCAGAGGACCCTAGGAAAAATAGGTTTTAAGTTAGTTCATTTAAAACAACCCTAATTGGCTTAAACACCCAAAATGGATCCCTAATTAATTAGAGCTAACCATACATCAAATTGACTTGAAATCAATTCTCCACTGACCTTTAGGATTAGAGGAACCCACCATAAAAAATTGAGGTCAATTGGACTTGGTTAGCCCTACTAAATGGGTTGATTAAGCCATTTAGTCCATTTGAACTTTAAAAATTCATAACTTTCAAAATATCGTTCAAAAATTCACCAAATTGGTTTTGGAGCCTCTCTGATATTAGGGGAATTTAAGAAAATTAAAATTTCAATTTTCTAAAAAAGTTGATTTTTAATGTTATTTTAATATTTTTAATAATTAAAAAATAATAAAAATCACAAAAATAATAAAATTCACCAAAATGTCACATTTTGAATTTTAATCACTTAGGAACAAACCCCATATTTTTCTTAGGCCTATTTAATGAGATATTAAATTTTAAAGCCCTAGGGTAATTTTAAAATTAAAAAAATGTATTTTCTAGCATTTTTACCAAAATAATTATAATAAATCATAGAAAAATCAGAAAATTGCAAAATTTAATTCTCTGATTTCCTTGATATCAGAGAGATTTTTGAAAAATATAAAATTCATTTTTCAACATTTATTTTATTTTTAAATTAATTAACACTCCAAAATTTAAAATAATTATAATAAAAATTATATAATTCAAAAAATCACCAAAATTGGTCCAAGTGGTCCTCTAGTCATTAGGAATGTCCCCTAATTTTCTTAAGAACAAAAACTGTCCCTTGGTCATGTTATTAAATTTTCCTTGGAAATCTCTATTTTCTACCAAAAATAATTATATAAATAAATTAAATACAGAAAAATCACATTTTCTCCTCTCATGTCTTTATTGACATATGAGTGAAGTCACATAAAAATTTCAAGTTCATTTGAGCTCAATTTAGTGAGTTATGAAATTATTAAGCTTAAAGGGTAAAGTGGTAATTAAAATTTTAATCCTTAATTAAAACTTTAGGTTTAATAAAAAATTAACAAGTAAAATACTTGATCCTAATCTGATTTGGATGATTGAAACTTAAATAATTAAAGGGTAGAAATCCATTAAGCAATTTAAAATAATTAAACCTTAATTAAATAATTGATTAAATTTGGAATAATAATAAAATTGGAATTATTAAAATAGGGATATTATTAGGAAGAGATTTATTCTTTAATTTAAAAATCCCTAAATTAATCATCTCATTAATATTCAATTCTTAATTAAAATGATAACTCAAATCTAAAATATTAAAAGACTTAATCATTAAACTAAAGTTAAATTATTAAACTCTTTTAAAATTTCAATTAAAATAATAAAAAAAATTAAATTAAAAATTAAATTAAATTAAGTAAATTAAATTGAATTAAATTAAATTAAATCAAATTAAATCAAAGATTAATTGAATTAAATTAAATTAAATTAAATTAAATCAAATTAAATTAAAATTAAATCAAATCAAATTAAATCAATTTAACATCAAATCAAACTAAATTGATTTGAATTAAAATTAAAATTAAATTAAATTAAATTAAATTTAAAATTAAATTAAATTAAATAACATCACCCGAAACAGAAAGAAATTAAATATAAAGCAACTTGAACATCTATTCCAATTTAAACCCATTAATTGAAATTAAACTAAATCACAAACCATTTGAACACCAACTTACCCTCGAAAGCTTTAGTTGTCATAACTCCTAAACAGAATATTAAATGAAATGTTACTTCACTTATAGGACATTCAAACATCCTAGTTCACTGAGTAAGATAACAACAAAACTTAACTAATTCTCGGACGATTAATTCATTTGTATAATTGAATTCATTTGGACTTAAAACAATCCTAGAAATATTGAAAAGATGTTTAAGATTTGCCTTAAGCACTTCCTCGATATGATAGGATGTTCATAAGAACAATTGAACTTAATTGTTCTTTGATGAAGAAAATCGTCCTCGAAACAAAAACACGAGGAACCTAGACGTCATAGGAAATGACTAGCTATAGGATTAGGAATTTGGTAGAAAATCATAACCCTTACCTTAGCTTTACTAGGAACTTGCTTAAATATTCTAATTGTGTTTTAAGTGCGGCTTGGGATGACGGGAAGACCCTCCAGGTACGCTTTTATTTTATTGCAATTTACTTTCTTGCAATCTACATTATTGCAATTTATTTAATCGCATTGCACTTACTTTTCTTGCATGATAAACAATTGTTGCATGAAAACCCACACCTTTAGGATAGTCCCTAAAACTGAAACCAAAACTAAATTAAAAGTTATTGCAAGATAAAATTCACCGTCACAACATTTCAAAATATAAAACAACTCAAAATTTAATCACAAACAGAACACAAAACTACAATTACAACTAAATTAAAACGTCCTGTTGAATGATCGGGAATACCTCGGATGATGTAACCTACGTGTTCCTAATGGGATTTCCCACGGTCTAAATGAAAGTGTGGAACTCATTCATTAGAGTTTAGCAAATTCATACGGGCTAAGTGAATCCGATAAAAATAATGATGCCGGAAGGATGGAGCCGTGGGATCTTAACCGGTGTCGTTATAATCAACTTTAAGATTTGTTTTAATTAAAACACAAAAAACACTTGGAAATTAAAATTTTCTCTAAACCAAAAAACTTTTCTCATCCCACGATTTATGACTTCTAAAACTAAACCTCTGCAATGACAAGAAGCTTGGAGCATGGTGGGCGACACGGCCATCGTCATCGGCAAAACTCGAATCTACATCAGCAAAACTTTCCTAGAATTAAATAACAAAGCCATAGGACTTCGAGGTAGTTTGCACAGTGCAGCATAAATCCTCGACTCTTCGTTAGGCATTTGCCTTGCAAATTAAGCCCTAACCAGGTCTTAGGATTCCGAGGTAGTCGTCGATACGACATAAACCCTCACATCTTCGAAATTTGTTTGTATGATTCTATCATATAAATATAAGCCCTAATTAATTAAAATTGTCGAAATCAAAACATTAAATAACATTAGGACTTTTCTAAATTCGAAGCCGAAACAATAGGATAGTCGGGAAATTACCGAAGTTCGCTTCGAATCCGTAATTTCTCCTACCTTTCTTCCTTTGAATTCCCAAAATAAAATGTTCCAAATTTGATCCATTCCACTATTGAAATTCCAAAATTCAATCCCTTAAAAACCTAAACTTTGAAATCCTTGAGAGCGAGAATTATTGATTATTATCGAGAGTTTTCTTAGGTGATTCCCGTCACTTAAGATGTAATTAACTATAGGGGCTTGCCCTTATAGGGAATTTTAAAGAACCCAGGTAATATAAACCCTGTTTAATGCTTTCATATTAAGCAGGGGAATTTGTCGGCTTAAAAAAAATTGGTTCGCAGACCAAACGGATGTCACAAATCTTCTAGTTTATTTAATCGAGCCACACATTAAGCGGTGTGTATCATCCTTAGGGATAGATACACGGTTTGTGGTGTGGTGTTCGTTTATATAAACTATTTGGCATGTGAGATCGGTTTCATCTCATATCTTAAAACCTTCAAATTTAAAATTATTTTTAAAATCAAATATTACTTTTCAAATTATTTATTTAAACTAAATTAAAAATTCGCCGACAACTTCTGTTAGGCGACCCCTTTTCAAAATAAAACACACAACCTAAAAATAAGCCGTACAGTATGTTGATTTGTTTATGTACCTGTGTGGATTGATTAGTGTTAAGATTCTGTTGTTAGAATATTCTTAGTATATTGTGTTTGAAATTGAGATTAGAGTTAATTTATGATATGTTTGTTTCGATCTCATTTGTTTAGTAATTAGTAATTTTGCTCTTGCCTTTATTTTGTTTTAAATTTAGTATAATCATAAAAATTAGCTTTGCTTACTTTTTATACCTGCTTCAATTTTATCTTTATTATTCATAAAAGCATGAGTAGAAGTAAATTTTTCTTTTTAAGATCGTTTTTACATATTTATAAAAATTTCCTTTTTAAAATAATGATTTTCTTTCTCTCATACTTTCAAATTTTCATAGTATACCAAAACTTAAGTTTGGGGGAAGGGAAAATACATTCAAATTTAAATTTTATTTGTCCTTAAAAGAGCTAATCTTTTCTTAAAATAAAAACTTTTTTTAACATAACTTAAGGAATGAAGAATCTATTTAAGATCACTTTTATTTTTGAAATTATAAACAATTTAGTGAACTTAACCAAAATTTTAATAACTTTGATTGATTTTAAGAATAGAATTATTTAATTTAAAGAAGAATAAGAATAAGAAATTTTTCTATTCATGGTAGAAATAATGGAATTTTAGAAGTATAAAGTAATAAAAAATTATCACTTGAAAAAAGAAAACATTGAAAAACTTTTTGAATTTTTATTCATGTTATAATAATTAAGTGGAAATGTATAAGTTTTGAAAATATAAGTTAAGGATAATGAAGTTCAAAATCATTAACAGGCTATCCAGATATAGTAACCCTCTCTATATATATAAAAAAAAAGAGAAGAGAGGAGAAGCATGAGGAAATGCCTAATCAAAAATTGGCTTCACTTGAATTATCTTATAGAAGAAAAAATTAGTTACTTATTTTACTTAATTTTTATGCATGAATCTTTATTTAAGAAAGAATTTTCAAGAATATCTTTTTCTTGTAAATAATCTATGAGATCTTAATATAATAAACTTCTATTATTTTCAAAATGGATGAAAAATTTGAAATCTTATGATTTGGTAGTTGAATACTCTTTAAATTCTAAAAATTAAACCTAGTTAGTGAAATTGGGTTAATAATTTACTAAAGACTTTATAAAATCAAAAATTATAAGGAATCTTAAATATTTATCTTTTATTCCAAAGGCTATACATTTTATATAGTAAAAAGGGTTACTTGAGGACAAGTAACATTTAAATTTGGGGGATTTTAATCCATGAAAAAAATAGCTATTTTTATGCCTTGTTTTTTATCAATTTCTAAGGATATTATGCTTTAATGAAAGATATTTTTGTGTTTTTGGATGTAGGTGATGTAAAAAGCACCAAAAAAGAAAAAAGGGTGAAAAAGGAGCAAAAAGGAGCAAAAATGGAGCAAAATACAAGAATAATAAAAACTTATGGCCTGGCGCCAAGGCGCCAGAAGTTGGCGCCTAAGCGCCAGACTCGATACAGAAACTGTCATGTTTTTGACGACTTTTGGACAGTTATTTTGACGGAGTGAGCAGTTATTGGACATTCTAGGCTCCAGACAGACCTTCTAGAAGATTCATTGAATTTGGACATGTTTTGAAGAGGTGCCTCAAGTTAACCCTCGAAGCCTATAAATAGGAGTCCACTCCTTCAGAGAAAGAGCCCCCATTGTATCCCCTATCTCTTAGACACTTTAGGATCTCTCATCCTTAGAGAGAGAAATAGAGAGAGAAATTTAGGGCCACTTTTATTTAGTTTAGTGAGTTTATTTTCAAATTGTTGCATTTGGAGTTCATTACACTGTGAAGTCAGTAGGAATCAGAAGATCTATAGAAGGAATATTTGAGATAAGTATTTTATTTTTATTCAAAGTTTAATTATTATGTTTTGTTATTTATATTCAATGTGTTCTGAGTAGTTGGTTTACTTTCTTCCTTCAATTATGAAAAGATAAATAAAATAATATAAAATTCGATAGAGAATTGAAAATCAAAATATTTTCAAAACATTGTGATGATATTAATACCTAATCTTACTTTACTACTTCTTTGCTAAATTTTTTGTTTGTCTTGAGTTTTGACTCAGATAGTTGTGTTTGTTTTGTTGATCTCATTGGTCAACACCAATATGTGCAGTGTGCTTGCCAAGCACACCACACCTATTGGGGGTCCATTTGTTGACCTCACTTTTGGTTGAGGTCTAGTCTATCTTTATAATAGCCTAGGGTCTAGCCATAGGACTCTCCTGGTGACTTTCGTAGAAGACTAGTAAACCCTTTTCCCTTAGAAATTCAATCTTTTCTCACTTCAGTGGGAGTTTTAATATGCTTAAGGCCTAACCTCTAGTTTTCGAGAGGAAGAGACCAAGCATAAGGAACCCAGGGGAATTCTCCTATAGGTGGTCAGACCATAAAATCTACCCTGGGAGCTGTGGTGCTTATACAAACTTACACTACACACTCACAGCCCTAAACAAAGCACATCTCCTTTGATCTCCAACTCTTTGGAAACTCATGTAAGTGGTTTTCCCAAGCTATTAGCCACTGGTTAGTACCAACACATAGATGACCAAATGAGGGTGACCCTTGGTCCATGGCTTAACCTAAACAATTCCATATTACTCACTTTCAACCAATCCCATTTTATTCCAAAAATTTAAATTTTTAACCCATTGCCAACAAACCTACCCAAAATACCCCCAAAACCTAAAATCCCCACAAAATTTCTAAAATCACCCAAATTACCCATTTTTCTCCAAAAATTATTCCAAAATACTTCCTACCACTCTAATTAACCAAAATTACCCAAAATTGCCAAATTTTCCAAAAAATCCCCAAAATGGCCAAAATGCCCCTCTTAGCCCAAAATTCTAAAAAATTCCATAAATTTTCATAAATTCCAAAAATCTTCCAAATATTCCCAATTTCATTTCTCTTAACCAACACATGACACGATTTAGCCAATTTAGCCCAATTTAACCAAAAGCCCCAATTTAACCCATTTAACCCAAAAGTGCCTAAATTAAACCTAATGTCTACCCAATTGATCCTAATCTTGCCTAATTTGAATTCCAAATTTTAATTCAATATCTACAATGCCAATCTAAACCCAATCCAAGCTCAATTTGACTCACATTTGAGTTCAATTTCACTTAAAACTCAAAATCCTCAAATTTGCCTAAGTGACCCAAATCCCTCAAATTGAACTAATGCCATTCAATTTCCTCTCAATTTGGATTTCTAAACTTCTCATGACACTCCCCTAAATTGAATTAAACCATCAATTACCCCCAATTTGAATCCAAGCCTCACTCAAACCCACTTGAACCAAAATACCCAATTTTAGCCCAAATTGAACACATCTCCAACATCCCCCGAATTGATTGCCCTACTCCCAAACTTTGCACCCAAATGATGTTGGGAACTCTTTATGACATCTACCTAGACCATTTGGAAACTTCAATTGGCCTTGGACCCAACCCTAGCCTAACCTAAACCCAAGTTAATCTAACTTGCCCCAAATTAACGAAAATCCCAAATCAAGCCAAATTAATCCCTCAAACCAATCCAAAACCACTTCAATCCTTCTCTAAACCATTTATGGCAATCATATACACAATATTGCTCAATCACTTGGGCTCAATTCAAGCTCAAACCCAAGTTAGCCCAATTTGAACCCAAGGTGACCCAAATGAACCCATGACCAAATTTAATCAAATTGAACCAAATGTGACCAAACCAACCCCTCCACAACTACTAAGTTGACCGTAGGAACTAGGCTAAACCCACCTAGCCCACCCTAGTGGAGCCTTGGACCAAAGATCCCCTAAATTAGGGGATCTCCTCCTTTAAATGGTTAAACCTAAGGGTTTTTTGCCATAATGCCTTAAACATAAAAATCCATTGCACTCATGGTCTGCCCACTAGCTCACCTGACCCACTGGCCACCTCCCCTGGCCTGGCCGGCCGGCCTAGTCGCCGGAGGAGCCCAAACCGAGAGCCACATCTAAGCCAAGCAAACCCAAACTCCACCCTTTGGCCAGCTCAGCCCAAAATTGCCAATGGAGCTCTTCTGCACTCCACCTAAGCAACTCTTTGCACCTGAATTGGAGCCCTGGCAGCCACCCCAGTCATGGCTATTCCACTGAAAAATGGGAGCTCAACCAAAAACCCTGAAAAACTCTGCCAAAATTCTCCCAAACCTAATTTAAACACAGAGAAGCCAATACCCACCATTTTCCAACCTCCAAATCCTCTGTTCAAGCTCAATTTTTGAGCTTAAAATTTAACCCAAAATAGGACATCTCCCAAAAATCCACCAAACTCAAATTAAATGTGCACACACCTTCCCCACAGCAAGAGAAGAAGTTCCCCACTGAAAGCCCCAACACTAGGCCACTCCAACAGGGACTTCCACCAAGCTCCAAATCGGGTCTTGTCACTTTCATACCTAGGCAATTCACCAGGGAAAGAGGCTTCATCCCTGACTTCCTAAAACTCCAACGAAGGTGTAGAGTATTGTTGACCTCATTTTTGATGAGGTCTTCCCTTCTTCTTTTTAGTGCTTAGGATCTAGCCTTAGGCTTTTCCTTTGACTATCTTAGAGGACTAGAATTGGGACCCACCTTTTAGAAATTCCAAACATTTCTAAACTCCCTGCAAACTCCACAAATTTGACCATAGACCCCTAATCACCTAGAGGGTTGAAATCAAATATGGAAGTTTAAAGGATGAGTTCTTATGGGGCTCTTTGGCCTTAGGACACCTACAGGTGGCACTGGTACGATGAGGGGGCGACTTACACACACTACACTTATACACTACACTTACACACTACATTTCCACACACTTCCTAAAACCACACCCATACCCAACTTGACCTCCGACTCATGTAGGTGATTCACATGGATGGTCCTTAACCCTAAGCCCTTGGCCAAGAGGGTTAGGAACAACATAGTGGATGCCTCGAATGAGTCCTCTCATGGCTCATATGGGCTTGAAATGACTTCATGGCTCAACCAAAATGACTTATTTCCACTTACATCCACCCAATCTTCAATTTCCCAAATTTTCAATTTTTGACCCCCGGGACCCTACACCTACTAAACCTACCCAAAACCCTTGAAATTACCTAAATTTTTGCAAAATTTCCAAATTACCTAAAATTCTTCAAAATTATTCCCAAACATTTCTACACCACTCAAATTGACCATCTATATCCAAAAATACCAAAAATTCCAAGAAAACCTCCCAATACCCTCCAAATACCCAAAATACCCTTCTTGACCCAAAAATCCAAAAATTCAGAAAATTCCCAGAAAATTCCAGAAAATCCTAAATATTCCCAATTTCATTTTGTCCAACTACACCATGGGCCAATTTTGTCAATTTACCCTACTTTTGTCAAAACCCCCAAATTGACCCATTTTAACCCAAAGTGGACCCAATGTCAAATCAAACCTACCCAATTGACCCCAATTTTGGTCCAATTCAGTTCTAAACTTCAATTCAACATTCCCAATACCAATTTAGACCAAATCCAAGTCCAATTTGATTGACATTTGGATCCAATCTCACTTTTGGCCTTAAAGCCCAAATTTGGACCCATGACCCAGAACTTAACCCAAACTCACCCAATTCAACTCCAATTAACCTCAAATCTTTTCTAAATCTTCCTTAACATTCCCACAAACAAAACCCTAACATGATTTGCCCAAAATTTAGACCCAAACCCCACTCGAAACTCAATCCAAGGTCAAAAGGCCCATTTTTGACCTAAACCCAAACCTAACCCAAATTCAACCCAATTCAAATCCAAATCACCCCCAATTTGTTTCAAATCACTCATGGCACATCCATGAGCTAAACCCAACAATTATTTGGCCCAACCTCTTTACAAAATTCCCATCCATAAATTCATTTTTAAACTTAAGGGCCCATTCCTTAAACCATTTTAAAAAAAAAAAGCCCGCTCCCACCAAATCCAAAACCCCAAAAATTCTTCCAAAGCCCATATGACATTTCCCCTCATCATATTTTCAATTAAAATCATCCCTAAGTCCTAAACCAATCATCAAATAATTCTAAATGAAGCTTCATCCAAATTTCCACCAAATTATCCAAAATCCTTAAAATCCTTTTTTTATGAAATTGACCAAACTTTTTCCCAAGCCAAATGGAGCCATGGAGCCATGCACAAGCCATATGCAAGCCATGAGAGCCTCTTTACATGTCACCATGCCATTTTGGGCAAAAGGAGGAGGCTCTTTCCTTAATTCCTAAAGGTGATTAACCACTTCCATGATTCCACTAAACCATGCTTAAGCCTAATTGTGCTTGGATGGTGACTTGACCCTACTGATTATGCTGAGCCAAATCACTTTTCCCTCAGCCAAAACCAGGCCTTGGGTGGTGCACCTAGCCCAAATGGGTGGGTTGACCCATTTAGGTCCAAATCTAGCCATGCCCCATTCCACTTTGGATCAAAGCCTTTACACATGTCCATGGCCGATTGATTGCACAAACCTCCGGCCACGACCCACCTGACCTTGAGGGTGACCCATGCACGGCCGGCCGGCCACCGAGCCGCCGGAAAACACCATGGCCGAGAGCTCGCATGTGAGCCGACATTGAAATTCTCACTTGCTTGAGCTGCCCCTTGCACTAGTGGTCACCATGGTCTGTTCTTCTCCTCACCATGCGCAGTGATCCCGAGCCCTAACTCCCACAGGAGGCCTCCCGGCCAGCTCTGTTTAAACTCCACCCCTCTCGGCCATGAAAAAAGAGAAACAAAAACCTTGCCAAAACTACGCCAAAATTGTTCCGGACCCTTCTCCACTCTTAGAGCACTTGATCCCAGGTGAGATCCCCCTGCCATTTCTCCTCCGTAAGCTCGATTTCGAGTTGAAATTCCACCCAAAACCGGGACACTTCTCCACGGTGAGCCGATTCCCAAATTGATTGGCTCTACACCTTCACCGGACCAAGGGAAGGTGTCCACCATCAAAAGCCACTATCTCCGAGGCCACCCGGTTGCTCCGACCTCCAAGCTTTGTGATCGGGCTAGGTCGAAATCATATCCGGACAATTCCCTGGACCGGGAGACTTCATCCGGAGCTTGTCTGGGACCCAATCGAAGGTGCAACAACTCTCGGATTGAAGCCACACTTCTCCGAGCTAAGGTATGAGTTAACTCTCCATCCCGAGCTTCGGAGATTCTCCATTTCAAATGCCTTAGTTTCGATGCATGTTAGCCGGTATAGATGTGTTCGTCTCTTCGAGACGAATCCATAGAGTATAAGAACGTAAAAATCCATTGAGAATCGAGTGAGATCTTAGGGATTTAGTGTGGACGGCTCTCGGGTGAGAACACTTGGGGACGATGAACGGATGCGCGTCCATTCGATACACGCGCGGACGAGCGGCTCGGATGGCGTCGGACCGGGAAACGGTGCAAGAACCGCGGGGCCCGGCGCGCTCGACTCGGATGGCGGCGCCCGATCACGGCGCGACACGTACCCCTTCGGAGCTGCCGATGTTTCGCCGGCGCGCGTGGATAAGTAGATAATTAGGGTATTTAATGTATTTATTAAATATCGAAACTTCAAAAATCCATATCTTTGTGTAGAAAAATCACAAAAATAAAATAAAAATACCCTCTTGCTCAGTGAACGAGAGGAGAATAATGTGGAAAAGAAATCATTTAATTTCATCAAGTATTTTATTTTTTATAATTTATTTACTCTCTGCATACATTTAATTCTCCATGCATGTATACAATTCACCATGGCATGAGACCATAGGGCTTTTGAAGCCTTCGAACTTGGGAACATTCCTGAATTTTCCAAGGTCAGAGGCCATCTCTGTGAAAAGTTATTTATTTTTCAAATGCATGTTGCTGTTTTGAGTATTTTAATTCCAAAAATTAGCATGTTGTGAAATAAATTCTAGGAAAATTTGGTGATGTTCTTTATGACCGAGAGAACCACTAGGAAAAATAGATTTTGGCTTAGTTCATTCAGAACAACTCTAATTGGCTTAAACACCCAAAATAGGTCTTTAATTAATTAGAGTTAACCAAGCATCAAATTGACTTGAAATCAATTCTCCACTGACCTTTAGGATCAGAGGAATCCACCATAAAAATTTGAGGTCAATTGGACTTGGTTAGCCCCACTAATTGGGTTGATTAAGTCACTTAGCCATTTTAAACTTTAAAAATTCATAACTTTTAAAATACTATTCAAAAATTCACCAAATTGGTTTTGGAGCCTCTCTGATATCAGGGGAACCCAAGAAAATTAAAATTTCAATTTTCTAAAAAAGTTGATTTTTAATAATATTTTAATATCTTTAATAATTAAAAAATAATAAAAATCACAAAAATAATAAAATTCACCAAAATGTCACATTTTGAATTCTAATCACTTAGGAACAAATCCCACATTTTTCCTAGGTCTATTTAGTGAGATATTGAATTTTAAAACCCTAGGGTAATTTTAAAATTAAAAAAAAATGTATTTTCTAGCATTTTCACTAAAATAATTATAATAAATCATAGAAAAATCAGAAAATTACAAAATTTATTTCTCTGGTTTCCTTGATATCAGAGAGATTTTTTGAAAAATATAAAATCCATTTTTCAATATTTGTTTTATTTTTAAATTAATTAACACTCCAAAACTTAAAATAATTATAATAAAAATAATATAATTCACAAAAATCACCAAAATTGGTCCAAGTGCTTCTCTGGTCATTAGGAATGTCCCCTAATTTTCTTAAGGATAGAAACTTTCCCTTGGTCATGTTATCAAATTTTCCTTGAAAATCTCCATTTTCCACCAAAAATAATTATATAAATAAATTAAATACAAAAAAATCACATTTTCTCCTCTCATGTCTTTATTGACATATGAGTGAAGTCACATAAAAATTTCAAATTCATTTAAGTTCAATTTAGTGAGTTATGAAATTATTAAGCTTAAGGGGTAAAATGGTAATTAAACTTTTAACCCTTAATTAAAACTTTAGGTTTAACAAAAAATCAACAAGTAAAATATTTGATCTTAATCTGATTTGGATGATTGAAATTTAAATAATTAAAGGGTAGAAACCCATTAAATAATTTTAAAATGATTAAACTTTAATTGAATAATAGATTAAATTTGGAAGAATAATAAAATTGGAATTATTAAAATAAGGGATATTTATTAGGAAGAGATTTATTCTTTAATTTAAAAATCCCTAAATTAATCATCTCATTAATGTTCAACTTTTAATTAAAATGATAATTCAAATTCAAAATATTAAAAGACTTAATTAAATTATTAAACTCTTTTGAAATTTCAATTAAAATTAAAAATAAAGTAAATTAAAGATAAATTAAATTAAAATTAAATTAAATTTAATAATTAAATTAAATTAAGACAAATTAAATTAAATTAAATTAAATTAAAATTAAATCAAATTAAATTAAATAATTAAATTAAATTAAATTAAATAATTAAATTAAATTAAATTAAATAATTAAATTAAATTAAATTAAATTAAATAATTAAATTAAATTAAACAATTAAATTAAATTAATTTAAATTAAATAATTAAATTAAATTAAATCGAATCAAATTAATTAAACATCAAATCAAATTAAATTAAATTAAGTTAAATTAAAACCAAATTAAATTAAATTAAATTAAATATAACATCACCTAAGACATAAAAGAAATTAAATATAAAACAACTTGAACAACTATTCCAAATTTAAACCCTTTAACTTAAATCAAATCATTTGAATACTAATTTACCCTCGAAAGTTTTAGTTATCATAACTCCTAAACGAGAACATTAAATGAAATGTTACTTCACTTATAGAATATTCAAATATCTGAGTTCACTGAGCAAGATAACAATAAAACTTGAAATTCTTGGACGATTAATTCATTCGTATAATTAAATTCATTTGGACTTAAAACAATCCTAGAAATATTGAAAAGATGTTTAAGATTCCTCTTAAACACTTCCTCAATATGATAGGATATTTATAAGAACAATTGGACTTAATTGTTCTTTGATGAAGAAAATCGTCCTCAAGCAAAAACACAAAGAACCTAGAAGTCATAGGAGTTGACTAGCTATAGGATTAGGAATTTGGTAGAAAACCATAACCCTTCCCTTAGCTTTACCTAGGAACTTGCTTAAATATTCTAATTGTGTTTTAAGTGTAGCTTGGGATGACGGGAAGACCCTCCGGGTACGCTTTTATTTTATTGCAATTTACTTCCTACCAATTTACTTCATTGCGGATGCACTTTACTTTTCTTGCATGATAAAACAACTGTTGCATGAAAACCCACACCTTTAGGATAGTCCACTAAAAGCGAAACCAAATTAAGTTAAAAGTCATTGCAAGATAAAATTCACCGCCACAACATTTCAAAATATAAAACAACTCGAAATTTAATCACAAACAGAACACAAAACTACAATTACAACTAAATTAAAACGTCCTGTTGGATGATCGGGAATACCTCGGATGATGTAACCTACGTGTTGCTAACGGGATTTCCCACGGTCTAAATGAAAGTGTGGAACTCATTCGGTTGAGTTTAGCAAATTCATGCGGACTAAGTGAATCCGATAAAAATAATGATGCGGAAGGATGGAACCAGTGGGATCTTAACCGGTGTCGTTATAATCAACTTTAAGATTTGTTTTAATCGAAATACAAAACACTTGGAAATTAAGACCTCTCTAAACCAGAATACTTTTCTCATCCACGATTTATGATTTCTAAAACTAAACCTCTGCAACAACAAGGAGCTTGGAGCATGGCGGGCAGACACGGCCATCGTCGTCGAGCAAAACTTGAACCTACTTGACAAAACCTTCTTAGAATTAAACAACAAAGCCATAGGACTTCGAGGTAGCTTGCACAGTGCAACATAAATCCTCGACTCTTCGTTAGGCACTTGCATAATCACTTTATGCAAATTAAGCCCTAACAGGTCTTAGGATTCCGAGGTAGTCGTACGATACGACATAAACCCTCATATCTTCTAGGCTATTTGTTTGATTTTATCATACAAATATAAGCCCTAATTAATTAAAATTGGCAAGATCAAAACATTTAAATAAGTATTAGGACTTTCCTAAATTCAAGCGAAACGATAGGATAGTACGGGAAATTATCGAAGTTCACTTCGAATCGATGATTTCTCCTACCTTTCTTCCTTTGGATTCACAAAACAAAATGTTCCAAAAATTTGATCCATTCACTATTGAAACTCCAAAATTCAATCTTTGAAAACCTTAAACTACGAAATTCTTGAGAGCAGAATTATTGATTATTATCGAGAGTTTTCTTAAGTGATTCCCGTCACTTAAGATGTAATTAACTATAGGGGCTTGCCCTTATAGGGAATTTTAAAGAACCTGAGTAATATAAACCCTGTTTAATACTTTCATATTAAGCGGGGAATTTGTCCGGCTTATAAAATTGGTTCGCGGACCAAACGGATGTCACAAAACTTCTAGTTTATTTGATCGAGCCCCACCATCGAGCGGTGTGTCTATCCTTAGGGATAGATACACGGTTTGTGGTGCGGTGCTCGTTTATATAAACTATTTGGAATGTGAGATCTGTTTAATCTCATATCTTAAAACTTTCAAATTTAAAAATTATTTTCAAAGCCAAATACTACTTTCTAAATTATATATATATTTAAATCAAATTTAAAATTTAAATTCGCCGACAACTACGTTAGGCGACCCCTTTTCAAAATATCACACAACCTAAAAATAAGCCGTACAAGTATCTCTGATTGAAGCTTCACTTCTCAGAGCTAAGGTATTGACCTCTCCTTCTTCCAGAGCTTCTCTCAATTCTCCATGTAATTAGGGTTAATTTAAACCATGATTAACTGTATGAATATGTTCGCAATGCTTAGAAGAGTCCATAGGATCAAATCCAAAGAGTTTTCATTGAGTCTAGGCTGAGAAATTAGGGTTTTAGTGCGGACGGTCACAAGATCACACCAGACGAGGATGGAGACGGTTAGCCGTTGGATCACGCATGTTTATGTTGAACAGCTCAGATCGCGCCGGATGGGAAGATGGAACGGAACAGCGGGCCGCGTGGCATCCCAGTTAGCTGGCGGCATCAAATGGGAGCGCGCCACTTAGGGACTTCGATCTGTCGTAGGTTGACGCGATGCTGAGCTGTTTAAGTAGAAAATCTTGATTTTTGAATTATTTAAATCACCTAAACTTTAAAAATCCATAAATTGGTGTAGAGAAATCATAAGATAAAATAAAAATACCCTCTTGCTCAGTGAACAGAGGAGAATAATGTGGAAATGATTTAAGATTTATTTGATGCATGTATGATTTTTAATTAATTAAATATCCTCTGTAGTCTTTTAATTCTCCATTCATTAGGACATTTCACCAAGGCCTGTCCTTTTAGCATGTTGTAGCCTCTGTCATGGGGATCTTCACTAATTTTTTCAAGGTCAGATGAGACCTCTATGAAGAGATCTATATTTTCCAAGTTTTTGCACCTGTTTTAATAAATTAATTCCAATAATTAGCATTTTGATTAAAAAATCCAAAAAAATTATAGTAGGTTCCCTATGACCAGAGGACCCTAGGAAAAATAGAAATTTAATTTAATTCACTAAAAATAACTCTAATGTTAATTAAGACTTAAATATCAAATAAAAATAAATTGGATTATCTATAAATAAAAATTGCTCAAAACAATTCTCTAAAAAATTTTAAAGGTCAGAGAACTCACCATAAAAATTTCATGGCATTTGGAGTTCATTTAGCCACCTAAATGAATTTTCTAAGTAAAATGATAATTTCGAACATTAAACTAACTTTAATAATTAAAATACAACTCAAAAATTTGTCAAATTGATTTTGGGAGTTCTTTGTCATCAGTGCAATTTTCTAAAAATAAAATTTGAATTTTAATAAAATTTTCATTTTTAATCATACTTTAAATATTTAAATAATAAAAAATAATAAAAAGCAACAAAATAGTAAAAATCACTAAATTGTTAAATTTGGTCTCCTAATCACTTAAGAACCCCCACATAATTTTCCTAAGCCTCTAAATTAAGATATTAATTTTTAAAGGCTTAAATTAATTTTTAAATTGCTAAAAATGAATTTCATTGTTTTACACTAAAATAATTCTAATAATTAAAATAAAAATAAAAAAATCCAGGGGGATTTAATAAAATGCTAAAATTTGTTTCTCTCGGTTCCCTGACCTCAGCGGGATTTAAAAAAAATATAAAATTGAATTTTTCAACTTTTGAAATATTTTATAATTAATTAAAAATCCAGAACTTAAATTAATTCTAATAATTAAATTAAAACTCAAAAAATTATGAAATTTGGTCCACGTGGTCCTCTGTTCTAGGTCTACCTCCAAGAAAAATTTCAAAGTTAGAGGTGATGTTTTGTACAAGTTATTGAATTTTCATTAAAAATCACTATTTTTGCATGAGAATAAATATATAAATTAATTTAAAATTGGAAAAATCAGATTTTCTCCTCTAATATTTTAATTAACCCATAAGTGGGGTCACATAAAAATTTAAACTCCTTTGGGTTAAATTTAGTGAATTATGAAGTGATACAGCCCTGGGGGCAAAATTATAATTTTAAGGAATTTAGCCTTAAACAATATTTAGGCTTAATTAAAATGGGAAAAGGGCAATAAATAATATTAATTATTTTGTTTGAATGTTTGAGATATAGAAGGGTAAGTGGTAGAAACTCATTTCATCTTGCCACATTAAAAGACAAAATTTATGATTTAATTAATCATCATAATTTGGAAGAAAATTAAATTAAAAAGAGCCTTAAGGTTCGGGGTTGATTTTGGGAGTTAGCATTCTACTAATTTATTACCCCTTAATTTGATATTTAAATGATAATTCAATATTTTGATAAGAATCATAATCATGAAGGTCATTTAACTTCCTTTTTAAAGACCTAAAAATACTTACTAAAATCTTAAGGGCTTAGTAGTAGACTAGGTCTAATCAAAATTTTGTTTAAAGAGGTTTAGAAAAGCAAACATAATTTCAATTACTTGAAAGAATTACAAGCCCAATTATGAAATTAATCAGCTAAACTCCTTTAAATGGATTAACTTTGCCCTAAATAATTTTCACTCACATAATTCCTAAGTGAAGTACCAAATGATAACTACCCTGCCTTTCGGGATGACAAAAATATTGGCCCACTAAGCACAAGGGTATGAAAAGGGATGAATCATTTAATAATTATGATAAGTTCAAATGAACTCAAAGAAGCTCAAAAGGATTGTGAAATGTCCAGGTATCCCCTAGATCCGTTTCACAAATCTTTTGGACACCTTGTAGAACTACTAGACCTATTGTTTCTATTAAATGAAAAATATCTCTCAAATGAACAAATAGGATCCACCAAGTTATGACATGGGACTTTGTAAGCTTGTGACAAACATATCCATAAGTTTTACTTTCCTGTAAATTATAAATGTTTATTGCATGAAAACTAAAGTTTCAGGTGGAGATGATGGGAAGACCTACCAAGTATGATTTTATTTTATTGTAATTTACTTACCTGCACTCTACTGCACTTTCTTTCCTTAAAAATTTGCATGCTAAACAACAATGTCGTCATGCATGAAAACTGAAACCTTTAGGATAGCCACAAAACTGAAACCAAATATCAAAATTAAAAATTAAAAATCAAGATAAGATAAAATTCACCGCCAGAACATTCAAATATATAAAACAACTCAAAATTTAATTACAAACAAAACAAAAATAACAATTGTAACTAAATTAAAATGTATTGTTATATGATCAGGAATCCCCCGGAGGAGGTAACCTACTTGTTGCTAACGGGGTTTTCTCACGATCTAAATGAAAGTATGGAACTCATTAAGTTAGTTTAGTAAATTCATTTGAACTAAGTGAATCCGATGAAAATAGTGGTGCCGGGATGATGGAACCTTGGGATCTTAACTTATGTCACTATAATCAACTTTAATGCTCCCCTAATAAAATATTAAAACACCTCAATTTAAATATTTCCAAAAATGAAACTTCTCTTCTCTTTTATAATTGACACTTATTTAAACTAAACCTGCTACGACGAGGAGCTTGGAGCATGCATGGTGGGCAGCATGACCATCTTCAACAGCAAAACTCCTTAGAAATTAAAACAACAAGCCATAGGACTTCGAGGCAGCTTGCTTAGAGCAGCATAAATTCTCACCTTATTTCTTTAGGCCCTTGCATAACCATGTTGTGTAACATAAGTCCTAACTTGTTTTAGGTTTCCGAGGTTGTTGATGGATATGATATAAATCCTCTTATCTTCTAGGCCATTCACATGATCAATATCAAGTAAATGTAAGTCCTAAATAATAAAATTGATAGGATGAAACATCAAATAAATATCCTAAATCGAAGCCAAATCAAAGGATAGTTTGGGAATATATCAAGATTGTCTTGGATCCATGTCCTTCCTCTAGCCTTCTCTTCTTTGGATTCTAACTAAATGAAATGTTCTGAAATTTGAGCCATTCGCCTATTGAATTTCTGACTATCATATTTTCTTTGAAAAGCTTACCATTAGATGTCATGAATATAAATATTTTCTGATCTATATCAAGAGTTTTCTTAGGTGAATTCGGTTATCTAAGATGTAATTAATTATAGAGGCTTGCCCTTATAGGAAACTTAAAGACCCCAGATTAATTTAAACTCTATCTAATTCCTCATATTAGATAGGGGAACTTGTCGGTCAACAGTGCTCCGCAGACCAAACGGATATCATAAATTTCCTCGTTTATTTGATCAAACCCCACCCCACGCAATGTATCTATTCTTCGGGATGGATTCATGTCTTGTGGTGAAGCGCTTGATTATTTGAACTGGTGTTTATATGAGATCGGTTTGATTTCGTATTTTAAAATAAATAATTTCAAAAATCCATATAAATTAAACTAAATCAAAATTCTATTTTATAAAACTATGTTTTAAACATCTTCAAAAATTTCAACAACAAAATTTAAACAGCCGAGAAAGACATGCATGGTTCAGTGCATATTAGGCTGCACATAAGGTGAAATGATACTAGATCCTACCTATTTTGCCTGTAACACTATCTGTGCAATAAAGAAATCATGTTTGTCATCATTTGCACAATATGGCCTTGAAGTTGAGCAGAATAGTCATCTCTGATTTATTTTCCCTTTGTTTAGTCTCAATGGACTTAAGATCTATCATATTATAGTTTAATGGAGGTTTATCTATAGCTTTATCTTTTCTGGTAGTTATAATCATAACATATTGAGCAAGGAAAAATACATCTCCTAACAATAATACACACACACACACACACACACACACACAAATATAGATATATATATGTATATATCTATATTATGTATATATATATAGATATATATATATATGTATATATATATATATATATATATGTATATATACATGCATGTATGTATATATACATGCATGTATGTATATATACATGCATGTATGTATATATACATGCATGTATGTATATGTATATACACATGCATGTGTATGTATATATACATACATGTGTATGTATATATACATATATATACACATGTATGTATATATACATACACATGTATGTATATATACATACACATGTGTATATATATGTATATATACATACATATGTATGTATATATACATACACATGTATGTATATATACATACACATGTATGTATATATACATATATATATATATATGTATATATATATATATATATATATATATATATATATATATATATATCTTCATAAATTTGAATCACAAAGTTCCCTAAATCTATCCTCCAAACATATAATAGTAATAACTTTTTAGTAACCACTTTCTCCAAGCAGTAAATTATTAACTATCAATTTCGAAACTCCTCACTTTACTCTAAAGCCTTCATCCATGTTTAAAAACCATTCAATCATATTTCAATAAATTTTTTTTTCCTCCATAAGGTCTTGACTTGCTTTCCATCCAAAATCTAAATTAAGAGATCTTGATTTTTCAACACAAAGAAACCCTATCGCACTTGTAACACTTTCAAGAGTATATGTAGTTCATTTCATCTTGAGGGCTTAAAATATCTTAATATCTCTAAGAAAAAACAATTAAAAATTTTAAAATTGAGACCTATTTCTTAGCCAAAGTTTGCATAATAGTTCCCTGTTATAGTGAACCTCCTGACTACATCAAATTATTCTCTACAACTCATTAGTTACACAGAGTTCCTCTTAAGTATTTACCACATTGTCTCCACTTCATAACCGACAGATTTACATATTCTCAAATTATTATGGAACCACTAAGTGCCACAAATATTCTTATATTGTATGGATAGTGATAACATATTGGGTTCCTTACAATTATAGTAGAAAAATCCAATTTAATTCAAATGATGATTGGGTCCGTGAAGTTGGAATTAGGTTTTTGCATGTTTTAATCCTCAAAGGTAACAGATCTTGAAAGGTGGATGGCTCTAGATTTAAATAAATGGAGAGCCTCAAATCTCGAAATGTTAGTACTCCTATTCTACGACTGTTACAAGCTTAAAATAATGAAAATGGTCGATGACGTTTGTCCCATAATTATATTTATAATGCGAGTATCCTTTAATATGGTGTTCCTCAATTGGGAAAATATAATCTTCAACTAACATTACACAAATCTATCATCCCATTAGTCACAATTTTTATTGAACCAGCAACACAACCATCCCATTATATATTACGACACCATTAAAATCTTCATTCATTAATCCATCTGAAATAGGGGCCTATTTTAAATTTTTGTGAGAGGCTTTTTGATGCATTTTAACATAATCTCAAAAATTCCATCAAACCATCCACAATGATTGCTATAACTATATCATTTTATTCAACATTTAAATAAGCATCCTCAGAATTAAATAATCATAGGTTTGCTGGATTTCTCTCATCGAGTAGCTCTATTAGACAATAAACATGCTAAATTTTGAGATTGAATAGCTTTGCAATTAATGCACCAACACCTTCAACTACAATACAAGTGTTTGATATGGACTTTTTTTGGACTTAAATTGGATCATTTTAAAGAGTCCTTAGGCTTGTATTTTGGAGATGCTTAATTTAAATACAAATTTATTGAAATAGGAACTTAGATTTTCCTGGATTTGAATAAGATAGATCTTTAATCCAAAATGCATCGTCGCTGCATAATGGTAATACTCCAATGCCCTCTAATATTGGAAGACATCATAAACAAACTTCACATATGGAAGCATCCTGACGAGGAAGCATCTTATTTTAAATAATCCACAGATCAGCCTGTCTAATTAGATTATTCTCAGTTGGATAAATAAATGAATTCACAAACAAAGCTCAATTTGATACATATAAATGAAAGCCAAGGCTATGCTTGAGTCTGAACCATTTAAGAATTTAATAAAAGTTTTCGATCATATGGGTGATGGTAAATTTGATCCCTCCAGATACGTACACCTAATAACTTTTTATACAGTAACGTTAGGACACCATCTCCAGTCCTCAAAAATCACAAAAAACCAACCTAAAGCTGATCTATAAATCGTGATGCCTAAAATTTATTCATCTCTCCTATAGCGTTGGGTGAAAAGAAGAATTCTAGTGATAATTTTTAAACACAGGCACTTACATTGCAGTTAACATTCAAGAGATGAAGATATTCTTTAAAGACAATGAATTCTAGTGCTGCAATAAACATAGGCACTTGGTTGAATTCCAATAAAAGTCACCATCTAACCTCCAGAACACTAAAACGCAAGTAATAATCCATCGTATGAATCACCAATACAATCTGAACTTGAAATACTCTTAAGAAAGTAACACATTAAACGAATAAAAATGTAGCAGACCGTTAAAATAGCAGAAGAAAGAATGTTAGCATCACCAGAGCACTCAAGAACACAAACCAACATAAGAAACACTCCTACTTTATTTAAACCAAATCACTCGAAGTACAACAACTTTATTTAATAAGACTCCAACAACTTGTTCAATAAGACTCCAGCAACAACACAGTTCTAACAGAAGACTAAAAGGACGCATGGTGCCAACCATAGCTAGCAGCAGCAGTGAACCGCCATCTATAACTAACACTAAGGCGGTCTTATTCATTTGACAGTCAACACTATGACACCTAAAATGCTCTCCAGGAGCTTAGCTGTTGAACGACATGTGCCCTAAGACCTTCTTGCTGGCTGGACGGGAAGAGATGGCATCCCACCAGGCCTTCACATGAGGATGAGAATTTATGAGGGAGCCATGTGGCGTGCTGGTGATCAGGTAGTGGCCATAGGAAAGGTGATGGAGGTCGGCGAGGCTGTAAAAGTCACCTGCAAGAAACTTTGTATTTGAAAGCTTGGCCTCATAGACAGCAAGCACCTTACCCAGCTTCTCCACCTCTGCTGCCACCACCTTCTCATCAGTCTTGCCACCAAAGAAGACCGGAAGAAAGAGATGCTGGAAGACTAGGGTAGAGACAGGTCCATTGAAGTGCTGTGATTCGACCTCCATCCACTGATCCACTGCTACTGAATCAATGAAGCTGTCTTCTTTAAGAAGATCAGTTCCCTTGCCATATTTTCTTACCAAGTACCGAGTGATAACTCGAGATTCTGCAATCACAACATAGAATTTGATACGCATTAGCCAAACAATTCACATAATACAGTATCAGGTCAATAGAGAAGTCTCATTCTGAAACCATATATAAATAAAGATTTAGTATTTGAATATTTCTTCAATTCATTATTTTGTATGGATCCTGCTTCATAGAACTGTCCTTAGGCGCACATAGATGTAATCAATCAAATATGAATTTCAGGCAAGTTCTTAAGTGCCCGAAGCAAGGAATCAAGTCAATAAAAATTTATAATGACCCGGAATATTGAGAAACAAAAACCTACTAGGCTACCCTGACAGCGAAACTAAAATCTAAATAATCAATTATCTAATATAAATTTGTTCACGTAAAATATTACAGAAATAAGAATATACAGGAAGAGCAATCAGCAGCTAGCGGATCCATATCTCTATTTCAAAAGCTGCGTTAGAAAAAGACCACTTATTCCGTATTCCAACAAAGGAACCAAAACTTAACCCGTGCTTCATTATAATCCAAAATCTTGACACCACTAATCCAAGTAACTATTCAAAGATATAGACAAGATGCCATCAATACATCTTCACGTGCTTTTTATTGTTTCATCTACCGGCAATCAATTTCTACTTTCCACATCATAAAACTATGACCCATTTTTTATTAATTGTTCTACCAATCAGAAAATCAATTTCTGCTGAATTTTATCGAAACATACTAGGCGTAACCTGGATCGAATAATAAATCTTTCTTGAAGAAAGATTATATAAAATTTAGTACTACAAATCCAAAGAAAGTGAAAGGAAACTAATTATTCTATGCAATAAACTGAAGCTAATACGAACAGAAAAATCCCTCACCAAATAGAACAAGATCGCCGTCCTGGAGTGCAGGAATCTGGCCAAAGGGCTGCACGCATAACAAAAATTACATAAGTACAGGAGTAAGATTATCAAATCAACCACTAAGGTAAGATGGATTAAACAGTTTATTTGCGGGGAAGGAAAGAAGAAAATGGATACATTTCTGTCGGTATGAGGAGGCCTCTTGTGCTCGCCGGTGTTCAAGTCGACGGGTACGAGCTCGTATTTCAAGCCGAGCTCTTCGATGCAAGCAAGCACGCGTCCCGTGCAGGTAGAAACAGGGCTTCCGAATACCTTGAGAACCATTTCTACTGCTGACTCTTCTTCTCAATCTCTCCCTTTCACCTGAGATTATGGCTCTTGATTTGAATGAAGAAAAGCCTCTCTGGTTATACCCTTTTATAGCAAGTGCTGCCCAATAACGCGGCGGTGCGTGGTTGAATTGTCCATCCAAATAAATATATTTTTTTAGCGGTGATATATTCTAGTTTGACCGTGGAACGTCGTAATTCTAAATGTAAAATCAAATTTTTGTTGAATTTAAATTAAACAAATTCGAATCAAATATATTACTTAAACAAATGCATATATATATAAATTATAAGTTCTTGTCCACATAGCGAGAGGCGTCTCAGCACAAAGCAATAAAATGCCTTGGGCTAGTAGAAAAGTCCCGTGTGTGAATTAAAGAAAGGAATACATATGTGTAAGCAATTGAAATTTAGATAACGCCTTCTTTATAAAAAGAAATGGATGGATCAATTGACCAAGCAATGCTCAACAAAGGCAGCCAAATGAAGACAATAACTAGATGTAGGCAAATTTCATATGATAATGGTGTTAGATGCTAGGTAGAGGATGTCAAATAGTGGGCATCATTTCAGATGATATAGGAGATTGAGCGTTAAATGTTATTAGGATTGAGTATGATATAGCAGATTGCGAAGCACTTAAGTTCCCTCTTAGTCTTATCATCATTAGCTCTTTCGTGATGTTGGTCTTTTTGCATTACAACACTCCAAAATAGCGAAGCGGTGATAAACTCTTATGTTATTGCTTTATGTATCACAATCTCAAGCTACAACACTACGCAACCAAAGCTATGGGGTTGTGTGGCCAGTGTTGCATGCCCATATTTGTAAATTTTTATCCACCAGATTGATTTTTTTATCAAAAGGAAATTAATTTGTGTAATTAATTTTTACAATTACACAATTTTAAATTTTTCTAACTAGTATTTTAGTTTAATTAATCACATAATGAAATTTTTCAAACATAAACTAATAAAATTTAATATTTATTCTAATTGCTAAGCTAATCAAGTTAGGTCACAACAAAAATACACTTGAATACAAAATATAACTTTTGTTAAAATAACAAAAGCTAGTGTCGTAATAATGTACATGCCTGCAACACATGTATTAAAAGAAAAGACAGAAATACTAACAACACATAACGAACAACGGAAACACCCACACCTAAACTTAAATTTTACTAAATAAATACTCTAAACTAAAACAATAAAAAAATACAAAAACTAAAGAGAACATGAATATCTATATATTCAAATAATTCTTTGTCATTTTTTTACCCTTCTTCCTCTTTCATGAACTAGTTAGGTTCAATGTATCGAAGGAACATAAGGGCTACAAAGGAAAAAGATTGGCCCATGGGAAAATTTCTTTTTTGTTGTGATGGGTTGGATATCCACCATAAATGTCACCAATTTAATTTTTTTTCTAAATGATATCCACCCAATATTTCTATCTTGGGGGATTTATTGCTCTAAAAGATTTTTTTCATTATGTTACTTTTGATATTTTATAGAGTAGAATGTTGCATAAACCTAAAATAAGCTTTTACATAGTAAGAAAAACTTAAATTACTTTTATAGATGTTGCATAAAAATTATTTTGTGATATAAGATTATTGTTTTATCTGTATTAACTTAACTTTGCAAATTTTAATTTTAGTTGTACATGCTAACATTCTACAACAAGTTTCATGATACTAATATATTTTGACACTAATGATATATTTATTCTTTGTATTAAGAATATTTATGTGAAATGCTGAAGAAAAAATTATAAATGTTAAAGAAAACATTATAAAATATGTTAAAAAAAAGTAATAAATTTTTATTTTATTTTATATGATATGTTTTTATTACATTTAAAAATAGATGTTGCATTGTTAATGGAGATATGTTTGTTGTTGTTATTAATTCTTATATTTACACTATTTTTGACATACCAAGTACTATATTAAGATATTTTTTAGTTCAATTACAATAAATACATATTTATTTCTTTTTTATGTATTGAAAATTTTAATAGATTATAAGTAGCATGCTGAGTTTGGTTCAGTAAAAACTATTAGTTACTATTGAGAGTATGATCTTTAGTATGTTGTGAACTTTGATCAAATTTATTGTTAGTCATGATGATACAAGGATTTTATTAATTGAGAGCTTTTATCATGATTGTATATATATAGATGTTGCTAGTTAAGATTACCTCACGACAAGATAAAGCCGCATGATTGTTCTCTTTTAATAGTTTTCCATCAAAAAGAAATTATCATTCACTATTCTCTTTATATTTTATCGATAATAAGTGGACATTTATTAAAAAACTAAGTTAATAACCTTTTTCAATAAATATGAATTTATCACGTATAATTATTAACTATATTTTATGAAAATTTGATGGCTTATTACGCTATTTAGACGTCTAAAAATAGTTATTAACGCATTGCACAAATTTTATATGAGGTTATTATCACGTCATCAATAAATTCTCCATTATCAGATACGAATCTAGGCATTGCCTCGCGAGGCAATTTTGAATGATAAACATTTAAACTATAATTAAGAGATCCCGAGAGCTTTGATTTCAATAAATTTATATTTAAAATAGTCGGTTCGATGAGACAGACTAAATGATATAAAAAACTAGTCTAATCCGAGTTAAATCAAGCTCATATCAAGTCATTAAACCACACTTGGAATATTTTCGAATACATTTGGATGGTCAAACTGATGCCAAATCTAGCAAGTTCATAGTCAAATTGAGCGTCTCAACAAAACAAATCCAATGAGCCTAAGATTGTTCAATTCCAACATCTTTAAGAAACTTAAATGTCCATCAAGCGCCATCTGATTGAAGCAAGTTCTCTGGACCGTCCGATCAAAATAGCTCATATTCCTACAATAATTGCACCCATAACACTATAAATAGAGTCTCACTCCTCATATGAGGGAGGAGAATTGAAGCTTCATAGAGAACTTAATGCTTTGAAAAGAAGCTGAAGTTCGGCACAATTTCTGTCATCGTCGATTGTCGTCGGCCGCCATCGACTACTGCCGTATGTCGTCGACATCTGTCGATCGCCATCGACCACCATCAAACTCGTCAACCACGTCCGACCGTCATCGACCATCATCGATCTCCTTTAGCCACCGTCGACCACCATGAACAGTTGTCGACACCTGCCAATTTCCATAGAACTCGTCGTGCACCGTTGACCGCGACTATCGTTGATTGCCGTCAACCTCATCGACCACAGCAGACCGCCATCGACAACCACTGATCGCCGTCACCACTATCGACCGTTGTCGACTCGTGTCGATCAACGTCGACCACTATCGACCTTAATAACCACCACCGACTATCGTCAACCATTGTCAATCGCTATCGACCACTGCTGGCCGTTGTCGACCACCATTGATTGTCGTCGACACCCGCCGATCATCTTCGACCACTGCCGACCTTCATTAACACCTACCTATCGCCATCGACCCTCACCAACTAGATGTCGTCAGTCAACATTGTCACTTAGAAAATCTAGCAACCATTTCCCGTCTGTGGGACAAAGAGTTTCTGTAATCATCAACATATAGTAGAATTTTACAACAAGGCCAGACCCTGTGGTTTTTCCCTTTACGAGTTTTTTCACATAAAAATTTTTGGTGTCATTATTAGTTGTTCTCCTTCACCTCAGTGTGTGCTGAATTCTCGTACAATACTAATATGATAATCTATTATTCTAATGCCGTAAATTTTTTCTAAGACTATTATAATAAATGTTTAACGCCTAGCATTCCTTCATTTACATTATCAGAATATTTAAATGTTCTAAAAATAATTATCTAAATAGTAAAATTTTTTTTGAAGATTTAGGAGATAAGACCCTTTACGTTTCTTCATTCTAGATCATGACGACTGGTCGCAGCGTCACCGACTCATCGAGTTCCATCCAATTTTGGAAAGCGCTACCGAAGACTGTGGAAGCATTCCTAGTTATTCCTATTTTTGACTGTAATGTCTATTTCTCCGTCAGCTTTCCCTGATTCACATTGCCTATTGATCTCGTTAATTTATCTTTCTTTTTTACCTTGAAACTTTGCTAGGAAGGTTTGATTTTTTTTTTTAAATGTTTTCTTTTTGTTTAGTTGATAACATTATCTTCCTAATATGCTTGAAAATAATAGAAACAAAGTCGTTGTTAAATTAAAACTTTTGAAGCATTATTTTAATTCATTACTTTTTTAATCAATCCACAATGAAAAAATTTCTAGAAGATACAAATAAATATAAATAAATAAATTAATAAATGATGAGGCCAAATGATTGACATTTAGACCTAATTTTGAACGATAATGATAATATCCCTTCTAGTCTCTCCATATTTTTAGAGATTATCCATGTGATAGGATTTTTTTTCAGGTTCCTCTTAGGTATGTGAATGTATTGACGCACAATCAAGCTCTCGGCTTGATTAATGTTTGGTCACAATTTTTTAAATAAATTTATAAATACGTTTATTTTTTAAAAAAATTTGAAGGTTAAATAAAATCAAATTTGTACATAGTCCAACATATTTATTAATGTTCAAGAAATAATTTATTAGATTTTTTATACTTATATGTTACATTAATTAAAATGGAGCATTTACATATGATTGAATTTGTAAATATTTATATATCTGTTGACCTCATTTTTCACTCAGTCTTTTCTTACCATTTATCCGGTCTCATTGAGACAAAAGACCTCCATTCTTATCTCACTAGATGACATCATTAATCTCAAATAAGTTATGATCTGAACCCTACTTGATATGAATGTCGAACTAAACACTAATTTAACTCTTTTAAAATTTATCTAAACAAAATTAAGATCAATCAAGCAAAAACATAAGCAAATATAACCAACTTCAACTATATCCTAAAATTGACCTGAAAAAATAATTTTAACTAATACAAACACAAAATTTATTGCTTTTTCCACAGATCGTCGTATTGGTTGAAACTTCATTATGAAAGTTGCATGATATTTATTATCACATATAAAGGCCACACAAAAAGTTTGATGACTACATGACTCAATTATTATGGAAAATTTTTTTTTTCGAATTTTCATGTTGGATAAATACTTTATGCACCCTAGAATTATCATTTTTTCCACAAACCAATCTAATGATCAGATTTCCATTTTGTAAGTTCTATGATGTTTATATTGACATATAAGAAGTAGGTAGCTGATTTGAATTGATGAGGATAAGAGATACTTGTTATGTAAAATTTTAAATTTTGGGTCTTCATACATGGAAAATGGTCGAACATAAATTTTTTTTTCACTAAATCATTATTATTCAAAACATATTGTGTGAGTGCATCCGAATCGCTGAAATCCTTTTAATGAACCCCTTAATTCCTTTCAATATGAACTTTGATTGGGGCTAGTTAAGCTTATATTAATCTAGATAATAATTTCAATAATAAAAAGAATAATACAAATAATTAACTTAAAATATTAAATAAAAATCAAACTTCAACTAAAGTGAATGTGTTATTTTAATCAATTAAAACCTATTAAAAAATAGCAACTCGAAATTCACAAAATTTTTTTCTCTCTTGGGGTGAAGCCCATTTTTTAACTTGAAATATCTTGAGATGGGCATCACTTTGACAAAAGCTAATTGCGCTTGTGTGTTCTCTACATTTTTTGAACCACATGAACCATGGTCTAAATTTTGGCCATAATTACCCCCAACCATTAATAACACCTAGCCAATTTAAATTAAAATATCTTGAGCTAGAGGTCATTCCCTTCATACAAATCTAATTGCGCCACAGAATTACTTGTTTTTTTTTCTCTTTCAAATGAGCTTAGGTTTTATTTTTAACCATAATCACCATGATCACCCTTTTCAAATTCATATATTCTTCCCCCATTTTTAAAATTTTCCCTCAAATCCTTCTTTACTACATCCTCCAAAACATTCCTACACTTAAGCCCTCACCCAACCAAAAATCTCATTGCCTTCTTTCCATTCGCTTGACCAAAAAAACCTTCTCTCTCCCTCTCCTCTCCAAAATGAGCCCCTACCCTCTCCTCTGCTTTTCTCCTCTTCAAACTGATCCCCTTTGGTCTCTCTTTCTTCTCCCTCTCAGTCCTCCGCTAAAGTCAAGGCCAACATCAAGGAGAGCAAGAGTAATCCATCATCCAAACAAAGAGTTTCATCTATTCCGACCAACTCAAATTATATTCTCACCACTCTCTCAATTCAATAAATAGTATGGATTGATCTTCTAGGAGTATGATGTTGAATTCCTTACATTGTTTTTCCTCTTTCTCTTTTCTCTCCTTTTTCTCATTTCTTATCTCATTGACATACTTCTTCACTATAATTCTCATCACATCTCTACCTAAACACAAACCCATGCCCAACATCCCATCCTCACCGTCATTTCTTACTTCCTTTTTTCGCTCTTAGCCTAGCTAAAACCCTCATCATTTCCCTCAACTTTAGCTTGCCTAAAACCCACTTACTTTCCTCACCCTTAGCCTATCCAAAAGTCACTTTTTTCCCTCACCCTTAGCCTACACAAAACTCACTTCCTTTCCTCTCCTTTATCCTACCCCAAATCCAGTTCCTTCCCTCACCCTTAGCCTACCCAAAACTCACTTCCTTCCCTCACTCTAGGCATACCCAAAACCCTCTTCACTTCCCCTAACCATAGCCTAACCCAAATTCACTAACTTATCTCAGCCTTAGCATACCCATAACTTACTTCTTTCCCATACGCTTAGCCTACCCAAAACTTATCAATCCATCTGCTCTCTCTCTTTCTTACCCTTAGCCTACTTGAAACCATAATTCCACACACACTTTCTTCCTCCCTTCACCAATACCTGAAATCCTGATCCCATACTCACCTCTCTCTTGCCTTCACCACTATCCAAAATCTTACCTAATTCATTCACTTTTCCTCCACACTTCACCAATACTTGAACCCTAATTCCACACTCACCTCTCCCTTCTCCTTACCACTACACAAAAACTTGACCAAAATCTCCTTTCCTCTCTTTTTTTCCAGCTTGCCCGAAAGCCCTATAAAAGTATAAAAAAAGAGAAATGCAGGGGAACTTTCATGTGGTTTATGGTATGTTTTATGTTAATTTTCATATTTTAGTTTTTGTTCATTTTAAATCTTTATATTGTGGTGTGTTTCTCATAAAAATCTTTATGTGATGATGTATATTCCATGCAAATCCAATTGGCTTAGGTTTTCCTTTCATGCAAAGCCTTTTGATAGTTCTATGTACAATGCAAAGACTCCATATAATAGTATTTCATGCAAAACCTCGTATGATACTTTTATTTATTCCATGCAAAACTCAGTGTGATAGCCTTCAGTGAAATGATCATTTGGAAATTCTTTATTTTCCATACAAAACTATATTTGATAACATTCTATGCAATTTTGATGCACTAGTCCTACAAACTCCATGCAAACTTTTTATGTGTTAGTTTATGTGCATGTTAAATTTTTTTGTGGAAGTACTACATAAATCTTTATGTGTTAGTTTATGTTTATGTTAAATGTCCATGTGCTTTCATGTATAATAGTAAACCTTCCATGCTTTAGCTTTAGCAACAATAATAAACCTTCCATGCTTGTGGCTTTATCTGCAATAGTGTCAGCTGTTAAATGTTTAGATTTAATTTATATGATTATATATAAATTTTTGGAAAATATCATTTTAATTTTTGAAAATATTAAATCAAATTGATCTCATATATGCTATAGTTTAAATAATCAAGCACTTCATCACAAAGCATGTATCTATCTCGAAGAATGGATAGATTACTTCGTGGTGAGGCTTGATCAAATAAACTAAAGAATCCTTGACATCCGTTTGGTCTGCAAACCATTTATGTTGATTGACCACTTCCCTTATCTAATATGAAGCAACTAGATAGGGTTTATATTAATCTAGGGTCTTTAAGTTTCCTACAAGGGTAAGCCCCTATAGTTAATTACATCTCGAGGATCTTCAAGGTAATGTGGTAATAGGAAATCCAATATGTGAGTGGCTCATGTTTGAAACAATTGTTATAGGACTCCAAAGGAAGAGAAGGTTAGGGGAAAACATAGCTCCAAGAAGAATCTTGGTGATTTCCAAAACTATCCTATTGTTTGGCTTCAATTTGAGAAGATTACATGTTGTTTCATTCTGCCAATTTTATTATTTAGGGCTTACGTTCACTTGATATCGATCATGTGAATAGCCTAGAAGATAGGAGGATTTCTGTCATATCGGATGACAACCTCAGAACCTAAGACGAGTTAGGGCTTATATTGCACAAGTTGCAAAAGCCTAATAAAGTGAGGGTTTATCTTTGCACTAAGAAAACTACCTCGAAGTTCTATGGATTGTTGTTTATTTCTAAGAAATTTTGCTATTGAAGATAGCCATGCTGTCCACTATGCATGCTCCAAGCTCCTCGTCGTAACAGATTTAGTTTTATAAGGGTCACATGTAGGAGATTGGGAGAAGTAGCATGTTTTTTTGAAATTTTTAAATTGAGATGTCTTAATGTTTTATTAGGAGAAATGTTAAAGTTGATTCAGCGATATCGGTTAGGATCTCATGGTTTCCTCATTCCAGCACCACTATTTTTTTTAGATTCACTTAGTACAAATGAATTTACAAAATTCAACTAGATGGATTCAGTATTTTCATTCAGACAGTGAGAAATCTCGTGAGCCGCCATAGGTTGCCTCCTCCGAGGGATTCTCGATCATTCTAAGAGACGTTTTCATTTAGTTTCAATTATAATTTTATTTTGTTTGTGGTTAAATTTTGAGTTGTCTGATATTTTGACAGTTGTGGCGGTGAAATTTATTTTTATTTTGTTTTAATTTCTGTTTTGGTTTCAGTTTTGTGGCTAATCTAAAAGTTTTGGTTTTGACATGCAGGATGACCTTGTTGTTTAGCATGCAATTTCACAAGCAGAAAATGTATGAGAAAGTAAATGAAAGTAAATTACAATATAATAAAATAATAGCGTACCTGACATTTCTTCTTATTCTTTCACCTGAAGGTTTAGCCTTGCAATGCATATATATAATTTTGCGGGAATTAAAGCATGCTTGAAAATAGGAAATAGGTTTGAAGTGTACCCATCAAATCCTATGCCATAACTTGGTGGGTCCTATTTATTTAATTGTATAGATGATTCTTCAAGAAAGGCATAATAAGTTCAATCATCCTCTGAGATATCCAAAAGGTTATGAGAAAGGTCCAGGTACTGAGCCCCAGACATCTCATAATTTCTTAAAAAGTCTCGAGTTCATTTGAAATTATTATGTTGCTTTGTGACTCGTCCCTATTCATACCCTTATGCTCAATGAACTGATGTTTCAATCAACCTAATAATGGGGTAATCATCACTTGAAATTATATTTAAAAATTATGTGAGTGAAGGTCCTTAGGGGCAAATTGATTTATTAAGAAGCTTAGTCGATTTAATTTTGAAGTTGGGCTTGTAGTATTTCAAATATGTTTGCAATTAACTTCATCCTCTTTTCTAACCCATATTAGTCAAATTTGATTAAGCCTAGCTTACTACCAAGCCCTTTAAGACTTAATGAGTATATTTGCAATTTTGGGAACGGTTAACTTATGTGATCATGATTTTTATTAAATATTGAATTTATCATTAAACACCAACTAGGAGTAATATATTGATGAATTATTTACTTACAAAGTCAAACCCTGACCCTGGGATCATTTAATTTCTGATTATCTTCCAAATTAAAACAATTAAAGAAATTATAAATTCATCTTTTCTGCGACAAAGATGAGATTAGTTTCTACCATTTAAATCCCTTGTATTTCAATCATCGAAATATTCCAATTATGATCATTCATTAAAAATTTTACCCATTTGATTAGACCTAAACATTTATTAAGGTTTAAATTCTTTAATTACAATATTGCCCCTATAAGTCCTATCACCTCATAATTTATTAAACATAATTCAATTGACTTTGAAATTTTTATGTCACCCCATTCTTGAGTCAATTATAACATCAGAGAAGAAAATGTGATTTTCTCTAATTTTAATTTAATTTATATAATTCTTTACATAAAAATGAGAATTTTTAAAGATAATTTAATAACTTAATCAAAATAAATTATTTATTCTTAAGAAAATTATTGAAGGTTCACATAGACTAGTAGACCACTTGGACCAATTTTTATTCTTTTTTTAATTTTAATTTAATTATTACAATTATTTTATTTTTTGGAGTATTAATTAAATATTAAATATTATTTATATTGAAAATTAACTTTTATATTTTTATTAAATCTCTCTAAGGTTATAGAACCTAGAGAAAAAATTTTTATATTTTTATTATTTATATTTTAATTATTAGAATTATTGTCATGAGAAATTAAAAAAATCCATTTTTAAGCTTAAAAACTAATATCTTTATTTAGAAAATTAGGAAAATTATTTTAATGGTTTCCAAATGATCAAGAGACCAAATGTGACATTTTGGTGAATTTTAATATTTTAGTAATTTTTATGATTTTTAATTAATTTTAATAATTTCTTTAATTATAAAAAAAATTCAAAATATGCTTAAAAATGAAATGTTTATTTTAACTACCATTTTATTTTTATAAAATTTCTCTAGTCACAAGCAACTTGCCAAAACCAATTTCATAATTGTTTTACTTACATTTTAATTATTATATTTATTTTAATGCCAAAAATGTTATTTAACTTAGAAAATCAAATAAGGTGATCAAATTAACTCCAAATGACTTAAAATATTTTATGAGAGTTTCTCTGACCTCAAACGATAATGGGGAACAAAATTTAAACCATTTCCATTTACATTTACTCCAATTTAATTTTTTTTAAGTTTAGTGAGTTAATTAAAATTAGGGTGAGTTTTAAAGAGTTAAATCAAGTTTGTATTTTTACTATGGTCCTTTAGTCACAGGAAACCTACCAAAATATTTTCATATTTTTCTAATGAACATACTAATTATTATAATTATTTTATTAAAATACACACAATAAACTTAAAAAATAGGGATCTCCTCATAGAGACCTCCTATAATCTTGCAAAATTTTGGAAGATCTCCCATGACAGAGAGAACAAAAGCCCTAATTTTCATGCCATGGTGAAATGTCCAAGAAAATGGAGAATCAAAAGACTAAACACAGTACTTTATTAATTAAAAATAAAATACACACCAAATAGACATGAAACTATTCCCACATTGTTTTCCTCTATTTACTGAGCAAGAATGTATTTTTGTTTATTTTTGTTATTTTTCTACACCAAGTTATAAATTTTTAAAGATGGAATAATTTAAATAATTCAAAAAATTCCTATTTTCCAAGTTAAGTGACTCAGCGCCACGCCATACTACATCGTTTCGAAAGCACATGCGGTGCACCTCCATTCGACACCGCCATCTGTGCCACCCCACAATTTTCAAATCATGCTTCTGTCTGACGCAATCAGAGCCATCCATCCAATACACGCTCGATCCAACGACACTCGTTCATCGTCTTTGACTAGTTCATCTCGAGATCCATCCACCTTCTAACCCTAAGATCTTGAGCTAGACTTAACCAAATCAGTTTGAATTTTATCCTATAGACTCATCTAGTCCAGAAGAACATATCCATAAGTTTTATAAGGTATAAAATACAATATTCATGCATGAAGAATGAGGAAAAGATCAGAAGGAAGTGAGGGCACTATATCTTGGTCTGAGAGGGGAGGCCTCAATCAGAATAGTTCTACACCTTTGTAGTGACCTTGCGAAGCTCCTCAAGCAGCACATTGAGCTCTCCTTGGGTCCAGGTGCGAACTTGATCAAACCCGATTTTGGGGGTTGATCAAACTCTATGCTAGAGACTCTCTATGATGGGGCTTTTGTGGGGGATCTTCTTCTCTCAGTCTAGTGATGGTGTGGGTACAAGCAATTGGATTTTGGTGTAGTGTGGAGCTGTGGTGAATGGTGTCTTGTTTCAATTGAAATTTGAGCTCAAAAATTGAACTCATGTAGTGGGGATTAGGGGTGGAAGTTGGTTTGTCTTAGCTTAGGAAAGCTGGAGGAAGCTTTAGAAGCAATTGGTCAGAGTGTCCCCAAGGTAAATATGCATCTCCTTATTTGGCTGTGAAGAGGGTTGACTTAAATAACCATGGCTGGGGTAGAGCTTAGGGCTTCAATTCGGTGCACTTAGCTGCTTAGGTGGAAGGAAGTAAGGCTCCAGTGAGCAACTAGGCTGGCCGGCCAGAGTGATGCTCAGGCTAGTGTGGTTAGGTGAGTCAGTGAGCAGTCCATCGAGGTATTAAATTGGCTTGGTGATGGGTTTTGGCAAAAATCCCCTTTGGTTTAGCCATAAATGAGGTGAAATCCCTTAATTTAGAGGACCTTTGGTCCATGGCTCAACTGGATTGGGATAAGAACATTTAGGTCAGTACCTAGGGTTCAATTGGTGGATGTGGTGAGCTTGGCTTGGTCACATTTGGTTTTATTTAGTCACATTGGGTCATGGGTTCAATTTGGGTCACTTGGGTTCAAGATGGGCTAGGTAGGTTCAAGTTTGGGTTAGGTCCAATTGATTGTTCAAATATGGTATGTATGATTGTCATAAAGAGTTTAGAAAAGGATTGGAGTGACTTTGAATTAATTTAGGAGGTGGATTTAAAGAAATTTGGGTATTTGGTCAATTTTGAGCATATTGGATTAGACTTGGGTTTGGGTTAGGATAAAGTTGGGTCAAGGGTCAATTGGATGTTTCAAATGGTCGTTAGGATAAGTTTTGGATTGAAATTGGGTGGAGATTTTAGGTTTAGGGCATTCAATTCGGTGGAATTTGGGCATGTGGCGCATTTGAGGCAAATTTAGGGATTTTGACTTGGTTGGATTTGGGTGAGGTTTGGGCTCAAATGTGGATCAATTGATGGATTTGTTTGGTTTAAGGGAATGTTAGGAGGAGTTTTGGATGTTAATTTGGGGTAAATTAACTTGGCTAAGGGGTTCAATTTGGGGCGGTTGGGTCATACGGTTAAATTTGGGTCTTTTTGGTTTGGATTGAAATTGGGTCAAATTGGACTTGGATTTGGTTTAGAATGAGATTATGTATGGTTAATTTGAGTTTATGATTGAAATTGGAGTGAATTGGGATCAATTGGGTGAACATTGGAGGTAATTTGGGCATTTTAGGCTTAAAGAGACAATTTGGGGCTTTTGGTCAAAAAGAGATAATTTGGTCAAATTGGTCTCAATGAAGTGGTTCAAATTGATTTTGGAGGTATTTGGGATGATTTTGGAATTTTTGGGAATTTTTGAAATTTTTTGGATTTGGAGAGGTATTTTGGTCAATTTAGGTATTTTGGGAGTATTTTAGGAATTTTGAGAAATTTGGAGTATTACGCTCAATTTTGATTGTGAAGAACATGTTAGGATGATTTTTGGAGAGAATTAGGGAGTTTAGGTAATTTTGGGATTTTTGGTCAAAATTAGGGTTTACGGGTAATTTGGTGGTTTTAGGAATAAGGGGTCAAAGTTGGAATTTTTTGGCGAAATTGGGGTTAAATAAAAATTTCAACCTATTTGAGCCATGAACTGATGGAAATTTTATTTTGGATCCTCCATGTGTTGGTTCTATCCCAAACCCTAGCCTAGGGTCAAGGGCTTACGGAACCACCCACACGAGTTTCCAAAAGAGTAGGGGGCAAGTGTGAGGAAATTTGATATGTTTGGTTTAGGGTTGTGAGGTAGTGAGTGTAAGTGTAAAGTGAGTGTGAGTGTGCGTGAGCCTCACCCAGACCAGACCTCCCAGGGTGAGTCTTAATGCTTGACAATCTTATCGAGGACTTCTCTTGAGCTTCCTTATGCTTGGTCTCATTCTCCTAAGTAATTAAAAGTTAGACTTTATACATTGGAAAACTCCAAGTGAAGCAAAAAAGCTTCTTGAATTTCTATGGGGTAAGGGTTCCATTGCTAGTCTTCTAAGATAGTCACTAGGAAAGTCCTACAGCTAGACCCTAGGCTATTAAAACAAAAACTAGACCTCAACAAAAGTGAGGTCAACAAATAAAAAATCTTTCATTCTTGTGGATTTATGCACAATAGTAAACCTTCCATGATTTTGGCTTTATGAGCAACAATAAACCTCCATGCTTGTGGCTTTATATTCATGTAAATTTTTATGCTTGTGGATTTATGTCATGCAAGTATGCAATTTTTTATTTTATGAACTTGGGTGGAGATCAAGCTTAGAAAATACCTAGTTAACAAAATAAAAAAAATTAAAGAATAAAAATAGTTTTTACATACCTTGAATTGGCTATCTTCATGAATTAAGTAGTGAGAGACAAAATTGGAAGAATACTAGTTGACTGATGTTAATATAAAAAAAAGCTATAATGTACTATTTATCATATATATATATATATATATATATATATATATATATATATATATATATATATATATATATATATAAGAATGGATGAGAGAGAAGCTCCTGATTTTTAGGGAGGTTTCTTGAGGCGATTTTCAAATTCCCTAAGTTCTGATTGGTTCTTTGTTGATTGATCCTGGTTTCCTTCGGTTTGAAACTAATTTTATTTAGTTTCAATCCTCCTCTTGTTGTTGATCCTTCTTTGTTGCTTCTGTTTCCGGGTTTTGATTTTTGAATTTGCAGGTTTGATTTTCTGTGGTTGATCTTATCATTCATAAGGTTCTTGATTTCTTAAAATCCTGGTTTTCTTCTGTGGTTCCTTTTCTTTCATTCTGCTGTTCTGGTTTCTTTTTTTTGTGGATCTTTTATTTCCTTCTCATGGCTGATATGAATACTAATAAGGCTTCTTTTCTTGAAGTTCTTTGGTATGGACCTTAATGAACAACTTGATAAATTAACATTTCCTCAATCCTATAATGACACGACTGCTGAAAATGGAGGATGTCAATTTATTAAGCAAGTGGTCAAGAAGGGAGGCAAGGCTGCCCTTATTTTCTCAGATTCTGAATTGTCTTCTCTTGTGGATGTTCATAAATTTACCTTAATGGGTAAATTTCAATATGGCCATCCAAAAATGGATAATATCAAAAAAATATTTGAAGGTATGAAATCGGTTGGGAGTTGGAAGGTTGGCCTCTTTGATGGTAGACACATAATGATCCACCTTTCAAAGGAAGATGATTATGCTAATCTCTTTTCCAGAAAATTCATCATGATTGAAGGAAGGTACATGAAAATCTTGAAATATTTGATGACAAAAAAAGATGCTAAGCTTAGACTGATAAGATGGGTTTTACTTCTACAAGAATTTGATTTTCAAATAGTGGAAAGGAAAGGAACTGATAACCAAATTACTGATCATTTATCTAGAATTAAGAATGATGTTATTACTGAGAAAAATAAAAATGAAAAATTTTCTGATGAATATTTATATGTTATTCAAGGATGCCAAACACCTTGATATGCATATATAGTTAACTATTTAGTTAGCAATATTCTACCTTATGGATTGAATAACAAATATATTAAGAAATTTAAAAATGATGCTAAATCTTATATTTGGGAAGATCCTCATTTATTTAAATTAGGAAAAGATTCTGTAATTCGAAGATGTGTACCTTATGAAGAAACTTTTGCTATTATTCAAAAATGTCATGATTCCGATTTTGGAGGACACTTTGGAGTAGATAAAACTGCATTTAAAATTTTAAATCCAAGATTTTATTGTCCTACCTTGTTCAAAGATGTGAGACATTTTGTGAAAACATGTGATCGATGGCAAAGGATGGGAAATATATCTAGAAAAGATGAAATGCCTTTAAACTATATATTGGAAGTTGAAATTTTTGATATATGGGGTTTAGACTTTATGGGACCATTAGTACCATCATTTGGAAAGATTTATATTTTATTAGCGAGTTGATTATGTTTCAAAGTGGATTGAAGTTTGTAGGCTTTACCTAACTGTGATTCCAAAAGTGTATCAAAATTTTTAAAGAAAATGATTTTTTCATGATTTGGAATGCCTAAGGTAATTATCATAGATGGTGGAAGTTTTTTTAGAAATATAAGAATTCAATCATTACTGGAAAAATTTGGAATCAAACACAGAATTGCAACTGCTTATCACCCTCAAACAAGTGGAATGGCTGAAGTATCAAACATAGAAATTAAAAGAATTTTAGAGAAGACTGTTAATCCTAAAAGAACTGATTGGGTTGATAGACTTGATTCTGCATTATGGACTTATAGAAAAGCTTATAAGACACCAACCAGATTGTCACCTTACCGGTTAGTTTATGGTAAACATTGTCACTTACATGTTGAACTTGAACATAAAGCTTATTGGGCGATAAAAGAGTTTAATTTTAATTTGAATACTGCAGGAGAAAAATGATTATTATAATTAAATGAGATGGATGAAATAAAAAATGAATCATATGAAAATACAAAAATTTATAAAGGGAAAATGAAGATATTACATGATAAAAGGATTTCAGAAAAAATATTCGAGCCTGGACAAGAAGTATTATTATTTAATACTCGTTTAAGACTTTTTCCTGAAAAATTACGATCTAAATGGATGGGACCATATATAATTAAGAATGTATACCATTATGGAGCTGTGGATATTAAAGACCCCAAAACAGGAAAAATATTTAAAGTTAATGGATTAAGACTGAAGCCTTATTTGGGAGACATTAAAATGATTTATAAAGAGGCTTACGAGTTGAGTCCATCTGATGAAAGACTTAGTTAGGTCGGGCTGACGACGTTAAACAAAGCGCTTTGTGGGAGGCAACCCATAGTTATTTTTGGGTGTTTTTTACAATTTTAATGTAAGGTTATGCCTCAGTCTTGACTAATTTTATATAACTTTAGAAAATTGGATGCTAACAAGTCTTTACTGACTTAAGCTAAAGATTATCTTGAAGTATATAAAGTTTGGACTTTGGATCACTCCATTTTGTATGTGAGTAAAAAGGAGATCAAGTTAACCTTCATTGTTTTAATTACTGAGTTTATATTAATCTTACCATTCAAAATTGCCTATTTTTGAGACCGAAACTTTGAAATTTAACGTTAGGCGAAACAGAGTCAAACATGATTCCGACACCTAGGCGCCAAAATCCGGCGCCTAGGAGCCAAAATCCGGCGCCTAAGTGCCAGAGTAAACTATGTGTCGATGGGTCCGGCGCCTAAGCACCACAGTTACTGTGTCGTGTAAAAACCAAAAATTTTCAATTTTTCACACGATTTTCTCCTATGAACTACCCCATCTTCATCCCCAATCCCTAAGCAACCATAGTTACGACCTTTACACTTCATACTTGAGGAGATAAGAGAAGATTTTGAAGAAATGGAGAGACAAAATCATGGAGAAGAGGCTAGAGATAAGTATTCTAAGGATCCTCAATCTTACTTCAATGGTTTCATTGTGTTAGTTTGGAGAAGTTTTCAAGTCGCATAGATAAGTTCGAATCAGAATTCAAAAGCATTGGAGATCGCCTCCATGAGATGTATCATCAATGCGAGCATCTGGAATGGTAGGCAAAGCTTCAATTCGATCATCTAGCGGCCTATCAAGATGCTCAAGTGAAGATGTATGCGAAGAACAAATGGATCAACGAGAAAATGGCTACAGATTTTCCAAGGGCGTTAGTGTTCTTCCCAAGTAGGACGAGTAATCTTCATTGTGACAAAAATAAAAATTTCTAATTCGAAGATTAGATAGTAATGTGGTTAGATCGAGACTTTATCTAGTTTTTCGTTGTATCAATTTGGTAAATCGAATGTATTGTTTGTGTGCTTGTTTTATTGTTCAATGTGTGTTGTATTTACTTTGAAATTATGTTGTTTGATTGTTTGTTAGGACTTGAATCTTATTATTTTACTTATTTGAAATGTATTGAGCCCGAAATTGAAGATTATGAATGAAATTAGAAGAGTTTGACTTAAACTTGTGTTTAATTGATGGATTTAAGTTTTAATTTTTAAAATTTTTGAAAAATATTTTGGAAGTTAGAAACTGAAGCAATACTCTTATGTGAGTAATTAGAAGTTGAATTTGTGAGTTTTGGTGGAAAAGAAATTTTTAAAAAATGATTTTTGTGAAAGGCGAGTCTGGCGCCTAGGCTCCAGAATTCGGCGCCTAAGCGCCGGTTCAGCCTGCTACCTGAAAATCGGGATTTAAACCCCCAAAAGCCATGGACAACGCCTATGCTTCATCCCCTTCCTCATTTTCACAAAAAAATACACCCCCTAGATCCATCTTGAGGTCAAAACGTCATGTTTTAGAGCCCGAAATCACTCGATTTCTTCATCTTAAGGTCAGATCTACCTTCTAATCCATTTATTTTTTATTTGTACCATGGATTTTCCTATTTTTGCTAAAAACTAAAATTTTGGAGAAAAATTTTGATTTTTAGAAATTTTCCATGGATTTTCTTAACTCATTTTAAGTTTCTCAAGCTTAAAAAAGTTTAAATATTTGATTCCTTTATTTATTTGTGTTTTCTTTCACGTTTAGATGACACCTAAATCTAAGCGTGGAAAAGCACGAGAAAATTTTGATTGCAGCAAGTTCGCTACTACGGCAGCGCACTTTCGTTATCATAAATTTGCGTCGACAAGGAAATTTATCTTGGAGCGCAGTTTTTACAATCCTGGAGAAATAATCGTGAACACGATTGTTGCACACAAGTGGCAGTGATTTTGTTATTTCACTGTCGTTGCTATTATTCTTGTTGTGCTTGAGTTTTATGCCAACTTTATGGATGTGGAAGACTACGAAGTCTTTGTTAGAGGTGTCGGAGTGGGATTCATTCCGGAACACATCAATATTTTCTACGGCCTACCACCTACCGTCGAGTGCTACTATTCTGGTCTATCTCTATCTGAAGGAGATGCGGAGATGATTATTGCATATCGGTCGACGACACCTGGAGCTTAGAAGATCCGGAACGACAAACGAGTAAACTTTAAATCTTCTAAAGCTGAATGGTATTTCAAAGGCATAGCACTTTATTTTATTTCTGCTAGACTACTTCCTTCCAACCACCCGAGTGAAGTTACCGGAGATAGAGCTATCTTGAACTACGCAATCGGGAGAGGAAGCCGATAGATGTTGGCGACGTTATCTATGATTCTGTGGAGTCTATTGCGAGATGCGGCACTTACGTAGGATTAGGATTCTCATCCTTGATATATTCTTTATGTGTGAACAATGGAGTTACTGCTGATATTTCAGAGGAGAAGCTGAAGACTACAAAGCCTATTGGGCAGGAGAGTGTTAGTATTTATGATCGTCTTCACAGGAAGAGATTTACTGCTCCTTCTACTTCTGCCACCATCTAGTTTCTGGGAATCAATGCATGATTAATTTCTGGAGCAACATAATGAGTTATTTCTAACTCACTGCAGAGTAGATACTATAGACAAGAAGATTGAACATCTGTCTGAATATACCCAAAGGAAAAGTGATTATGATGCTGAGTATTCAGAATCTTTAGTTAGATTCTTGAAGGGTGAGCATGATATTCAGTTCCCTTCCTGTCCTAGATTTTCACCGTATGTTGATCCAAAGGATGTGGAATTTTCTTTTGGTGATGATGATGATGAGGCTACAAATAGTGATTAGTAGCTTGATTTACCTCTGGAGATGAGTTGATTCTGTTTTTAGTTTATTTCTTGTTTGTTAGTACTGATTAGTTTGTTGTCAATAGTGTCGATTAGTTTAAGTAACTTTGTGTGGATTTTTTTTTATGTTGAGACTGTTTTTAGAGTATCTAGTTTGATATGTGCTTAAGACTGAAATATGGATGAATTTTTTTTCATTTTCTATGAAAAATGTTTATTTCTGTTTTCAGCCTACTGTTTAGTATTCTTATATAGGTATTGATGTTGTTTTGTTTCTGTTATTGTGATTAGTATAGTCGTTTAATTTTGCTAATGATATAAGAATTAAGCCTGTTTACTTTTTTATATGCTTCATTATTTCAGTAATATTCATAAAAAACATGTGTAGAAGTAAATTTTTCTTTGTAGACTGTTTTTACATACTTATAAAAAATTCCTTTTTAATTTATGCCTTTCTTTCTCTCATACTTGAAGTTTTTTTATGATATATCAAAACTTAAGTTTTGGGGAATGGAAAATACATGCAAATTTAAATTTTATTTGTCCTTAAAGTACTAATATTTTCTAAAAAAATATTAACATAACATAAGGAATGAAAAATCTATTTAAGTTCACTTAAATTTTTGAAATTATAAATAATTTAGTAAACTTAACCAAAAATTTAATAACTTTTGATTGATTTTAAGGATAGAATTATTCAACTTAAAGAAGAGTAAGATTAAAATTTTTTTTCTATTCATGATAAAGATAATTGAATTTTAGAAGTACTATGAAATCAAGAATTATAACTTGAAAAAGAAAAAGATTGAAATACTTTTTGAAAATAATTCATGTTATCGTAATTAAGTGAAAATGTATAAGTTTGAAAATATAAGTTAAGGATAGTGAAGTTAAAAACCATTAACAGGCTATCCAGATACAGTAATCCTCACTGTGAAAAAAAAAGAAGAAGAGAAGAAGTGAGGAGAAGCTTGAGGAAATGCCTTATCAAAAATTGGCTTCACTTGAATTATCTTATAAAAAGAAAACTAATTACGTATTTTACTTAATTTTTATGCATGCATCTTTATTAGAAAAGATTTTCATGAAAATCTTTTTCTTGTAATAATTTATGTGATCTTAATATAATAAACTACAATTATTTTTGTAATGAATGAAAATTTTTTGAAGTCTTACAATTTGATAGTTAAATATTCTTTAAATTCTTAAAATTAAACCTAATTAGTGAAATTTGGTTAAGGATTTACTAAAGCTTTTATAAAATCAAAAATTTTAAGGAATCTTAAATATTTACTTTTATTCCAAATGTTATACATTTTATATAGTAAAAAGGGTTACTTGAGGATAAGTAACGTTTAAGTTTGGGGGATTTTGATTCATGAAAAAAATACCTGTTTTTATGCCTTGATTTTTATCAAATTTTTAAGGATATTATGCATTAATGAAAGGTATTTTATGTTTTTGGATGTAGGTGATGCAAAAATGTTCAAAAAGGAAAAAAAGATGAAAAAGGATGAAAAAGGAGCAAAAAGAAGCCAAAATGGAGCCAAAATGCAAAATTGACAAAATATTGAGCCTGGCGCCAGAATCCGGCACCTAAGCGCCAGTTCGATACAGAATGTTGTCAAGATTTTTGACGACTTTGGACGGTTATTTTGACGGTGTTAGCGATTATTGGACCATCTAGAAGATTGGAAGTTATTCCTGAATTATAGGACATGTGATACATTATATTTAGACTCTTGGAAACAGTTTGGATCGCGAAGAGGTGTGATCCAAAGTGAAGAGGTGCGAAGAACTGGACGCGGAGTCCGACGCCTATATGCCAGATTCCGGAGCCTAGGTGCCAAACACACCTTCTAGAAGATTCATTGAACATGGACACATTTTGAAGAGGTGCCTTAGGTGACCCTTGAAGCCTATAAATAGGAGGTTACTCCTTCAAAGAAAAACGCCCAATCCAAGTAACCCAATAAGAAATCAAACAATTAGAGATATAATTTTAAGGGCCATACTTTTAGTTTACTTTCCTTCATAAAATAATGAGTTATTTTATTTAGAGTTTTTATTGAGAGTTTGAAAGAGTTGGTGCTTGTGAAGTCTATTTCGCTTTGGAGTCAGAAGAATCAAAGGTTCAGTTGGAGAAACACTTGAGATAAGTATTTGTAGTTTTATTCAAAGTTTTATTTATATGTTTTGTTTTTTAGATTCAATGTGTTCTGAGTAGTTATTTTACTTTCTCCTTTAAATTATGAAAAGATAAATAAGATAATCTAAAATTCGTTGGAGAATTAGAAACTAAAATATGTTTTAAATATTGTGATGATATTAATACCATATCTTAATTTACTATTTAAATTGGCCATTTAAATTGTTAAAATCTGTTGAAGAGTTTTGAGACTGACCCACTTTTTAATATGTTTGCAATTTATTTTTATAGCAACGGCACCAATAACTTGATTCTGCTTTAATATATATATATATTTAATGATTGAATGTTTAATGTGGATTCTACACAAGTATACGTATCGTATCAAGTAATACAGGGCTCTAGTGGAGTCCTGGTTATCGATCCCACAGGGAAGTTTTTAACAGAATTATTATCAGCTAAATTTAAAGGAATTACTTACTAATATAGTAGACGAAAATTTAAAGTAACTAAAGCAAACTAAAGTAAACTAATGCTTGAAATAAAGTTGACTTAAATAATTTAAAGAAAGCATCCTTCTCCTTGGTTTTTAGAAAATTAAGTGAATGATGATTTTAAATAGAATTCTTAAATTATATTGTGACAAATAGGAGCATTCCTATTCTTTATCCTTTGGTCCAGGTGCAAAGAGCATTGACTAATCCTATGTTTGATTACCGAATCGCGGTAAAGTCGGGAGGATACCGGCCGCTACTTCAGAGCTCCCACATTCCCCTAACTCGAGGAGCTAACATCTACACTTCAGCTCTCAAACAATAGGACCGAATTGAATATTTTAGTCTGTCACACTAAAATGTCCAATTCTACGTCCAATAATTAATATTTCCCTATTTATTTGCACCCTCCTTCCAAGGTTTTTGACTTCCTTGAATATTGGATGTAATTTTTACTATAGTTGATAATTCAACATATTTTAACTACTCAATTGGCCAGATTGAAAGTAAATTAAGTTTTTAAGTAAAAGTTATCACAATTTATTTTAATATATTAGGTACTTCTATTTAATTTCATCAATTCGCATAATTTTCATAAAAATGGAGAAAGACTAAGAAAACTACTCAGAATGCATGGAAATAAAACAAAGCATGGATTTCATTTAAAGTTAGCAACAACAATAAACAAAGATACTTATCTTAATTTCCTCCCCAAGCAGACTCCTTGAAGTTCCTTTGACTTTTCCTTCTAGTACAGCAAACTAAATAACACTCAATTAAACTAATAAACTCACTAATGATAAACAAAACACACTCAGACTCACTAAAATAGACACACAGAAGACTCAAGAGGTACACTAAGACTCAAGAGACAAACTAAGACACTAGAATTCGGCCTCTATTTATAGAGGTAGGCAAAGGTCCAAGGGGTGCTTAAACACCTCTTCAAAAAGTGTCCAGGTTCAAAGTATTTGCATTTTGAACTATCTCGCCGTCGGCGGGAAACGATCTCGTCGTCGGCGGGGCTTCTAGAAGGTCTTCAAACCAAGCGATCTCGCTGTCGGCGGGCTCGGGCTCGCTGTCGGCGAGGTAGTTATAAATCCTTCAGAAATTCTCCTTAGTAATCTCGCCGTCGGCGGCCTCGATCTCGCCGTCGGCGACTTAGTTCATTTTGCATGAATTTCTTCATTTTTGATCCAAATTGCTCCATTTCATGTTTTTTTCTTCCATCACTTATAAATCTTCATTCCTGCAGTAAAATAAAGAAAATACCTTTCTTTGAAGTGCAATTCCATCAAAAATAGATATGAATTTCTTAATGAATTTTTCTGTGATCAAAATCCCCCAAACTTAATTATTACTTGTCCTCGAAGTAATTTTAATACTAAATAAAAATAATGATTTCCGTAATAGAATTTTTCAATTCGGATATACTATGAATTAAATTTAAATAATATTATAGTAAAGTTGAATAGAAATATTTCTAAGTAATTAATTTAACTTTATAGATATAAGATTATCTAGTTATCGAGTTTAAGATTTCTAGTTTTCTATTTATTTCGGGAATGACTATATTTAAAAGAGTAAATTACTTAAGATATTTAGATGATAGGAAGTTCAAGAAAACACTATTTAGTAAAATACTAATCTATATATATAAGTTTAGAAATATAATTAAATTCTACCTTTTAGGTTGAATCCATTGAAGCCAATTTTTGATAAGGCATCTCCTCAAGCTTCTCCTCACTTATATTTTTCTTTTTCTTTCTTTTTTTCTCTTTTTTTTTCTTTTTGGATTGATTTTCAATCATTTTTCTTCTTTTTTTTCTTTTTCAAGTGAGGATTACTGTATCTGGATAGCCTGTTAATAATTTTGAACTTCAATTTCTCTTCCTAAATTTTTGAAACTTAAAATTATTTCTTTGCTTATACATATTTCATAGCCTTTACTTCATTGAGTTTCTATTATTTCTTTTTCACTTAAATACTTAAGAATTTTCAATTTTTAGAATATAGTTTTCCTTACTTTAAATAGTTTACTATATTCTTATTCCTTTTAACCAAATATCTTATTCCATTAATTAATTGAATTATTAGAAACATTTTATTTAACTTTATATAATAATTAAATAAAGTAATTCATGTTTATTGAATTGAAAAACTACTTATAGAAAATCATTTAATAATAATTTTTGAAAATAGAAATTGAGAACAATTTTAATAATTAAATTTGTATTTTTACCTTCCCCCAAACTTAAATTTTTCTATCTATACTAAATAATGAAAAAGGGAAAGTATATAGTAAAATTCATCATACCTTTGAGCTTTAGGTATTTCTTTTCTTTGAAATTTTTGCAGGATTTTTTTTTATTACTTACAGAACATGTACTATTAGTATTCTTCCACACTTATATATTATTTAAAAGAAAGTGCAGGGATGAAAATTTTTAAAATAAGTATCAAACATAACAATTGAAAACTTAATCTATTACTACACATACAATCAACTAATCTACTTTAAAACATATTAAAACATCCTAAACAATGTTTAACATTCATAACTTATAAAAACTTTAAACTAACATCCAAAAAAAAATTGCAAACTAATTTAACACACATAAGAATTCTAATATCACAGCTCAAGCAAACAAACAAACATACCAAGTCCATAATCCACAGAAAGTACTGAAATATTACACACAGAATAATAAAGTTTTCAAAACAACAAATTTAAACAACCTAAGTAAGCTAAACAAAAGCTCTAATCTTCTACATTAAAATCCCAAGCTATGTCATCTCCCTGATCTCCAGGCTGAGAAGGCTGAGCAGGCTGGTACTGTGAATAGCGGGGGCACTCAAGAAAGACAACATCTAAATCACCACTCCTATAGTGACGTTCAGCTTCATAGTAGACAAATTCATATTCTGAATGACGCTGGAGATATTCACTATCGTAATCATGTCTTCTTTCCAATCCATCAATTCTGTGATCTAGATGATCAAATCTTCTCTCCATAGTCTCTCCAAACTGCTCAAAACTTCTTCTACTCAAGGTTAACTCATTCATCAGATCTTGAAGGGTAGGGGTGGTGGGCTGAGGAGGATCATAACTGGTAGAGGGGATATCTCTACTTAATGAAGGCATGTAACTCCTCGTTCCTGATCTCCATCCCTCATGGGATTCATAAGTCTTAATATTGGTGGAAGTGATAGGTTTCATGGGTTCTATCCATTCCTCATCTTCTCTTGCCTCAACTCCTGAGAGTTGGTAGAGTGCAAAAATCAAACCAGGATGTCCCGATCCTCCTCCACTCTCACTTCGAGTAGTGGCTAAGATATTTCTATAAATAATATTACCTATGTTGATGCTCTTATTGTTCTGAATACAGAAGTTTAGAATTGCTCTATCTCTTGTTACCTCACTATGGTGATAAGTGGGTAACAATGTAGAGAAAATAAAATAATGCCAGGCTTTAGAGATTGCATTTAACATAGAAAGAGGGAAATTTACCCTATCTCGCTGCTTAATCTTCCAAACTCCTTTCCTGTCAGTGAGAAAGTCTATAACTTCTTCCAGAGGTCCTTCCGCAGTACCGAAAGTATCATACCCGCTAGTATGCAGATTACGAACTTCATAGAACAAGTTTATTCTTGTAGCGCTGAATTCAACCATAAATCCCCGTACCTTTACCGGTGCATCCTCGATTGCCGTCAAATTTGCATAGAATTCCTTTACTACTTCCACAGCTGCTCTATATGAAACATAACAAAAGTTTTCTCATCCTCGTTCCTTTATAACTCGCTCCACTTCTCCTCCTGGATTCTTGAAAACTCGATCCGCAATGCACTTCCTTCCTTGAATATTTTCAAAATTTCGATTTTGCGCTTGTGCATTGATGAATGGGTCAGTGTCGTAATCCACTCTTCGTTTTTTTCGAGGAGCCATTTGTTGGATCTATAAAAATCACAAAAAATTCTAACTAAACTTCCAAATATTAATAAGATGGCTTCCTACAACATCTAAAATCGATTTAAATCAATCTCCATGGATTTCTTCCAAGTAATTTCTCCACATTTCGAATTTTTCCAAAATTTCCTAATGTAGAAGAAATCCATGGTGAAAATCAAAAATTTTTGCATAGGAGTGGAGCTCTTACCGAGAGAAGATGAAATCCGGTGTCAAAAAGTCTGGAAATCACTTCAAATCTGAGATCTCTCAAGCCCTAGGTTGGTTTTTTCGAAAATTTGAGGAAAGGGATGATGAATAGTGTCTGTTGACCGGTCAAATATAGGTCTTTTCGCGATCTCGCTGTCGGCGAGATTTTTCTCGCCATCGGCGAGCTAATTGATTTGATAAGGCAAAAGTTTCGGGAAAAATCCGCCGTCGGCGAGATCGATCTCGCTGTCAGTGGGTTTTCTTACTGTCGGCGAGATCCCAAAATTTTTAAATTTTTGAAATTCGTCAATCATTTTTAACCTCGATTTGCCTTTAATCAATCTTCCGATCACTTAATTTAATAATAGTATGAAGATTAGATATTTAAACTCACAAAAAGTTCACACAACACAAACAATATAATTTTATATATGAAATCCATGAGACTTACAAATTTCAAACTAACAACTTAACACATACTTAACTTAAATGTTCAAATCCATAATACTCAGCATCGTAATCCACACCACAACACTCTAAATGCTGAGACATAACAATTACATAAAATCTCATCGATTACGAGATGATCGAATCGAAGTTCGACTCATAATAAAACCTAAATCCAAATCAACACATATATACACAAATATATGACATAAACATAAAAATCTTTCCTACTCTTCAGTGTCTGAACTAACATCTTCTCTGATATTTCCGATGTGACGCAGGTGCACAAATAAATTGTAGAAAGGCCTGAAAGGGAATTCGCGAGTAGATTCTTCATTAATCCATCCTTTTCGTCTTAGTAGATGAATAAAGCGGCCTCAGGATGTCAGGTATGATCAAAGTGCTCCTTCATTCTCCGAGTCGATGTGATCAAACATATCAGAGATATTGTCTATGGAATTCGTCACATTTTGTAATTCTTTCTCCAATCCTTTAATCTTCTTCAGAATGAAATTAGTTTTATCAGTAAAGGGCCTTGCTAAAGGATTGTTCTGTGTTGCTCTGTCAGAAATAATGGTAATCTCATCATTGTTATCCAAAGTTGGAAACATATCAGTAGGATCCAGTGGTTTCCATGGTAAAAGTAATTTTTCCCAAGCCTCATAAGAAACTTGTTACTGACTGGATAAAGCAAATATAGTTGATGGGTGTCCAAGTCCATGAACTGACCCATGCACAATCAATCCTAATGCAGACTTTACTATTATTGATCCAACATCGATAGGTAATCCAATTTGAATACGATAGTTTAAAATAGCGCATTCCTTTGAAACTTTATTTACCCTCATAGTAGGTAATAATTTTGATGATATAAAGAAATGCCAATGCTTTGAGACAGGGTTATGAAGTGATGCAGAAAAACTAACATACCCGTCTTCGCGTAACTCCCAATCATCAGGTTCGTCGGTCAGGTATCTATAGATCTCGTTCATATTGTATCTTGAAGGCACAAAGTTGGAATAATGACAAACAGAGGTATTTTCTATAGAAAATAATTGATTTACCCTTGAAGGAGTAAATGTTACCCTTCTTCCTTTGACGTAGACATTTCCATTATTGATCGCATGTAAATTAGAGTAAAACTCTTTAACTACTGGAATAAATACAGCGGATGTCGTATAACAAAGTACCTCCTAATGCCGCTATGCGATCATTTCTTCGATTTTTGTAGTGGAATTCTCTACTGCTCTGTTGACAAATCCTCTTTCTTCAATAAGTCTTTTCTTCATCAAGCCTTTATTGAAGATACGCTGCGCCTCCGAACTAACGAATTTTCTTCGGTTGAAAACTTCAGTTTTTGTGGTTTCTAAGAGTTTGGTGGCCATTTCAGATCGAAAGGATTGGTCTGTAGTCATTTCTAAGGAAGAAAACAGTGAAAATTTGGATTTAGGATAGTTTCCTACGAAGAAATGGCTTAGATTCGTCCAAAACCGCACGAAAAATCTTTAAGAAACAAAATTTTGAACAACCTCGCCGTCGGCGGGAAGTTTCTCGCCGTCGGTGAGCTAGTTATAGAACTGACTTAAATTTTGCACAAGATCTCGCTGTCGGCGAGAATCGACCTCGCCGTCGGTGAGATCTCGTAAAATTATCCAATTTAGCTCTGGTCCGAATATTTTCTGATCTTATCATATAGGTTCAACTTTGTGATGATTCTTATAAAAAAATTTGAGTAGAAAGATTTGTTTTAATAATATAGACTCACTAATTTGCAGATAATTAAAATAAAAGACTACTATGGGTTGCCTCCCATAAAGCGCTTGGTTTAACGTCGTCGGCCCGACCTCATTTAATTAGTAATCAGGTTGACTAAGCATTAAAACCTCTTTAAAATTTGGTCTTCTACCTTCGAAATATGGTTTTAATCTATGTCCGTTTACCTTAAATCTATATCTTATTTTTGTTCTTCAATTTCTATAGTTCCATATGAAAATATTTGAGTTATGGTAAAAGGTCCTAACCATCGAGATTTCAATTTCCCAGGAAATAATTTCAATCTAGCATTATAAAGCAAAACTTCTTGTCCTGGTTCAAAATTTCTCTGATTAATCTTCCGATCATGCCATAATTTCATTCTTTCTTTATAAATCCTATCATTATCATATGATTCGTTTCTTAATTCTTCCAATTCATTTAATTACAACATTCTCTTCTCACCAGCTTTTTTTAAATTATAATTAAATTCTTTAATCACCCAATAAGCTTTATGTTCTATTCAGTCGGTAAGTGACAAGTTTTTCCATATATAAGCTCGTAAGGAGTTATTCCAATCGAAGTTTTATAAGCGATCCTGTATGCCCATAATGCGGTATCTAGTCTTATAGACTAGTCTAATCTATTAGGGTTTACTGATTTTTCTAATATACGCTCGATCTCTCGATTAGAAACTTCGATTAATACATTTAGTTTGTGGATGATAAGCGATTGATATCTTATGCATAATATTATATTTTTCTACTAGTTTATGAATATATTTATTTCTAAAATGAGTTCCTCCGTCAGTGATAATCACTCTCGGCATTCCAAATCTAGTAAAAATATTTTTCATTAAAAATTTTGAAACACATTTAGCGTCACACCTAGGTAAAGCTTGTGCTTCAATCCATTTGGAAACATAATAAATAGCTACTAAAATATATGAGTTTCCAAATGAAGGAATAAAAGGTCCCATGAAATCTAATCCCCAAACATCAAAAATTTCGACTTCTAATATAAAATTCGAAGCATTTCATTTTTCTTGATATGTTGCCTACTCTTTGGCATTTATCGCAGGTTTTTATATATCTATAAACATCTCTAAATAGAGTAGGCCGGTAGAATCCTGATTGTAGAATTTTATACGCGGTTTTATACAGTCCGAAAATGTCCTCCAAAATCGAGTCATGACATTTTTGAATGATTGGTTCGATTTCTTCATAAGGTACGCATCTTCAATGATTAGATCCTTACATTGCTTATATAAGTATGGTTCATCCCAAAAGTATGTTTTAGTATCGTGAATGAATTTTTTTACGTTGTTGCAAAGTTAACATAGGTGGTAAAATGTCACTTACAATATAATTTACTATATCAGCATACCAATGAATTTTCAACTCATTAATATTATAAAGTTGTTCATCAGAAAAATTATCTAAAATTTCACTATTAGTTTCAGATAATTCATGATTTTCTAATCTTGATAAATGATCTGCAATTTGATTATCAGTTCACTTTTTGTTAATGATTTCAAAATCAAATTCTTGCATTAATAATATCCATCTGATTAATCTTGGTTTAGAATCTTTCTTTTGCATTAAATATTTTATAGCGAGAATGATCGGTATGTACAATACATTTAGTTCTATTAGATAATGCCGAAATTTATTAAAAGCATATACAACTGCTAATAATTCTCTTTCGATAGCTTGTATAATTAATTTTAGCATCATTTAGAGTTTTACTTAGCATAGTATATAATTTTGAAAATCTTATCATATCTTTGCCCAAGACTGCTCCTATAGCATAATCACTAGCATCACGCATAAGCTCGAATGGTTTCTCCAGGTTAGGTGAAACTATTATATGTGTTGTAATTAATTTATCTTTTAATAATTCAAAAGCATTCGGGCATTCGGTAGTAAATTCAAATTTCTTGTCCTTTTCGAAGTTGGCATAGAGGTTTAGTAATTTTTGAAAAATCTTTAATATAACGTCACGTAGAATCCGGCATGTCCCGAAAACTTCTTACCCCTTTCACCGTAGTTGGAGGTGGTAATTCAGCTATAACTTGAATTTTTGCAGGGTCTACTTCCATACCTTTTTACAAAATTTTATGCCCTAATACAATGCTGCCTGTAACCATAAATTGACATTTCTCCCAATTAAGAACTATGTTAGTTTTCTCACATACTTCAAATACTTTTTAAAGATGACTCAAGCATGTGTCAAATGTTGTTCCAAATACAGAGAAATCATCCATAAATACTTCTATTCCATTATCAATTAATTTACTAAATATAGACATCATACATCTTTGGAATGTTGCAGGTGCATTACATAATCTAAAAGGCATTCTTCGAAAAGCGAAAGTTCCATAAGGACTAGTAAATGTAGTTTTATCTTGATCCTCGAGAGCAATTTGTATTTGATGATAACTGGTATATCCATCTAAGAAACAAAAATATTTATGTCCAGTTAATCTATCTAACATCACGAGTGCTAGAAATGGTAAAGCGAAGTGATCTTTCACAGTGGGCATTGTGTTTAATTTTCTATAATCAATGCATATTCACCATCCAAGTAACTTGTCTTATACGGATAAGATCATTATTTTCATTAGCTTTAACGATCACTCCTCCTTTCTTAGGTACACGATGGATTGGGCTTACCCAAACTGCGTCGAAAATAGGATATATAATACCATTATCTAACCATTTTAAAATTTCCTTTTTAACTACTTCTTTCATTATTGGATTTAATCTCCTTTGTGGATCAGCTTTAGGTTTATGTTCATTATCTAAAATAATTCCATGCATACAAATTGAAGGACTAATTCCTTTAATATCTGCTAAAGTCCAACCAAAAATTTTCTTATATTTTTTTAATGTATCTAAAAGTTTTTGTTCTTGAGATTCATTTAATTCAGATGAAATAATAACTGGTAGAGTTGAAGAATTACCTAAGTAAGCATATTTTAAATGATTAGGTAACATTTTTAACTCAACTTTAGGAGGTTTAATAATCGATGGAACTATATTTTTTTTAGTGTTTTCTGTGTTATCCAAAAATTCAAATTTCTTTTGAATATAATTTAGATTTTCATTTATCTCAAATTTTTCAATTAATTCAATATTTTCTTTTTCTAATTTTTCTTCATAATATTCCGTAAAATGTTCTTTTTGTAAATGATCGAGTACTTCCATTCGAAAACACTCATCATCTTTTTCTAGTGCAGGATATTTCATTGATTTAGCAATATTAAAAGTAACTTTTTGGTCATTTACTCTCATAGTTAATTCTCCTTTACGAACATCAATCATAGCTTTTCCAGGTGGCTAAAAATGATCTTCCTAAAATGATAGGAATTTCTTTATCTTCTTCTATATCTAAGACGATAAAATCTACGGGGAAGATAATTTTGTCCATTTTTACTAATACATCTTCGATAACTCCACTTAGGATAAGTAACGAACGATCAACTAAGCGAAGAGTTATTGAAGTAGGTGAAATTTCTCCCAATCCTAATCTTTTAAAAATTGATAGAGGCATTAGATTGATGCTTGCTCCTAAGTCACACAAAGCTTTTCCATAGAATTTTTTCTCCGATAGCGCGGGGTATAGTGAAACTACCGGGATCTTTTAATTTTTCGGGAAATTTTTTCGAGTAATAGCACTACACTCTTCACTAAGTGCTACCATTTCATTATCGGTAAATTTTCTTTTTTTATTTAGAATATCTTTCATGAATTTTACATAGTTTGGCATACGATTCTAAAGCTTCTACTAAAGGAATATTTATCGTTAATTTTTTTAAAATTTGAGAATTTAGCAAATTGTTTATCTTTTTTATGTTGATATAGTCGTTGAGGAAATGGTGGTGGAGGTTTTTCAATAAAAATTTTCATAGGTATTAAAGGATTTTCTAAGTTTGGATCTTGTTGATTCTTTTCCTTTTCAATTTCCACTTCCTCTTTTTGACTTTAAAGTTTTTTCTGAATTTGAGGTTCTAATTCTTTTTCACTTTGTAATTGTATCGCTTTAATTTGTTCATTTCCCTTGTCTTTGGGATTTATTTCCACATTACTAGGAAATGTTCCAGGTATTCTATTATTAAGTGCAGTAGCGATATGTCCGAGTTGAGTTTCAATATTTTTGATAGTTTGTTCCTTGATTTTGTAATTGGTTTCCTTGTATTTGTAATTGATTTCCTTGATTTTTTAAATGTTGACCCATATTTAATGTTAATTCTTCTATCGATAATTTCTTGTCTTTAAATTGTGGGTTATTATTATTAAATACAGGTGGATAATTAGGTTTATAATTAGGATTTCCTTGATTAGATGGATTTTCTAATGGTTGTGTCATATTATTCATCCATGGTTGATTAGTTATATTATTATTCCAATTAAAATTAGGATGATTTTTCCATCCAGGATTATAATAATTTGCATAAGGATTATCGGGTCTGTTGTTAATTGCATTAATAGTTTCATATTGAGATTGGGATTCTATAAGTTGTCCAGATGAATTTTCTTCTCATATATTTTTAGAGTAATTCATTCCAAAATGATCTAATTTTTTAGATACAACAGCGATTTGCGAAGCTAAAATAGATATTGCATCATTTTCATGAATACTAGCTATCTTTTTCGGATTCATTCTTTCAGCAGGCCATTGAAAATTATTGGTTGTCATTTCTTCGATTAGTGCATAGGCGTCATCGAATGGTTTTGACATTAATGATCCTCAGCAGCTGACATCGATGATTGATCTTAAAGATCCTATTAATCCATTATAGAAAGTTTGGATAATTAACTCGATACGGTAACGCATGATGTGGGCATTTCTAAGAAGTTCTTTAAATCTCTCCCAAGCTTCATATATAGACTCTCCATCAAGCTGGCTAAAAGAAGTTATATCATTTCTAAGCTTAGCGAGTTTTAGATGGTAGAAAATATTTGGATGGAAATTTTTGTGATAATTCTCCCAAGTTTTAATATGATCCAGAGTCTTAACGAATTTAACCACATTTTAGCCTTATCCCTTAAAGAAAAAGGAAAAAAACTAAGTCTGATAGCATCGTTAGATACTCCTTCATATTTGAAAGTAGCACATAGTTCTAAAAAACTAGCAAGATGTAAATTAGGATCTTCAGTAGGTGAACCACTAAATTGATTATTTTGTACCATTTAGATAATTGCGAGTTTAAGTTCGAATGAATTAGCGACTACATCGGGGTTTTGAATAGTTAAATGAATTTCATCTAATGTAGGGTTGGCATAATCTCGTAATGGTCTTGGTTGATTTATATTTTCATTTTCAGGAATATTTGCCATTTGTGTTAAATTTATAATTTCTCTTTTTTGTTTTCTAATTCTTTTAATTGTATGCTCTAATTCTGAATCATATGGTATTAAGTTTTTGTTTCCAAATTTTCGCATACAATTTTATAAAATAAATTTAAAATAGTCCGTTACTCTAGTAAATAATTTCTTTACTTCCCCGGCAACGGCGCCAAAAACTTGACCCACTTTTTAATATGTTTGCAATTTATGTTTATAGCAACGACACCAATAACTTGATTCCGCTTTAATATATATATATATATATATATATTTAATGATCGAATGTTTAATGTGGATTCTACACAAGTATACGTATCGTATTAAGTAATACAGGGCTCTAGTGGAGTCCTGGTTATCGATCCCATAGGGAAGTTTTTAACAGAATTGTTATCAGCTAAATTTAAAGGAATTACTTACTAATATAGTAACTATTGCAACTATTGCAACTAAAGTAAACTAATGCTTGAAATAAGTTGATTTAAATAATTCAGAAAAGTATCCTTCTACTTGATTTTAAAAAATTAAGTGAATAATAAATTTAAATAGAATTTTTATATTGTATTGTGACAAATAAAAGCATTCCTATTCTTTACGCTTTGGTCCAAGTGCAAAGAACATTGACTAATCCTATGTTTGATTACTGAATCTGCGGCTAAGGTTGGGAGGATACTGGCTGCCACTTCGAGCTCCCGCGTTCCCTCACCACGAGGCTAACATCTACACTTCGACTCTCAAACGAGTAGGACCGAATTTGAGTATTTTAGTCCGTCACACTAAAATATCTAATTCTACGCCCGATAATTAATATTTCTCTATTTATTTGCACCCGCCTTCCAAGGCTTTTGACTTCCCTGAATATTGGATGTAATTTTTACTATAGTTGATAATTCAACATATTTTAACTACTCAATTGGCCATATTGAAAGTAAATTAAGTTTTTAAGTAAAAATTCTAACAATTTATTTTAACATATTAGGTAGTTCTATTTAATTTCATCAATTCACATAATTTTCATAAAAAAGGAGAAAGACTAAGAAAACTACTCAGAATGCATGAAAAAAAAAACAAAGCATGGATTTCATTTAAAGTTAACAACAACAATAAACAAAGATACTTATCTTAATTTCCTCCCCAAGCAGACTCCTTGAAGTTCCTTTGACTTTTCCTTCTAGTACAACAAACTAAATAGCACTCAATTAAACTAATAAACTCACTAATGATAAACAAACACACTCAGACTCACTAAAATAGACACAGAAGACTCAAGAGACACACTAAGACTCAAGAGACACACTAAGACTCAAGAGACACACTAAGACAATATAATTCGGCCTCTATTTATAGAGGTAGGCAAAGGTCCAAGGGGTGCTTAAACACCTCTTTAAAAAGTATCCAGGTTCAAAGTATTTGCATTTTAAACTATCTCGCCATCGGCGGGAAACGATCTCGCTGTCGGCGGGGCTTCTAGAAGGTCTTTAAACCCCGCGATCTCGCTGTCGGCGGGCTCGGGCTCGCTATCGGTGAGGTAGTTATAAATCCTTCAGAAATTCTCCTTAGTAATCTCGCCGTCGGCGGCCTCAATCTCGCCGTCGGCGACTTAGTTCAATTTGCATGAATTTCTTCCTTTTTGATCCAAATTCGCTCCATTTCATGCTTTTTGCATCCATCACTTATAAATCTTCATTCCTGTAGTAAAATAAAGAAAATATATTTCTTTAAAGTGTAATTCCATCAAAAATAGATATGAATTTCTTAATGACTTTTTCTGTGATCAGAGACCTAGAAGGAGATGAATTCTTAACTAGTAGATATCACATGAATCCTTGGGTAGTCGAAGGCCTTGAGCGGGGTATTCGAGGTGAAGTGCAAATAAATAGGAAAATATTATTCAATGAGCGTAGAATTGATAAGTTTTTAGAGTGACAGACTAAATTCTTGTAATTTGGTTTATAGAGAGGGAACATGTCACTAGTAGGGCCGACCATAGCCACCCTTGGACATCTAGTAGTGTGAGCCTAGATTAACCTATTCTACTAACAATACATCCAGACCTGATCAATAGATTAGCCAATGTTCTTTATACTATCGAGCGAAAGTAAAGAATATGACTTCTTCTATTTGGCACAATACCATAAATTTATATTCTCCACGAATATTATATTATCTAAAAAGTCTTGAATTAATTGAAAGGAAGAAAGCTGTTTGCTTATTGTTATTTACATCACTCATTTATTTTATTATTGCTTTAATTCTGCATTCAGTAAATTAAATTTAAAACTTTAAAAGAAATACATAAAAATAAAATTAAAATATTTAAAATCTATAAACCTCCTCGTGGGATCGATACTGGGGTCTTTATTTACAGCCCTATATTACTTGAAACGATACGTATACTTGCGTAGTACCTGTAAAATATTTTCCACAAAACTATATTTATATACACTAGCCGCTATTATTATTTGGGTCAAAGTATTGACTATAACATATTTTTGAAAGCATAAATTACTGCGTTGTTCGCGGATCGAGGTCAACAGCGCCGACAATAATAAACAATAGAAACATCTACACCTAAACTCAATTTTACTAAATAAATATCCAAAACTATAACAATAACAAAAAATACAAAAACTAAAGAGGACGTGGATTTTTATATATTCAAATAATTCTTTGTCATCCTTTTACCCTAATTCTTCCTTCATGAACTAGTTAGGTTCAATGTACTGAAGATGTAACGGCTGCAAAAAAAATGATATATCCTTGTGAAGATTTCTTTTATTGTCATGGGTAGGATATCCAACATAAATCTCAAAATATATTTTTTTCCTAAAAATTGAATGTGTAATTTAAAAACTAATATGCAACGCCAAAATAATGAAATTTTAACTGAAGATGCATCTAATTACCCAGATGAAAAAAAAAATCTTTAAGATTTATGAGACTACATAACGAAGGGAGTTTCCCCCAACCTTACGAGGCTAAGATAAAGTTATTTTATATTGGGATTTGGTATCACTTTGAGTGAAAGAACTCATAGTTAATTCAATATTGGGAGTTGTGGTGCACAAGAAAACTCTCGATTAAATTATTGTCCTATATCACGCATGATTTTTAGGTAAGTTTCTAGATGATCCATGTTTAGGACTTCATAATTGTTAGACTCAAGCTTTAACAAGATTTGCATGAAATTCAAAGGTTGGACCTTACAATCTAATAACGATGTGTCGTGAAAAAGTCCATAAAAGGTTTAACTACCTCTTGGAGTTAAGCAAACTATCGAAGTTAAAAATGTGAATTTATTAAGAAGGGGTTGATTTTGAATTTATTTGGTTTGAAAGAGTTTTATTTAGATTGATTTGATTCAAAAATGCTTTATTTGGATTTATTTAGTTTAGAACAGTTTGATTTGAGTGTTTCACTTGAGCTAAAAACTTGAGTTAGTTTTGATTTATATTTATTTCGATTACTTTGAATTTGAAGGTGCTTGAGTTTGTTGGTTTGTTTATGCTTGTTAATTTACTTTTTTAAAGTTTCTTAAGATTTTTTGAAATTTATTTTAATTTTATTTGAAATCAATTTTGAATTGTTTCATAGTTTTTTAAAATTTATTTGGAGGTTGTTTAAGATTTATTTGTTGTTTATTAAAGTGTTTAAAGCTTTTGTTGAAATATTTTGATTGGATTTAAGTTTATTAAAACTTATTTTATTTTATTTTATTAAGTTGTTAAAAGTTGATCGTGAATTTATTTAAAGTTTGTTAAGCTGTTATAAATTTATTGAATTTGTTAAAGTTTATTAAAATTTGTACAATTTTTTTTTTTTAAAGTTAACCTTATTGTATTTCATTAATTTGTCTGAATGTGTATTTTATTTAATTTACAAGCTATTTTTATCACATTATATATCACTTTTTAACTTTATTTTTAATTATCTTTTCCCTATTTTCTTTATTTCATAGGTATGAATATAAAATAAATTTTATTGAATTTGTTTTCTTTAAGAAATTAGTGTCTCTTTGTAAAGTAGGTTTTATAGATGGTGTTTGATTACTAATATACTTTAGGCACAATGCACTATTTTTGTTCACATTATTTATTTAATTTGTGGTCTTCTATATCTATAGATATGAGGGATTTCAATATATTTATTATTATATTTCTAATAATTGATGAATAGATATTTATATCATTTAACTAAATGTTTAAACCAAAAAAAACATATTTAAAAATATCCTTCTTTCCACCTTTGTTCATGTTTCTACACAAGGGAATATCTTAATGGGAGGAGAGAGAAAGGGATAATATCAGACAGAAGACAAGCGAGTTTTAGAGGTTTTAGATCCAATTTTATCCATCGGGTAAATTTAGAAAGTTGTCTAGCTGGAGGTATGTTTTTGCTAACATAATTCATATTATAATTTCACAAGTTATTTATAAAAATTAAATATTTTATTTTGTTAATTTTTCAAATAATAAAACATAAATCTATAAATATTTATAAGCTTTTCATTTTGTTGTTTTTGATATATTATTGAATAGAATGTGTCTATCATATTGACATAATTTTTTTTTATATAACATATTTTATTTTGTATAAATTTTATATATTTTAGTGAGTATATTAAACTTAAAATAAGTTTTTATATAATAAGAAAAATTTCAAATAGCACAGTCCGGCATTGGTGACAGCGCCATTCAGCTCTAGTTCAATAAAATACACTTTTGTCCCTTTTTGCTCCAAATTTGCTTCTTTTCACTTCCCTTGCTCTAAAGGCCTAAAGTCATTGTACTTGCATGAAATTATGAAAAATACCTTCATTTAAAGTGCAATATCATCAAAAACAGGTATGAAATGAATATTAAAAAACTATCAAATTTTCAATGGATCAAGGACCCACAAAAGAACACCTTCAAGAGAGCAGACAAGTAGACAACAACGAATCTCTTCCTTAGTTTAAATAACAAGCCATGGGATTTTAAAGTTGTCCGTCTAGCGCGGCGTAAATCTTCAACTTATCTTTACGCTTTTGCACAATGATGTTGTGCAATTTAAGTCCTAACTCGCCTTAGGATTTTGAGGTTGTCGTTTGTCATGACATAAACCCTCCTATCTTCAGGCTATTTGTATTACCATGTCATGCATGTGTAAGCCCGACATAATAAAATTGTCAAGATGGAACATCGATTAATATCTTCATCAAAATTTAAGCCAAACTATAGGATAGTCTAGGAAGTCATTGAGGTTCTCCTCAGGATCCGTGACATCCCGTAGTATTCTCCCTTTGGATTCCAAAAATTTCTATTCCTATTTGATATTCTTTTGTCTTTTTTTGAAAACTTAAAATTTGAATTTCTTGAACGCAAAACCACTAATATGAATTGAGAGTATTCTTAAGCGGCTTCGGTCACTTAAGATGTAATTAACTGTAGGGGCTTAATTTTATAAGAAAATTTGGAACCCAGCATAATATAAATCCTATTTAATCTTGTATGTTAAATAAGGGAACTTGTTATTCAACATAAAATGGTTTCATTGACTAAAATAGATGTCATAAATTCTATAGTTTATTTAATCGAGCCTCGCTATCAAGTAATGTGTCTATTCCTCGGGATAGGTACATAACTTAAGGTGTTGCACTCGATCATCTAAACTATTAAATAGATGAGAACAATTAGGTCCAGCATTTTCAAAAAATAAAATGCTACTTTCTAAAATTATACACAAACAGACACACACACACACACACACACAGATATATATATATATATATATATATATATATATATATATTAAATCAAATGATGTTTTTAAAACTACCAAACAACAATTTCCAATCTCGCAGTCGACACATGGTTAAATTTGCACCACTCGCACATTGACCCTATGGATAACACAACCACCATATGATCAACACAAGACTATATTGTCAACCTAACCATTGTAGTCAACCTTTTCGTTAACATGATCAACCCTGGACCATATGACTTTCCCATTAACTCTATAGTCAATCCAACCCTCATATGGTCAAATTGATAATTTTGGTCAACATACCACTATGTGGTCAACCTTATGATCACATGGTCAACTTTCAATTAATTAATTAATTAAAAGAAGGTTTTAAAAGGTCTATGAGGTTTAAGTTAGGGTTAGCCCATAGGCTTTAACCTATGGCTCAAGCCAATAACTTAGGCCCACTGATGAATGATTTGAATTAAGCCCATGACCCAACTATTAATAGGTCATCCATAACCCTAACCAACCTACCAGGGTATTGAATGACATATACATTGATAAATGAAAATAAAATCAAAAATCAAAATAAAGAGAGAGGATGGCTAACTACCCCTTTCCAAACTTGGCACCATGGTCCCCTAAACCTAAGTCTTTTGAAGCTTAGGTCAAGGTAAACCTCACCTAAGCCCAACCACCACATCTCCACCTGCCCCCAATGCTCCGAAGCCATAAATTCTCTTCTCTTCCTCCATTGGAGCCACCTTGGCCTTCCAAAAGAGCGAATTCCCACCATAAGTTCCACTCTTTATCTCTGCAATCACCTTAGAGGAGTCAGAGCATTCTCCTCAGGATAGCCTTGGCCTAATCCAAGCCACTCGTGGCCATTTAATGTCAAACTTGAGTGCTTCAAGCAAGGAGAGAGACCGTAACTTTCATCCAAATCCTCTGTCTTTCAACACAAAAAAAACTCCTTAGGACCTAACAAAAAAAATCCCTCTATCCTTAGCTTACCATAATTGCCATTGAACCTTAATTTTATCATGGAAAATTAGCAAAAAAATTGGGTTCGACATAAACTACCTCAAAACTTCAATTCAACTCTCTTAAAAGCTTCCTAGGATCTCTAGAACCCTTTCCCATTCATAATTATATTTCCCGAGGAATCTAACCTATCTCAAGATTGAACCAAGCTACCAATTCACCTAGCTCATACATAGACCTAATTTTAGATCAAATTGAGCTAAAGAGGAGCTGCGTAGGGTCAAGGCTATCATGTTTGTCAAGCCTAATTGAGACCGTACCTCTTGGGATAAGGTATGAATCTAAAATCCTTAAAAAAATATTTGGGTTTGTTCTTTTGTAAAATAAATGTGCATAACATATGTAACTAAACGTATGGATGTGTTCTCCTTGGTTAGATGAAGCTTTTGAAACAAACCCCCTGAGATTTCATGAAAATTTGTTGGAGATTTTAATCTTTGAACATGAATGTTATTCGATTAATCGTCCCATGGGAATGATGAATCAATGTTTTCCATTTTCGTGTTTCAAAAATGGACGTCATCGACCAAGTCAAATCATCAAGATGTCCATAAAAAGGAGACTAAGCCGTTGGCCAGCTCGGACAACAGCGTGGAAAGCACATCCAATCCAAAAGCACCGCGTAGCTTTTTGAGCTGTCGAGGATGGTGGGACGCCGTGTCAGATAAATAGTTAATTATGAATTTCTGAATTAATTAAATCCATAAAACCCTAATAAACATCAAAAAATCATATCTCCGCCTAGAAAAATAAAAAAAATAAACCAAAAACACATTAAACTCAAGGGACAAAAGAGAAACTAAGAAAAAGAAAATCGACAATAAATCAATTATACTTAATTTTTATTTTGTTAATTACTCTAGAGAGTATTTTAATTATTAAAATTAAAATAAATCCAAAAATTATAAATTTTGTAGGGTTCATTCCCTTTACTCTTGGGAGCATTCTATGAAATTTTCAAATTTAAGGGATATCCCTAATATAAAAAATGACCAATATTCCACTAATTTTATAATTATTTTGAAAATTAATTTTCTACTAATTTGATAAATATTTTAAAATAATTATAAAAGTTCAGAAAATTGGCATTAAAAATTAAGAATTTGTTATAAAATTTAAGGTAATTAATTTAGTTCTAAAAATAAAATTTCTAACCTTTAAAAGTCTAAAATGACAATTTAAACATTTAAAGAAAAAATATCTAAGTTTAAAAATTTACACGCTAGCCCAATACCTATTCCCAATCCTAGTTTATTTCTTTTGAACGCTTAGGGATAAGGGATTAAGTGGGGTCATCTCTCTTGACTAAAGGTTAACCCTAATGACCTAGGATTAACTTGTTTTAACCTAATTTGGTTTAGGTAAAAAGCACATTAGATCTAATCATAATCCTTAAGTCTAACCTAACTTAGACTTAACCCAAAACCTTAGGTGAAGACCACATCAAACCAAACTCTAAATTCCTAAGTCTAACTTAACTTAGACTTTTTCCTACATGTTGGGTCTAGCCCATATTAGACTTAACCTGAACCCTGAGCATATGTTCAACCTAACCTGAACCTAACCTTAAATGTTGGGTCTAATCCATATTAGAATCAACCTAACCCTAAATTTAGTTTTAATCTAACTTGAATCTAACCTTAAGTGTTGGGTCTTGCCCATATTAAACTCAACCTAATCCTTAAATTTAGGTTAAACCTAAATCGAACCAAGTTAACCAAAAACTTAGGTTCAACTCAAACTAAACATAAGTTAACCTAAACCTTAGGTTCAAATCAAATTGAACTTAGGTCAACCTAAATCGTAGATTCAACCCAAATTGAACTTAAGCTAACTCTAACCCTTAGGTTCAACCTAAATTGAACTTATGTCTAAGTTCAAACCAACTTGGACTTAAATCTAACCCTTAGGCTCACCTAATTTGAACCTAAGTCTATGTCCATACTAACTTGGACTTAACTCTAACCCTTAGGTTCAACCAAAATTGGACCTAAGTCAAAGTCCAAACCAATTTGGATTTAACTCTAACCCTTAGGTTCAATCTAAATTGAACCTAAGTCTAAGTCTAAACCAACTTAGACTTAAATCTAACCCTTAATTTCAACCTAATTGAACCAATATCTAAGTCCAAACTAACTTGACGTTAACTCTAAACATTAGGTTCAACGTATTTGAAACCATGTCTACTTCCAAACCAACTTGGACATAACTTTAACTCTTTGGTTCAAACCTAATTTGAACCTAACTTTAAGTCCACCCTAAATCTTTAGATTCTACCCAAGTTGAACCTAATATTAGTTTCAAAATAAACATATTACCCCTAATAGGTTTAAGATAAATTAAACCTAATTAAGTTACCAACTCTTAATGACATTAGACTTAGTTAAACCTTAAGGTTTAACTAGACTATCCCTAATTAATTTACTAAATCTTAATAATATTACACTTAGTTAAACATTATCCTAATTAGGTTTAATCTAAATTAAACCTAATTAATTTACAAAGTCTTAATCATTTTAGACTTGGTTAAACCATTACTATTTAGGTTTAACCTAAATTACAACAACAATAACAACAACATAGCCTTAATCCCACTAAGTGGGGTCGGCTACATGAATCCTTTTTCTCCATTGTGTCCGATTTAGTGTCAAATTTTCGTTCAATTCTAATAAATTAAGATCATTTTTTATGCAATAAGCCCAAGTTTTCCTAGGTCCGCCTCTGCCTTTCTTAACATAAGTTGTATTTAAAACATCTACTCTCCTAATCGGATCATCGAGTGGTCGACGTTTAATGTGACCAAACCATCTAAGGCGACTCTCTCTAATTTTATCCGTCACTGGTGCAACTCCAACCCTTTTACGGATATATTCATTTCGCAATTTGTCTCTAAGAGTAAAGCCACTCATCCACCTAATCATTCTCATCTCGGCAACACTTAACTTAACATTATGCTTCTCTTTTAAAGGCCAACATTCAGCACCATAGAGCATAGGTTTAACCTAAATTAAACCTAATTAATTTATTAACTCTTAATCTTATTAGACTTTGTTAAACCTTATCCCAATTAAGCTTAACCTAAATTAAACCTAATTAAAATACCAAGTTTTAATCACATTAGACTTAGTTAAACCTTATCATAATTAGGTTAATCTAAATTAAAGTTAGTTAATTTACAAAGTCTTAATCACATTAGACTTATTTAAAACTTATCATAAGTAGGTTTAACCTAAATTAAACCTTATTAATTTCCTCAGTCTTAATCACATTAGACTTAGTTAAACCTTATCTTAATTTAGTTTTAACCTAAATTAAACCGTATTAATTTACTAAGTCATAATCACATTAGACATAGTTAAGCCTTATCCTAATTAGGTTTAACCTAAAATAAATCTAATTAATTTATTATGTCTTAATCACATGTGATTAGACTTAGTTAAACCTATCCTAATTAAATTAAACCTAATAAATTTACTAAGTCTTAATCACATTAGACTTAGTTAAACCTTATCCTAATTAGGTTAAACCTAATTAATTTACTAAGTTTTAATCATGTTAAAATTAGTTAAACCTTAACTATGATTAGGTTTAACCTAAATTAAACTGAATTAGTTTAATTAATTATTAACTAAATTAGACTTAGTTAAAACTAGAACATTAAACACTAAATCAAACACCTTTAAGTTCAAATTACATTGAACCTAAAATGCTAAGTCTAGTCTACATAAGACTTAGTTCATAATCATAGGTCTAACTTACTCGATACCTAACATAAACCTATTGCTTCTAGTCAAACCTTGATCCAATCTAAGTCTAACTACATTTGGGTTTAGGAGTTTAACATGTTTTAGACTCTATTTAATTAAATTATAAGGTTAACCCAGTCTTAACTTGTGTTAAATTAATCCAATTGAATTTCTTAGATAACCATACTAATCTCTAGAAATCCTTAACTTCAATTTTATTTAGGAGTGATTTAAGTCTGACCCAAACTTAAAGCATAACTTAAGTCTAAACTAACTTATACTTTACCAATGTTTAAAATAGTTTGAAAGTGAATAACCTCAAGTTAATCTGATTAGCTTGATTTTAATCAGACTAAATAAACTTGTGTCAATTTTGGTAAGCTTTAGTTATTCCAACCAAACATAAAGATGATCCGAGTAACAATCAGCCTAATCAATTTTAAACGCAGATTACCTGGAGTGCTATTTTAGATTAATTCAATTCAACTTGTATTACTCTAAAATTAATCCTAAGCCATGTGATTGAAGGTCAAATAGGGTTTTATTTTCTCATATTGGAAATTAAAACATATTTAACCTTAATCAAAAAAATTTTGGGCTACAGTACCAGACCAACTTAAACTTAAAAGACATTAACACTTAAACTTGAACCTTGAAATGCAACTTGGTTTGAAAAGATATTTTGGAGTAGGCAACCGATGTCTGCTAACAATATATCTCTCATTGACTCGTGACAAATCAAACCACAAACCTTAATGACCTGGGATAACAGAACCATAGGATTTTGATCGGGCCATCCAAAATAAAAAGAAATAAAATGTCAACAAAACAAAATTAATAGACTAATAAGCCTTAAGCAACCTAAAATTTTTAAATCCTAAAATATGAAAATACATTAAAATTTGAGAGAAACTTTAATAAACAAAGATCATTGAATGCAACTTTCACCTAATTACTCGAGTCTATGAAGATCTCTTAGACAATGCAATCTGTGGTTACTGACAAGAATCCTTCGGTCAGAGTAGGCTTAATTACCACTTATACAAAGTAGATCGGAGTACCTCGATGACCTCAGGAAGATGGAGGCATAGACATCTTGATTGGGTTGTCTAAAATTTAAAAATTTTTAAATAAACAAAACAAAAATAACATAAATTTTTGCTAACTTTGTTTTGTAGGACTAAAGAAGACAAGAAGCAGATCGGTATCTTAGTTTTGCTTTACATATTATTAGGGCGTGCTAACTTTGTTTTGTAGGGATGGATGTACAAAATCTGGAAGGGAGGATAAACTTCAAATAAACATGAACCTATAGAATAATTTGAGATTCTTAGGATGTTACTACCTCTAGTATGAGAAATTATTTCTTGACAATAACAACTTTCTGAGAAAATTATTAAAATTAATCAAGAGTTTTTTTTTAAATAGTATTTACTATTTAAGATGTAATTAACTGTAAGGGCTTACCCTTATAAGAAGATAAGGACTCTGGAATGAATGTATTAATTCAAATTATCTGGTTATCAGCTTTCATAAGGATTCTTTCATAATGATATATTTAAAGCATTTCTAACATATGCTTTAAAGATGTTAACATATAATCTTCACGAAGTGTTCCCCACATATTAATTTTATTTGTTTATGTTATTATCCATCCTAATCTTTTTATTCTTCATGATCTAAATTGAAGAATTTTTCTGGTAAGGGAAAACATAACATGTAACAAAGTGGTGATAACAAGAAAATGAAGATGACAACAAATTCAACCGACATGAATGAAGACTGATGGTAGCGACGATAAAAGAACGAAAGAGAAAGAGCCTTAGACAGTGTCGACAATAATAAACAACGGAAACACCGACACTTAAACTCAAATTTACTAAATAAATACCCAAAACTACAACAACAAAAAAATACAAAAACTAAAGAGGACATGGATTTTTATATATTCAAATAATTCTTTGTCATCCTTTTACCCTAATTCTTCCTTCATGAACTAGTTAGTTTCAATGTACTGAAGATGTAAGGGCTCCAAAGAAAAATGATAGATCCTTGTGAAGATTTCGTTTATTGTGATGGGTTCGATATCCAACATAAATCTCAAAATATTTTTTTTCTAAAAATTGAATGTGTAATTTGAAAACTAATATGCAACCCCAAAAGAATGAAATATTACATGAAGATGCATCTAATTACTCATATGAAGAAAAAAAATTCTTTAAGATTTATGAGACTACAGAACCAAGGGGGTTTTCCCCTACCTTACGAGGCTAAGATAATGTTTATTTTATATTCGGATTTGGTATCTTTTTGAGTAAAAAAAACTCATAGTTAGTTCAATATTGGGAGTTGTGGTGCCCAAGAAAACTTTCGATTAAATTATTGTCTTATATCACGCATGATTTTTCAGTAAGTTTCTAGATGATCCATGTTTAGGACTTCATAATTGTTAGATTCAAGATTTAACAAGATTTACATGAAATTCAAAGGTTGGAACTTACAATCTGATAACGCTGTGTCGTGAAAAAGTCTATAAAAGGTTTAACTACATCTTGGAGTTAAGCATACCTTCGAAGTTGAAAATGTGAAATTATTAAGAAGGGGTTGATTTTGGATTTATTTGGTTTGAAAGAGTTTTATTTAGTTTGATTTGATTCAAAAGAGTTTTTTTTTGGATTTATTTCGTTTAGAACAGTTTGATTTGAGTGTTTCACTTGAGCTAAAAACTTAGAGTTAGTTTTGCTTAATATTTATGTTGATTACTTTTAATTTACTTTTTTAAAGTTTCTTAAGGTTTTTTGAAATTTATTATAATTTTATTTGAAATCAATTTAGAATTGTTTCATAGTTTTTTAAAATTTATTTGGAGGTTGTTTAAGATTTATTTGCTGTTTATTGAAGTGTTTAAAGCTTTTGTTGAGATATTTTGATTTGATTTAAGGTTATTAAAACTTATTTTATTTTATTTTATTAAGTTGTTAAAAGTTATCGTGAATTTATTTAAAGTTTGTCAAGCTATTATAAATTTATGGAATTTGTTAAAGTTTATTGAAATTTGTACAATTTATTTTTTTTAAAATTAACTTTGTTTTATTTCATTAATTTGTCTGAATGTGTATTTTATTTAATTTACAAGCTATTTTTATCACATTATATATCACTTTTTAACTTTATTTTTAATTATCTTTTCCCTATTTTCTTTACTTCATAGGTATGAATATAAAATAAATTTTATTGAATTTGTTTTCTTTAAGAAATTAGTGCCTCTTTGTAAAGTAGGTTTTATAGATGGTGTTTGATTACAAATTATTTTTACTATTATATTTTAGACACAATGCACTATTTTTATTCACATTGTTTATTTAATTTGTGGTCTCCTATATTTATAGATATGAGGGATTTCAATATATTTATAATTAAACTTCTAATAATTGATGAATAGATATTTATATCATTTAAGTAAAAATTTATACAAAAAAACATTTAAAAATATCCTTCTTTCCACTTTTGTTCATGTTTCTACACAAGGGAATATCTTATTATTTAATTATTTGTACTATTATATTGACACTAATGATATGCTTATTATTTGTATTAAGAATATTTATGTGAAATGCTAAAAAAAAAAATTATAAATGTTAAAGAAAAAATTATAAAATATGTTAAATAAAGTAATAAATTTTTATTTTATTTTATATCATATTTTTTATTACATTTTAAAATAGATGCTGCATTGTTAATTGAGATATGTCTGTTGTTGTCATCATTAATTCTCATATTTATAGTATATTTGTTAGACATATCAAGTACTATATGAAAATATTTTTCGTTCAATTAAAATAAATACATATTTATTTTTCTTTTGTGTATTGAAAACTTTAAGAGATTTTAAGTAGCCCGCTGAGTTGTGGTTGCTCACACTTGCCTTTTTTTTTTGTGTGTGTGTGTGTGTGTGTTTTTTTTTTTTTTTGTTTTTTTTTTTTTTTTGTGAAAATGGAGAGGGTTCGGTTCATTAGAAACTATTAGTTACTATTGAGAGTGTGATCTTTAGTATGTTGCGAACTTTAATCAAATTTATTGATAGTCAAGATGATACATGGATTTTATTAATTGAGAGACTTTATCATGGTTGTATATATAGATATTGCTAGTTAAGATTACCTCTTGACTTGATAAAGCCGCGTGAATTTTCTCTTTTAATAGTTTTCCATCAAAAAGAAATTTCCAGTTTTTATCGATGATGTGGGGACATTTATTAAAGAACTTAGTTAAATAACCTTTTACAATAGAAAAATTACCTTGCATTCATTAAGATTATGGGTATAAATATGAATTTATCACGTATAATTATTAACTGTATTTTGTGAAAATTCGATGGCTTATTAAGCTATTTAGACGTTTAAAAATAGTTATCAACGCATTGCACAAATTTTATATGAGGTTATTATCACGTCATCAATAAATTCTTCATTATCTTCTGATACGAATCGAGGCATTGCCTCCGGAGGCAAATTTTGAATAATAAACATTCAAATTATAATTAGGAGTCCTCCAGAGTTTTGATTTCAACAAACTTATACTTAAAATGATCGGCTTGATGACATAATGATATAAAAATTAGTTCAATCAGAGTCAAATCAAGCTCATATCAAATCATTAAACTACTCTTGGAAATTTTCCGGATACATTTGGATGGTCAAGCTGATGCCGAATCTAGCGAGTTTATAGTTAAATTGAGCGTCTCAACAAAACAAATCCAACGAGCCTAAGATTGCTCAATTCCAACAACTTTAAGAAACTTACATGTCCATCATGCGCCATCTGATCGAAGCGAGTTCTCTGTACCGTCCGATCAAAATAGCTTATAATCCTACATTAATTGCACTCATAATACTATAGATAGAGCCTCACCGTTCGCATGAGGGAGGAGGCGTGAAGCTTCATAGAGAACTTAAAGTTTTGAGAATGAGCTAAAGTTCGACACCATTCTTTCCATCGTCGATCGTCGTCAGTCGCCATCAACTACTGCCGTCTATTGTCGACATATGCCGATCGTCGTTGACCACCATCAAACTCGTCAACCACGTTCTACCGTCATCGACCGTCGTCGATTTCCTTCAACCACTGTCGACCACCATCAGCCGTCGTCGACACCCGCCAATCGCCATCGACCTCTTTGTGCACCGCTTACCACGACCATCGTCGATCACCGTCAACTTCGTAGACCAACGCAGACCTCCATCGACAACAACAGATCACTGTCTAACACAATCGACCGTCGTCCACTATAGACCTTGTTGACCACCACCGACTATCATCAACTATTGTCGATCGAGATCAACCACTGTCGGCTGTCGTCGACACCCGCCGATCACATTCGACCACTACCGACCTTCATCAACACTTGTCTATCGCCGTGAACCACCACTAAGTAGATGCCGTCAGTCAACGTTGTAACTTAAGAAAATCTAGCAACTCTTTTGCGTTTGTGGGACAAGGATTTTCTGTAATCATCAACTTATAGTAGATTTTTACAACTAGGTCAGACCCCGTGGGTTTTTCTCTTTATGAGTTTTTTCACAAAAACTTTTGTTGTCATTATTGGTTGTTTTCCTTGACCTCAGTGTGTGCCGAATTCTCGTACAATACTAAAACGATAATCCATTATTCTACTGCCGTAAATTTTCTAATATTATTGTGTTAACTGTTTAACTTCTAGCATTTCTTCATTTACATTATAAAAATATTTAAACGTTCTAAAAATAATTATCTAAATAGTAAAAGTTCTGTTCAAGAATTAGGAGATAAGACCCTTTACGTTCCTTCATTCTAGATCATGACGACTCGTCGCAGCGAGACCGACTCATCGAGTTTCATCCAATTTCGGAAAGCGTTACCGAACATGGTGGAAGCATTCCTAGCTTTTCCTATCTTTGACTGTGATGTCTTTTTCCACGTCAATCAAAACAGCTTTCGCTGATTCACACTGCCAATTGATCTCGTTAATTTATCTTTCTTTTTTACCTTGAAACTTTGCTAGGAAGGTTGGATTTTTTTTTTTAATGTTTTCTTTTTGTTTAGTTGATAACATTATCTTCCTAATATGCTTGTAAATAATAGAAACAAAGTCCTTGTTAAATTAAAACTTTTGAAGCATTATTTTAATTCATTACTTTTTTAATCAATCCACAATGAAAAATTTCTAGATGATACAAATAAATATAAATGATGAGGTCAAATGATTGACATTAAGACCTAATTTTGAACGATAATGATAACATCCCTTCTACTTTCTTCATATTTTTAGAGATTATCCATACGATAGGATTGTTTTTTAGGTTTTTCTTAGGTATGTAAATGTACTGACGCACATTCAATCTCTTGACTTGATTAATGTTTGGTCACAATTTTTTAAATAAACTTATAAATAAGTTTAATTTTTTTTAAAACTTTGAAGGTTAAATAAAATCAAATTTATACGTAATCCAACATGTTTATTAATGTTCAAGAAGATGTTCGTTTGTTGTTCAATAAATAATTTATTAGATGTTTTATACTTATATATTAAATTTATTAAAAAGAAGCATTTACATATCATTTAATTCGTAAATATTTATATATTTGTTAACCTCATTTTTCACTTAGCCTTTTCTTACCTTTTATCCAGTTGCATTGAGACAAAAGATCTCCATTCTTATTTCACTAGATGACAACATTAATCTCAAATAAACTATGATTTGAACCCTACTTGAGATGAATGTCGAACTAAACCCTAATTTAACTATTTTAAAATTTATCTAAACAAAATTAAGATCAATCAAGCAAAAACATAAGCAAATATAACCAACTTCAGCTAAATCCTAAAATTGACCTGAAGAAATCATTTTATCTAATGCGAACACAAAAATTATTATTTTTTCCACAGATTGTCATATTAGTTGAAACTTCTTTCTGAAAGTTGCATGATGTTTATTATCACATATAATGGACATGCAAACAAGTTTAACGACTACATGACTCAATTATTATATAAAATTTTTTCTTCAAATTTTCATGCTGGATAAATACTTTTTGCACCCTAGAATTATCATTTTTTCCACAGGCCAATCTACTGATCAGCTTTCCATTTTGTAAGTTCTATGATGTTTATATTAACATATAAGAAGCAAGTAAACAAATTTGATGATGATCAGAGATACTTGTTATGTAAAATTTTAAATTTTTGGTCTTCATACATGGAAAATGGCCCAACGTAAGTTTCTTTTCACTAAATCATTATTATTCAAAACGTACTATGTGAGTGCATCCGAATCGCTGAAATCCTTTTAGTGAGCCCCTTAATTACTTTCAAAATGAACTTTGATTGGGGCTAGTTAAGCTTATATTAATCTAGATAATAATTTCAATAATAAAAAGAATAATCGAAATAATTAACTTAAAATAAACTTACATAAAAATCAAACTTCAACTAAAGTGAATGTGAGCTAAAATAATTTATTTTAATCAATTAAAACTTATTAAAAAATATCAACTCGAAATCCACCAAAATTTTTTCTCTCTTGGGGTGAAGCCCATATTTTAACCTGAAATATCTTGAGATGGGCTTTTTCTCTCTTGTGGTGAAGCCCATTTTTTAACTTGAAATATCTTGAGATGGGCATCACTTTGACCAAAGCTAATTGCGCTTGTGTGTTCTCTATATTTTTTGAACCAAATGAACCAAAATCTAAATTTTGGCCATAATTACCCTCAACCATTAATAACACCTAGCCAATTTAAATTAAAATATCTTGAGCTAGAGGTCATTCCCTTCATTAAAATCTAATTGCGCCACTGAATTACTTGTTGTTTCTCTTTCAAATGAGCTTGGGTTTTGTTTTTAGCCATAAACACCATAATCACCCTTTCAAATTCATAATTTTCTCCCTCATTTCTCAAATTTTCCCTCAAATATTTCTTTATTACATCCTCCAAAACTTTCCTACACTTAAGCCCTCACCCAACCAAAAATCTCATTGCCTTTTTCCCATTCGCTTGACCAAAAGAACCTTCGCTCTCCCTCTCCTCTCCAAAATGAACCCCCACCCTCTCCTCTCCTCTCCTCTTCTCCTCTTCAAACAGATCCCTTTTGGTCTCTCTTTCTTCTCCCTATCATTCATCCACTAAAGTCAAGGCCAACTGTCGACACATTTTTTTTTAAATTTAATTTAAATGTATATATAATTTTAAATAGTTTGGAAAATATTAATTGATTGTGAAAATACGAGACCAAAACGATCAAATATCTTTAGCAGTTTAAATAATTGAACACCACACCATAAGCTATTCATTTATCCTAAGGAATAGACACATTGCTTAGCAATTGGGCTCGATTAAATAAACTAAAAAATTTATGACATTCGTTTAGTTTGAGAATCATTTTTATTTGTCGATAAATTATCCTATTTAATACAAAAGAATTAAATAGAGTTTATATTAATCTGGGTTCTGAAGTTCCCTATAAGGGCAAGCCTTTATAGTTAATTGCATCATAAGTGACGTGAATCACTTAAAAAACTCTCGATAAAGATCACTGGTTCTGCTTTCAAGAATTTCAAAGTTTAGGCTTTCACGATTGGACGTTAGAAATTCAAAAGGGAATTGATTAAATTGGGAACAATTTATTTTAGGAATCCAAAGGAAGAGTGATAGGGGATGTCACGGATTCGAAGCGAACTTTCCAACTAACCTATAATTTGGCTTTGATTTAGAGAGATATTATTTGATGTTTAAATATTGCCGATTTTAATTAATTAGAACTTATATTTGTATGACACAATTACACAAATAGCCTGGAAGATGTGAGGGTTTCTACTGTAACAAACGATGACCTCGGAATCCTAAAACGAGTTTGGGCTTAAATTGCATAATATGATTATGCAAATGCCTAAAGGACGAAGTGATGATTTATGTTGCGCTAGGAAAAATACCTCAAAACCCTATCGCTTAGTTATTTATTTCTAAGGAAAGGAAAGCTGACGAAGAAGACAGTGCTGCTCACCGCTCTTGCTCCGAGCTGCTCGATGCTGCTGAGGGTTTAGTTTAAGAAGTGGAAATCAAGAGATGAGAGAAGTGTCATGGTTTAGAAGTTAAGTTTTCAAGTGTGTCAAATTTAATGTTTTAAGTTTAATTAAGGGAAATATTAAAGTTGATTAAGCAGAACCAGTTAAGATCCCACGGTTCCATCATCTCGTCACCACTATTTTCATCAGATTCACTTAATCCAAATGAATTTGCTAAACTCAACTGAATGAGTTCCACACTTTCATTTAGACCGTGGGAAATCTCATTAGCAACACGTGAGATACATCATCCGAGATATTTTTGATTATCCAACAAGACGATTTAATTTAGTTATGATTGTAGTGTTATTTGTTTTGTTTGTGATTAAATTTTAAGTTATCTTATATTTTGAATGTTGTGGCGGTGAATTTTATCTTGTTTTAATTTTAGTCTTAATTTTGGTTTCAATTTTGCGACTATCTTAAGGGTTTTAGTTTTCATGCAGGGTGACATTGTTGTTTAACATGCAAGCTTGCAAGAAAGGAAAGTAAAGTACGGCGCAAGTAAGTAAATTGCACTAAATAAAAGCTTACCTGGCGAGTCTTCTCGTCATTTCTAACTGCACTTAAAATGCATGTTAGGGCATTTAAATATTCATAAGAAAACACTTAGGTAAAGCTAAGGGAAGGTTCTGGTTGTCTACCAAATCCTAATCCTATCACTAGTCAATCCTAAGATGTGTTTAAGGATGATTTCTTCATCAAAGAACAATGAAGTTCACTTGCTCTTCTAAAACATCCCATTAGGTTGAGAAAGCGCTTAGGACGAGTCCTAAACATGTTTTCAAAGCTTCTGAGATTATTTTTGAGTCCAAGTGAATTTCATTATATGGATGAATTGGTCATCTGGGGTTTAGTTGAGTTTTGGTTCTTGCTCAACGAATTTAGATGTTTAATTATCCTATGGGTAAGGTGACATTTCATTTGACATTTATTTTAGAGTTATAAAGATGAAAGCCTTTAGGGGCAAATTAGTTCATTAAAGAACTTAAACATTCTTAATTGAAGTTGAATTAACGATTTAAAATGATTCAATTTAGTTATAAAGTTTTTAAATTATTTAGGTTGAAAATGTGTTTAAATTATTTGATTCAGTTAAGTTTTAATGATTTAATTTGTTTTAATTGTAATATTTCAGATTAATTTTAATTGTTTAATTATAATATTTTAATTATAAATTGTTTCAAATTAATCTTAATATTTCAAATTTGTTTTAACTTTAGTTTTAAATGATTTTAGATTAATTTTAATGTTTGATAAATTTGTTTTAATTTGATTTTAAATTATTTCAAATTAATTTTTAATATTTTAGGCTTTAATTTGATTATAGGATTTGAAGATTTTCCCTTTTTTATTATTAATTTCAAGCATCATTTTTTATGGTTTCATTAATTAAAGCTAAGTAATATTTGATCAACTCAATAGTTAGGGATTCAATTCAAAGGATTAGAATCTTCCTATATCAAATCCCTTAACCCTAATAATTCATGCCTTAATTAACATCCAACGTTTTAATGACTTAATTAATTGAGATTTCTTCTTTAATATTAAATGTGATTAATGGGTTTCTACCCCTTTAACTCCCTATGTTTCAATCGTCCAAGAGGAAAACTAAGATCAAATATTAACCCTTCCCCTTGGTTAGACCAAAATATTAATTAAGGTTAAAGTTCCTTAATTACCTTTATGCTCTCTTAAGCTTGTTCATTTCATAACTCACTAAAGCAAGCTCAAATGAATTTAAAATTTTTATGCCACATTACTAACTTGTCAATTAAGACATTAGAGAGATAATGTGATTTTTCTATTTTAATTTAATTTATATAATTATGTTAGTGGAAAATAAGGATTTTTAATGGAAACTCAACAACATGACCAAACTGAAACTTTGGTCCTTAGGAAAATTATGGGAGGTTCCTATTGACCAGAGGACCACTTGGACCAATTTTGGTGATTTTTTGAATTTTATTTTATTTATTATAATTATTTTAATTTTTAGAGTATTAATTAATTATAAAATAAAATGGAGGTGGGAAATTTGGTTTTATGTTTTTCTTAAATCTCTCTGAGGTTAAAGAACTCAAAGAAACAAATGTTATATTTTTCTGATTTTTCTTTGAAGTTTTAGAATTATTTTAGTGAAAGGGTTGAAAAATCCATTTTTAATTATTAAAAATTACCTTAATCCTTTAAAACTCAATATTTTTTTTTTTTTTTTTTTAAAAACAAAAGGAGCAAGCATCACTCCCTACATGTTGATCTGAAAAGAACGTTACAAAGGCAAACAATAAGAAAAAGTGAATGGAGGACCTCTAAAACTAGTGGATCCCCACATCCAAAACATAAACTACCTCAAAACTACCTAACTAAACAAAAACAAACATTACAGTTACATGTATACCAACGGAACAAATAAGCCCTTTGAGGACCAAAAGAGAAGAGGAAGACTAGTATCTAATGAAAGGCGAGTCCTAAGTTATCACCATGGATCAAAAGCTTCGAGAGGGAGGGGAATGATATTATCGGCTTTAGTGTCCTCATTGTAGCGACCACTGTGTGGCTAACCGATGAGCGGGAGAGTTGCCTTCCCTAGGGATGAAAGCAAACTTAACCACCATGTTAGCCATATGGTGGGCATCCTGTTCATCCATCTCTTGATATTCCAAGGAGCGAGGTTCGATCTTGGTAATATAATTGATGCGAGCAACTAGAATCGGATTCTACTGGCGGCTCGGAGATTTTACAAATCTTGGCAATCATGATGGCTCAAAAGATGGCAATGATCTCGGCTTCCAATACATCAACAGCGGATGTGGGAGCATGGAAATATAGCGAGCAATGGCCACAGTAGTCTCTGTAGATCCCACCGATACCGGCATCGGAATCGAACAACTTCCATCGTATGTAACTTTAACCCATTGGGGAGGGGGAGGGTACCAAGCTACAACGAGAAAACTTTTTGTTAGCCATTGGTCTTACCACTGCAAATATCCTTATAGTGATGTAGCTTGATAAGCTTGTGGATGTAGGCGAGACATTGGACTGCAACTCGAAGAGGAGAGGAAACCTTCCCATCAAACTTAGCTCTATTTCTACACATCCGGAGGAACCAAACCACCAAGCGAGGATCTCCAAAAGCTGTTCCTTATGCCGATCCACCCGGCAGGTATCCAAACTATTCCAGCTCGGATTTAGAGTGTTAATAGAGAAACGACTAATGAGATGTTTCCGGACTTCCGAGAGAAGAGACATTTGAAAAATAGATGGTCGACGGATTCTTCATCTTGAGAGCACAAGCTGGCACCGGGAAGGTCCTTTCGGACCCTTAAGTTTGAGGATGTCATCTGTAGGAATGGCAAGATGTCTCGATCTCCAGCAAAAGAAGGAGATAGAGGGGGTAAGGAATTTGCTCCAAATTTCGGTGCCCCACTGAACCGATCCCAGTATAAAATTTTTGGTAAATGTAAGAAGAGAGCTTCGAGAGCTTTTATTCTTAGTAATCGGTGTGTCCTTCGTTCAAGAGTAACATTTGTTAACTTAACTTGCTGCTTTCGCTCGGGAGTTAACAAGGTATTCGGTAGCTTGTAATTCCAACAGATCATCGATCCGAAATCCTTAACGAGAGTGTGGGACCGATCGGGTTTTGGGTTGTCGGTGAGCTTAGAACCATTCCGGATCCATCGATCCGGCCAAAAGTTTATCTGCCCCTCACCCGACTCCCGGATAAATAGGTGTTCGGCCTTTTCTTTAACATTCGGAATAGAAATCCAAAGCACTGGAGTCACCCGGCTTTGGCTTAACCAAAGTTGGATGTTCAAATCTACGATACTTGCCATGGAGAAATTTGGCCCAAAGAGTATCGTTGGCTCGAACACGATCCACAATTTACACATATTGGTGAAGCTCATCCGATCAAAGCTCCTGAAGCCAAGACCCCCGGCTCGAGTAGGTTTACATACACTGCTGCCAAGGCGACCAGGTGAAATTGCTTGTGTTGTCCAACCCATAAAAATCGTTAAAGAGTTTGTCGATCGGTATAGAAGTGCTCTTCTTCATGGTGAACATCCGGAGAGCATAGGAAGGGAGAGCAGAAGAATACTTCTCGGCAAGGTAATTCTTCCACCATTAGATAGGAAGGAGTTGGACCAGCTAGAGATTTGATTTTTTATCTTATCTATAACTCCACCGAAGCCGAGTCCGTTTAGATCCGCCTTTATTGAGATGCACTCCAAGATAATCAATTGGGAGGGTTGCTGATTAAAAACCAGTGTAATCAGAGATCCATCTTCTATGGCTTAAGCTAACATTCTTGCCTAGGTAGAAAAGACATTTAGTAAGATTGAATTCCATCCCAGAAACTTCCTTGAAATGGTTTAAAGTCTTCGAACAACCTTAATAGCGGCTTTAGATGCCTTAGAGAAAATTATGATGTCATCGGCATAGGATAAGTGACTTATCCTAATGTTAGACTTATGGTGGTAAGCAAGGTGAGGAGAAGCAGCAAAAGCATGGTCTAAACACCTAGACAGATAATCAAAAGCCAAAATAAAGACAATAGGGGAGAGGGGGTCTCCTTGTTTGATACCTCTAGAAGCACTAAAGAATCCTTGCTTATTCCCATTCACCAGCACAGAATGAAAATTGCACTTTAGCCACCTGTTGATGAGCTGAACAAAGCTGGGTTGAAAGCCTCTAGCTGTTAAAATATTCAATATGAACTCCCGAAGTGATAGTATCATAAGCTTTTTTAATGTCAAGTTTGAAAATGATGTTATGACCTCTCGCATTTCTTATCTAAATCCAAAAGCGATTCTTGGGCCAGCGGAATATTGTACGAGATGTTTCTTCCTTTAACAAATGCTTGCTGGTTCTCATTGATGATGTGAATCGGATGTGGTCGAACTCTTGAGACAAGGATTTTACTTATTACTTTGGACATTACGGTAGTTAAGTCGATAGGTCTATAGTCACTCCAGTTTTGTCCGAATTTGTTCTTAGGAATAAGCACGATGGTGGAAGCGAGAAAAAAATTTGGGAGGATCCATGCCTTGGAAGAAGGCTGCACTGACTTGAGTAACATCCCTGCCGGTAATTGACCGACTAGCTTTGTAAAAAGAGGATGAGAAACCATCGGGACCAGCGAGTTGTAGTGTCTTTAATAGTATCAAGAGCCTTCTTAATCTCAATCTCCTCGGGAATATCGGTTAGATTCGGATCCCGCACATAGTTATGGCTGTCTCGAAAAGATCCTGCTGAATAGGAATGCGGCTAGATGGAACTCGAACAAAGAGGTGGCTAAAGTGTCTCTCGGCATCCTTGGCAATATCAGCTGCCTCGGTGATTTTGATGCCAGCATCATTGGTAATGGTAAGTATCATATTACATTTCCTTTTGAAGTTGATATAGGCATGATAGTACACGGTATTTCTATCCCCATCAATAAATACGGCGGATGCGACTTTACGTTTATAAAATTCAGCTTGGTAGTTAACTGTGTGAGTAGTCTGTTCGGATGCTCTAAAAAGATCGACTTCATCCTTGTTCCCAATTGAGAAGTCGGCTTCGGTATTTGCAACCTCGGCTTCGACCTTTTGTATAATTTCCTGTAGGTTCCCAAAAGTGTTCCGAGTTCCAGCTCCGAGATGATGAGCCATCAACTTGTGCAAGGACCAAAGGTTTCCCCAAGGGAGCTACCCCGAGTGGGCTTCCGGATCTTACTCACTTCGCCGTAAATTCGGGGTGGAGGGTCCACATGTTTTGAAATCTGAAGTTGCTAGCAGCCTTACCATTAGTGTTTTGTATAGAGATGAGTAGAGGCCTATGGTCAGAGCAAACCATGGACAAATGAGTAACAAAATTGAAGGGGAAAAGCTGATACCAGGGAGAATTGACCAAGACTCTGTCTAATCTTTCCCAAGTACTCCTCTCCTCCATGTGAAAGGTGGGCCGGTAAAACCCAAATCAAAGAGCTTGGCATTATTAATAAAATGATTAAACCTGTTCATAGAGGAGGTAAGTGGGGGGGAACCACCTTTTTCTCGAAGGGGAAGAGAGACAGTTAAAATCTCCACCAACCATCCAGAAATTGTTCATGGTATTAGCAAGAGAGGTTAGCTCGGACCACGACAAGCGTTGTTGGGCATGAGAGCAAGCTGGCATAAATAAAGGAAGCAAAACCCAATTGTTCCCCAATGGAAAATTGAAGGTGAATAAGCCGGGGGTTATCAATAAGAATTGACCATTGTAATTCCTTCCTAGCAAAAATCTATATCTTATTGCTAAGGTTAGAAAAAAAGGTAAAATTAGGGAAAGACTTAATAATTTTACTCTTGTTTATAGGAACCATAGGCTCCAGGAGTACAAAACACCATAATTTGTGTAGTTTAACCAACTGTTTTATTCGTTCGAGAGAGGAAGGGTGAGCGGCCCCCGATATTCCAACACATGAAATTTAACATTAAGAGATAGATTTTCCTTTCCCCTTGGTTCTAGGGAGAGGTGCTTGAGGGGCTGTCCGGAGGGTCTCCTGGAGATTGAGGTCCCGTAATCCTTGCGGTTCGGCTTTGCTTTTCTTCTTTTCGTTGTTTTTCTGTACCTGCTGAGCACTATGTAAATCTACATCCGCCTCCTTGATATGAGCTGTGGCAATTTCCATTGTATTCTCAAGAGCCGGGATAGAAGATAAAGGACCCATAGGGCTGGGAACCTCGGTGGATTCAACTTCTGCTCACTTCTGATTTCTACTTGAGCTACCTCAGTTTCTTGCCCCTCAGTTCTCTCAAGTCCTTCCAGTGGGTTAACATTCCTGGAAGATAGCTCCAGAAGAATGCCATCCATAGGAACATCCGGAGGTGAGATAGATAATTCGGGAATCTTTTACGCCTCCTGCTAGGCCCGACTTTTTCTTGGAAGAGGGGTGTAGTCTATAACACTCGCTCCAATAAGTGGCCAAACATTCTGCAATGTTTACAATAATGTGGCTTGAACTCCACTTCAACATCCCGCCAAAATCCCTCTTACGGAAACTCTTCATCCGTTCTAATCCAAATCTTATGAATATCCGGTAAAGTTATGTCTCTCTCTACCCGGTACTCTTCTTCGTCGCTGGTCTTGCCATATCAAAGGTGTGAGTATCAATTTTGAGTGGAGTGCCCAGTGCTTGGCTTATATTGAACATGGCATTTTGATTATACAGTTGGATGGGTAAATCTGGAAGTTTAAACCACATAGGGATGATTGGTGGCTCTTTTGACGGATCAAATCCTGGTGTCCATTTTAAAATCTTCATATAGGTTCCAGCAATAAGTATGGATTGTTGCCCAAAAATTCGAGCATAATCCTCCTCATTAGAAAGTCGAATCAGCAGGTGTCTCCCATCTAGTAAGCCCAGCTTCCGGTACCTAATAAGGCCGAGATCATCAAAGTGTTTCCTCACATATTCCATTTTGGGGTGTCCCATTTGGAATTTACCTATCGAGACAAAATTTAACGACCTCATTCGGGCATTGCATATCCTATTTAGAGAACAAAGCTCGAGCGCAAACCATCCTTAGAACCCACGAGTCGGATGAACGGACTTTTCCTTTACTGCCGGCAGATGTCATGTAATTCTGGGGAAAAACCAAATGATCAAAGGACTTATGTGGAGCCTGTCCTTTACCCACAACTCCAAGCATAGGTAGCTTTGGCCCAAGTGATGTTGGTGGAGTTGTCGATGGGAAAAGTCGGGAAGAGGGGTTAGCCATGAGCAAACACCCCCAAGCCCACACCACCAGGACCCAAGAACAGATCCAAAGGAGACCAGTCCAACCAAAGGCTGAAAGTCAACCAGGCAAGACAAACCAAACAAATTCCAGGAGATGCAGAACTCCCAGAAAGCACCAAGTCGCAAACTCAAGATCAATAGAACAGTAGCTCCAACGCCGGCCGGTGACACAGCCGCCATCAACAACCAGTCAACCCTAGCAGAGCACTTCCCTCCTCAGCCGCCACCATTCTCCTATATATCTTTAAAACTCAATATCTTTACTTAGAGATTTGAGAAAAATATTTGGTTGGTTCCCAAATGATTAGGAGACCAAATATGATATTTTGGGGAATTTTAATATTTTTATGATTTTTATAATTTTTTAATTATTAAAATATTCAAAAATGATAAAAAACAAATTTTTTTATGAAAAAACTAATTTTATTTTTCTTGGACTTCTCTTATCTCAGAGAACTACCAAAGTTCATTTGGTTAATTTTTGAGTTATATTTTGGGTTTTATGAATATTTTTAATTTCAAATATAGCCATGTAGCTTGAATAATTCATTTAATGGGTTGAATAAAATTCAATTGACTTAAAATTTTTATGTGAGGTTCTCCTAATCTTAAAGCACAGTGGTGAATTGATTTCATGTCATTTTGATTTGTGGTTATTCCAAATTAATTTAAGTTTAGTTTTGAGTGTTTGGTCAAATTAGGGTTATTTTTAATGAATTAAATCAAACCATAATTTTCCTAGGGTCATCTGGTCTTGAGATACTTCCCTTAATTTTTTTGGATTTTTGTAATCTACATGATAATTTTCATAATTAATTCATTAAAACAGGCACCTAAACTTAGAAAATATGGATCTCTGTCTAGAAGTCTCCTCTGACCTTGTAAAATTCAGGGATTGCTCCCAAGGATTGAGGGAACAAAAGCCCCATAGCCCCAAGCCATGGTGAATTATGCATGCCAATGGAGAATGAAAATACTCAAGGCAGTAAATAAATAATTAAAAATCAAATACTCAACAAAATATTTTGATTTTAATTCCACATTATTCCCCTCTGTTCACTGAGCAAGGTTTATTTTTGGTTTATTTTTATGATTTTTCTATGCAATGATATGTAATTTTAAAGTTTCTGTAATTAAATAAATAGGAAAAAGCCTAATTTCTTACTTAAACCAGTCAGCGTTGACTCGATCCAACGGTGGATCGAAAGTACAAGCAGCGTGGTTTGATTCAGCTTCGCCATCTTACTCGGCAGCCATGCGTCCCGCTGTTTCATCCCGTCTCCTGGTTTGGCGCAATTTGAGCCCTCCGTTATGTATACACGTGATCGAACGACTCTGGCTCATCGTCTCCGTCTGGTTCAACCCGAGAGCCGCACATTTTCTAGCCCTAATATCTCCCTCATTTCTCAACCAAATCAAGTGAGGTTTGTTTCTACATGCTCGTCTAAGTTAGACGAAGCCATCCATACGGCTAACATGCATTAAAATTAAGTAAAATAAAATGGGGAATCCATGGAAGCTCAAGAGGAAGAGGAGTTCAATACCTTTGCTCTAAGAGGTGAAGCCTCAATCAGAGATGCTCGAAACTTTCGTTGGAGTTTCAGAATCCTACGAATTGAGCCCCTGGTCGTGGTGAATTGCCTAGACCCAAGTTCATCCAAGTCCGGTTTGGAGCTCTGGCCGATAGAACAGATGGGTGGCCTGGTGATGAGGCTTTCACTGGGGAGCTTCTTCTCTTGGTGTGGGGATGGTGTGGGTGCAATTAATTTGGTTTTGGTGGAGTTTCTAGGAGTGTCCTATTTCTGGGTTAATTTTGGGCTGAGAAATTAGGCTCGAGGTTTGAGAGCTGGAGAATGGTGGGGATCGTCTTCTTCTGACTGGGTCTTGGCCTGGGAGTGATTTTGGAGGGATTCATGAGGAAATTTTCAGCGCCTGAAACTTGGTAGTGAGGGAGCCAATTTATAGAGCTAGCCGGAGAGGGGAGCTCAGGCCAGGCAATGAGTGCCATGGGCTCTTAGGGTGAGGGCTAAGCAGGGCAGTGGGATGTGAGGGCATTGCTCACTAGCATTGCCTAATTTTGAGTTTTAAGCTCATGGGGGGTGCTTGAGCATGCCTGTTCTGGAGGCTCGGGTGGCTAACAAGGACTGGGCAGGCGGCTGACAGGCTGACGAGGAGTGGGGAGGAGCTCAGTGTAATTAAACCTGGCTGGAAGGTTGCTTAAGGAGGATTTGGGGATGGGACTTAGGCTTAGCCAAGTGGCTAGACCCAATGGTCCAAAGTGGTGGAGCATTGGTCCATGGCTCATGGAGCTTGGGTTGGGTCAAGTCAAACCTATCCTAGGAGGTCTAGGGTTGGCTTCCATGGAGTTAGTTTGGTCCAATTTGGCTTGGTTTGGTTAAATTTGGATCATAGGTTCAAATTAGTTGATTTGGGTTTAGGTTGGGCTAAATTCGGTTTGGGTTTGCTTTGAATCAAATTGATTGATCAACAATGTGTAAATGATTGTCAAAAAGCTTATGGAAGAGGTTTGGAGTGAATTGGAATTGATTTGGGAAGTGAATTTGATGGATTTTGGTGATTTGATCAACTTGGATCACCATGGTCTAAGTTGGATTAGGTTTGGTTAGAGCTTGGCTAGAGCTCAATTAATGGTTCAAAATGATGCAAGTGATTGTTATGAAAGGTTTTGGATAAGAATTGAGTGGAAATTTTGGGTTAGGAGATTCAATTTGGAAACATTAGGTCTGTACGGCTTATTTTTAGGTTGTGTGTGTTGTAGTTTGAAAATGGGTCGCTTACAGAAATTGTAGACGAATTTTCATATTTATAAATTTAATATATATATATATATATATATATATATATATATATATATATATAATTTGGACAAGTAGAGTTTGATTTTTTTTGAAAATAATTTTAAGTTTGAAAATTTTAAGATATGAAATCGAAACCGATCTCACATCCTCGAATAGCTTATGTAAATGAGCACCGCATCACAAACCGTATATCTATTCCTAAGAATAGACACACTGCTTGATGAGGGCGCTCGGTTAAATAAACTAGAAGATTTGTGACATTCATTTGGTCTGCGAACCAATTTTATAAGCCGACAAATTCCTCTGCTTAATATAAAAGAATTAAGCAAGGTTTATATTACCTGTGTTCTTAAAGTTCCCTATAAGGGAAAGCCCCTATAGTTAATTACATCTTAAATGACGTGAATCATTTAAGAACACTCTCGATAATGATTAGTGGTTTTGCTCTCAAGAATTTCAAAGTTTAAAGTTTTCAAAGGATTTGAGTTTTGGAGATTTTAATAGGGAATGGATCAAATTTGGAACAATTTATTTCAGGAGTTCAAAGGAAGAAAAGTAGGAGAAGCTGAGGATCCAAGAAGAATATTGGCAACTTCCCAAACTATCCTATTGTTTGGCTTAGATTTGGGAGTTTATTTAATGTTGCAATCCTGCCAATTTTAATTAATTAGGACTTATATTTGCATGACATGATCATACAAATAGCCTCGAAGATGTGAGGGTTTATGTCGTACCAAACGACTACCTCAGAATCCTAAGACCGGTTAGGGCTTAATTTGTATAACATGATTATGCAAATGCCTAACGAAAAGTTGAGGATTTATGTTGCACTAAGCAAACTACCTCGAAATCCTATGGCTTTGTTATTTAAAACTAAAGAATAGTTTAGCTGGAGTAGATCCGAGTTTTGCTGATGACGATGGCCGTGCTGCCCACCATGCTCCGAGCTCCTTGTTGTTGCAGAGGTTTAGTTGTAGAAGGTGAAAATCAAGAGATGAGAAAAGTGTTTTGGTTTAGAAATCTTCAAGTCCAAATATTTTTTAATACTTTAATTAAAACAAATCTTAAAGTTATTTAAGCATAACCGATTAAGATCCCACGGTTCCGTCATCCTGGCACCGTTATTTTCATTGAATTCACTTAGTCTAGATGAATTTGCTAAACTCAACTGAATGAGTTCCACACTTTCATTTAAACTGTGGGTAATCCCGTTAGCAACACGTGGGTTACATCATCTGAGGTATTCCCGATCATTCAATGAGACGTTTTGATTTAGTTGTGATTGTAGTTTTGTTGTTCTGTTTGTGATTAAATTTTGAGTTGTTTTATATTTTGGAATGTTGTGGCTATGAATTTTATCTTGCAATGACTTTTAATTTAGTTTTGGTTTCAGTTCAGGGACTACCCTAAAGGTTTTGGTTTTCATGTAACAGTCTTATTTAACATGGAAGAAAAAGTAAAGTACAGTGCATGTAAGTAAATTGCAATAAAGTAAATTGGAATAAAATAAAAGCGTACCTGGAGGGTCTTCCCGTCATCCCAAGCTGCACTTAAAACACATGTTAAGGCATTTAAATATTTTAACAGATACCTGGTAAAGCTAAGGGAAGGGTTTCGGTTGTCTACCAAATTTCTAATCCTATAACTAGTCATCTCCTATGACGTCTAGGTTCTTGGTTTGGTTTTAAGGATGATTTTCTTCATCAAATAACAATTAAATTCAATTGTTCTTCTAAAACATCCCATCATATTGAGGAAGTGCTTAGGAAGAGTCCTAAACATCTTTTCAATATTTCTGGGATTATTTTGAGTCCAAGTAAATTTAGTTGCACAGGTGAATTAATCATCCAGGAGTTTAGTTAAACTTTGTTTCTTGCTCAGTGAACTTAGATGAATGAAGTGACATCTCACTTAATACTCTATTTAAGAGTTATAATAATTAAAGCCTTTAAGGGCAAGTTGGTTTATCGACAATTTTAATCATAATTAATTAAAAGTTTGAGTTAATGGTTTAAAGTGTTTTAATTTAATTATGAGGTTTTAATTAATAATTTTAAGTTTGGAATAGTGTTCAAATTATTTTAGATTTAATTCTTAACGATTTCATTTAGGTTTGTTGTTAAATAATTTTTAATTTAATTTAATTCAATTTGATTTTAATTTTAATTTAATTTAATTAATTTTAAATTAATTTTAATTTAATCTTAATTTAATTTTAATTTAATTTAATTTTAATTTAATTTTAATTTTATTTTATTTTAATTTAATTTAATTTAATTTTTGTTTTAATTTTGATTTTAATTTTAATTTTAATTGTTAGTTTTAGTTTAACTTTAATTTTAATTTAATTTTAATTTAATTTAATTTAATTTAAGTTTTAATTTTAGTTTTAATTTTAGTTTTAATTGTTAATTTGGATTATTATTTTAATTTTTAATTAAGAATTAAATATTGTTAAAGTGACTTATTTAGAGATTTTTAAATTAAAGAAAAAATATCCTCTTAGTAATATCCCTATTTTAATAATCCAAATTTTAAATATATTCTTTCCAAAATCTAAATCATTTAATTAATTAAAGTTTCATTTTTGATATTTTCAAAGTGTTTAATGGGTTTCTACTCCTTAATTTTTCTAAGTTTCAATCATCCAAGAGAAAATTAAAATCAAATATTTTACCCCCCATTTTGATTAAACCTAAAGTTTTAATTAAGGGTTAAAATTTTTAATTACCTTTATGCCCTTTTAAGCTTATTTATTTCATAACTCACTAAATTGAGCTCAAATAAATTTGAAATTTTTATGTCACCTCACTCACATGTCAATTAAGACATTAGAGGAGAAAATGTGATTTTTCTGAATTTAATTTATTTATATAATTTTTTTAGTAGAAAATAGAGGTTTTCAAAGAAAATTCAACAACATGACCAAGGAAAGGTTTCTATCCTTAAGAAAACTATGGGATGTTCCTAATGACCACAGGACCACTTGGACCAATTTTGGTGATTTTTTGAATTATATTTTATTTATTATAATTATTTTGATTTTTAGAGTATTAATTAATTATAAAATAAAAAAAATTTAAAAATAGATTTTATATTTTTTTTAAATTTCTTTGACCTCAAGGAGTCCAGAGAAATAAATTTTATAATTTTCTATTTTTTCTTTGATTTATTAGAATTATTTTAGTGAAGAGGGTTGAAAATTCATTTTTTAATATTAAAAGTTACATTAAGCCTTTAAAATTCAATATTTTATCCTAGGGACTTAGGAAAAATATTTGATTTGTTCCTAAGTGATTAAGAATCAAAATGTGACATTTTTATGATTTTTAATATTTTTATGATTTTTATTATTTTTTAATTATTAAAATATTAAAATATTGTGAAAAATCAACTTTTTTAGAAAATTCTAATTTTAATTTTTCTGAACTCCCCTGATATTAGAGAAGCCTCAAAACCATTTTTGTGAATTTTTGATAAGTGTTTTTGGAGTTATGAATTTTTAAAGTTCCATTTTGCTTTTGAGGCTTAATCAACCCATTTGGTAGGGTTAATCAAGTCCAATTGATTTCAAATTTTTATGTGAGGTTCCTCTAACCCTAAAGAGTAATGGAGAATTATTTTCAAGTCAATTTGATTTGTGGTTATCCCTAATTAATTCAAATTCAATTTTAGGGGTTTAAGCCAATTAAGGTTATTATGAATGAATTAACTCAAAGTATATTTTTCATACGGTCCTCTGGTCCTAATGAACATTACCAAATTTTCCTAGAATTTATTTTACAACATGCTAATTATTGGAATTAAAATAACTAAAACAGTGACATGAAATTGAAAATTCAATAACTTTTCACAGAGATGGCCTCTGACCTTGAAAAATTAAGGGAATGTTCCCAAGATCAGAGGCTTCAAAAGACCTATGGTCTCATGCCATGGTGAATTGTCTATGCAAATGGAGATTCAAAAAATTGAAAATAGTAAATAAATTATTAAAAATAAAATACTCATCCAATTAACTTGATTTCTTTTCCACATTATTCTCCTCTGTTCACTGAGTAAGAGGGTAGTTTTATTTTATTTTTGTGATTTTTCTATGCAAAGATATGAATTTATGAAGTTCTGGGCATTTAAATAATTCAAAAATACTCTATTTATCTATTTATCCAACTCGGCGCCAGCGCAACATCGGCAGCTCCGAAAGCCCACGCGGCGCATTCCCACTCAACGCTGCCATCTGACTCAAGGCTCCAGGGGCCCGCGGTTCATGTAACATTCCCTGGTTCGGCGCAATGTGAACCGTCTGCTCGATACACGCGCGATCCAACGGCTCCCGGTCATCGTCTACGACTGGTGTGCACCCGTGTCCGTCCACACTAAAATCCTAAGATCTCACTCGATTCTCAATGGATTTTCGTGTTCTTATGCTCTATGGATTTGTCTTGAAGAGAAGAACACATCCATATGGTTTATAGGCTATGAAATTAACCTAAACAAAATGGAGAATCACTGGAAGCACGAGAGGAAGAGTGAGTTCATACCTTTGCTCAGAGAAGTGAACCTTCGATCTGAGAGTTGTGTTACCTTCGATTGAGTCTAGGCAAGCTCCAGATGAAGTCTCTGGCTCTGTGGAATTGTCTAGGTATGAAAGTGACCAAGGCCGATCACAAAGTTTGGAGGCTGGAAGCAATAGCTGGCCTGGTGAGGGGGCTTTTGCTGGGGAACTTCTTCTCTTGGTCTGGTAAGGGTGTAGGACCAATCAATTTGGAGATTGGCTCACTATGGTGAAGTGTCCTAATTTTTGGGTGGATTTTCAACTCAGAAATTAACCTCTGTTAATGGGGATTAGGGCAAAGGAACACTGGGGATCAACTGCTCTGGGTTAGGAGAAGGTCCTGGAGCAATTTTGGCAGAGTTTCCTTAAGGTCTGGTTCATCTCCTCTTTTGGCCGAGAGGGTGGTGGGTTTAAATAGACATGGCTGGAGGGCTTCCTAGGGGCAATTGGAGGCTGGGATCAGCTGCTCAGGGGAGGAGAAGAAGAGCTCTGGTGTCCACTAGGGTTGGGACAGCTCAGCAAGGGAGAATTGAATTTTTTGGCTCACATGGAGCTCTCGGCCATGGTGTTTTCTGACGGTTGTGGTGGCTGGCCGGCTAGGCATCAGTCACCATCTGACTCAGTGGGGTAAGGGGTTGAATTTGGTGAAGTCAATTGGAGTTTGACATGTGTAAAGGGGCTGGATTGAGATGGAATGGGGAGAGGCTCATTTTGGGTTCAAATGAGTCAACCCATGGTTTTGGGCTACGTTCACCACCCAAGGCCTAGTTTTGGTCTGAAAAGAATCAGTTGTGTCAGCCAAGAGAAAATGGTGTGGTCTCCATCCAAGGTGAGGTGGCTAAGCATGGTTTAGAGTGTAGCATGGATGAGGTTAAAAATGCTTAATGAAAGGTTAGGAAAGGGTCCCCTCTTCTTGCCATTAATAGCATGGTGAGGTGGAAAGTGGTTTCCATGGCTTCCATGTGGCTTGTACATGGCTCAATGGCTCACATTTGGCTTGGAAAAAGTTTGGTCAATTTCATAAAAGAGGATTTTATGAATTTTGGCATTTTGGGTAGAAATTTGGATGAAGTTTTATTTGGAATTATTTGAACATTGGTTTAGGACTTAGGAATGATTTTAATTGGATGGATGATGTAGAGAAATGTCATATGGACTTTGGATGAATTTTTGGGCTTTTGGATTTGGTGGAAGTGGGCTTTTAGAATGGTTTAAGAAAGTGGGCCTTTAGGTTTGAAAATAAATAGGTGGATGGAAATTTTTTGAAGGATCATGCCAAATAAATGTTGCAATTGGTTTAGGTATGTGTCATGAATGGTTTGGAACAAGTTTAAAGTGATTTTGAATTGAATTGGGTTTATTGTGGGGTCTTTTGGTAAAGGGGCCAAGGTGGGCCAAATTGGACTAACTTGGGTCAAGGTTGGGCTAAAGTTGGATTTGATGTAAAATTAATGTTGAAAAATGTTCATGGGAGTGTCACAAAGAGTTTCCAACTTTTGTTGGGCTCTAATTTTGGGATTTGGGTCCATTTGGGTTAGGTTTGGGCTTAGGTCAATTTAAAGGATTTTGGTTTTGGGTTAGGTTTGGGTGGAGTTTAGGTTCAAATTTCAGGCAAATCAAGTTAGTTTTTTGTTTATGGGGATGTTAGGAAGGCTTTGGAAAGGATTTGGGGCCAATTGGAGTTGAATTGGATGGGTTTGAGCTAGGTTTAGGTCATGGGCCAAAATTGGGCCTTAGGCTTCAAATTGAAATTGGGCTCAAGTGTCAATCAAATTGGATTTGGATTTGGTCTAAATTGATATTGGGGATGTTGATTTGAATTTTATAATTGAATTGGACCAAATTGAGGCCAATTGGGGTGGTTTGGTTTGACATTGGGTTCACTTGGGTTTAAAATGGGCAAAATTGGGGGTTTTAATAAAAGTGGGGTAAATTGGCAACATCAACCCATGGCGTAGTTGAACAAAATGAAATTGGGAATATTTGGGATTTTTTGGAATTTTTTGGAAATTTTTTGAATTTTTGGATTTTTAGGCTAAGAAGGGTATTTTGGGTATTTGGAGGGTATTGGGGGGTACTTTTGGAATTTTTGGTATTTTTGGCTATGGATGATCAATTTGAGCAGGGGGAAATGTTTAGGATTGATTTTGAGGAATTCTGGGTAATTTAGGTGATTTTGTAAATTTTGGGTAGTTTCGAGGGCTTTTGGTAGGTTTAGTAGGTGTAGAGCCCCGGGGGTCAAAAATTGAAATTTTGGAAAAATGGAGATTGAAAAAAATGGAATCACTTTGTTTGAGCCATGAAACCATATTAAGCCCACAAGGGCCTTGAGAGGACTCATTTTAGGCACTCAATATGTTGTTCCTAACCCTCTTAGCCAGGTAAAAAAAAGGATGAGAATCAGAATTTAGGTACTGATCTCGAAATGAGAGTCAGAATTTAGGTACCGACCTCACAAAGGAAGAGAATCAGAATTTAGGTATTGATCTCAAGAGAGTGAGATTAGAAATTTAAGCATCAAACCTAAAAGAGAATTGAAGTTTAGGTATCGATCTCAGATGAGAGTCGAAATTTAGGTATCGACCTCGAAATAAGAACTGGAATTTAGGTACCAGTCTCGAAAATTAGAATTGAAATTTAGGTATCAATTCGAAAGAGAATCGAAATTTAGGTATCTATCTCGAATGAGAGTCAAAATTTAGGTATCGACCTCGAAGGAAGAGAACTGGAACTTAGGTACCAGTCTCGAAAATTTAGAATTGAAATTTAGTTATCAATTCGAAAGAGAATCGAAATTTAGGTATCGATCTTGGATGAGAGTCGGAATTTAGGTACCTACCTCGAAGGAGGAGAACTGGAATTTAGGTTCCAGTCTCAAAAATTTAGAATTGAAATTTAGGTATCAATTCGAAAGAGAATCGAAATTTAGGTTTTGATCTTGAAAGAGAGTCGGAATTTAGGTACCGACCTCGAAGGAAGAGAACTGAAATTTAGGTACCAGTTTCCCATATGGTGGTTTTTTTTAACCTTCCAAGGTGATTTAGAGGTTTGTAACCATCTAAATGGGGTCCCAAGAGGAGTTAAAAAGTGGTTGAAAATTTCAAAATGGTGGGTTCCAACTCTAGTCTTCTAGGATAGTCCAGGAGAAGTCCTACGGCTAGATCCTAAGTACTAAGAGGAAGATTAGACCTCAGCAAAATTGAGGTAAAAAAATGGACCCCCAATAGGTGTGGTGTGCTAACCAAGCACACCGCACCCATTGGCGTCGACCGAAGAGATCAACGGACCAACACAGATGTTCCAAGCCAACACACTCAGAACAAAATATAGAAAGAGTGGAGAAGGTTCCCGCTGGGGAGTGTCAGGTAAATCTTCGAAACTAAAGATTCCATAATTCTCACTGGGGATTTAGAAGGGTGAGTTTCAATTTGATTGAATTCGAGCTTGATTTAGTTCGAGGTTTCAAATTTTGATTTTGATTTTTTTATTTTTTTGAAATTTGAATTTTGATTTTGAGTTTTGAAATTTTGATTAAAAATGATTTGAGATTGAAATTGAAAGGGAATTCAGAATTGAAAAAAGCAGAGTTTAAATTGAAAAGGGGTGAGGACTGGAATTTAAGTACCAACCTCAGAGTGAGAATCATAATTCAGGTACCGATCTCAAAAGATGGGAATCAGAATTTAAGTACTGACCCCGAATGAGAACTGAAATTTAAGTACCAGTCTTGAAATGAGAATCACAATTTAGGTACCAATCTCGGAAGGTGGGAATCAAAATGTAGGTACTAATCTCGAAAGGGGAGAACTGGAATTTAGGTACCTGCCTCGGAGCAATAATCATAATTTAGTCACCAATCCCGAAAGGATGAGAGTCAAAATTTAGGTACTGACCTCAGAATGAGAACTAAAATTTAGGTACCAGCCTCGGAATGAGAATCAGAATTTATGTACCGATCTTGGAAGGTGAGAATCAGAATTTAGGTATTGATCTCAAAAGGGGAGAATCAGAATTTAGGTACTGACCTCGAGAGGGATGGGAATCAGAATTTAGGTACTGATCCCGAAATGAGAATTGGAATTTAGGTACCAGCCTTGGAATGAGAATCAAAATTTAGGTACCAATCTCGAAAGGATGAGAGTCGGAATTTAGGTACTGACCTCGGAAAGAGAACTGGAATTTAGGTACCAGACTCGAAATGAGAATCAGAATTTAGGTACCAATCTCGGTAGGATGGGAATCAGAATTTAAGTACTGATCCCGAAATGAGAATTAAAATTTAGGTACCATCCTTAGAATGAGAATCGGAATTTAGGTACCGATCTCAGAAGATGAAAGTCAGAATTTAGGTACTGACCTCGAAAGAGGAGAACTGGAATTTAGGTACCAGTCTCGAAAGGTGACGATTGACTTGTGAAGATTTTGGTGTTTAGAAGTGTAGTAGAAGATTAGAATGGGACATGAAGGTGTTTCACATCCCAAAAGATTTGATCAAAGGTTGAATGTTTGGCGAAGGATGTGAATCCATGCCATCAGAACCAAATCGAGAATTTTGAAGTTCCGTGTTAGTAGACTCAGTTGACCTTCTCAAAAGAGGGAAGAAATTGCAGAGATTCGAAAGGAGTTCGAGTACAGCCGGAGGCTGGGGATTTCAGATTCGGGATTCATTCTCATTGTTTTTTCGTGTTTTAGTGATTTGATTTTATTTTAATCTTTAAATTTCATTTCAATTGGAATTTCATTTTGATTTGGATTTTCATTCATTTCTTTTGTTTGCTTCTTTGGAATTTTGAGTTGATTTACTTTGAGCTTTAATTTCAGGTCTTATTTAGATTTTGGATTTGAATTTTTCATTTTATTTTTATTGGATTTCGATGAATTCCCTTTTTTGTTTATTATATTTCATTCAAATCGTTCATAGTTCAACTTTTCTTTAAATCGAGTTAAACTCAGATTTATTAGCATTTGCAGTCAATTGCACAAAACTGAAGGCAAAATACGACATAGTTGTTTCCATTGAAATGTCGAGAATATATCATGTGATTCCACCAAAACATTTCTGACGATATCTTCTTGAAAATAAACTTTTACAAAATCCATGTATATTTGAACATAGACTGTACTGGCATCTTCATTTCATCTGACAAAATTGTCTGTTTGATTCGTCCATGTCTGAAAAGTAAACTGCATAGGTAATAAAATCACCTTCTAAGCCACTTTCCAGAGGAGAATCCTGCGTAAGTGCGCTTTAGAGGTGTGCTATGACTATGTAGCTTACAGCTCGTAAGGCTGTAAATTCTTTAACTCTGGATCTGGTTGGAAATAGACTGGAATCTTGATCTCATCCATCCTTCTGAAGGTGATGGAGATCCGCTGGTAGGGAACCCCTGGTATACAGTGCTTTGCCACATCTACACCATTTCCTTGTATTACGAGGACAAAGCCTACAGGTAGAGGTATTTCTACTGGCCCTCAAAATTCTTTGGGGCCGACTATCCAGATTAATGTCCCGAACATGATGTTGCACTGATTAATGAAAGAAACAGTGCAAAAGGGTCTCACAAAATCATGATGGTCCACGTGAGGTGGAATGCAATCTCTTTCTTCGTAAATGTTGATAATGCAGCTATTCGGTATGCAGTCAGCAGGCAACACTCGCCAAGACACCATCCTCTTTATCATCTTCTTGATTAGAAATGACATTGGATCCACTTCATCATAGCGGAGTATCCCTGGCAGATTTCCTCTTTTATCATCGACAAAGTTGTAGCAGCATCCGAACTGGATGGTAATCCTCTCCTTGCCTCGTTTCCATTTCTGAGACTCGGAGTAGGTCTTGCTCAGTAGTCGTCCTGCACGACCCTACTTTCTCAGCTCGAAGACGTAATCCACGATCTCACTCTGCTCGTAGTAAGAGAACACATCAGTATGCAATTCTAGTCCCTCCAGGATATTGACATACTTTCCCTGAATCCTCTGAAAATATTCAAAATCATGTCTCTGGATCATCTCCAACTCGTGCTCTGAGATCATCTAGGACTGTCGGGGTCTGGAGACGTAGTGCAGGATGTACGGCTCTATGCCGGCATGCTCCCCTACAATCGTCACTACCTTAAGTACGGGCTCTGTAGTAACCTCCTCTGGAACAACCTCTGCTATGGTGCTCTTGAGGACTGGCCTCCTCGGGGAAACTGCAATGATCGTCGGCTTCGGACCCATACACTAGAGCGTAAGGTGTAGACTAAGTAGTTGTTCTGAAAGTTGTCCTGTAAGCTCATAAGGCTTCTAACAACTTCTTGTGTCAATTTCTCTTGTTATCGTTCAAAGTTTTCTTTAGGATTTGGATGACAGTCTTCTTAAAAGCCTCGACCAGGCCATTTTCTCTTGGGTAGTAGATCGTCGAATAATGCCAATCTATATTGTGCCTTCTGACAAAATTGTTAATCTTTGTGCTTTTGAGCGCAGACCCGTTATGTGAGATAATTCTGCGAGGTACCCTAAAATGGTAGACGACTTTATTCTTGAAGAATTGTAACACGTGATGTGCCTTCACTTCTCTAGCGGTACTGCTTCTGCCCACATTGAAAAGTAATCTGTTGCTGGAAGGATGAAACGATGTTCTCTTGAAGAAGGTAGTTCTATAGGGCCCACGATATCTGTGCCCCAATAATCAAATGGCCACGACGTGATTTTCAGATGTAGCACATTTGGAGGTTGATGTAGAACCACTCCATGCACTTGGCACCGGTCACAACTATTGGCAACTTTCATGCAGTTGGTCATCATTGAGGGCCAGTAGTACCCTAATCTCTTAATTTTCATTTTCATCTTCAGACCCGACTGATGAGTGCCACAAAGTCTTGAGTGCACCTCTTTAACAATCTCTTGAGCCTCAGACCCACTCATGCACCTTAGCCACATCTGATCGAAAGACCTTCTGTATAAGTAATGTTTATTAAGGCGTATGACAAAGTTCTTCTATTGATCTGATGGGCTACTGACTTATAGTCCGGTAGGTTTCCTATTTGCAGGTATTTGATGCACAAAAAATATATGTTGTTTTGCTATATAGTTTTACTCATTTTTGGTGATATTGCACTTTAAAAAAAGCATTTTTCATGATTTGTTGCAGGTATTATGATTTTAGGTGATTTGAGTGAAAATAAACAAGAAGGAACAAATTCAAAGCAAAAAGGAGTAAAAAAGGAGTAAAACAGATTCTGGCACCGCCGGAGCCAGAATAGACGCCGCCGGAGCCAAAATGGGCACTGCCGGCACCGTTTTCTAGAGAACTCAGCAATTAATTAGGCGATAGAGCTCCGCCGGCACCCAATGTCGGTGGACTTCAATTTTGAATAATTTTGGTGACTTTTTAAGGGATGCCTATGGGAATTCTTGGGACTTTGTTCCTAACTTGTAAGTAACTATTTTTGGACGAAATTTAGTGTGTGTCATGTGTAGTCTAGAGAGTCTAGTGTGTTCTGAGTGTTAGGGCTTAGGAGAGAAGAGTGTAGAAGTGATAATTTGAGAGGGATTCTTCTCTAAGGAGTGAAGGAGATGGAGTAAAGTGTGAGATATCTTCTTCCTTTCCATTCTAAAGAGGGAATTCAGTGTTGCAAAGAAGATAGAAAAGGATTCAAAGGAACTTCAAGGGAATTGCATTGGGGAAGAGAAAGAGATAAGTTGTATTTTCTTTTGTGGTTCGTATGACTTTTATTTTATATATAGAATCCATGTTTTATTGTGTCTTCTCTATGAATTCTGAGTAGTCTCCTTTGTCTTTCTTCTTTCATAGAGATTTGTTGATGTGTTGGTGTGGATTTGAAGTGTTTTTAAAGTATTAAAGAAATTGTGATGGTTTTTCATTTTGAACTTAATTTAATTTTCGATCTGGCCAATTGGATTGTTAAAATATGTTGTGGAACATTAACTCTGAAAGGATTTAATGTCTTACAACAACAATGAAGAACCCATTCAATTTTTATGGATGAATTGCGTAGTTCATGGAAATTGAGTGCAAATAAATAGGGAAATGTGTTTTGATGGACGTCAAAATGGAGTTTTCAGGGTGACAGACTGAGATCCCCAATTTGATCCTAAGATTAGTAACTAAACTCAAATGTTAGCCTTGAGGTAAAAGGTGAATGGGAGCTTCGTAGTGGCAGCTGGTATGCTCCCAGCCTAGCCTTAGATTTAGTAACTGAACTTAGGATATGTTAATGTTCTTTTCTTGCTTAGAAGATGGGGCACTCTTTTAAGGGTAAAGAATCAATTATGCTCCTATTTGGCATAATACCATTACATAATCATTCCATATCATCCACACATCATATTCTCATTGCAAGAGGAAAGATACTTTTCTTATATAATTAAAACCTTTCAAATATATAGCTTAGTGTGTGTCTGATAATTAATTTTGTTTTAAACATATAGAAGTAATTGTAGTTTGCTTAATTGTTACTATTTTCTGCATCTTGGTAGTAGAAGTAAACATTAAAATTTAATCGAAATTTAAGTATTAAAATTCAGTATTACATTATAAATAGTGAGATTCACCATTCCCTATGGGATCGATAAACGGGACTTCATTAGAGCCATGTATTACTTGATACGATACGTATACTTGCGTTTGAAATTGTGACTTTACAAAATCATTATAAATATATAAATCTGAGGTCATAAATTCTTGCATAATATAAAAGTTGTAGGTCAAGCTTTTGGCGCCAATGCCGGGGAAGGAAGGAATCGAAGGAGGAATCGAAGGAAGGAATTGAAGGAAGGAATCAAAGGAAGGAAGTATAAATGGTATCTATTGATAATATAGTAACTGAAAACATTTACTTTGTAGTGTGTAATTGTGTGTTTGTTTACTTTTTAAAGTATTTGTGTGATTTTATATGCGTCTTAGTGGATCTATAGGTTTAGTACCTTACGATTCGGAGTTAGAGCGTACTGTTAGAAAAATTAGAAAACAACAAAAACAAACTGAAAATCCTTGCAAAATGGCGAATAACCAAGATAATCAGAAAAATGATATTGGAAATTTGCCAAGACCTTTAAGAGATTATGCTAACCCAATAGCATATGAAATTCATATAACTATTCAAAATCTTGATGTTGCTGCTAATTCATTTATAGTTAAACCTGCTATTATCCAAATGGTACAGAACAATCAATTTGGAGGATCACCTAATGAGGATCCAAATTTACATCTCGCTAGTTTTCTATAACTGTGTGTTACTTTTAAGTATGACGGAGTTTCAAGTGATGCTGTCAGACTTAGACTTCTTCATTTTACATTAAGGGATAAAGCTAATGCGTGGTTAAATTCGTTAGCACCTGGATATATTAGAACTTGTGGAGAATTGTCTCAAAATTTTCTATCAAAATATTTTACTCCATCAAAGACTGCTAAGCTAAGAAATGATATCACATCTTTTGGTCAGTTTGAAGGGGAATCAATATATGAAGCTTGGGAGAGATTTAAAGATCTTCTTAGGAAGTGCCCACATCATGCTTTACTAGATTGGTTAATAATTCAAACATTATATAATGGATTAGTGGGATCATTGAGATTAATTATAGATGTTGCTGCTGGTGGATCGTTAATGTCAAAACCTTATGATGAAGCATACACATTAATTGAAGAAATGGCTACTAATAATTTTTAATGGCCCTCTGAACGGGTAAATCCTTAAATAGTAGCTAGTGTTCATGATTCAGATATGATGACTATGATAGTTTCTCAAATTGCAACACTTTTCAAGAAAATAAATCAATATGGAATGAATTATTCTCAACCACCCCAAGCGTTAGAGGAAAATTCATTTGGACAGATAACATAATTACAAACACCTTATGAGACTTTGAATGCTATTAATAGATCTAACAATCCTTATTCGAATTATTATAATCCTGGTTGGAAGAATCACCTAAACTTTAATTGGAACAATAGCAATGCCAATGTTAACCCACATTGGGGGAACAGTTCTATATATCCGGTTGGAAATTCGAACAATCAAGGAAATACTAATTTTAGACCATCTTATCCTCCTGGATTTAAAAGTAACCTGCAATTTAAGGATAATAAGTTGTCTACTGAAGAAATGATTTTGAATATAGGAAATCAATTACAAGCTCAAGGTGTTCTGATGAAAAATATTGAAAATCAATTGGGGCATATTTTCATTGCACTAAATAATAGACCTCCTGGAATGCTTCCAAGTAATGTTTAGATCAATCCAAAAAATCAAAACAAGGAACAACTTAAGGCTATTCAATTAAGGAGTGGAAAAGAATTGGAAACAAGAGTGCAAAAAGAAGTTGAAATAGAAAAGGAGAAGGTGAATATTAAAAAAGGTTCAAACAAGATTTATCTAGACTTAGATTATCCTCTTGAACCAATGAAGATTACTGTTAAAAAACCACCTTCTCCATTTCCTCAAAGATTGAAGCAATAAAACAGGGATAACATATTTAGAAATTTTTTGGAGATCCTTAAGAAATTAACGATAAATACTCCTTTTGTTGAAGCATTAGAACAGATGCATGATTATGCTAAGTTTATTAAGGACATTCTGAAAATGAAAAGAAAGTTTACACATCATAAAACTGTTACAATCAGCGGAGAGTTTAGTGCAATTATTTAGAAGAAGCTTCTTGAAAAACTTAAAGATCTTGGTAGTTTCACTATCCCGTGTGCTATAGGAGAAAATTTTTTTGTAAGAGCCTTACGTGATCTAGGAGCTAGTATTAATCTTATGACTTTATCAACTTTCAAAAAGTTTGGAATAAGAGAAATTTCTCCTACATCTGTGTCTCTTCAGTTAGCAGATCGTTCCATTACTTACCCTAAAGGAGTAGTGGAAGATGTGTTAGTGAAAGTGGATAAATTTATCTTTCCTGTAGATTTTATTGTACTTAATATGGAGGAAGATAAAGAAATTCCAATCATTTTAGGAAGACCATTCCTTGCTACTGGAAGAACAGTGATAAATGTTCAAAAAGGAGAATTAACTATGAGAGTTAATGATCAAGATGTGACCTTTAACATTTTGAACTCTATGAAGTATCCTTCAATGGAAAAATATAATGAATGTTTTAAGATGGAGGTCTGTGAATATTTAAGAAACGATCATTTTGAAAATATGTTTGAAAAAGAAATGTAGTACGAAAATATGTTTGAAGAAGATATTGAAAATGAATAAAACTCAGATAATAAGAAGAATAAAGATTTGGAGCATGTTCTGGAGAGATTTGAAGTATTAGACACTATGGAACGTGGAAATAAAATCTTAATTCCATCTATAATAAAACTTCCTGAACTTGAGATGAAAATTCTCCCTAATCATTTGAAGTATATGTTTTTAGGAGAATCATCTACCCTGCTAGTTGTTGTATCTTCAGAGTTAAACAATTATCAAGAACAGAAGTTGTTGGAAATTTTAAAAAGATACAAGAAAGCTTTTGGATGGACTTTAGCAGATATTAAAGGAATCAGTCCTTCTATTTATATGCATAGAATTTTATTAGATGAAGAACATAAACCCAGAGTTGATCCACAGAGGAGATTAAATCCAATAATGAAAGAAGTAGTTAAGAAGGAAATTTTAAAATGGCTGGATGTTGAAAATTATTTATCCTATTTCAGATAGTGCTTGGGTGAGTCCAATACATTGTGTACCGAAAAAGGAAGGAGTGACTATTGAAGTGAATGAATATAATGAAATTATACCCACAAGACAAATTAATGGATGGTGAATTTGTATTTACTACAGGAAATTAAATGCTGCCACCCGAAAATATCACTTTCCTCTTCCTTTTCTGGATCAAATGCTAGATAGACTTGCTGGACACAAGTACTACTACTTTTTATATGGATATACTTGTTACCATCAAATACCTTTTGCTCCTGAGGATCAAGAAAAGATAACATTTACTAGCCCTTACGGAATCTTTGCTTTTCGAAGAATGCCTTTTGGACTGTGTAATGCACCTGCAACATTTGAGAGATGTATGATGTCTATCTTCAGTAGTATGATAGATAATGGAATAAAAGTTTTCATGGATGATTTCTCTGTATTCGGGACATCATTAGAAATCTGCTTAGAAAACTTAGTAAAAGTTTTGGAGCTTCGTGAGAAAACAAATTTAGTTCTGAATTGGGAGAAATGTCAATATATAGTTGCATGAGGAATTGTGCCTGGGCATAAAATTTCTCAGCATCGTATAGAGGTCGACCCTGCTAAAATTAAAGTGATTGAAAGATTGCCACCACCCACTACTGCGAGAGAGGTGAGAAGTTTCTTAGGACACGCTGGATTTTATAGGAGATATATTAAAGATTTTTCTAAAATTACTTAATCTTTATGCCAACTTTTAGAAAATGATAAAAATTTTGATTTTAATGATGAATGTTTAAATGCTTTCGAATTATTAAAAGAGAAATTAATCACTGCACCTATCATTTTTTCACCTGATTGAGAGAAACCATTTAAACTCATGTGTGATGCTAGTGATTATGCGATTAGAGTAGCATTGGAGCAAAGGCATGATAAAGTTTTTGAAGTCATTTACTACGCTAGTAAAACTCTTAATGAAGCTCAAATTAATTATACCACTACAGAAAGATAGTTATTAGCTATAGTATTTGCTTTTGAAAAGTTTAGACCTTATTTAATTGGAGCTAAAAGTATTGTGCATTTATACCATTTAGCTATTAAATATTTAATGCAAAAAAGGATGCAAAACCTAGATTAATTAGATGGATACTTCTTCTGCAAGAATTTGATTTTATGATAGTTGATAGGAAGGGATCTGATAACCAAATAGCTGATCATTTGTCGAGAATAGAGTATGATAAATTATCTGAATTTGAGAAAGAAGTTACAACAACTTTCCCTAATGAACAACTTTATACTATTATGGGATGAAATTTGCCTTGGTATGCTAAAATTGTGAATTATATTGTGAGTGATATTGTACCATCTGATTTAACGAGGCAACAACAAAAGAAGTTTAAATATGATGCAAAATCTTATTATTGGGATGAGCCCTATCTATATAAACAATATAAGGATCTTATTATTAGGAGATGTGTGCCACAAGAAGAAACAAATTTAATTATTCAACGATGTCACGATTCTGAATTTGTAGGTCATTTTGGTGTTGATAAAACTGCTTTTAATATTTTACAATCTAGATTTTATTGGCCTACTCTTTTTAAGGATGTTTAGAAATATATTAAATCATGTGATCGATGTTAGAGAGTAGGTAATATCTCTAGAAAAAATGAAATGCCTCTAAATTATTATTTGGAAGTTGAAATTTTTGATGCATGGGGATTAGATTTTATGGGACCATTTACTCCTTCATTTGAAAACTTATATATACTGGTTGCAGTTGATTATGTCTCGAAATGGATTGAAGCCGTTGCTTTACCTAAATGTGATGCTTGGAGTGTTTGAAAATTTTTAAAGAAAAATATATTTACAAGATATAGAATACCGAGAGTGATTATAATTGATGGTGTATCCCATTTCAGGAATAATGAAATTAAGAGATTAACTGAGAAATATAACAATATTCATAGAATCTCCATTGGTTATCATCCCCAAACTAGTGGTTTAGCAGAAGTGTCTAATCAGAAATTAAAAGAATTTTGGAGAAAACTGTGGATAATCATAAATAAGATTGGTCTGCTCGATTAGATACTGCATTTTGGGCTTATAGGATTGCTTTTAAGGCCTTTATTGGAATGTCTACTTATAGACTAGTGTTTTGTAAGACTTGTCATTTAGTGGTTTAATTGGAGCATAAAGCATATTGGGTGATAAAAGAGTTGAATTTTAATTTGAAAAATACTGAAGAGAAGAGATTTATGCAATTGAATGAATTGGAAGAGATTAGAAATGCATCTTATCATAATGACAGGATCTATAAAGAGAAAATGAAATTATGGCATGATCGGAAGATATTAAAAAAGAAATTGGAATTTGGACAAAAAAAGTTTTGTTATACAACAAAGATTGAAGTTATTTCCTAGAAAGCTCAAATCTAGATGGTTGGGACCTCTTACAGTTGTAAAAGTTCATTCTTTTGGAGCTGTTGATATTAATTATCCTGATATTGGAAAGATTTTCAAGGTTAATGGGCATCGATTAAAGCCTTACTTTGACGGGTTTCAAACTGATTTCAAAGAGGTTCTAATACTGATTCATCTCAATTAACTGAATTTTTTGTCGGGCTGAAGACGTTAAACCAAGCGCTTTATGGGAGACAACCCATATGTATGTTTGTGGTGTGTTTGCTTTTTTGTTATAATTGTGCTTTTTAGATAGTTATTTATGAATCCTAATCGCTCTTAAATACATTTAAAATTGATAAATATTGGATTGAATTGAGATATTAGAATATTTTGGGCTAAACAAAGTTCGGTGAAGTTTTTAACCACTAGCTCCGTTGGCACCCAATTACAAAGAAGATTTGCTGAATTTCGGGTTTGAACACCGCCGGCGCCCTATCGAGCACCGCCGGCTCCCTATCGAGCACCGTCGGCGCCCAAAACCCTTTGACGGTTTTTGAGTTTCAAAATGCGAGTTTTGGCGATTTTTAGCGGGATCTTCGTCCTTATAACTCCATAAACTCCATTTTGGACTTTCAAACTCTAGAAAAATGAAAACTATCATTCCCAAATCGTATCCCATGGATTCCTACTCCATAGAAACCTCTCGATCTCACATTTTTAACTGAAGGAAGTTTATAAGTTTTGAGGTGCTGCGATTGGGCAACAAAGTGATGATGAAGAGGAGGATTATCAAGGAAAGAGGCTTTATAAATCGAGGTATGGATAATCCTACTACAAGAATTGAAGAGATAAATAAGGAAAGACGTTGGGAAGTGTTGTGTTACACTACCACTGCCGTAGTATTCCATTTGAGAAGGAATTCTATGCAAATATGCACGAGATTAACCAAGGATCCGTCTTTGTGCGAGGTAAGTTTGTACAATTCACTCCTGTGAGAATTAATGATCTTTTCATGATTGAGAATGTACCTATTTGCCACTATGCTAATTTTAATGCCACAAGAGATAATATGAATGATGTGTATCGTTATTTGACGGATGAGAATGAAGAATGGGAAGTTAGAGAAAATGGATATGTTAGTTTCCCTTCTGCATCTTTAAATTCGGTGTCAAAGCAGTGGCATTACTTTATTTCGGCGAAGTTATTTCCAACATTGAAGATTAGTAAGGTAACAAAGGAAAGTGTTATTTTGAATTTCTGTATTCAAACAGGGAGGCGAATTGATGTTGGTAATATAATTGTGAAATCAGTTTTGGGTTTAATTGTTCATAGATCCTAATATGAGCTTGGACACCCGTCCACCATATTTCTATTATGTAGTCAATCACAAGTTTCATATGAGAGTTGGGAAAAGGTTCTTCTTCCCTGGAGGCCTATTGATCCAACTAATCTTTATGACTACCAAAAAGTTGGAGATGAAGATGATATAGATCTGCTTGCTGATACACCAACTCAGACTTCACAACCGATTCAACTCTATTTTCCTGAAAGTTCCTGAATGATACTGAAGAAGATCAAAAATTTAGAGAATGAGGTACATAATGTTATGAATACAATCAATAATATTTATGATTTCTTTGACCATATAAATTGGAGAATGAAGGAACAATTTGATCATACCAATCGGATTAAGATGGGTTTGGTTAATCTGATGAAGAAGAACGCGGTGATTGCTGAGGATTCATCTGATGAATTCACATTCCATCCCTTCTACAATTTGTTCGTGCATCAGCAATCTATTGGTGATATTAGAGAGGAAGAAAGTTTTGAGATCCATGTGGAGTGATTATTGTATTGTGCTTATGTTTAATGTGTGTGTAGTTTACTTTGCTTAATTATGTTTTGTGTGTTTAGTACTTTGCTTTGCTTTGTAATTTGAATTTGGATTTGCTATGCTTAATTTCATGGTGTGTGCTTAGATTTTAGTGTTTGCCTATCGTAGCGTATTTGCAACACTAAAAATCTAAAGAGTTGTTGGTTAAATTTGATGAACATATTTAGTGTTTATAATGTAACGTGGATTTTATATATGTAAGTATGTTTTGTATTGTTTTTTAAGAATTGTGTTAGTTATTGCTTGTGTGATGAAATAGATGCTTAATGAAGTATTAAATGTCATTATGGAGGTCGAAACGATCGAAATTATGAAAAAAATTTTGGACCCAGAAAAATTTTTGGATTGGCGTCGCCGGCGCCCAATACCATAGAGTTTTGGCATTTTAAATAAATGGAGCGCCGCCGGCACCCTATCGAGCGTTGTCGATGCTCGAATACAGTAAAAGGCCGAAAACCTTTTATTTCATGATTTTTACCATGGGACACACAATTTTTTCCATTGCTTTCATCTTCCTCCTCCATTTTCGAGATTTTGAAGACCTAGGGCTTGCTAGATTTCAGATTTGAAGTGATTTCAAAGCTTTTTGAGACTGGATCTACACTTCTCTTGGTAAGAGCTTCACTTTAAGTTAGAAATTTTTTATTTTCACCATGGAAATCTCTCACATTGCTTAGATTGGAATTTTTGGAATTTTGAAAAATTTTGAGATTTCTTCTGATGAAAATTTCTCTTACTTGTTTAGAATAGTATTTGGAGTTTATACATTGTGGATTTGGTATTTATTGGAATTTTATTGCAATTTTTAGAAATTTAAATGGCTATAAGGATGAGTAAGGGGAAGAGAAAATTGGATTTTGATGAAGAAATTTTTTTTAATGTTAAAGCACAATTTCGCTTTAACTCTTACCTTTACAATAAGAAGTGTATTCATGATCAGACTTTTGATAATCCTGGAGGATCTAAAGAACACTTAATTGCCAAACAGAACTGGGAATGATTTTGTTATTTTACTGCAAATGCCGTTATGGGAATTGTTAGAGAGTTCTATTCAAATGTGCCCTGGACTGAAACTGAGTATGTGTTAGTTAGGGGAAAGATGGTTTAATTTACTCCTCAATGAATCAATTCTTTTTATCAGATTTGGGAACCATTTGTTTGTGAATATGAAAACTTTGATACTCGCGAGACAAATATGAGGGAAGTGATTGCTTTTCTGATGGATGGAAGAGGGGAATGGAAAATAAGTCAAAAATAGATGATTAATTTCCCATCATCCAAGTTAAATGTTGCATCAAAAGATTGACACTATTTCATTTCTGCAAGATTGTTACCTTCTTATCACCACAGCGAAGTTACAAGGGATTGAGCAATTCTGAACTATTGTATTCAAAGGATGAAGAAGATTGATATTGGAACTATTATCTTTAAGAACATTTAGACTTTTGCTAGAGGCAAGACCACTGGAGGATTAGGACATCCTGCCCTAGTTCATGCATTATGTGTTTAGTCTGGAGTAGAGTTCAGGAGTTCTGAAGAGATAGCTATTCTGCTGAGACCAATTACAAAGACTATTATTCGTACTTATGAGTCTCATGTAGGAGCCCGAGTTGAGAGTAGGAGTACTGATATTCCTACTACTAGTCATGACGTTCCATCTACATCTGAGCCCCCAACATTATCTGATATTATGGAGCAGCTGAGATTACAGAGTGCTAGTGTGGATAGACTCCATGGTAGGATGGATGTGTATGAGGCCAGAAGTGATGTGAATGAAGATTATATGAGAAGAAGAGTTGAGTTCGATATTGCCTATTATGATGCACAGGTCAGATTCATGAGGGGGAGACTGATATGATATTTCTTACTTGCCCTAGCTATACACCGTATAGGCCTGATCATGCTGAACCTGCTGATGAACCTAGTGATGTAGATTGGTAGTTTGTTTGTTTCTATTTTTGTTTTTCTTGTGTTTTGGTGTATTGTATTATTGTGATGTAGTATTTATTTTCTTTCATGTGATGTGTAAACATATTGATGTACTGTTATGTTGAAATTGTTAAATGAACTGAGTAGTGATGTGATAGTCGTTTAGTATTATGGTGTTTTGTTGGATGTTTAGATGTCTAAAGTTAATTTCTCTTTACCCATGCAAATGTTTAAAATTTTTATATCACTATTACTAAGTGTTTCATGCCTGCTAGTTGTAAATTTTGACTAATACAGACAGCTGTTGAAGATTTCAAGATCCCAACACAAAAAGTTAATTTCTTTTACTCTCTACTGTTTCAAATTTATTGAAAAATTTAAGTTTGGGGGAGGGTAGAAAATTATTAACTCTTATTTGTTCTCAATTATTATATTTGTAAAAATTATTAACATAACTTCTAACAGTTGAACCTCACTGTAAGTAACTTAAACTTTTTATTTTAGTTGAATATTATGGAAGGATTGGATAAAAGTTTTTAGTAATAAAGGCTAATTTTATAGAGGTAAGATATTTGGTATGAAAGGATTTGATTATAGTTAACTGGTACACAATGTATTGGACTCACCCAAGCACTATCCGAAATAGGATAAATAATTTCAGAATCCATCTATTTTAAAATCTCTTTCTTAACTATTTCTTTCATTATAGGATTCAATCTACTTTGCGGATTCAATATTAAAACCATAGAGTTCTACATCTAATAAAATTTGGTTCATACAAATCGAAGGACTAACTCCTTTAATATATGCCAAAGTCAATCCAAAACCTTTCTTGTATCTTGTTAAAGTTTCCAACAACTTCTGTTCTTGAAAATCATTTAACTCCGAAGACACTATATCTGGCAAGGTAGATGATTCTTCTAAAAACATATATAAATGATTAGGGAGAATTTTCATCTCAAGTTCAGGAGGTTTTATGATAGATGGAATTAAGCTTTTATCTCCACTTACCATAGTGTCTAATACTTCGATCTCTCCTGAACATACTCCAAATCTTCATTCTTCTTACTATCTGAATTTTCTTCATCTTTAATTTCTACTTCAAACATATTTTTATATTCTTCTTCTTTTTCAAATATATTTTCAAAATGATCGTTTCTCGAATATTCACAGACCTCCATCATAAAACATTCATTATCTTTTTCGATTGAGGGATACTTCATAGATTTTAAAATATTAAAGGCTACATCTTGATCATTAACTCTCATAGTTAATTCTCCTTTTTGAACATCAATTGCTGCTCTTCCAGTAGCAAGGAATGGTCTTCCCAAAATGATTGAAATTTCTTTATCTTCCTCCATATCAAGTACAATAAAATCTACGGAAAGATAAATTTATCCACTTTTACTAACACATCTTCCACCACTCCTTTACGGTAAGTAATGGAATGATCGACCAACGGAATAGTCACATATGTAGGAGAAATTTCTCCTATTCCTAACCTTTTGAAAGTTGATAAAGGCATAAGATTAATACTAGCTCCCAGATCACATAAAGCTTTCCGAAAAAAATTTTCACCTATAGCACACGGAATAGTGAAACTACCAGGATCTTTAAGTTTTTCCGGAAGCTTTTTCTGAATAATTGCACTACACTCTCCGCTAAGTGCAACAGTTTCATGATCTGTAAATTTTCTTTTCTTTCTCAGGATATCCTTCATAAACTTGGCATAGTCAGGCATCTGTTCTAATGCTTCAACAAAAGGAATATTTATCATTAATTTCTTAAGGATCTCTAAAAAATTTTCAAATCTGTTATCCCTGTTTTGTTTCTTCAATCTTTGAATAAATGGAGGTGGTGGTTTTTCAACAGTTATCTTCATTGGCTCAAGAGGATAATCCAAGTTTGGATAAATCATGTTTGAACCTTTTTTTGATTTTCTCCTTCTCGTTTTCTATTTCAACTTCCTTTTGCACTCTAGTTTCCAATTCTTTCTCACTCCTTAATTGAATAGCCTTAATTTGTTCCTTGTTTTGATCTTTTGGATTGATCTCATCATTACTTGGAAGTGTTCCAGAAGGTCTATTATTAAGTGCAGTGAAAATACGTCCTAATTGATTTTTAATATTTTTCATAGCAACACCTTGAGCTTGTAATTGATTTCCCATATTCAGAATCATTTCTTCAGTAGACAACTTCTTATCATTAAATTGTGGTGTCGGCATATTTTTAGGTTATGTGTTGTATTTTTAAAAAAAGGGGTCGCCTACAGAAATTGTCGGTGAATTTTTAATTTTAAATTTAATTTAAATATATATATATAATTAAGAATGTAGAATTTGATTTTAAAAATAACTTTAAGTTTAAAAATTTTAATATATGAAATCAAACTGATCTCACATACCAAATAGTTTATATAAACGAGCGCCGCATCACAAAATGTGTATCAATTTCGAAGAATAAACACACTCCTTGACGATGGGGCTCGATTAAATAAACTAGAAGATTTGTGACATCCGTTTGGTCTGCGAACTAATTTTATAAGCTGATAAGTTCCCCTGCTTAAAATAAATGAATTAAGCAGGGTTTATATTACCTTGGTTCTTAAAGTTCCCTATGAGGGCAAGCCCCTATAGTTAATTACATCTTAAATGACGAGAATTATTTAAGAAAACTCTCGATAATGATCAGTGGTTTTGCTCTCACCAATTTCAAAGTTTGAGGTTTCAAATGAATTGGATTTTGGAAATTTCAATAGGGAATAGCTCAAATTTGGAACAGTTATTTTAGGAATCCAAAGGAAGAGAAGTAGGGGATGTCACAGACCCGAAGTGAACTTCGGTGACTTCCCGACTATCCTATTGTTTGGCTTCAATTTGAGAATTTATTTAATATTTCAATCCTGCCAATTTTATTTAATTAGGACTTATATTTATATGACATGATCGTACAAATAGCCTCGAAGATGTGAGGGTTTATGTCAAACCAAACGACTACCTTGGAGTCCTAAGACCGGTTAGGGCTAAATTTACATAACATGATTATGCAAATGCCTAACAAAAAGTTGAGGATTTATGTTGCACTAGGAAAACTACCTCGAAATCCTATGGCTTGGTTATTTAATTCTATGAAAGGCTTTATTGAAATAGACACAAGTTCTGCTGATGAAGATGGTCGTGCTGCCCACTATGCTCCAAGCTTCTTGTCGTTGCAGAGGTTTAGTTTTAGAAAGTGAAAATCAGGAGAAGAGAGAAGTATTTTGGTTTAGAAGAGTCTTAGGTTCAAATATCTTTAATGTTTTATTAGGGGAATCTTAAAGTTGATTATATCAACACCGGTTAAGATCCCACGATTCCATCATTCCGGCACCGTTATTTTTATCAGATTCACTTAGTCCAGATGAATTTTCTAAACTCAAAAGAATGAGTTCCACACTTTCATTTAGACCGTGGGAAATCTCGTTAGCAACACATAGGTTACATCATCCGAGGTATTCCTGATCATCCAACGAGATGTTTTAATTTAATTGAAATTGTAGTTTTGTTGTTCCGTTTGTGATTAAATTTTGAGTTGTTTTATAATTTAAATGTTGTGGTGGTGAATTTTATCTTGTTGTAACTTTTAATTTAGTTTTGGTTTCAGTTTTCATGCAACAATCTTGTTTAACATGCAAGAAGAGTAAAGTGCAGCTCATATAAATAAATTGCAATAAATTAAATTGCAATAAAATAAAAGCGTACCTGGAGGGTCTTCTAGTCATTCTAAGCTGCACTTAAAAAACATGTTAAGGCATTTAAATATTTACAAAAAGTACCTAGGTAAAGCTAATGAGAAGGTTCTGGTTGTCTACCAAAATCCTAATCCTATTGCTAGTCAATTCTTATGACGTCTAGGTCCTTTTGTTTTGTTAAGGATGATTTTTTTCATCAAAGAATAATTAAGTTCAATTGTTCTTCTAAAACATCCCATCATATTGAGGAAGTGCTTAGGACGAATCTTAAACATCTTTTCAATACTTCTGGGATTATTCCGAGTCCAAATGAATTTCTTTGTTTAGGTGAATTGATCATCCAAGAATTTAGTTAAGTTTTGTTTCTTCCTCAGTGAATTAGGATGTTTGATTATCCTATAAGCAAAGTGACATTTCACTTAATGCTTTACTTAAGAGTTATAATAATGAAAACCTTTAGGGGGCAAATCAATTTGTTAAAGAATTTAATGATTTAAAATTGGAATTGGTGATTTAAAGTGATTTAATTTAGTTATGAAATTTTAAGTTTGGAATGGTGTTCAAATTGTTTTATTCTTAAATGTTTTAAACCATTTGAATTGAAAGAGGAGTTTAAAATTTTTTTAATTTAGACTTTAATGATTTAATTTTAATTTAATTGGAATATTTTAGATTAACTTTTAATTGGTTTGATTTTTTAATTAAGAATCATTTTTTCTAAATTGATTTTAATGTTTAAAGTTTGTTTTAAATTTGCTTTTAAGTGATTTTTTGAAATTAATATTCTTTTTATTTCAATTTAATTATCAAGTTGTTTAATGTTTTAAGTTTTAATTTAATTAAGGTTTATTTTCCTTTTAATTATTTAATTATTAATTTCAATTATCACTTTAAATTTAATTAAAAGTTAAATATTATTAAAGTGAATCATTTAGGGATTTTAGTTTAAGTTATAATAGTCTCTCTATATTATATCCTTATTTTAATAATCTAAAATTTAACTTATTCTTCCAAAATTCAAATTGTTTAGTTAATTAAAATTTACTTTAAATACTTTCAAGTTGATTATTGAGTTTCTACCCCTTAATTCTCTAGGTTTCAATCTTCTAATGAAAATTTTAAAATCAGATATTTCACCCCCCCCATTTTGATTAGACCTAAATGTTAGTCAGGGTTAAAATCCTTTAATTACCTTTATGCCCCTTTAGGCTTATTTATTTCATAACTCATCAAATTAAACTCAAATGAACTTGAAATTTTTATGTCACTTTACTCACATGTCAATTAAGACATTAGAGGAGAAAATATGATTTTTTCTGAATTTAATTTAATTTATATAATTATCTTTGTGAAAAATAAGGGTTTTCAATGAAAATTCAACAACATGACTAAGGTAAGCTTTCTGTCCTTAGGAAAATTATGGGATGTTTCTACTAACTAGAGGACCACTTGGACCAATTTTGGTGATTTTTGAATTATATTTTATTTATTATAATTATTTTGATTTTTAGAGTTTTAATTAATTATAAAATAAAATAAAGGTTAAAAATTAAGTTTTATATTTTTCATAAATCTTTCTAACCTGAAAGAGTTCAGAGAAACAAATTTTATAATTTTCTAATTTTTCTTTGATTTATTAGAATTAATTTAGTGAAAAGGTTGAAAAATACATTTTTAATATTAAAAATTGTCTTAAGCATTTAAAATTCCATATTTTTACTTTGAGACTTGGGAAAAATATTTGGTTTATTCCTAAGTGATTAGGAGTCAAAATATGATATTTTGGTGATTTTTATTATTTTTTAATTATTTATTATTTTTTAATTATTTAAAATATTAAAACGTGGTTAAAAATGAAGATTTTTGAAAAATTATAATTTTAATTTTTTTAGACTCCTTTGATATCAGAGAGCCCACAAAACCAATTTTGTGAATTTTTAAAATGTATTTTTGGAGTTATGAATTTTTAAATTTTAATTTTATTCATGTGACCTAATTAATCCATTTAGTGGGGTTAAACATTTCCAATTGATTCCAAATTTTTACGTGAGGTCCCTCTAATCTTAAAGATCAGTCAATAATTATTTTCAAGTTATTTTGATGTGTGGTTAACCCTAATTAATTAAAATTTAGTTTTGAGTAATTAGGCCAATTAGGGTTATTCTTAATGAATTAACTTAAAATATAACTATCCTAAGGTCCTCTAGTCCTAAGAAACTTCCCCAAATTTTCCTAGAATTTTCTAAGCAATATACTAATTAATGGAATTAAAATAACAAAAACAGTGACATAAACTTGAAAATTACATAACTTGCCATAGAGATAGCCTATGACCTTGAAAAATTTAGGGAATGTTCCCAAGATCAGAGGCTTCAAAAGCCTTATGGTCTCATGCCATGGTGAATTGTCTATTCAGATGGAGAATTAAAATACTAAAATGAGTAAATAATTAATTAAAAATAAAATACTCATCAAATTAAATTAATTCTTTTTCCAATTATTCTCCTCTATTCACTGAGCAAGAGGGTATTTTTATTTTATTTTTGTGATTTTTCTACACAAAGATATGAATTTTTCAATTTCTAGGTATTTAAATAAATAGAAAATATCCTTTTTATCTATTTATCCAACGCGGCGCTGACTCAACCTCGGCGGATCCGAAAGCCTACGCAACGCGCTCCCATTCGATACAGCCATCTGACTCAGATGCCACGCGGCCCGCGGTCTCCCTCCATCCTTCGATCCGGCACAATCTGGACCGTCCACTCAATACACGAGCGATCGGACGGTGCCTGGTCATCGTCTACGACTGGTGTGCACCCGTGACATTCCACACTAAAACCCTAAGAATTCTCTCATTTCTCAACAGAGTTTCGTGTTCTTATGCTCTATGGATTCGTCTTGAGGAGACGAACACATCCATACGGTTTATATGCTATGAAATTAAGCTAAGCAAAATAGAGAATCGCTGGAAGCTCGGGAGGAAGAAGGGGTCCATACCTTAGCTCAGAGAAGTGAAACTTCAATCAGAGAGTTGTGGCACCTTTGATTGCCCTCAAAGAAGTTCCAGATGAAGTCTCTGGCTCTAGGGAATTGCCTAAGTATGAAAGTGACCAAGGCCGATTTCAAAGCTTGGCCGATAAAGAGGATGGCTGGCTTGGTGAGGGGGCTTTCACTGGGGAACTCCTTCTCTTGGTCCTGTGCAGGTGTGGGTGAGTTTAATTTGATTTTAGTGGAGGTTCCAGGGATGTCCTGTTCTGGGCTGAGAATTGAGCTCCAAAATTGAGCTCAATAAATGGGGTTTAAGGCAGAAGAACAGTGGGGATGAATTGCTTGGCTAGTGGAAGCTCTGTGAGTAGTTTGGAGGGATTCTGTGAAGGTCGATTTCAACCAACCTTTTGGCCGAAAGGGGGTGGCTTGTTTAAATAGCCATGGCTAGAGCTTTCCAGGGGCAATTGATGGTTGGGATCAGCTGTCTAAGGGAGGAGATGAAGAGCTGTGGTGGCCATTGGGCATGGGACAACTCAGCGGGTGAGAATTTGAAATTTAGCCCATTCCAGGGACCTCGGCCATGGCATTTTTTGGCGGCCTGGTGGTTGGCCGGCCAAAGTCAGGTCACCATCCTGATTAGGAGGGTCAGGGCTTGAAGTTTGTGGGTTCAATTGGCCAATGCCAAGTGTAAAGAGGTTTGATTTAAGTGGTAAGGGGGAAGGGTCATTTTAGGCTCATTTTGGTTTAGCCATGGTTTAGGGCTTGGTGCACCATCCAAAGCTCTGATTTTAGGCTGAGGGAGGTCAGGTGAGTCAGTTTAGAGGAGGTGGTGTGGTCTCCATCCATGGTGAGGTGGCTAAGCTTGGTTTAGAGTGTAGCATAAATGGGGTTAAAAAGCTTAAAGATGGATTAAGAAAGAGGCCCCCTCCATTTGGCATAAATGACATGGTGAGGTGTCAAGTGACTCCCATGGCTTGCATATGGCTTATGCATGGCTTCATGGCTTCATTTGGCTTGCGAAAAGATTTGGCCAATTTCATGGAAATGGGTTTTATGAATCTTGGTATTTTAGTGGAAATTTGGATAAAGCTTGATTTGGAATGGATTAATGATGATTTTGAAACTTAGGGGTGATATCAATTAAAGGTATGATGCAAAGAAATTGCCATGTGGGCTTTAGAGCCAATTTTGGGCTTTTGGAATTGGTGAAAATGGGCTTTTAGAATGGTTTAATAAAGTGCGCCTTTAGGTTTGAAAACAAATTGATGGATGGAAATTTTGTGATGTACCATGCCAAATAAATGTTGGGTTTAGTTTAGGGATGTGTCACGAGTGATTTGAAACAAATTTGAGGTGATTTAGAGTTGAATTGGGTTTGATTTGGGACTTTTTGGTAAAGGGGCCAAAGTGGTTCAAATTGGGCTAACTTGGGCTAAGGTTGGGCTAATGTTAGATTTGATGTAAAATTAATGTTGAGAAATGCTTATGGGAGTGTTACAAAGAGTTTTCAACTTTGGTTGGGCTTTGATTTTGAGATTTGGGCCCATTTGGGTTTATGGTGGGTTTAGGCCAAAAATGGGGATTTTTGTTTTGGGTTAGGTTTGGGTGGAGTTTAGGTTCAAATTTGAGGCAAATCTTGTTAGTGTTTTGTTTGTGGGGATATTAGGAAGGTTTAGGAAAAGATTTGGGGTTAATTGGAGTTGAGTTGGGTTAGTTTGGGCTAAGTTTAGGTCTTGGGCCAAAATTGGGCTTTAAGCTTCAAATTGAAATTAGATCCAAATGTTAATTAAATTGGGTTTGTATTAGGTCTAATTTGATATTGGGGATATTGAATTGAAGTTTAGAATTAGATTGGATCAACATTGAGGTCAATTGGGTTGATTTGGTTTGACATTGGGCTTACTTTGGTTAAAAATGAGCCAAATTAGGGGTTTTTGGTTAAAGTGGGTTAAATTGACACAATTAGCCCATGGTGTAGTTGAACAAAATTAAATTAGGAATATTTGGGATTTTTTAGAATTTTCTAGGAATTTTTGGAATTTATGGATTTTTTGGGCTAAAAGGGCATTTTGGGTATTTGGAGGGTATTGGGGGGTATTTTTGGAAATTTTGGTACATTTGGATATGGGTGATCAATTTGAATGGTGAGAAATGTTTAGGATTGATTTTGAGGTATTTTGGGTAAATTAGGTAATTTTTGCAAATTTTGGGTAGCTTCAAGGACATTTGGTAGGTTTGGTGGGTGTAGGGCCCCGTGGGTCAAAAATTGATGTTTTTTTTTAAAAATAAAGATTGATCAAGTTTAAGTAGAATGGAATCACTTTGGTTGAGCCATGAAGCCATATCATGCCTATAGGAGCCATGAGAGGACTCATTTGAGGCATTCACTATGTTGTTCCTAACCCTCTTAGCCAAGGGCCTAGGGGTTAAGGTCCATCCATATGAATTACCTACATTAGTCGGGAAGTCAAGCTAGGTATGAATGGTTTTAGGATTTGGAATGTGTGTGAAAGTGTAATGTGTGCATGTCAACCATCACTAGACCAGGCCACCTGGGGTAGTCCTAAGGCCAAAGAGTCTTATAGGGAACTCATCCTTTAAACCTCCACATTTGATCTTAACCCTCCAAGTGACTTAGGGGTTTACAATCAAACTTATGGGGTTTGCAGGGAGTTAAGAGGTGTTTGAATTTCTAAGTGGTGGGTTCCATTTCTAGTCCTCTAAGATAGTCAAAGGGAAAGCCTAAGGCTAGATCCTAAGTACTAAGGAGAGAGAAGAGAAAAGCCTCATAAAAAATGAGGTCAACAAATGGACCCCCAAAAGGTGTGGTGTGCTAACCAAGCACACCGCGCGTATTGGCATTGACCGAAGAGATCAATAAAACAAACACAGACGTCTAAGTGACACACTAAGAATAGAGTAGAAACAAATTTCCGCTGGGGAGTATCGAGTATATCTCCAAGACTGGAGATCCCTGAATTCTCGCTAGGGAAAAGAAAAAGGAGCTGAATTCCAGATCATAAGATCTGGGGAAATTTAATTTAGATTTCATTTCATTTTCTATTCTGAGTTTTTTAATGTGTGAGTTTAGATTTCTATTTGTTATGAGTTTCAATTTCGGTTGAAGTTTAATTTAAAATCGATTCAAGAAAATTCTGAATTTAAAATGAGAATTGGAACCTAGGTTCCAACCTCGGGATTGCGAAGAGAACTGGAATATAGGTACCAGCCTCGGAGTTAGAATCAGAGTTTAAGTATCGATTGAAAAGGATGAGAATCAAAATTTAGGTACTGATCTCGAAATAAGATCTGGAATTTGGTACCAGCCTCGAAAGTAGAGAATTGAAATTCGGTATCAATCTCGACGGTTTAAAGAGAACTGGAATCTAGTTCCAGTCTCGAAGGTTTAAAGAGAACTGGAATCAATTGGAATCTGGTTCCAGTCTCGAAGGTTTAAAGAGAACTGGAATCTAGTTCCAGTCTTGAAGGTTTAAAGGTTCCAGTCTCAAAGGTTTAAAGAGAACTGAAATCTGGTTCAAGTCTCAAAGGTTTAAAGAGAACAGGGAACTGGAATCTAGTTCCAGTCTCGAAGGTTTAAAGAGAACTAGAATCTGGTTCCAGTCTTAGAGGTTAAAAGAGAACTTGAATCTGGTTCCAGTCTCAAAGGTTTAAAGAGAACTGGAATTTGGTTCCAGTCTCGGAGGTTTAAAGAGAACTGGAATTTGGTTCCAGTCTCGAAGGTTTAAAGACAACTGGAATTTGGTTCCAGTCTATAAGGTTTAAAGGGTTGAAATTTGCTGCGGTGGTTTGAGTTTAGTGGAAGATTTGGAATGAGATGTGAAAGTGTTTCACGTCCCACAAGGATCGATCAAAGTCTGATTATTTGGCGAAGGATATGAATCCATGCCATCAGAACCAAATCGAAAATTTTCGTGGTTCTGTGTCAGTTGATTCAGTCGACCTTCTCAAAAGAGGGAAGGAAATATGGAGAGTCAAAAAGAGATTTGAGAATAGCCAAAGGCTGGGGATTTCAGATTCTGGCATTTATTTTAGTCGCTTGTTGTAATTTGATTTTTAGCTTGATTTTCAATTTAGGGTTCACATTTATTTAGAGTTCGTGTTAATTTGTAGTTTGTTTTGACATTCAGATTTTTTTTAAAGAGAGTTATTTATTTTTTATTTATTTTTACTTTGTTCTTTGTTCAAAATTCTTTTAATTTAATGGCGTTTCCCAATCAATTTGCACAAAAAGAGGTGAAGGCAAAACATGACATGGTCACTTTCATTCCAATCTTGTTGAAAATACATCATACAACTTGATCCAAAACATGATGATATTTTCTTTGAGAATTCAATATCTCATACAATCCATATAAATCCAAACGGATTGTGTAAGATTCTTGCAAGTTGTTTCTAAAAGCATCTGCGAAAATCCATGTCTGAATAGTGAGATACATGGACAATAACATCACCTTCCAAGCCACCCTTGGCAGGAATGTCATACGGATGTGCATTGGAGGTGTGTTATCTCCCATGTAACTCACAGCTCGTAAGGCCGGAGGCTCTCTAACTCTGGATCTGTCTGAAAGTGAAAAGGAATCTTTCTGTCATCCATCCTTCTGAAAGTGACAGAGATTCGTTCAACAGGCACTCCTGGAATGCAATGCTTTGCGATGTCCGCTCCATTCCCTTTTAACACTATGACGGAACCTACCAGTAGTGGTATCTCCACTGGCCCTCGAAATTCTCCGGGGCCTACTATCCGGAGGTCAGATCCAAACATGATATTGCACTGGTTGACAAAAGACATTGTGCGTAAAGGTCTAACGAAATCATGATGGTCTATGTGTGGAGGTATGCGGTCGCCCTCCTTGTAGATGTTAATGATGCAGCTGTTGGGTATGCAGTCTGCGGGCAATACCTTCCATGTCACCATCCTCTTTATCATTCTTTTAATAATATTTGGCATTGGATCCACCTCACTGCGACGGAGTATCTCAGGTGGATTTCCTCTTCTGTTTACCGCGAAGTTGTGGCAACATCCGCCTTGGATCGTAACTCTTCCTTTTCCTAGCATCCATCTTCAGGGTTCTGAATAAGTTTTCTCCCTCAGACGACCAGCTCGGCCCATTTTCTAAAGTTCAATGATGTAGTCTACAATTTGATGTTGTTCGTAGTCCGAAAACACATCTGTATGCAGCTCAAGGTCTTCCAAGAAGTCAATCCTCTTGCCACGGATTCTTTCGAAGTATTCAAAAGTTTTCTTTTCAACATTCTGCATCTTTTCTAGCTCGTATTCTGGAATTATCTGCAACTGGTGAGTTCTAGTAACATACTGAGGGATGTACGATTCAACCCCAGCATGTTCTCCTGCATGTCTCGGCTCCTCGGAGATAATCTCTGTCGGGACATCCTCCGGGGTTGCTTTCGCAACAAGACTCTTTAAAACTGGTGCATTTATTTGGCGTCGTAGCACAGATTCTGTTTCTGATCTCCTTGGGATTTCTTTTATCTTTTCTGTTATTCTTGGAGTTGGTCTCCTCTTTTCTCGTTCCTGACGAATTGGCTTCTTAGAAGTGCTTGCACTGACGGTAGCAGCTGTCTCTTTACGTTGATCTGCTGCTAGCTGGGTTAGCATCTTGCGGATGCATCGGTTCTTGTTTCTTCATTGAGTATGGGTGAGAGTAGCTCTCCTTACGTCTTAAATTTCTATGGGCATTGCACTGATGAGCCTGCCTTCTGCTGTAGCAACCACGGACTTAACTTTCTTGTCCTCTCCCGTTGCATGAGCGGTATTTACTTTTCTCTTCTTGCTGGTAGATGGTTGACTTGAGCCATCCAATTTCATTACTGTATGGCTGCGGAGCTCTTCCAGATCAATCGGAGTCCAATCATTTTCTTCGTACTGTAGCCCGGCTGGTGTGAAGTCAGAGTCAATCTCAATCACGGCTCCATCATTCATCCTCCTTTTATTGAGTGCTAGACTCATGCCATTCTTAAAGTTCAGAACCAACCAACAGTTCGACATTTCCCTGCAAAGGAAAGGATCAGGGGCTATACCAAGAACAAGAACAATAGAAAAATTTGTTTATTAATGAAGAGCTTTTATTCGTTTATTTCAAATTTAGATAGGAGTAGGAAAAGAGGAAGAAAGATCAAGAGTGAGACTCGATTTGAAAGAAAGGATAAAAACTTTATTATCATGATTTCACATGTTTTCTTTTAACACTTTTTTTAACGATTTTTTTTATCATCCATTTTTTTATATTTTTGGGTTCGGACCTAGTCATAAGTAATTACTGTGCCTGTTCTTCTAGGAATGAGGATTCATCCTTCGAAACATCAGGTTATGTAATACTTCTTCAGATATCGTCCACTAATTGGAAGCATAGGTCGTTCTCTACGGGAATTTTTTCAGTTGATATGAACCTCTAGAGTAGACTGTCTCGACCACGAATGGCCCTTCCCAAGTCGGTTCAAATTTACCACCTATGTTGCGATGTGCAAGAATAGTTCTTCTGAGAACCAATACCAAGTCATCGACTTTAAATGTCCTTGGATGGACTAATTTATCATAGGCCTAAATCATTGTGGCTTGATACAGTTCCAAATTCTGCTGTGCTGAAAGTCTCTTCCCTTCCAAGCTTTCCAATTCTTCTAGTCGTAGTTTGACATTTTCTTCTGTAGTGATCTTATTTGAAACTGCAATTTTGAGAGACAGAAGCTGAACCTCTAAGGGTAAAATGACCTCGGACCCGTGCACTAAGGCGTAAGGTGTAGACTGGGTGGGAGTTCTGAAAGTCGTTATGTAGGCCCATAAGGCTTCTGACAACTTCTCGTGCCAATTCCTCTTGTTGTCGTCCAAAGTTTTCTTTAGGATTTGGATGGGAGTTTTATTAAAAGCCTCAGCCAAGCCGTTCGCTCTTGGGTAGTAGATTGTTGAATAGCGCCAATCGATCCCGTGTCTTCTGACAAAATTGTTGATCTTCGTGCTTCTGAATGCGGACCCGTTATCTGAGATAATTCTGTGTGGTACCCCAAAAGGGTAGACAACGTGATTCTAGAAGAACTATAGCACGTGATGTGCTTTCACTTCTCCGAGCGGTACTGCTTCTACCCTGTCGGCATATTTTAGATTTTAAATTTAATTTGCAAAGGGGTCGCCTACAGAAATTGTCGGCAAATTTTAGATTTTAAATTTAATTTAAATATACATTTTATTTAGAAAGTAGTATTTGATTTTGAAAACAATTTTGAGTTTGAAAATTTTAAGATATGAAATATCAAACAGATCTCACATTCCAAATAGTTTATATAAACGAGCACCACATCACAAACTGTGTATCTATCCCGAAGAATAGACACACTGCTTGATGATGGGGCTCGATTAAGTAAACTAGAAGATTTGTGACATCCGTTTGGTCTGCGAGCCAATTTTATAAGCCGACAAGTTCCCCTGCTTAATATAAAGGAATTAAGCAGGGTTTATATTACCTGGGTTCTTAAAGTTCCCTATAAGGGCAAGCCCTATATTTAATTACATCTTAAATGAAGGGAATCATTTAAGAAAACTCTCGATAATGATCAGTGGTTTTGCTCTCAAGAATTTCAAAGTTTAAGGTTTTCAAAGGATTCTATTTTGGATATTTCAATAGGGAATGGATCAAATTTGGAACAGTTCATTTCAGGGATCCAAAGGAAGAGAAGTAGGAGAAGCTGAGGATCCAAGAAAAATCTTGGCAACTTCCCAAACTATCTTATTGTTTGGCTTCGAGTTTGAGGAAATTACTCAAAGTTGCAATCCTGCCAATTTTATTTAATTAGGACTTATATTCGTATCACATGATCATACAAATAGCCTCGAAGATGTGAGGGTTTATGTCGTACCAAACGACAACCTCGGAGTCCTAAGACCGGTTAGGGCTTAATTTGCATAACATGATTATTTAAATGCCTAACGAGAAGTTGAGGATTTATGTCACACCAGGCAAACTACCTCGAAATCCTATGGCTTGATTATTTAATTCTAAGAAAGTTTTGCTGAAGTAGATCCGAGTTTTGCTGATGACGATGACTGTGGTGCTCACTGTGCTCCAAGCTCCTTGTTGTTGCAGAGGTTTAGTTTTAGAATTTATAAATCGGGGGATGAGAGAAGTGTTTTGGTTCAGAGAAAATCTTAAAATCCAAGTGTTTTTGATATTTTAATTAAAACAAATCTTAAAGTTATTTAAACAGAACCGATTAAGATCCCACAGTTTCGTCATCCCGGCACCTTTATTTTCGTCGAATTCACTTAGTCCAGATGAATTTGCTAAACTCAACTGAATGAGTTCCACACTTTCATTTAGACCGTGGGAAATCCCATTAGCAACACGTGGGTTACATCATCCGAGGTATTTCCGATCATTCAATGAAACGTTTTGATTTTGTTGTGATTGTAGTTTTGTTGTTCTATTTGTGATTAAATTTTGAGTTGTTTTATATTTTTGAATGTTGTGGCGGTGAATTTTATCTTGCAATGACTTTTAATTTAGTTTTGGTTTTAGTTCAGGGATTACCCTAAAGGTTTTAGTTTTCATGCAACAGTCTTGTTTAACATGCAAGAAAAGTAAAGTACAGTGCATGTAAGTAAATTGCAAGAAAGTAAATTGCAATAAAATAAAAGCGTACCTGGAGGGTCTTCCGTCATCCCAAGCTGCACTTAAAACACATATTAAGGCATTTAAATATTTCAACAGATACCTAGATAAAGCTGAGGGAAGGGTTTTGGTTGTCTACTAAATTCCTAATCCTATAACTAGTCATCTCCCATAACGTTTAGGTTCTTGGTTTGGTTTTAAGGATGATTTTCTTCATCAAAGAACAATTAAATTCAATTGTTCTTCTAAAACATCGCGTCATATTGAGGAAGTTCTTAGGACGAGTCCTAAACATCTTTTCAATATTTCTGGAATTATTTTGAGTCCAAGTAAATTTAGTTGCACAGGTGAATTAATCATCCAGGAGTTTAGTTAAACTTTGTTTCTTGCTCAGTGAACTTTGATGAATGAAGTGACATCTCACTTAATATTCTATTTAAGAGTTATAATAATTAAAGCCTTTAAGGGCAAGTTGGTTTATCGAGAATTTTAATCATAATTAATTAAAAGTTTGAGTTAATGGTTTAAAGTGTTTTACATTAATTATGAGGTTTTAATTAATAATTTTAAGTTTGGAATAGTGTTCACTTTATTTTAGATTTAATTCTTAATGATTTCATTTAGTTTTGTTGTTAAATGATTTTTAATTTAATTTAATTCAATTTGATTTTAATTTATATTTAATTTTATTTAATTTTAATTTAATTTTAATTTAATTTTAATTTAATTTATTTAATTTTAATTTAATTTAATTTTAATTTAATGTTAGTTTAATTTTATTTTAATTTAATTTAAATTAAATTAAATTAAATTTTAGTTTTAATTTTGATTTTAATTTTAATTTTAATTGTTAGTTTTAGTTTAACTTTAATTTTAATTTAATTTTAATTTAATTTTAGTTTTAATTTTAGTTTTAATTGTTAATTTTAATTATTAATTTTAATTATTATTTTAATTTTAAATTAAGAATTAAGTATTGTTAAAATGACTTATTTAGGGATTTTTAGATTAAAGAATAAATATCCTCTTAATAATATCTCTATTTTAATGGTCCGAATTTAAATATATTCTTTCCAAAATTTAAATCATTTAATTAATCAAAGTTTCATTTTTGATATTTTCAAAATGTTTAGTGGGTTTCTACCCCTTAATTTTCCTAAGTTTCAATCATCCAAGAGAAAGTTAAAATCAAATATTTTACCCCTCCCCCCCATTTTGATTAAACCTAAAGTTTTAATTAAGGGTTAAAATTTTTAATTACATTTATGCCCTTTTAAGCTTATTTATTTCGTAAGTCACTAAATTGAGCTCAAATGAATTTGAAATTTTTATGTCACCTCACTCATATGTCAATTAAGACATTAGAGGAGAAAATGTGATTTTTCTGAATTTAATTTATTTATATAATTATTTTTAGTAGAAAATAAGTGTTTTCAAAGAAAATTCAACAACATGACCAAGGAAAGGTTTCTATTCTTAAGAAAATTATGGGAATTTCCTAATGACCATAGAACCACTTAGACCAATTTTGGTGATTTATTGAATTATATTGTATTTATTATAATTATTTTGAATTTTAGAGTATTAATTAATTTTAAAATGAAATAAAAGTTGAAAAATATATTTTATATTTTTCTTAAATCTCTCTGACCTCAAGAAATTCAGAGAAATAAATTTTATAATTTTCTGATTTTTTTTTTGATTTATTGGAATTATTTTAGTGATAAAGGTTAAAAACTCATTTTTTAATATTAAAAATTACATTAAGCCTTAAAAATTCAATATCTTACCCTAGGGACTTAGGAAAAATATTTGGTTTGTTCCTAAGTGATTAGGCATCAAAATTTGACATTTTTAGGATTTTTAATATTTTTATGATTTTTATTATTTTTTAATTATTAAAATATTAAAATGCTATGAAAAATTAACTTTTTTAGAAAATTCCAATTTTAATTTTCCTAAACTCCCCTGATATCAGAGAAGCCCCAAAACCATTTTTGTGAATTTTTAAAAAGTATTTTTTTGAGTTATGAATTTTTAAAGTTCCATTTTGTTTATGAGGCTTATTTAATCCATTTGGTATGGTTAATCAAGTCCAATTGATTTAAAATTTTTATGTAAGGTCTCTCTGACCCTAAAGATCAGTGGAGAATTGTTTTCAAATCAATTTGATGTGTGGTTAACCTTAATTAATTCAAATTCCATTTTATGGGTTTAGGCCAATTAAAGTTATTATAGATGAATAATCTCAAAATATATTTTTCCTAGGATCCTCTGGTCCTAAGGAACATCACCAAATTTTCCTAGAATTTATTTCACAACATGCTAATTATTGAAATTAAAATACCTAAAATAGTGACATGAAATTGAAAATTCAATAACTTCTCACAGAGATGGCCTCTGACCTTGAAAAATTCAGGGAATATTCCTAATATCAGAGGCTTCAAAAGCTCAATGGTCTCATGCTATGGTGAATTATCTATGCAAATGAAGAATCAAAATACTGAAATCAGTAAATAAATTATTAAAAATAAAATTTCTCATCAAATTAATTTGATTTCTTTTCCACATTATTCTCCTCTGTTCACTGAGCAAGAGGGAATTTTTATTTTATCTTTTTGATTTTCCTATGCAAAGATATGAATTTTTGAAATTCTGGTTTTTAAATAAATAGAAAATAACCCTATTTTTCTACTTATCCACGCGGCGCCAAGCAATCATCGGCAGCTCCGAAAGGCCAAGCGGCCCGTTCTGATTCGGCGCCGCCATCTGCGTCAGCGCTACGGGGGCCCGCCATTCACGTACAATTGCGTTGTCAGGCTTGATCTCGACCGTCCGCCCGATACACGCGCTATCCAACGGCTCCTGGTCATCGTCTATGACTGGTATGCACCCGTGACCGTCCACACTAAAACCCTAAGAACTCACTCGATTCTAAACGGATTTTTGTGTTCTTATGCTCTATGGATTCGTGTTGAAGAGGCCAACACATCCATATGGTAAACATGCATTGAAATCGATTCAAACAAAATGGAGAATCTCCAGAAGCTTGGGAGGAAGAGTGAGTTCATACCTTTGCTCAGAGAAGTGAAGCTTCAATCTGAGGGTTGTGTCACCTTCGACTGAGTCCAAGCAAGCTCCAGATGAAGTCTCTTGCTCTAGGGAAATGCTTAGGTACAAAAGTGACCAAGGCCGATCACAAAGCTTAGAGGCTGGAAGTAATGGCTGACCTGGTGAGGGGGCTTTTGCTGGGGAACTTCTCCTCTTGGTCTGGAGAAGGTGTAGAGTCAATCAATTTCAGGATTGGCTCATTGTGGTGAAGTTTCCTGGTTTTTGGGCAGATTTTTGACTGAGAAATTGGGCTCTATTAATGGGCATTAGGGAAAATGGACACTAGGGATCAATTGCTCTAGGTTGAGAGAAGGTTCTGGAGCAATTTTGGCAGAGTTTTGTTAAGTTTCTGTTCAGCACCTCTCATGGCCGAGAGGAGGTGGTGTTTGAATATGCATGGCTGGAGGGCTTCCCAGGGGGGTTTCAAGGCTGGGATCAGCTGCTCTGGTGAGGAGAAGAAGAGCTATGTTGTCCATTTGGGTTGAGACAAGTCAGCAAGGGAGAATTGAATTTTTGGCTCACATGGAGCTCTCTCGACCATGGTGTTTTTCGGCGGCCTGGTGGCTGGCCGGCCAAGTACTGGTCACCATCTTGACCAGTGGGGTCAGGGGTTGGCAATGGTGCAGTCAATTGGATTTTGACATGTGTAAAGGGGCTGAATTGAAATGGAATGGGGATAGGCTCATTTTGGGTTCAATTTGGTCAACCCATGTATTTGGTCTTAGTTCACCTTCCCATGGTCTGATTTTGGGCTAGGGGGATTAGTTGGGTCAGCTGGATTGGAGTGGTGAAGTCTCCATCAATGGTGCAGTCAATTGGATTTTGACATGTGTAAAGGGGCTGAATTGAAATGGAATGGGGAGAGGCTCATTTTAGGTTCAATGTGGTCAACCCATGTATTTGGGTATGGTTCACCTTCCCATGGTCTGATTTTGGGCCAGGGGGATCAGTTGGGTCAGCTGAATTGGAGTGGTGAAGTCTCCATCCATGGTGAGGTGGCTAAACTTGGTTTAGTGTGTGACATGGTTATGGTTAAAAAGGCTTAATGAAGGATTAAGAAAGGGGGCCCTCCTTTTGCCATTAATGACTTGGTCACATGTCAAACCTTCCATGGCTTCATATGGCTTGTAAATGGCTTGCTCATGGCTCCATGTGGCTTTGGACAAAGCTTGGTCTTTTACATGAAAGAAGGTTTTGAATTTTTGGGATTTATGGGTGATTTTGGCATGAGGCCTAATTTAGGATTATTTGATGATTGATTTAGGACTTAAGGGATGATATCAATTAATGGGGTGATGAAAAGAATGTCATATGGGCTTTAGCATGAAGTTTGGGCCTTTGAAATTTAGTGAAGATGGGCTTTTAAAATGGTTTAGGGAAATGGGCTTTTGGATTTTAAAATGGATTTTAGGATGAAATTTTGGTAAGGGCTTGGGCCAAACAAGTGTTTGGTTTAGTTTAGGGATGTGTCATGAATGATTTGGAATTGGTTTGGAATAATTTGGAGTTGAATTGGGTTTAATTTGGGAAATTTTGGTAAAGGGGCCAAAGTGGGTCAAATTGGGTTAAATTGGGCTAAGATTGGGCTAATGTTGGATTTGAGGTAAAATTAATGTTGAGAAATGTTTATAGGAGTGTCACAAAGAGTTTTCAACTTTTGTTGGGCTCTAATTTTGGGATTTGGGCCCATTTGGGTTAGTTTTGGGTGGATTTTAGGTTCAAATTTTGGGCAAATCAAGTTAGTGTTTTGTTTATGGGGGTGTTAGGAAGGCTTTGGAAAAGATTTTGGGCCAATTGGAGTTGAATTGGATGGGTTTGAGTTAGGTTTAGGTCATGGGCCAAAATAAGGCCTTAGGCGTCAAATTGAAATTGGGCCCAAATTTCAATCAAATTGGACTTGGGTTTGGTCTAAATTGATATTGGGGATGTTGAAGTGAAGTTTTTAAAATTGAATTGGACCAAAATTGAGGTCAATTGGGGTGGTTTGGTTTGACATTGGGTTCACTTGGGTTTAAAATGGGTCAAATTAGGGATTTTGGTAAAAGTGGGTAAATTAGCAAAATTAGCCCATGGAGTAGTTAAACAAAATGAAATTGGGAATATTTGAGATTTTCTTAAACTTTTCTGGAATTTTCTGAATTTTTGAATTTTTGGGCTAAGAAGGGCATTTTGGGTATTTGGAGGGTATTGCGGGGTACTTTTGGAATTTTTGGTATTTTTGGCTATGGATGATCAATTTGAGTGGGGGGAAATGTTTAGGATTGATTTTGAGGAATTTTGGGTAATTTAGGTGATTTTGGAGATTTTGGATAGTTCCAAGGGCTTTTGGTAGGTTTAGTAGGTGTAGGGCCCCTGGGGTCAAAAATTGAAATTTTGGCAAAATGAAGATTGATCAAATTTAAGTAGAATGGAATCACTTTTCTTGAGCCATGAAGCCATATTAAACCTGTATGAGCCGTGAAAGGACTCATTTGAGGAATTCACTATGTTGTTCCTAACCCTCTTAGCTAGGGGCTTAGGGGTTAAGGACCATCCATGTGAATTACCTACATGAGTCAGGAAGTCAAGTTGGGTGTGAATGGTTTTAGGATTGGAATGTATGTGAGAATGTAGTTTATGTGCAAGTCAACCCTCACCAGACCAGGCCATCCAGGGTATTCCTAAGGCCAATAAGTCCTATAGGGAACTCATCCTTTAAACCTCCACATTTGATTTCAACCCTCTAGGTGATTAGGGGTCTATAATCAAGCTTGTGGGGTTTGCAGAGAGTTAAGAGGTGTTTGGGTTTCTAAAGGGTGGGTTCCACTTGTAGTCCTCTAAGACTAGTCAAAGGAAAAGCCTAAGGCTAGATCCTAAGTACTAAAGAGAGGAGAAAAAGACCTCAACAAAAATAAGGTCAACAAATGGACCGCTTTGACCGAAGAGATCAACAAAACTAACACAGATTTCCAAGTGACAAACTTAGGACGAAGTAGAAGAATTTCCGCTGGGGAGTATCAGGTATATTTCCAAGACTAGAGATTCCTGAACTCTCGCTGGGGAATGGAGAAGGAGGTGAACTCCAAATCACAAGATCTGGGGAATTCAATTTAGATTTCAGTTTACTTTTAAATTTCAAGTTTCATTTTGTGAGTTTAAATTTTGATTTAAAGTTTAATTTAAAATCGATTTAAGGAAATTTTGAATTTGAAATTTAGATTTGAAATGAGAATTGAAACCTAGGTTTCAACCTCGGGATTTACGAAGAGAATTGGAATTTAGGTACCAGCCTCGGAGTGAGAATCGGAGTCTGAGTATCGATGGAAAAAGGATGAGAATCAGAATTTAGGTACTGATCTCGAATGGGATGAGAATTGAAATTTAAGTATCAATCTAGAAAGAGAGTAGAAATTTAGGTATCGACCTCGAAAAGGATGAGAATCAGAATTTAGGTACTGATCTCGGAATGAGAACTGGAATTTAGGTACCAGTCTCGAAAATGAGAATTGAAATTTAGGTATCAATCTCATAAGAGAGTTGAAATTTAGGTATCGACCTTAAAAAGGATGAGAATCAGAATTTAGGTACTGATCTCGGAATGAGAACTGGAATTTAGGTACCAGCCTCAAAAATGAGAATTGAAATTTTGGTATCAATCTCAGAAGAGAGTCGATATTTAGGTATTGACCTCGAAAAGGATGAGAATCAGAATTTAGGTACTGATCTCAGAATGAGAATTGGAATTTAGGTACCAGTTTCGAAAATGAGAATTGAAATTTATGTATCAATCTCGAAAGAGAGTCGAAATTTAGGTATCAATCTCGAATGAGAGTGGGAATTTTGGTACCGACCTCGAAATGAGAACTGGAATTTAGGTACCAGTCTCAGAATTTAGAGAATTGAAATTTAGGTGTCAACCTTGAAAGAGAATCGAATTTTAGGTATCGATCTCAAAGGAGAGACAAAATTTAGGTACCGACCTCGAAATGAGAACTGGAATTTAGGTACCATTCTCAGAAATTTAGAGGATTGAAATTTAGGTATCAACCTCGAAAGAGAATCGAAATTTAGGTATCGATCTCGAATGAGAGTCAGAATTTAGGTACCGACCTCGAAATGAGAACTGGAATTTAGGTACCAGTCTCGGAAATGAGAATTGAAATTTAGGTATCAACCTCGAAAGAGAATCGAAATTTTGGTATCGATCTCGAATGAGAGTCAGAATTTAGGCACCGACCTCAAAATAAGAACTGGAATTTAGGTTCCAGTCTCGGAAATTTAGAGGATTGAAATTTTGTTATCAACCTCGAAAGAGAATCAAAATTTAGGTATCGATCTCGAATGAGAGTCAGAATTTAGGTACCGACCTCAAAATAAGAACTGGAATTTAGGTACCAGTCTCAGAAATTTAGAGGATTGAAATTTAGGTATCAACCTCGAAAGAGAATCAAAATTTAGGTATCGATCTCGAATGAGAGTCAGAATTTAGGTACTGACCTCGAAATGAGAACTGAAATTTAGGTACCAGTCTCGGAAATTTAGAGAGGACTAGAAGTTAGGCTCTAGCCTCGGAGATTTATCTGTATGAAGAGGGACCCAGTCTCATGCCATCAGAACCAAATCGAACAAAGTTCGTGGCTCTGTGTCAATAGAACTAGTCGATCCTCTAAGACACAGAAGAAAAGGAATTGAAAGGAGCTGGTAAGTGTACCAAGCTGAAAAGACTTGACTTAGCAATAAGTCGAGAAAAAAAATTTAAATTTCAAAAGTGTTTCAAACAGATTTCGATTGAGGAAAGAACTGAAAGGTTCGAATCAGAGGATTCAGATCGGAATTCAATTTAGATTCATTTTAAGAATCCCATTTTTTTATTTTTGTTATTTATTTAGTGTTGTGTGAATTTGAAGTTCATTTTAATATTCAGATTTTTAGAAAAATCTTCATTTATTTTCTTTTTCTTTTCTGTTCTTCGTTCAAAGTTCATTTAACTCTAATGGCATTTCCCAATCAATTTGCACAAAAAGAGGTGAAGGCAAAATATGACGTAGTCATTTTCATTCCAATTTGCTGAAAGTATATCATACAACTTGATCTAGTCATTATGATGTTTTCCTCAGAAATTTTATGTCTCATACAATCCATGTAAATCCAAAACAGATTGTGTAAGATTCTTGTTGATCCATCCAAAAGCGTCTGTCAAAAATCCATGTCTGAATAGTAAGAAACATGGGCAATAACATCACCTTCCAAGCCACCCTTGGCAGGAATGCCGCATGGATGTGCATTGGAGGTGTTTTATTTTCCATGTAACTCATAGCTCGTAAGGCCGGAGACTCTCCAATTCTGGATCTGGCTGAAAGTGGTAAGGCATCTTTCTGTCATCCATTCTTCTAAAAGTAACTGAGATCCACTCGACAGGCACTCCTGGAATGAAATGCTTCACAACGTCTGCTCAGTTTCCTTTTAACACCAAGACGGAACCTACCGGTAGTGGTATCTCCACCGGCCCTCGGAACTCACTGGGGCCTGCAATCCGGAGGTCAGATCCGAACATGATGTTGCACTGGCTGAGGAGTGACACTGTGCAGAATGGTCTAACAAAGTCATGATGGTCTATATGTGGAGGTATGCAGTCGCCTTCCTTGTAGATTTTGATAATGCGAATTGTTGGGTATGCAACTGCGAGCGAGTACCCTCAATGTTATCATCCTTTTCACCATTCTCTTGATGACTCTTGGCATTGGATCCACCTCACTGCGACGGAGTATCCCTGGTGGATTTCCTTTTCTGTCTATGGCAAAATTGTAGCAACATCCGCATTAGATTGTAACTCTTTCTTTTCCTGGCATCCATCTTCGGGGTTCTGAATATGTCTTTCCTCTCAGGCGGTCAGCTCGACCCATTTTCTGTAAATCAAGGATACAATCTACAATTTGTTGTTGCTCATAATCTGAAAAAACATTTGTATGTTGCTCGAGGCCTTCCAAGATGTTGACCCTCTTGTTTCCAATTATTTCAAAGTACTTAAAGGTTTTCTTCTCAACTAGTTGCATTTTCTCCAGCTCGTATTCTGGGATTATTTGAAGTCCTTGGTGTCTAGTAACATACTACGGGATGTATGGCTCAACCCCAGCACGTTCATCTACATGTCTTGGCTCCTCGGGAATAGTCTCCGTATGGACATCCTCCGGGGTTGCTTTCGCAACAAGACTCTTCGGATCCGATACGTATGCTCGGAGTCGAGGTACTGACTCTATTTCTGCTTTTCTTGACATTTCTCTTATCTGTTCCGACTTCTTTGGAATGGACTTTCTTCTTTCTGGTTCCTGACGAACCGGTCTCCTTGGAGCATTTGTACTAACAGTATCCACTATCTGTTCATATTGCTCTTCTGCTAACTTGGTTAGCATTTTGCGAATGCGACGATTCTTATTTCTTCGCTGTGTAGCAGTGAGAGTAGCTCTCCTTACCCCTTGAATTTCTGCTGGCGCTGCGTTGACAAGCCTACCCTCTGTTGTGGCAACCATGGACTTAATTTTCTTATCTTCTCCGGTTGTATGTGCGGCGTTTGTTTTTCTTTTCTTGTTGCTGGATTGGTGGCTTGGGCCACCCATTCTCATCACTGTCTAGCTATGAAGTTTTTTCTCGATCAACTGGGATCCAATCATTTTCTACGTATTGTAAGCTGGCTGGTGTGAAGTCTGAGTCAATCTCTATCACTTCTTCATCCCTCACCCTCTTTTCATCAAGTGCTAGACTCACGCCATTTCTAAAGTTTAGAACCAACCGCCTGTTCGACATTTCCCTGCGAATAAACAAGAAAATGATCAGGGGCTCTCCTAAGAACAAGAACAATAAGAAAAACACTTAAAAATTTTTATTCACTTCTTTTTAATTTAAAGGAAGTAGGAAGGGAAGAGGAAATATCATGAAAGAATGGATTTAAAAGGAAAGATTGACATTTTTATTATTATGGTTTCCCATGTTTTCTTTCTAACATTTTCGTTGATGAGATTTTTTTATTATCCATTTTATTTTGTTTTAGGTTCGGACCCAGTCACAAAGTGATTATTTCACCCGTGTTTCTAGGGATAAGATTCTATTTTAGAGGCCACCCTTTGAAACATCAGGTTGCGTAATACTTCTTTAAATACCTTCCATTAATCGGAAGCATGGGTCGTTCTTCACTACAATTCACCAGTTGGTAGGAACCTCCATTGTAGACTGTCTCGACCACAAATGGTCCTTCCCATGTTTGTTCAAATTTACCTCCTATCTTGCGATGTGCAAGAATAGGTCTTCTGAGAACAAGAACTAAGTCACCGACTTTAAATGTTCTGGGACGGACCAGTTTATCATGGGCCTGGATCATCTTGGCTTGATACACTTCCAAATTCTGTTGCGCGGAAAGTCTTTTTCCTTCCAAGCTCTCCAATTCTTCCCTTCGTAGTCTGGCATTTTCTTCTGTAGTGATCTTTTCTACAACTGCAATTCAGAGTGACGGAAGCTGAACTTCCAGGGGCAAGATGGCCTCGGACCCGTACACTAAAGCGTAAGGCGTAGACTGAGTAGGAGTCCTAAAAGTTGTCATGTAGGCCCATAAGGCTTCTAACAACTTCTCGTGCCAATTTCTCTTGTTGTCATCCAAAGTTTTCTTTAAAATTTGAACGAGAGTTTTATTTAAAGCCTCTGTCAAGTCGTTTGCTCTTGGGTAGTAGATCGTTGAGTATCGCCAATCGATCCCGTGTCTTCTGACAAAATTGTTGATCTTTGTACTTTTGAATGCTGACCCATTATCTGAAATGATTCTGCGTGGTTCTTGAAAAACTGTAGCACATGGTGTGCCTTCACTTCTCTGAGTGGTATAGCTTCTGCCCATTTAGAAAAGTAGTCCGTAGTGCTGCTAGAATGAAGCGATGTCCTCTTGAAGAAGGCGGTTCTATCGGACCCACGATATCCGTGCCCCAACACTCGAATGGCCACGATGCGATTGTCGGATGTAGCACATTTGGAGGTTGGTGTAGAACCACTCCGTGCACTCGGCACTCGGTGACAACTTTTGGCAATTTTCATACAGTCTGTCATCATTGAGGGCCAGTAGTACCCTAGTCTTTTAATCTTCATTTTCATTTTCAGACCCGACTGATGAGCGCCACAAAGTCCTGAATGTACTTCTTTAATGATTTCACGAGCCTCAGACCCACTCAAGCATCTTAGCCACATATGATCAAAAGACCTTCTGTATAATGTATTGTTTATTAATGTGTAAGACAGAGTTCTTTTCTTGATTTGATGGGCTAATGACTTATCATCCGGTAGGTTTCTTATCTGCAAGTAGTCTATTAATGGTTGCCGCCAATCTTCTGTATTTTCTGTTACTGCTGCAATTGTTTCTTCTGGCTTTTCTGTTGATTTGTGTATTGTATCCATGTCGAGCTGTGAAAGGACCTATCGTCCTTGAACTGACACTTCAACTGACTCATCCTGCAAGCAGGCAAATTCCTTTGCAAGGCGGGCTAACGCATCAGCGAGAGCATTTTCTTTCCTAGGAATCTTGTAGATATTTACGTTTGGAATTTGTTCCAACAATTTCATGACATACTGAAAGTACTGCTCGAGTCTTGGCTTTAAAATTTTGTACTGTCCGGCGACCTGTTGAATAATCAACTGAGAATCTCCGTAAATGTTGATGTCCATTATTCCCATCTGAATGGTTAATTCTAATCTGGTTATAAGGGCCTCATATTCTGCCTCATTGTTTGTACATAGCTCTGTTAAGTGGTAGGAGTATTTTAACATCCCCCGCTCCGGTGTTATAAAGATTAGTCCGATTCCTGCCTTACCGGGCACTATCATTTGCAATTCTTTGTTCTTTTGTGCTGAGGATGCTCCGTCGAAGTATAGTTCCCAACGTCGATCATCAAGGTCTTCTAGGCTCATTATCTACTCATCAGGCAAATCGTCGTCGAGAGGTAAATCTGCTGGTAAAGGTTGTGCTGCAAGGAAGTCAGCTAGGACTTGTCCCTTTACGGCGCGAAGAGGAAAGAAAGTTATGTCGAATTGCAATAGTATCATTGACCACCTGGCAAGTCTACCAGAAAGCGTCGGTCGGGTCATCAAGTATTGTAAGGGATTAACTCTTGAAATAAGGTTGACTTTATGAGAAAGCATGTAATGCCTGAGCTTTTGAGCAGCAAAGATCAGGGCCAAACAATGTTTCTCAATCGGAGGAACTTTACTTCTGTCGGGATTAGACGACGACTTAAGTAGTATAAAGCATTTTCTTTTCCCTCATCATTAACCTAGGCTAGCAGGGCTCCAAGGGAGTCGTCTAGAGCCGCGGTATAAAGTATCAACGGTCTACCTGAGACTAGGGCTGCTAAGACAGGAGGTGTCTTTAAATATTGCTTAATGTCCTTGAAATCCAACTGTCATTTCTCATTCCAAACGAATTTGGCGTCCTTTTTAACAAATGACGAGAAGACCTGACACCTACCTGACAAGTTCGAGATAAAGCGTCGAAGATATGCCAACTTCCCTTGAAAGGATCGTAGTTGTTTCAATGTTTTGGGAGGAGGCATTTCTAAAATAGCTTTAATCTTTTCCGGATCGATTTCAATCCTGCGATGTCGGACAACAAATCTTAAGAATTTCCCGAAGGTAACGCTGAAGGCGCATTTTAAGGGATTCATCTTAAGATTAAATTGTCTTAGTCACTCGAAAACAATTCTCAAATCATATAGGTGATCTTCTTTCATTTTGCTTTTGATGACCACATCATCCACGTAGCACTCAACTTGGTTGTGAATGAGATCATCAAAAATCTTCGTCATCGCTCTTTGGTATGTTGCTCCTGCGTTCTTTAGTCCGAATGACATTACTGTGTAGCAGTACACTCCGATCGGCGTTCTGAATACCGTGAGCTTTTCGTCTTCTGGTGCCATCTTTATCTGGTTGTATCCTGATGATCCATCCATGAAAGAGAAGATTTCATGTGTTGAAGCAATGTCGATCATCAGTTCTGGAATTGGTAATGGAAATTCATCCTTTGGACATGCTTTATTCAAATCTCTGAAATCTACGCAGATTCTGATTTGTCCATTCTTCTTCCTGGCCGATACCACATTGGCTAGCCAAGTAGGGTATTGTTCTTCACGGATAAATTTAGCGTCTATTAGCTTCTTAACTTCAGCTATTACTTGTTGCTCAATTTCTTGACGCATTCTCCTGGGGGCTTGTCTGACTGGAACGGAAGTAGGATCCACTCCTAATTTATGAACTGCGACCTCTAGAGCTAATCCTAGCATTTCGTCGTAACTCCAAGCAAAACAGTCCTTGAATTCCATTAATAGCTTGATTATGCTTTCAGAGTCTTCTTTATTGAGGAAGGAGCTAACAAAGGTAGGCCTAGGCTCTTCTCTAGTACCTAGGTTAACTTCCGTTAACTCGTCTATTGTAGATTTGATTTCTTCTTCGAATTCTGGTAGAGCGTCGTCGATTGGTAGATCCTCAAGATCTTCTGAAGCTTCCAAGCAGTCTTTATTAGGTTCGCAAGTGACAACCAAGCGAAATCCCGTATCGTCAACTGATCCTACTGTACCGAATCCGAGACCATGTTTTGAACTGGGAGGCCGACCGACATTATTCCATAATTTTTCAAAGTGTTGTGATCGGCCTTTTGTCCATTGTTGAGGTAAGACACCACGTTGGATTAAATTTTGAACACAGGGAGAGTACCACTCAAAAGGTAATTCCATTAATTCAGATGAAGTAACATCTTCAAATTGTACATCTTTTTCAGTATTGGAAGAAGAAGCACCACGGTGAAACTTGATTAGTTTAGTACCACCACCATGTACTTCCTTGACAACCATACCCTCGATCTTATTAGAATGGATCGGGGCCAGGGTCATAGTATGTACATAATGGTTAATCTTTTCGTACATTGATTTGCATTCTTCATTCCTTTCATCTTCGAGAGAGATCTTGAACTGTGGTTTCTTCTGATTTATTGTCGCTGCTTCTTTCTTAATTTCTTCTTCTTCTTCGGAACTATTCTCCCAATCAACATCGATGACCGGTTTCTTCTGTCCAACTGTTCCAACATTTCTTCCACGTCCTCGTCCCCGGCCTCGACCTCGGGTGCGAGTTCTGGAGAAATCTTCACCATCTCGCCGTAAGGGAGTGGTGAGTAATTGTTGGACTAGTACTTCAGGTTCTTCATCGTCTCGAATCTCTTTCGCTTAATTTGGTATTGTATTTCTGGAAAAGATTGTTTTCTTCGGGGGCGCGTAGTAGGCCGCATCTTCATGAATTCCAATCTCGTGTACGGAGAATGGTTGCAAGTCACCTTTGATTCACTGTTCCCCTCCTTCGTAATAATTTATGCATTGGTGCAGAGATGACGGTACCATCCAGTTTTCATGGATCTATGGCCAACCCAATAAAGCGTTGAACGATGTCTCAGAATCAATTATGTGGAATTTTGTGGTTGTCTTTGCTAAATCACCGATCTTCATCAATAGTGTTATCGATCCAAGAGCTCTTTCTCCTTTTTGATTGAAGCCTCTTAATAGAATCTTGTCTGTTTCAAGCTTGCGAGCACCAATTTCCAAATATGCTAGCGTCCGAAGATTCATTATGTTGATTGATGCTCCCGGATCAACCAACACTCTGGAGAGTGTAAACTTTCCAATAGTGACTGAAATGTATAACGGTCGGTTGTGATCTGCTGTTCCCAGTGATAGATCATTGTCCCTGAAGGTAACACCTCGCTGTTCTCTTAACGAGCAAACCTCGTCGAAGGAATTACCGGCCATTTGGGTTAAACAAATCTCTGGATCAAGTAAAGCCTTGATCAGAGCATGTCACATCTCCTTTGATAGGATCAGAGCGTCGTGTATGCTTAGTTTAGCTGGTATCTTCCTAAGATGGGCTAGCACATTGTAGTCTACTTTATTACCATGTTCCTTGGTTTCTTCCTGAATGGGCAGTTCCTCTACTGAGGTTGGCTCTTCCTGAGCAACCACCTGCTTTCCTTTATCATTTGGACCCATTCTCGGGGGTAGAACTTTTCCGCTTCTTAGATTGACCACTGTTATCTCTTCTAAATTTACCGGTGTCTCCTCTTGAATCGAAACAACTGGCTCTTCTGAAGTTGCTTCGGTGTCTGATGGTTCTAACTCTAGCTCCTCGAAATTCACAAATGGACTTGTTGCTTGTCGAGCTTTCGTAGCCTCCTTTGTGAACATCTTCTTCGTCATAGTCATCGAGGTTGTGTATGATTTGAGAATCGTTATTTGTATTGGAATCGAGATCCGAATTAAGCTAGTTGTCGCTAGTTACGTAATCGTTAGAAACAGCCAAAACGTAGCCAACACCATAACTCTTATCATTATAAGATCCCGCCGGGGCTAGCATATAATCATATAGAGTCAGGAGTTCGAGGGATTTCTCCCCCGAATTGGAAATAACCATCCTAGGATAAGCAGCCCCTAGTCTACTCTTTGGAGCCTCGGTCTTCTTTTCTTCCACGATCTTCTCCTCCTTCTAGGGCGGTTCTTCAATCGCAAGTGATAGTGCCGGCTTGACAGGTTTCAAACTTTAAGCTGAAGCATGTACCGAAGCGGTTTGGATGTGATCCAAAATTTTCTTTGATGACTTCGTCCAGACGGTACTCCATCCATCATCGATCGTGTAAGGGTTTATCGAAACAATGGGATCCATTGAAATAACATTAACGGAACCTCCTTTCTATGGTTCCTTCATGTATTCCTTTGGGATCATTATGTTCCCTTTCCGGAGATTGTCATCAAGCCAACTCTTGAAAGTGACACAATCTTCTATCTTATGTCCGAGCATCTGGTGGTAAGGGCAATAGTTCGGATGATCTTTCTTTTTGACTTCCTCCGGCCTCTTGGGCTCTGGCAGCTGAAAATCCGGTGTCTTCATTAAGCTGCGGAACATCTTCGCTACTGCTTGAGTTTTGAATGGATATTCTTTATTTAGAAGTTCTCTTAAGGTACGCTATGAACGAGGCGGTTATTAATAATCCTGAGGCGACTGATAGCTCGGACAAGGTTGCTGATAGCCTTGCTGAGGTTGCTGATAAGTTCGTTGTGGTGGTTGATAACTAGGTCGTTGTGCCGCTGCTCGATTGTATCCGGACCGGTCGCTTGCCCTTATCTACTGTCGCGACGATTCCAGATTTCTTTTCAAATGTTTTCACGGGCTTCTGCTTATCAGTCTTGTCTACAAAACTTAACTGCTTTGCCTCTTCTTGCAAGCTCTCGGACTTGCTAAGCAACTTCTCGAAAGTCTTGATTGTAAACCCTTTAAGGAGAAGTGCTATCGGGCCATCGATACTTTTAAGTAGGATGCCGACTACATGTTGTTCTTGATGCTGTGGTTCATACTTTATGCTTAAGTTTCTCCATCTAAGTATGTAATCCACTAAAGTCTCGTTAGGCTTTTGTTGCTCCACCACTAGATCGCCGATAGTGATGTAGTGTTGAGCTCCGGCAAATCGTTTCACGAAGAGATTTTCTAGTTTTGAAAAGGTCTTTACTGAACCATTCGACAATTCTGTGTACCAGTCGAAGGCAATCCCTGATAAACTGCTGATGAACTGGCGGAAGAGTAGAGCGTCACTTCCACCGGCATTGCAGCAACTAGCACGAAAATGTGCGACATGCTGCAGAGGGTTTCTCGTCCCATCAAAAGTCTTAAACAGAGGTTGTAGGAAGCCTTTCGGGTATTGGACCTCATCGAACTCTTCGGGGTAAGGTCTACTTGTCTGAATAGATGCTCCATTCTTAGATTGTGATATGGCCTCTCGCACCTGCTATTCTACCCTGCTCTTAATGTCCTTTTCTGGAATCATGTTTTGTGCAGGATCTTTCTTTGATTGTTCATCTCCGTTGACGGACGTGATTTCTTTTCCTCCATCTGCAATATGGATAATTTCTGGGGGTGTCTCTTTCTGAGGTTGTACCTGACTCTGGAGAGTGTCTATGGCAGCAGCCATCTCTTCCATCCTCTTTGCCATTTGAGAAATTGTGTCATCTCTCTCCCGAATCTGTGCTCTCATCACTTCCGGTTCATCTCTTTCTGCAACTGTCGGAGCACCTTGCGAAGCTGACGATGCTCGTGTCTCAACCATGTTGATCTCGGCATATTCCTCCTCCATGAACTCTGATGAGTCAACTTCATCTCCTAATTCTTCTTCTCTTTCTTTTGCTAACCGTTGGATGTCGGTCCTTAACTTGTCCATGGCATCCTCCAGTGGCCCTTTTTGCACGATCTCACAGTTGTCTCGTGACGATTGTTGAACTTCCTTTCCGGGAGTCCCCTTTATTGCAGTAGCACTTTCTTCTGATTCAAGTCTCCTGACGAGACTTTTCTTCTCAGGACATTATTTTGGTCTTAGCTCGCCAGTAGTGGGTCGCCATACCATCCTTCTTGCAGCCGGAAGCCTAGGATCGGATGGTCTATCAGATATATGCTGGAAGGTGGTATCCTCCCTAACTTGTAGACCCGATACAACAACGGGTGGACTTGCTTTTATCTTCTTCTTTAGTTTCTCAGTGGCAGCAACAGGCTCTATTCGCAGTCCGAGGCGGGATTTAGTTGGCACCCATCCTATCCCTCTTAAGATTTCTGACACGGGGCATCTTTCTTTCCTTGCTAATCTTTCTATCACAGCTTGCAGCCGAGTCAATGGCGTAGTCTTATCCCTTTTCCTTTTGTAATTGTTGTAGTACGCAGATCGGGGTAATACAACGGCGATCCTATAGACATTCTCTTCATCTAATGCGGCAGAGAGAGGGTGAAACCTCCTCCCTCCCTACCAATAGAGGTATATACTCAGGCGGTTCTTCTCTTTCCTCAGGAATTTCTTCTAGAAAAGCAACTTCAGCAGCTCTGGATTTCTTGGCGATCTTTCTGCTTCTAGTTCTCTTTTGAGTCCGAGTTAGGGGTGCAACTCTTGAACTGGACCCAATCTCAAAAATAGATGGTATTGTAGCAAAATCTGTACCCTCCACGGTGACAGGCTCATCACAAACTTGGATTTCCTTCCCCTTTAGTTTGGTAGAATTAGGGGTAGGTGCATAGATGACTTGACCGGTGGGGGTAGAGACAACAGTCCTCCTATGAACAGTAGTACTCTTCTCATCTGGAATCCTTTCCAGGGGAGGGAATTCTTGAGTCGATTTCATATTAAACTCAATCACGGGCTCTTCAGTTTCTGACACTTTGTCCATTAATGTGAAGAGAGTGACATCAACAAACTTGATATCTGTGTTGCCAAATCCTTGTCCGAAACGGATGATCCCATTGTCGGGCAGCTCATCCTTGTAAACGGCAAAGTCCATTCCATTGGTGAAGGAGAAGATTAGCTTTGGGGTAGTCATTTTCTGCAGGGCAGATTCCGAATGTCAGTCCCGAATTATGCTTCTTTTCATCGTAAAGTTTAGGACGAAAAAGAAAGAGTCCGAACACATTTTCGTTTATCTTAGTGCATTTGTGATTTTTAAAAGAGATTGTGTATTAGGAGGTTCGTTTGTTAGAAACAAAACGATTAAGGGAAAAGGTTATAGAAAAGGTAAAGGTCCCGATTTAGAATTGGAAAGGAAGAGAAAGTCTTATGCAAGACTTCTCGACTCGTATGACCGCTCCTAAACTAACACTTATTGGGGGTCCACCTCACCTCAGAAAAGAGGTAAAAGGATCTCGGAACCTCTCTGTTTAGGGGTGTCTAAACAGTGGCTCCTAAATCCGAGAGGAGTTGGCTATACTCGTTCAAGACAGAAATGAACGGGGTATTCCAACAGAAGAATGGTAGTTTTGGTCCACTAGGGATATGGACTCACTACCGATTTATGAAAGCAAAACCATCTAATCAAAAATGGAGAGAGGACCTAATCCCCAGCGGAGTCGCAAGAAATTATCGGCATATTTTTAGATTATGTGTTTTGCAATGGGGTCGCCTACAGAAATTGTCGGGAAATTTTAGATTTTAAATTTAATTTATATATATATATATAATTTAGAAAGTAGTATTTGATTTTGAAAATAATTTTGAGTTTGAAAATTTTAAGATATGAAATATCAAACAGATCTCACATCCCAAATAGTTTATTTAAAAGAGCACCGCATCACAAACCGAGTATCTATCCCGAAGAATAGACACACTGCTTGAAGATGGGGCTCGATTAAGTAAACTAGAAGATTTGTAACATCTGTTTGGTCTGCAAACCAATTTTATAAGCCGACAAGTTCCCCTGCTTAATATAAAGGAATTAAGCAGGGTTTATATTACTTGGGTTCTTAAAGTTCCCTATAAGGGCAAGCCCCTATCGTTAATTACATCTTAAATGACGGGAATCATTTAAGAAAACTCTCAATAATGATCAGTGGTTTTGCTCTCAAGAATTTCAAATTTTAAGGTTTTCAAAGGATCGGATTTTGGAGATTTCAATAGAGAATGGATCAAATTTGGAACAGTTAACTTTAGGGATCCACAGGAAGAGAAGTAGAAGAAGCTGAGGATCCAAGAAGAATCTTGGCAACTTCCCAAACTATCCTATTGTTTGGCTTCGAGTTTGAGAAAATTATTCAATGTTGCAATCCTGCCAATTTTATTTAATTAGGACTTATATTTGTATGACATGATCATACAAATAGCCTCGAAGATGTGAGGGTTTATGTCGTACCAAACGACTACCTTGGAGTCCTAAGACCAGTTAGGGCTCAATTTGCATAACATGATTATGCAAATGCCTAACGAGAAGTTGAGGATTTATGTCACACCAGGCAAACTACCTCGAAATCCTATGGCTTGGATATTTAATTCTAAGAAAGATTTGCTGAAGTAGATCTGGTTTGCTGATGACGATGACTGTGCTGCCCACTGTGCTCCAAGCTCCTTGTTGTTGCAGAGGTTTAGTTTTAGAAGTCATAAATCGGGGGATGAGAGAAGTGTTTTGGTTCAGAGAAAATCTTAAAATCCAAGTGTTTTTAATATTTTAATTAAAATAAATCTTAAAGTTATTTAAACAGAGCCAATTGAGATCCCACGGTTCCGTCATCCCAGTACTGTTATTTTCATCGAATTCACTTAGTCCAGATGAATTTGCTAAACTCAACTGAATGAGTTCCACACTTTCATTTAAACTGTGGGTAATCCCGTTAGCAACACGTGGGTTACATCATCCGAGGTATTCCCGATCATTCAATGAGACGTTTTGATTTAGTTGTGATTGTAGTTTTGTTGTTCTGTTTGTGATTAAATTTTGAGTTGTTTTATATTTTGGAATGTTGTGGCGGTGAATTTTATCTTGCAATGACTTTTAATTTAGTTTTGGTTTCAGTTCAGGGACTACCCTAAAGGTTTTGGTTTTCATGCAACAGTCTTGTTTAACATGGAAGAAAAAGTACAGTACAGTGCATGTAAGTAAATTGCAATAAAGTAAATTGGAATAAAATAAAAGCGTACCTGGAGGGTCTTCCCGTCATCCCATGCTGCACTTAAAACACATGTTAAGGCATTTAAATATTTCAATAGATACCTAGATAAAGCTAAGGGAAGGGTTTTGGTTGTCTACCAAATTCCTAATCCTATAACTAGTCATCTTCTATGACGTTTAGGTTTTTGGTTTGGTTTTAAGGATGATTTTCTTCATCAAAGAACAATTAAATTCAATTGTTCTTCTAAAACATCTCGTCATATTGAGGAACTGTTTAGGATAAGTCTTAAGCATCTTTTCAATATTTCTGGGATTATTTTGAGTCCAAGTAAATTTAGTTGCACAGGTGAATTAATCATCCAGGAGTTTAGTTAAACTTTCTTTCTTGCTCAGTGAACTTAGATGAATGAAGTGACTCTCACTTAATACTCTATTTAAGAGTTATAATAATTAAAGCCATTAAGGGCAAGTTGGTTTATCGAGAATTTTAATCATAATTAATTAAAAGTTTGAGTTATGGTTTAAAGTGTTTTAATTTAATTATGAGGTTTTAATTAATAATTTTAAGTTTGGAATAGTGTTCAAATTATTTTAGAATTAATTCTTAATGATTTTATTTAGGTTTGTTGTTAAATGATTTTTAATTTAATTTAATTCAATTTGATTTTAATTTAAATTTAATTAAATTTAATTTAATTTTAATTTTAATTTAATTTTAATGTTATTTTAATTTAATTTTAATTTAATTTTAATTTAATTTTAATTTAATTTTATTTAATTTTAATTTAATTTTATTTAATTTTAATTTAATTTAATTTAAATTTAATTTTAAGTTAATTTTATTTTAATTTTATTTTAATTTAATTTAAATTAAGTTAAATTTAATTTTAGTTTTAATTTTGAATTTAATTTTAATTTTAATTGTTAGTTTTAGTTTAACTTTAATTTTAATTTAATTTAATTTAATTTTAGTTTTGATTTTAGTTTTAATTGTTAATTTTTATTATCAATTTGAATTATTATTTTAATTTTAAATTAAGAATTAAGTATTGTTAAAGTTACTTATTTTGAGATTTTTAGATTAAAGAATAAATATCCTCTTAATAATATCCCTATTTCAATGGTCCAAATTTAAATATATTCTTTCCAAAATTTAAATCATTAAATTAATTAAAGTTTCATTTTTGATATTTTCAAAATGTTTAGTGGGTTTCTAACCCTTAATTTTCATAAGTTTCAATCATCCAAGAGAAAGTTAAAATCAAATATTTTACCCCCCCTCCATTTTGATTAAACCTAAAGTTTTAATTAAGGGTTAAAATTTTTAATTACCTTTATGCCCTTTTAAGCTTATTTATTTCATAACTCACTAAATTGAGCTCAAATGAATTTGAAATTTTTATGTCACCTCACTCATATGTCAATTAAGACATTAGATGAGAATATGTGATTTTTCTGAATTTAATTAATTTATATAATTATTTTTAGTAGAAAATAAGGGTTTTCAAAGAAAATTCAACAGCATGACCAAGGAAAGGTTTCTTTCCTTAAGAAAATTATGGGATTTTCCTAATGACCAGAGGACCACTTGGACCAATTTTGGTGATTTTTTGAATTATATTTTATTTATTATAATTATTTTGAGTTTTAGAGTATTCATTAATTTTAAAATGAAATAAAAGTTAAAAAATAGATTTAATATTTTTCTTAAATCTCTCTGACCTCAAGGAGTTCAGAGAAATAAATTTTATATTTTCTAATTTTTCTTTGATTTATTAGAATTATTTTAGTGAAAAAGGTTAAGAACTCATTTTTTAATATTAAAAATTACGTTAAGCCTTAAAAATTCAATATCTTACCCTAGAGACTTAGGAAAAATATTTAGTTTGTTCCAATATGATTAGGCATCAAAATATGGCATTTTTATGATTTTAAATATTTTTATGATTTTTATTATTTTTTAATTATTAAAATATTAAAATGCTATGAAAAATCAACTTTTTTAGAAAATTCCAATTTTAATTTTCCTAAACTCCCCTGATATCAGAGAAGCCCTAAAACTATTTTTGTGAATTTTTGAAAAGTATTTTTTTTGAGTTATGAATTTTTAAAGTTACATTTTGCTTATTAGGCTTAATTAATCCATTTGGTAGGGTGGGTTTATCAAGTCCAATTGATTTCAAATTTTTATGTGAAGTCTCTCTGACCCTAAAGATCAATGGAGAATTATTTTCAAATGAATTTGATGTGTGGTTAACCTTAATTAATTCAAATTCAATTTTAGAGGTTTAGGCCAATTAAGGTTATTATAGATGAATTATCTCAAAATATATTTTTCCTAGGATCCTTTGGTCCTAAGAAACATCACCAAATTTTCCTAGAATTTATTTCACAACATGCTAATTATTGAAATTAAAATAACTAAAACAGTGACGTGAAGTTGAAAATTCAATAACTTTTCACAGAGATGGCCTCTGACCTTGAAAAATTCAGGGAATATTCCCAAGATCAGAGGCTTCAAAAGCCCTTTGGTCTCATGCTATGGTGAATTATCTATGCAAATGAAGAATCATAATACTAAAATCAGTAAATAATTTATTAAAAATAAAATATTCATCAAATTAATTTGATTTATTTTTCACATTATTCTCCTCTGTTCACTAAGCAAGAGGGTATTTTTATTTTTTTTTGTGATTTTCCTATGCAAAGATATGAATTTTTGAAATTCTGGTATTTAAATAAATAGAAAATAACCCTATTTTTCTACTTATCCATGCGGTGCCACGCAATCCTCGGCAGCTCCGAAAGGCCACGCGGTGTGTTCTGATTCGGCGCCGCCATCTGAGTCAGCGCTACGGGGGCCCGCCATTCACATTCCATTATGCTGTCAGGCTTGATTTTGACCATCCACTCGATATACGCGTGATCCAACGGCTCCTGGTCATCGTCTACGACTGGTGTGTACCCATGACCATCCACACTAAAACCCTAAGAACTCACTCGATTCTCAACAGATTTTTGTGTTCTTATGCTCTATGAATTCATCTTGAAGAGATGAACACATCCATACGGTAAACATGCATTGAAATCGATTCAAACAAAATGGAGAATCTCCAGAAGCTTGGGAGGAAGAGTGAGTTCATACCTTTGCTCAGATATGTGAAGCTTCAATCTGAGGGTTGTGTCACCTTTGATTGAGTCCAAGCAAGCTCCAGGTGAAGTCTCTTGCTCTGGGGAAATGCCTAGGTAGAAAAGTGACCAAGGCCGATCACAAAGCTTGGAGGCTGGAAGCAATGGCTGACCTGGTGAGGGGTTTTTGCTGGGAACTTCTCCTCTTGGTCTGGTGAAGGTGTAGAGTCAATCAATTTCAGGATTGGCTCACTGTGGTGAAGTGTCCTGGTTTTTGGGCGGATTTTTGACTGAGAAATTGGGCTCTGTTAATGGGGATTAGGGCAAATGGACAATGGGAATCAATTGCTCTAGGTTGGGAGAAGGTTCTGGAGCAATTTTGGCAGAGTTTTGTTAAGTTTCTGTTCAGCACCTCTCATGGCCGAGAGGAGGTGGTGTTTAAATAGGCATGGCTAGAGGGCTTCCCAGGGGGGTTTGAAGGCTGGGATCAGCTGCTCTGGTGAGGAGAAGAAGAGCTATGTTGTCCATTTGGATTGAGACAAGTCAGCAAGGGAGAATTGAATTTCTTGGCTCACATGGAACTCTCGGCCATGGTGTTTTTCGGTGGCCTGGTGGCTGGCCGACCAAGCACTGGTCACCATCTTGACCAGTGGGTTCAAGGGTTGGCAATGGTGCAGTCAATTGGAGTTTGACATGTGTAAAGGGGCTGAATTGAAATGGAATGGGGAGAGGCTCATTTTGGGTTCAATTTGGTCAACCCATGTATTTGGGCTTGGTTCACCTTCCCATGGTCCGATTTTGGGCCGGGGGATCAGTTGGGTCAGCTGAATTGGAGTGGTGATGTCTCCATCCATGGTGAGGTGGCTAAACTTGGTTTAGTGTGTGACATGGTTATGGTTAAAAAGGCTTAATGAAGGATTAAGAAAGTGGGCCCTCCTTTTGCCATTAATGCCTTGGTCACATGTCAAACCTTCCATGGCTTCATATGGCTTGTAAATGGCTTGCTCATGGCTTCATGTGGCTTGGGACAAAGCTTGGTCATTTACATGAAAGAAGGTTTTGAATTTTGGGATTTATGGGTGATTTTGGCATGAGGCCTAATTTAGGATTATTTGATGATTGATTTAGGACTTAAGGGATGATATCAATTAATGGGGTGATGAAAAGAATGTCATATGGGCTTTAGCATGAAGTTTGGGCCTTTGAAATTTAGTGAAGATGGGCTTTTAAAATGGTTTAGGGAAATGGGCTTTTTCATTTTAAAATGGTTTTTAGGATGAAATTTTGGTAAAGGCTTGGGCCAAACAAGTGTTGGGTTTAGTTTAGGGATGTGTCATGAATGATTTGGAATTGGTTTGGAATAATTTGGAGTTGAATTGGGTTTAATTTGGGACTTTTGGTAAAGGGGCCAAAGTGGGTCAAATTGGGTTAACTTAGGCTAAGGTTGGGCTAATGTTAGATTTGATGTAAAATTAATGTTGATAAATGTTTATAGGAGTGTCACAAAGAGTTTTCAACTTTGGTTGGGCTCTAATTTTGGGATTTGGGCCCATTTGGGTTAGGTTTGAGCTGAGGTCAATTTAAGGGATTTTGGTTTTGGGTTAGGTTTGGTTGGAGTTCAGGTTCAAATTTTGGGCAAATGAAGTTAGTGTTTTGCTTATGAGGGTGTTAGGAAGGCTTTGGAAAAGATTTGGGGCCATGTGAGGTTAATTGGGTGGGTTTGAGTTAGGTTTAGGTCATGGGCCAAAATTGGGCCTTAGGCCTCAAATTGAAATTGGGCCCAAATGTCCATCAAATTGGACTTGGGTTTGGTCTAAATTGATATTGGGGATTTGAATTGAAGTTTAGAATTGAATTGGACCAAAATTGAGGTCAATTGGGGTGGTTTGGTTTGACATTGGGTTCACTTGGGTTTAAAATGGGTCAAATTGGGGGATTTGATAAAAGTGGGGTAAATTGGCAAAATTATCCCATGGTGTAGTTAAACAAAATGAAATTGGAATTATTTAGGATTTTTTGGAATTTTTCAGGAATTTTCTGAATTTTTGGATTTTTGGGCTAAGAAGGGCATTTTGGGTATTTGGAGGGTATTGGGGGGTACCTTTGGAATTTTTGGTATTTTTGGCTATGGATGATCAATTTGAGTGAGGGGAAATGTTTAGGATTTATTTTGAGGAATTTTGGGTAATTTAGGTGATTTTGTAGATTTTGGGTAATTTCAAGGACTTTTGGTAGCTTTAGTAGATGTAGGGCCCCGGGGGTCAAAAATTGAAATTTTGGCAAAATGAAGATTGATCAAATTTGAGTAGAATGGAATAACTTTTGTTGAGCCATGAAGCCATATTAAACCCATATGAGCCATGAAAGGACTCATTTGAGGTATTCACTATGTTGTTCCTAACCCTCTTAGCTAGAGGCTTAGGGGTTAAGGATCATCCATGTGAATTACCTACATGAGTAAGGAAGTCAAGTTGGGTGTCAATGGTTTTAGGATTGGAATGTATGTGAGAATGTAGTGTATGTGCAAGTCAACCCTCACCAGACCAGGCCATCCAGGGTATTCCTAAGGCCAAGAAGTCCTATAGGGAACTCATCCTTTAAACCTCCACATTTAATTTCAACCCTCTAGGTGATTAGGGGTCTATAATCAAGCTTGTGGGGTTTTCAGGGAGTTAAGAGGTGTTTGAGTTTCTAAAGGGTGGGTTCCATTTCTAGTCCTCTAAGATTAGTCAAAGGAAAAGCCTAAGGCTAGATCCTAAGTACTAAAGAGAGGAGAAAAGGACCTCATCAAAAATGAGGTCAACATGCCCACTTAGAAAAGTAATCTATAGCTACAGGAATGAAGCGATGTCCTCTTGAAGAAGGCGGTTCTGTCGGACCCACAATATTTGTGCCCAACACTCAAACGGCCACGACGCGATTGTCAGATGTACTACATTTGGAGGTTGATGTAGAACCACTCCATGCACTTGGCACTGGTGACAACTTTTGGCAATTTTCATGCAATTGGTCATCATTGAGGGCCAGTAGTACCCTAGTCTTTTAATCTTCATTTTCATTTTCAGACCCGACTGATGAGCGCCATAAAGTCCTGAGTGTACTTCTTTAACAATTTCACGAGCCTCAGACTCGCTCAGGCACCTTAACCATATCTGATCAAAAAACCTACTGTATAACATATTATTTATTAATGTGTAAGACAGAGTTCTTTTCTTAATATGATGAGCTAACGACTTATCGTCTGGTAGGTTTTCTGTATGCAAGTAGTCTATTAATGGTTGCCGCCAATCTTCTGTAACTTCTGCTACTACTGCAACTGATTCTTTTTCTTTTCCTTTTGATTTGTGTATTGTATCCATGTCGAGCTGTGATAGGACCTGTCATCCTTGAACTGACATTTCAACTGACTCATTCTGTAGGCAGGCAAATTCTTTTAGAAGGCAGGCTGACGCATCCGCGAGAGCATTTTCTCTTCTGGGAATCTTGTAGATCGTTACATTTGGAATTCGTTCCAACAACTTTATGGCATATTGGAAGTACTTCTCAAGCCTTGGTTTTAAAATCTTGTACTGTCTGACGACCTGTTGAATGATCAACTGGGAATCTCAATAGATGTTGATGTCTGTTATCTCCATCTGAATGGTTAATTCCAGTCCAGTTATAAGGGCTTCATATTCTGCCTTGTTGTTTGTACACGGTTCTGTTAGATGGTAGGAATACCTTAACATCCCCGCTTCAGTGTTATAAAGATTAGTCTGATTCCTGTCTTACCGGGCACTATCGTTTGCGATTCTTTGTCTTTTTATGCTGAGGATGCTCCGTCGAAGTAAAATTCTCAACGTTGATCATCGGGGTCTTCTAGGCTCATTATCTGCTCGTCTGACAAATCGTCGTTGAGAGGCGATTCTGCCGGTAAATGGTGTGCTGCGATGAAGTCTGCTAGGACTTGTCCCTTTACACCACGAAGCGGCACAAAAGTTATATCAAATTGCAATAGTATCATCGACCACCTGGAAAGTCTGCCGGAAAGCGTCGGTCGGGTCATCAAATATTGCAACGGATTAAACTTCGAAATAAGGTTGACCTTATGAGAAAGCATGTAATGCCTGAGCTTTTGAGCAGCGAAGATCAGGGCCAAACAATGCTTCTCAATCGAAGGATACTTTACTTCCGTCGGAATTAGAAGACGACTTAAGTAGTAGAGAGCATTTTCTTTTCCCTCGTCATTGATCTGAGCTAGCAGGGCTCCGAGAGTGTCGTATAAAGCCGCAGTATAAAGTATCAATGATCTACCTGAGACTGGGGCTGCTAAAACAGGAGGTGTCATCAAATATTATTTGATGTCATCGAAGGCATGTTGACATTTGGATTCCCAAGTAAACTTGGCATCCTTCATAACCAAAGCAGAAAAAGGCTGACACCTTCCTGACATATTCGAGATAAAGCGACAAAGATACACTAACTTCCCTTGAAAGGATCGTAGTTGGTTCAAGGTTTTGGGAGGCAACATTTCTAAGATAGCTTTAATCTTCTCCGGATAAATTTCAATTCCACGATGTCGAACAACAAATCCAAAGAATTTCCTAGAGGTGACACCGAAGGCGCATTTCAAGGGATTCATCTTAAGGTTATATTGTCTTAATGGCTCGAAAATAATTCTCAAATAATACAAATGATCTTCTTTTAGTTTGCTTTTGATGACTACATCATCAATGTAGCACTCGACTTGGTTGTGAATGAGATCATCAAAAATCCTTATCATTGCTCTTTGAAAAGTTGCTCCTGCGTTCTTTAATCCAAACGACATCACTGTGTAGCAGTATTCCCCGATCAGCGTTCTGAAGGCTGTAAGCTTTTCATCTTCTGGTGCCATCTTTATTTGGTTGTATCCTGATGATTCATCCATGAATGAGAAGACTTCATGTGTTGAAGCAATGTCGATCATCAATTCTGGAATGGGTAGCGGGAATTCGTATTTTGGACATGCTTTGTTCAAATCTCTGAAATCCACGCAGATTCTGATCTGACCATTCTTCTTTCTGATCGGTACCACATTGGCTAACCAAGTTGGATATTGTTCCTCACGGACAAATTTAGCATCTATTAGCTTCTTAACTTCAGCTATAACTTGTTCTTCAATCTCTAGACGCATTCTTCTCAGAGCTTGTCTGACTGGAACGACAGTGGGATTTACTCCTAACTTGTGAATTGCGACCTCTGGAGCTAATCCTGGAATTTCATCATAAATCCAAGCAAAACAGTCATTGAATTCCATTAATAACTTGATTATCTCTTCGGAGTCTTCTTTATTGAGTAAGGAGCTAACAATGGTCGGCCTAGGCTCTTCGCTAGTACCTAAGTTAACTTCCATTAACTCGTCTATTGTAGATTTAATTTCTTCTTCAAATTCTAGCGGAGCATCTCCGATTGGTAGATCCTCGAGATCATCTGAAGCTTCCAGGCAACTTTCATCATGCTCGTGAGTGAAAACTAAGCAAAATCTTGAATTATCAACATACCCTACTGTGCCGAATCCGAGACCATGTTTTGAATTGGAAGGCCGACTGGCATTGTTCCATAATTTTTTGAAGTGTTGTGATCGACCTTTTTTCCATTGTTTAGGTAAGACACCACGTTGAATTAAATTTTGAACACAGGGAGAGTACCACTTAAAAGGCAATTCCATTAATTTAGAAGAAGTAACATCTTCAAATTGTACATCTTTTTCAACATTGGAAGAAGAAGCACCATGGTAGAATTTGATTGGTTTAGTACCACCACATTTTCTTGACCACCATACCCACGATCTTATTAGAATGGATTGGGGTCAGGGTCATAGTATGTACATAATGGTTAATCTTATCGTACATTGATTTTTATTCTTCATTCCTTTCATCTTTGAGAGAGATCTTGAACTGAGGTTTCTTTTGATTTACTGTTACTGCTTCTTTCTTGATTTCTTCTTATTCAGAACAGTTCTCCCAATCAACGTCGATGACCGGTTTCTTCTATCCAACTGTTCCAACGTCCCTTCCTCGACCTCGTCCCAGGCCTCGACCTCGGGTGCGAGTTCTGGAGAAACCTTCACCATCTTGCCGTAAGGGAGTGGTGAGTAACTGTTGGACTAGAATTTCAAGTTCTTCATCATCTTGCACTTCTTTTGCTTCGTTTGGTATGGTGTTTTTGGAGAAGATTGTTTTCTTCGGAGGCGCGTAATAGGCTGCATCTTCATGAATTCCAATCCCATGTACGAAGAATGGTTGCAAGTCACTTTTGATACATTGTTCTCCTCCTTCATAATATTTTATGCACTGGTGCAGAGATGACGGTACCATCCAGTTCTCATGGATCCGTGGCCGACCCAGTAAAGTGTTGAATGATGTTTCAGAAGGAATTATATAGAATTTTGCGGTTGTCTTTGCCAAATCACCGGTCTTCATTAACAGTGTTATTGATCTGAGTGCTCTTCCTCCTTTCTGATTGAACCCTCTTAGTAAAATCTTGTCTGCTTCAAGTTCACGAGCATCAATTTCCAAATATGCTAACGTTTAAAGGCTCATTATATTGATTGATGCTCCCGGAACAACCAACACTCTGGAGAGCGTAAACTTTTTGATAGTGACTGAAATGTATAATGGTCGATTGTGATCAACCGTTCCGAGTAGTAGATCATTGTCCGTGAAGGTAACACCTCGCTGTTCTTTTAACGATCAAACCTTGTCTAAAGAATTACTGTCATTTGAGCTAAACAAATTTCTATATCAAAGCCTTGATCAGAGTTTCCCTCATCTCCTTTGACGGGATCAGAGCGTCGTAGATGCTCAATTTGGCTGGTAGCTTCCTAAGATGGGCTAGCACGTTATAATCCACTTTATTACTAGGTTCTTCAATTTCTTCCCGAATGGGCAATTCTTCTACTGGGGTTGGCTCTTCCTGAGAAACCACCTGCTTTTCTTTATCTTTTAGACCCATTCTCGGGGGTAGAACTTTTCCGCTTCTTAAATTAACTTCAGTTATTTCTTCTGAATCTGGTGCTGAATCTGCCGGTGTATCCTCTTGAATTGGAATGACTAGCTCTTCTGCAGTTGCTTCGGAATCTGATGTCTCTAATTCTATCGCGATCGGAGCTCCTCGAAATTCACAAATATACTCGTCACTTGTTGAACTTTTGTAGCCATCATTGTGAACGTCTTCTCCTTCATCATGGTCATTGAGGTTTAGTATGATTTGAGAATCGTTATTTATATCGGAATCGTGATCCGGATTAGGTTGGTTTTCGTTAGTTACGTAATCG